>OZ024817.1:63879014-64547417 GCA_964017055.1 Chloromyia formosa
ATAGTTTGACCGCAAAGAGCTGAACGGTTTTGGAGCGACAAGGTCTGAAACCGCTTTGATATTCGCCAATGACTCGTTCTGCGTCCGGTTTTATTCTATTTTCCAGAATTTTCTACAAAAATTTATAGAACGTACAAACTAGTGATATGCCCCTGTAATTCTCACAACGCGATTTATCTCCTTTTTTGTAAAATAGATAGATGATGCTTAAAAAAATTATATTAATATTTAAGGTTAGTACTAATTTTAGCAGTTCAGCTGGAATCTAATTTTAGCAGTTCAGCTGGAATCTCGTCAGCGCCCGGCGCTTTATTTCGTCTTAGTGACCGCAACGCGAGATCGACTTCCCCTAATATCGGGGGTTGGATGGATGGGCCTGGATCAACAATATCGTCGATAGCTTCTTGTGTGGGGATGTTAGATGGTAGGTTCAGAAGCTCTTCAAAATAAGACGGCCCATCGTTTGTTAATGCCATCGGTGTCGCTGATGATGTTTCCATCCTTGTCCTTACAAAGGCTAGTCCTGGGTTGGTAGCCGTTCTTAACTGTGTTTAATAGTTTGTACGCTTGTCTGATGTTCTTATTAGCTAAGTTTTCGTTTATATTCAACTTCTCGTCAAAGTGTTTACGTTTCTTACGTCTAATTACTTTATTCGATATTCGCCGTAGCTTGTCATATTTCCCTAGCTTGGCTCTGGTTGCTCGTTGAATACATTGTCTGTACGCCTCGTTTTTCGCGTCAAGTGAATTTTCGCATTCTTCGTCGAGCCAGTCATTTCGCGCTCGCTGGACTTTAAATCCCACGACCTTCTATGCGACATCACTGATGGTACCCTGAAGTTCTTTCCAGAACCCATGGACGCCTCTGTTGCTGATGTTGTGAAGCATAGGCGATAGTCTTTCCTCAAGGGCAGCAGCATACGCCACCGCCGTAGCATCGTTCAGAAGCTTACCAACCGCAAAGATTTTGGGAGGACTGATTCTCGATTGGTGCACAGAGGAAATTCTACATCTGTAGGTCGTTTTCACCAAGTGATGATCTGAGTCGCAGTTTGCTCCTCGATAGGAGCGGACATCCGTCACACTCGACGCCCATCTCTGCAAATGAGGACGTGATCAATTTGTTTGACGGTGTGTGCATCTGGAGACTTCCAGGTCTGCTTGTGAATGCGTCGATGCGGGAAACACGTAGAGCTTACGACTAGGTTTCTACTGCAGGCGAAGTCGATAAGTCGCTGGTCGTTGTCGTTACATTCTTTATGGAGGCTGTGGCCTCCAGTGGTCCCCCGGTGTTAACTTTCATTTCCGTATTTCGCGTTAAATTCTCCCAGCAGTAATTTGACATCGTTTGTTGCAAGTGAGTCGAAGAAATTCTCAAAGCGGGCGTAGAACTCGTCTTTTACTGCGTCTTCTTTAACTTCAGTGGGGACGAACACATTGATGAACCAGAGATTGAAGAATCGAGTCTCGATGCGAATCGCACATAGCCGTTCATTTATGGGTTTGAAGTCAGTAACGTGCGGCTTGATGTGATTGTTTACAATAAATGCTACTCCAAACGCCTTGCGGCCCGATGGTTGGCCACTTGTAAAAATTGTGTATGATTTCTTGTCATTGATCTCGCTGCCAAGCCAATTTGTTTCCTGGACTGCAGTTTGTACTTTTCGACCTGTTGGAGGAAGGCCTTCTCGACCCCCGGTTTGTTCAGAGAGCGTACATTCCAGGATCCGAAAGAATAATCCTTTGGTCGCTTGCGTGGTCGTCGTTGTTGATCCGTCCAATCGGAGGCTTCTGTTCCAGGTTTCTTGACATGGAGTGGTTTTTACAAGGACGAGTTGTCAGCACATCGCTTAACCCCATTCAGGGGATGGCCTCGGAAAATAGCTGCTTCAGATGGTTTAATAAGCTTGCTGGAGTTCACACAACTATGTAGCAGGTCCAACTACGCAAGTCACTCCATCCTACTAAACCTGAGACGCTTGGGTGTTGGTCAGCCATTCAGGCTACAGCTATCTGCATTTTTCCAAACGTCTTATCGCTAAGACTTGGCCGTCAGCGGTTTAAAACACTGCCGGTACCAGGGGGCGCCCAAGAGGACTATGGAAAAGGTCTTTTGTCCCCCTTATAGTAAATACTAGTAGAAGTAAATACTAGTAGAACTCCCCGAACATTTTCCGAACAATTGCAAATGTACCCGAAATAAGATGCTCGTGAGATCGTGCTGCAGGTTCAATTTAGTAATGGAAATAAGAACGTTTAGGGCACAATACCGGTAGCCGACAATATTACAAAACATTCACTAATATTACAGGCACTATTTGCACACTGCCAAGATTCCCAAATATATTTGTTTACTTGAGTTAGTGCATCATAGTTTGACATTTTCTTCGCATGCTTTTTCTCGATGTTATTACTATAGGGGATAGCAATATCCATGATGTATGCTGAGTAATTCGTCTTGTCGGCTAGCAATACATCTGGCTTGTTTGTGAGCGACTGGGTGATTAGTGTTAAGCTCGCTACACATGGCGAACCAAATGGTTCGCGAGCACCATCAAACCACGTTTGAACCAGTTGAGACAGAATAATGAATTCGGTCGATCGCACTGATAGTTTGGTTTGTCTTCTCTCCATCATGTTTGTCAAGAAAATTATTTAGGCTGGATCCACACGGTACATGTAGACATACTCGCTTAGCCGGCTATAGAGGATGCTGTTAAACGCAATAGCGTAATCGATATGGTAGCAATACCAGATTCCTATTATTGCGCATAGTTTGTTCTACCACAACCACGTTCATCACAAGGTGTTCCTTGCATTCACCGGATCCGTCTCGGCATTCCTTATTCTCCTCGGCAAGGATATTGTTCGTCTTGAGAAGCATGTAGATCCTGTCACTAATAATAGCTGTAATACACTTGTACAGCATGTTATTGGCCTTGTTTGAGCAGGTTTTTCCGCTGTTTTCTGTTCGGGCGACAGATAGGTTACACCTGCTGTGAGGATAGGCGGATAATCCTCAGGCCTAGTTACCAACAGATTGAACTGTGTGCAGTTAACTCACAATTGTTTACACAGTTTACTCGGGAATCGCTTATCCTAAAAATTTGCATTTTATCACGTCCCTTTCCAATTCTGGAAAGCTTAATCAATTTGCAGACATCGGATTCAGTAACCTTAGCGAAAATCATACCAAGTGAACTGGCATGACGGGTGGTTTCGGCATCGTTTGTTGGATGTGTTAACTGGAAGTTTGCCAAAGTTCATCACAGTAACTGTTCTGCGTCAATCACTGAAAAGTTAATAATGTGGTTGGTCTGTTGTTCTTCGTTGATAGGCTTGAAAAAGATGGCTTTTGGTAAAACAGCTTTCAGAACACGTTTTGGGAGGCTCCGCATTGTCGGAGACGATTTGTGAAAACCACGAGCTTCCGTTTTTGTGTGTCCAGTACTTTCCACCAAAGGAGTTGTCTGTCTTTTCGCTCGGATCTCTTTATACAGCTTCCCGCCTTATTCAAGGCTAGAAATACACTTCAGGCCAGAAATGATCAACAGACAATAGCTGCATTTTGTGTGCAGCGCAGTTCAGAGCAGAACAAGAATTGCACGCGTCTCTCTTACAAAATTGTCCTGGATTGAGCCAGTTGTTAGTGTAATGCGTATGATTGTTCTTCTGCACTTGACCTACACTAGACAAAAAAGCCCAGCTAATATTTTCCAGACTACGGCTGATGTCTGGAAGAATTTTTTCTTTGAAATCTTTGAAAAGGCTTAAGCGAGAAACTCTATGAAATCTTAAATTTTGGGATGTATCTCTTTTCTACTGCACGGATGAGAGCAAATGATAGCCTATCTACACCCTTAGATAGATAAATAAAGGAAGTGGGCCGTGGATCGTATTGGAACCACAAGCACTGCGACAATGAGGTTTGTTTTGTTATTGGCTTTTCTATAGAGAAGCTAGGCTAAATCAAAAGATTCCGCCGACTCTTTTGACTGATTGGCTAAGGGAAGTGTTACGCCAAAGCATTCGGTACGTCTTTGAGCAAGACCTTCACACTCGGAAAGGATGTGCTTTGAGGTATCATCATCAACCTCGCAAAAGCGG
This sequence comes from Chloromyia formosa, assembly GCA_964017055.1. NCBI lineage: Eukaryota > Metazoa > Arthropoda > Insecta > Diptera > Stratiomyidae > Chloromyia > Chloromyia formosa. The sequence continues at coordinate 63,883,122 of OZ024817.1, forward strand.
GTTTAATTCTGACCCTGTTCTTGCTCAACCGCAGCAATTCCAAAATACGAACCTGTGAGTGACCCAAAATAAACAGCTTGAACTGTATCAGTCCTGGGATGAAGCACGTGTTCTTCCCCAGTTTCTTATGTGATTTCTGCAGTAGCAGAGTGGTATTCCGAAAAACGGTTCTGGGCCGTAGATGGGGACGGTAGAGGCTCGGTTTGCTAGCCCCTCAGCCAGCTCATTGTTCTCGAAGCCCGAATGACCAGGGACCCAGTAAAGTGTGAGCTTGTTCGTTGAACCAACATTATGGAAGACTTCTTGACAAGCTAGTACCAGCTTAGAATTGATAATGGAATTAGTTAGCGCTTTGATAACTGCCTGTTGGTGAATGTTGCTATGTTATAATAGCCGGCGGTTTGGTACAGCCTAGCAGAAACTTCGATGGCGTTTATTTCCGCTTGGTACACGGACGATGTTTTACCCATTGGAATGGAGGTTCTGTGCTCAAGACCGACAATGCCTGCGACGGAACCCTCTTACGTTTTGGAGCCGTCTGTGAACCATTTGCATACCCTTGGGACAGAGCCAACCCATGAGAAAAGAAAACAGATCTCGATACGCTCTTTGCGATGCTAGAGCCATGTCAAAGAACTACAAAAACAAGAAAAAACTGAAGAACAGCAATTTCCGTACTGTTATATCTTGGGTGTTCATCGTATCAACTTCAAATTAAATACACTTCCTAAGACGGCAATGTCCTTAGGAAATTAGAGCCCCCACAACCGCCGCGGGCCCGAGCTACAGAGATCCGAAAACCCTTACTGGTTGTGTCGTGTAAACATAGTCCTGGTTGCATTTTGAATTTTCGCTTTTTTTCGATTTGTTAGTTATTCTTTGGCGGGCGGGACGCTGCCGTGTCCCTAGATCCATTCCGCTCAAGAAGTATCTTCAAGGCTGTGTTTTGCTTTTGTTCGTCTTAGTACTAGCCAAACCATCCGGTTTCCTGGGGAACTAAATTTATGGATGCTATAAGACATCGATGTTTTTAGTTCGATACAACAGTTTTATGCGAATGTCTGCAATTCATATAGTTTGCATTACCTAATTTATAAGCACAGAACCAATATTGCTAGAGTATTATTCAGAAAAGTGTGCATATTTGACACTTGGCTATAGCCATATCTGAGTTTCTAAGATGATTAGAAATTTCACAATTTGCCATCTTACGTAACATGTCTAATGCAAGCAAAGGGTATAAAAAAGGAAAAACGCATTTTTTCACATTCGATAGTTGGCGATGGTAGCGACGATATGCTCAACGTCGTGAGAAGTATTGTTGCATGCAGGGCGGGTGTTCTGGTTGCTGTGGTCGACTCGGGACCAGTACGAATTGAGGCGTGAACACCAACCTGAACGAAGTTGAGCGAGTGTAGTCCTCGTCGCTCTAGGTAATCCACGTTCGTCAGGAGAAATGTGCGTTGGTTGAGCCGAGAGCACGGGATTGGGTTTAAGGTCCATTATCGACGTAAGTACTTCCTCTCTCTGCAGCGTAGCAATGGCAGAGCTATAGTTCGTATTTTGGAAGGGAACTCTCTTAAATCTTTCCAGGTCCCTCAGGTTGCGCATGATGTGTCGTGGCGGCGGGGTTTTGTCCATAAAATTAAAATTCGGGTGGTCAACCCTATAACAACTAACTAGGTATTGCTTTGCGAGCAGATTATTGTGGCTTCTTAAGGGTAAGGTCTTTGTTTCCTGGTAGAGGTGGTCTTAGTGTGACATTAGCAGACAGCCAGTAACGGTTCGAAGTGACGCATTTTGATATGGCTGTATGCTCTTCTAATTTGTGTCACACATGTTCTGTATCCATACAGGGGCCGCATAATTAGCCACGGACCTACCGCTTGCCTTGTAGGTTACAAGTAGGGTTTCTTTATTTTTACCCTAGGGACTACCTGCTAAAGCTTTAAGATTTTTGATCCTACCTCTCATTTTGTTGCATACTGTTTAGACATGAGCATAGGACGAGGGCATGCTGTCAAGAGTAACGCCGAAGATTTTTGGGTGGCTTAGGGTGGGTATAAGTCGACCGTCTATTGTTATATTTAGCTGCAATCTTACTTCCTTGGTCCAGATGGTGAGAAGAGTTGTAGTAGAATTCGGAGCTGATTACTTCAGTTCTTTGCTGTCGAAGAAGGTCATGAAGATAGCTGTTTATCCGTTTGCACATTTGGGTTAAGCTATTCCCTGTCACTAGGATAGAACAGTCGTCGGCATAGCTGATGATTTGGACTCCTTTTGGTGGTGTAGAGAGTCCTGAGAGGTAGAGATTAAACAGGGATGGCGATAGTATTCCTCCTTGAGAGACACCCTGCTTAATGCTTCAAAGTTTAGATTTACCGTCCCTGAATTCAGTGTAAGACTGCCGACCAGCAAGATAATTTTCGATCCATTTCACTGCTTGTACAGAAAGCGACGTATTGACTATGTCAGACAAAAGTTGGGAGTGGTTGACAGTATCAAATGCCTTCGCCACCAGGAATTTTCTGTGACATGGTCGGGCCTTGTTGAGGCCGTTGTAGTACTGTGCATTTATATGAAGCCATGTCGCTGGTCGGCCAGTTGGGTGTTGGTCACAAGCAGAGAATGAAGTAAAGCTTCCAGTACTTTGGCAACAGGAGATAATAGTGTAATTGGACGATATTAAGCATCCCAAGAGGAGGACAGTTCATCTCCTACTGGCATGGGACACTACAAAACCCTAGGATTGCTTACATAGCCCTCTATTTTACGGTTTCATTTAGATTTACATTGAGATTTCCGTAGTTTTGATAAAATTGAGTCAAATTAACAGGGTGAGTAATTAGAGGGATGCTTGTAGTTCTTGTCTTCTCATTAAATTATTAAGAATAAAGTGGAGTGGGTCATTGCGAGTCTAAGTTAAAATAGCTCAACCTCGCTATCCACTACCACACATGTTAAGACGATATTGCAAATTGCAAGCTTGCGTAAAAAATATTGAAAATAAATTGTTAGAATAACTATAGGAAGTAGAGTCAGCGACCAGCATGCCTCCCCCCTTTCCCTCCTCCCACCTCTCCCACCAATCTTTACCCTTTTGAAAATGGTTAACTTCAATTCTCACTACGAAAGACAATATGCAATATGTTGTACTCGTTGTACTTGTATGTAGTATTATACATGAAAATTTAATTCTGGTTAATATCTTCATATATAAATTGTTTCATAGAATTATTAATTATTTATTTGTGCCTTTCGATCCACAACAAAAACAGTTGAAAGATTTGAAAAATCCTTAAAGACTGAGACATGCATGTCTGCACGGTATTAATCCGTTAGTAAACAAAACAACGAATTACCATTAAGCTTTGATGTAAGCTCCCAATTCATCGAAGATCTAAGTGAAAGAAACGGAAAAAGATTGTTATTTTTCGACGTACTAGTACAATAATTGCTTGATTTTATGAGCTCAATTGAAATAAATGGTGGAGAGTCATATAATGTAGTTCTTGAGACTGTTGACACGGTGGTTCTTTCGTAGTACAATGAGACGAAAATCATTATATCTTCGAGCGCAGAAACACAATAATCAAACATAGTTTGAGGAGCAACTTGTTGGCTCAAAAAGGCACAAATAATAACAGCAAAACTCAAACGAAAGCTAAAACCAAATTGCATCCATCTATATTTTGTACATCTTTCAAGAAATAAAAACCCTATAGGAAGTCTGGCAAAACCAAAACAACACTGTGACATGCAAGTGTTCAGAGTAATGTCTTTTTTGTCGCTGTTAACAAGTTGAGTGGATTGGGGACGGCTCATAAACAGTAACACAACATTTTGGAAGTATGAGGAGGCACTAAAGCGTTTCAAAGCATTTGGGTCAACAATAACGCCAGCAGCATTGGCAGTAGACTTCGGCGACTGCGGCAACAACAACAGAATTAATTAAAGCGAAGAAGAACCAGACTACCACCAACAGCAGCAGTAACAGAAGCAGAGAAGCGGCAAGAAATGTCGCATGCAGGCGGCAAATCCGTCCCAAAACGAAAATCTAGACCTGCTTAACAATCACTTGATGTGTGTTATATGCCAATATGCTGAAAATTTTCGGGTAAATAGATGTCGTGAACATTGCGGCTACACTGACTCGTGCAAGAGTCGAAACAAATCTCAGGATTAAAGTTCCTAGTGGGGACGAACACTTAAGATAATATAAAAAATCTAAAAGAGTAACCTTTTCAAACGAAGGGTTTTCAAAAAGCTTGCGGAATGGTTGTAACGGACGGATTCGTGGGCATCCGGAGATGCCTGTGGGGACGGAGCCTTAGGTAGCATAATGACCGTGAAGGTCGGGCCGTGCCATCTGGCGAAGAAAAAGGCACCTCAACGAGCTAAGCAGAGGATTATGCTTGCTGTAGCTCAGTTCGGAAGATGTGGGCGTGGTTGTCGCCGCTCGTTGCCCCCGTCCTTTACGTATTAACAAAAATTCATAGGCCTGGGGAAGACAACACAAACAAGGGAGGTCAAAATGGGGAAAAAAAACATAGTCAATAAGGATGGAATGGTTGGCGGACGGATCCGATGCCCACGCGGTCGCACCTAGGTCCGGGTGTAATGGGACCCTCGGCCTCTGGTTTCGTACCACCAACAGATTACTACTCATCAGGTGCTGCTTCGATCTGCTGGTGGGAGCAGCACTACCAGACCACAATATGGTTCATTGCAGGTGGTTCATTACATGGTCGGGGAGGCAAGTTAATTTTTTGTTTGCTTTATTTTTTACCAAGTTGACACAATCTCGTCATTTTTGGCCGGATTCTACCCGCAACGGGTACACACGCCAAACTGGTTTGTTGGGACGCATTATTGTTAGGTTTCTTTCAGGAACCTATTAGGTTAGGTTAGGTTAAGGGGCTGCCATGATACGACACAGCACACTTAGACCTCTCATGGGTCCATTGTGATACCACCAGTAACAAAACACCTCTCTAAGAAACCTAGGTTCCGAACCAGCCTGTGCTGGCAATGTAACGATTGAACTGTATCACACTCATACCCTTGAGGTCCTCCATGTTAAAGTAGAACCAGTAACCCAGGAATTTTTTTCTCCTGATGGCCAGTGGCGGACAGCGGCATAGAAGGTGCAAGACACTTTCCTCCACATCCTCATCTTCACAACTCCTGCAGTAGTCATGATGAGGAGCAAGCTCACCAATGGGGCAGTGCCCTGTGATAGCCCCCCACCACTCTACCACTCTATTCAGTGCCAGCAAAGAGGCAGAGCGGCTAGAGTCGAATTTCTGCCAAATCATTCTCGTCGTTTGGCAAGTGCGACTATTGAGCCATCTGGTATTGGTATTATCCACTGCCACAGACTTAATTGCCACTTTGCATGATGCAATTGGCATTCTAATGTCATTGCGGTGCCCATCGACGACACCGGTTGTCCCCTCGTGTGCAATATCGTCCGCCCTGCAGTTGCCCGCAAAGCCACTGTGACTCTAAGAACCTATTAATAGTATATATATTCGTTGAGTTATCGTCGACTAAATAGAAGAAACTCAAGTTCCGCACTGTTATTGGAACTTTATTACGAAGCTAACCGAAAATCTCGGAAGACACGACTTTTGTTTACTAGACCTTTGGCTCTGGGAAATACCTTGAAATACAAGTAGCACAGCCACTGAAAGCGATCAATAAATAAATAAATGAATAAATAATGTTAGGCGTCCGTCTAAAGAAAAAGTAACTTGTTTGGGCAGCTACCATCCGCAACAGGGCTGGATACAAAATTACCAGTCACAAAATCCCCAAACCAAAATCCCCAAAAACAGAATTCCCAAACACAAAATTCCCAAACACAAAATCCCCAAACACAAAATCCCCAAACACAAAATCCCCAAACACAAAATCCCCAATTGTACATAATCCTCTAACCTTAAATTCCCAAACACATAATCCCCTAATGGGGATTTGGGAATTATTGGAGATAACTTTATAATTTCTACTTAATTATTTAATTTACTTAAGATCGCCTCCGGGATGAGCTTGTTATGGTTAATGTTTTATATGTGGCCGTTATTTTTGGAGATCTTCAACAGCATGTATTTGCTAAACCGAAGCAAATTCGCCAATTCCTTGTTATACCCTTCACGGATGTGATAGGGTATATTAACTTTGTCATGAAGTTTGCAACGCACAGAAGGAAACATCTACGACCATATAAACCATATATATTCTTGGTCAGTATGATGAGACGAGTCGATTAAGCTTTGTCCGTCTGTCCGTCTGTTTCTATGCAAACTAGTCCCTCAGTTTTAAAGCTATCGAGCTGAAATATTGGACAGAGCCTTCTTTCTATTGCACGCAGTATATATGTCGGAACCAACGGAATCGGACCACTACGTCATATAGCTGCCTTAGGAACGACCCGTCCAAAAATTCGTCTTTGTCAGAAAAACTTTTTTGTTTCTTGAGATATCTTTTTCGAATTTCACAAGAATCAATAGTATCTATAGTCAAATCATATTCCCGAATTTGGTTGAAATTGAACTACTTTATCATATAGCTGTCATAGGAACGATCGTTCCAAAAGCAATTTTTATAAGAAAAACTTTTTTATTTCTGAAGATATCTTTACCAAATTTCATATTATTCAATAATATTAACTACCAAACTATGTTCATAAATTTGGTTGAAATCGGCCTACTATTTCATATACCTCTCATAGGGAAAATGAAATCGGAACAAGTTTTACTACTAAGTGGCAAATGCACCGTAAGTCACAACGAAGGTATGATACCCTTCAATCCAGTGATGATTATTCAAACTGTCGAATTTTCAAACTAAACTAGAATACTGTGATACATACAGTGCAAATATTTTCGTACTTTCTAAAACGGGAGATTTTGTATACAGGGAAATTGTCTTTAGGGGTTTTGTTATTGGGGTATTTTTCTATTAGGGGATTTTGTGATCGGGGTTTTTGTATGGCTCTCCTACAAGCAACCATTTTGCATATCCTTCATGCACATCTTGGTAACTAGAAAGCATTCCCAAACATACGTGCCGAGAAAGCGCGGTATCTGCTTTCAAAATTAGCGACGAATCGGATATCGCCGCGATATTTTGAACTTCTGTGGCGAGGATAAGTAACAAGTTTTCAAACGGGTTTATACTGAAGTCAAAATTTGGGTTCATCAGTATGGGTTCGAATCAAGGTATGAGCTAAGCAGCGACCTATGTTTGTGGAAGCTCAGCTCGGAAGACGTGGACCAAGTTTTCACCGCTCAATGGTTCTGCTATTATCACATCGCAGATCTTCAAGGTAACACAATATAGACAGAGAATGGGGAAAAATAGGGAATATATAGTAAAAAATGGGTTAGTAAAGTTAAAATGGATGTGTGCTCGTCTAGGTGCCCTCACTCGTGCTCGTGGGTTCCGATATCTTAGATTCTCGACCAACTCTACCCATGAGGTCCCAGGGGCCATCTAACATATACGGGGACGTCCTCTTAATCAAAATTTAATCAATCAGGAGCGGCCGGTAGCTCAGTGGGTAGAGTCGTCTGATGTCTCCCCATACAATCCGTTTCGGGTCCGAGTCCCGTCCACGTCGCGTTGTGGCCATGGCTGTTTGTGTTAACTTCTCCCTGTAGTATAGGGCGTAGCGATAAGCCGGAACATTCCCCGACTAGTCGCAGGAAGGCGGCTAAATAGGCAGAAGGTACATGTATCGTCCGAAACATCAACTGAGCCAGATGGAACAGTTGACGTGCTATGCCCCAATAAGGGTCAGTAGTATATATGTTGCAGGGTTTTAGAGCATTCTGCCTTTTTATGAAGTTCCCCGGCAAACAGGAGTGGAACTTTATTTCATTTTTTTTCGGAATCACTTTGGGAAATAAATACCCGCAAGTAGACCTACATCGACATTGCACTATTTGACATTTCAATGGACTCTGAAGCCGCATTTAAGCAATTTCCACTTTACGAACTACACTATGTGTGTGTTCAAGGTTCTCACCACCTAAAGCGGAAATGGATTCCTTAACTCCGGCTTCAGAAAACATTTCCGCTTTAGTTGGTAAGAACCTAGAGTCCAGCCCATACCGGTTTTGTGTTAAGTTCTACAAGTTCCATGGATGTGCTTCAATTAGTAATTTAGTGTAGTATCAAGTTTTAGCATTTTATTGCAAATTTTCCGAAAAGTTGGAAAACGATGCAGGTAAACGATGCAAAAAAAATTGTGCATTGTTTGTCGCGTAGTATCGTTACTTGACGTTGTTCAATAAATCCATGAAACATATATATAATCAATCCGAAACGAAATAGACAATAACAAAGGGAGAACCAAATTTTAGGGCTTTGTAGTAAAAACAAAACCCTTATGAAATCGGTCAAATGTCTGTCTGTCCGTCTGTCGGTCCATATAATATCTCACGAGCGGCTGAAGGTACATGCATGCAATTTTGAAGGAATGTGTAGAATTACTATAATTCGTCGGAGAAAGCGAGGCGCAGTAATACGCTAACTTTAAGGGGAGGTCCCCATAGAGGGTAAATGAAGGTCAAAAAATTTTTCCAAACGGTATAGGCGGGGTGGGATGTCATATATCACACCGAGTCACATATCACACCGGGTTGGTCCCACCAAATGCAAAGTATAACTTTGGCGCCGTGAATATTCCGGTTTGGAGTCGACGTGGAGGCATGTCCGGGCATTCCCCACGACTGCGCTTAGGATTATCGTAACCGACCCGTTTTTCGTTGCGGGTTACGATGCGATGTAGAAATCCCTTCCGATTCTGCCTTTAAAGCAGTTGTTCGCTTGCAAATAATCGCCATTCAATATCTCTGCGGTTGATAAGATTCTGAGTGATGCTACGGCGGTGGCGCATGATGCCGCCCTTGAGGGAAGATTATCGCCTATGTTACACAACATCAGCAACACAGGCGTCCATGGATTCTGGGAAGAACTCAAGAGTACCATCAGAGATGTCGCAGAGAAGGTCGTGGGACGTAAAGCCCGGCGAACGTGAGATGACTGGTTCGACGAAGAATGCAACAATTCACTTGACGCCAAAAATGAGGCTTACAGACAATGGATTCAACGAGGAACCAGAGCTAGAAGAGAAAACTATGACGAGCTACGGTGCATAAGGAATAGAATAATTAGACGTAACTGACGTAAATACTTTGACGAGCAGTTGCTGAATATAAACGAAAACTTAGCTAATAGAAACACCAGACAAGCGTACAAACTTGTAAATACAATTAAGAACGGTTACCAACCCAGGACTAGCCTTTGTAAGGACAAGGATGGAAACATCATCAGCGACACCGATGGCATTAACAAACGATGGGCCTCTTATTTTGAAGAGCTTCTGAACCTACAATCTAACATCCCCACACAGGAAGCTCTCGATGATATTGTTGATCCAGGCCCACCCATAAAACCCCCGAGAGTAGAGGAAGTTGATCTCGCGTTGCTGTCACTAAAACAAAATAAAGTGCCGGGCGTTGACGAGATTCCAGCGGAACTGCTAAAATTCAGTGGAACGGGTCTAGCTAATGCCATACATCAATTACTCCTGCGAGTATGGGAGGACAAGGTGATCCCAGACGATTGGCGCAGAGGCATCATCTGCCCAATTCACAAAAAGGGAGATAAACTGCAGTGTGAGAATTACAGGGGCATATCAGTAGTTTGTACGTCCTATAAAATTTTGACGAAAATTCTGGAAAACGCAATAAAACCGTACGCAGAACGAATCATTGGTCAATATCAAAGCGGTTTCAGACCTGGTCGCTCCACACTCGATCAGCTCTTTACGGTCAAGCTAATACTCCAGAAGTGCTGGGAATACAACATAAACGTATACCAAATCTTTGTCGACTTCAAGCAGGCATACGACCGTATCGATCGTGGAGTACTGTACAACATCATGCTGCAATTTGGTATACCGGCAAAATTAGTGCGACTGACAAACATGACGATGACCAACTCCGTCTCACAAGTCAGGATCCAGAATAGACTTACTGATCTATTTGAAACACGCACTGGTCTGAAACAGGGCGATGGACTGGCACCGACGCTCTTCAACCTAGCACTGGAATACGCTATTCGGGCTATGAATATGGACAACAGCAAGATGCTACTCATCAAGTCGACGCAAATAGCAGCGTACGCCGACGACATCAACATCATGTCCCGAAGATTGGCCGATGCAGAAGAACTTCTGCATACGCTTGATACTGCTTCACAAGAAGTTGAACCACGTATCAACTTGGGTAAAACTAAGATAATGCAATCGACGACAAGGAAACCTGCACAACCGAGCATCAATGTGGGTGACCTCAACATCGAGTTCGTGATCAACTTCATATACCTGGGTTGCAACTTGTCAAGGGACGCCAACGAAACTGATGAAATCAAGCGACGGATACAGTTAGCTAATAAGACTTTTTTCTCGGTTCTTCCCATAATGAAATCGAAGCATGTGCACAGAAACACGAAGCTCCGCGTGTACAAAACCATTATACGACCAGTGCTATGTATGGCTGCGAAGCATGGACCCTAACTCAAGCCTCCGAAAACATGCTAGACACTTTTGAACTTAAGGTTCTACGGCGAATTTTCGGGGCTGTTTGCGATCGAGATGGATGGCGCATCCGGTACAACCATGAGTTGTATGAACTGTACGGTGAGCTGGAAGTTTCGAAAATTGTCAAACTACAACGACTTCAATAGGGCAGGGCATGTACAAAGAATGGATGATGATCGCATGCCTAAGAGAGTAATGAATGCAGAACGAGTCAACGGAGCGAGACTGCGAGGACGACCGAGATCGCGTTGGGAGAGCTCAGTAGGTGTGGACGCCGCGCAACTACTGGGCTTCCAAAATTGGAGGACGCGGTCACGTGACCGAGATAATTGGAGGACAACGATCCAGGCAGCCAAATCCCGACGTCGGTCTGTCGCGCCACGATGATGATGAATATCTCTCGGTTTTAACTCGTACGGAACCCAATTTTCTTGTTTCTGAATCATGCCCATGGCCTTGAGGCGTTTCGGAATGGCTTGCTTAGTCACTTCCAGTGATTCAGCTAATTCTTCTTGCGTTTTTGCACGAGTCTTCATCGAGCAGTGCTTCCAATTCGTCGTCTTTGAACAAATTTTCTCTCCCACCACCATGCTTGTCCTCGACCTTGAAATCACCACTTTCAAAACGTTGAAACCACTCGCGACATGTTCCGTTACTCAGAGCAACCTCACCGTAAGTATCTGAGAGAATTCAATGAGCCTCAGCTGCAGTTTTTTTCAAATGGAAGCTGAAGATCTAAATTTCCCGCAAACAACGAGAACTTGGCTCGAAAACAGACATTTTGAATCGCGAATCTTATTAAAAATGCGAACAACTTTTACTAATGCGGGGATGTCGATACGTTCACAGACGTCCAAACTCACTTTGTGACACTTTTAAACCACGTATTTTGACGTGCCCGAAATCGGCGGAAGCAAAGTTGTACACCTAATAATTATTAAAACAATTTATTTTTAACATTTTTTACGCAAGCTTCCAATTTGCAATGTCGTTTTAACATGAATGGTTAAGCATCTCCAAGAGTAGGACAATTCATCTCCTATTGGCATGGGATACTACAAAACCCTCGGATTGCGGGCGTAGTCCTCTATTTTCCGGTTTCATTATTATTATATATATTTTTAGAAATCAATTTTCTTGTTGTTGTTGAACCTAAAAACGAATTAACATCTATCTAATAATCTAAATCTAAAAAATCTTTAGATAATAAAGTGCATATATTAATAACTGTGCTCCTTTAGTCTAAGTTACCAAATCACCTGCGATTTCAAACCCTTAAGAAATTATCGATATACTCGTAAGTATCTATACTTTCAAGCTATATACTCAATTGCCCTAACCCCTTGTGAGGCACAGCGCGTCAACTGTTCCATGTGGCCCAGTTGACGTTTCGTTGGCATAATCTGGTTTCGGAGAATGCAGCTGCCAGCATACACTCCTGCACATCCAGGGCCACGAACGTCGTCGTGGACGGGATTCGAACCTGAAACGCCGGTAGTCAAACATGAGACTGATGCCTCAACGCACTGCGCTACCTATCGAAAAAATGATTTGAGTATTACCCATTTGAGAGGGTATTGATACTTAAATGGTATCGAACGTCCCTAGGTAGGAGCAGAGAAAAGAGCATGAGATTACTGTGCGGTACATATTTCGTATTAGGAAATAGGCAACACCTTATATTTATACATATAAGAAATTTCCAAGGATCAAATTTTCATTGGGAATCTCTGTAACCATTTATTCGCACTCAACGGTGGTCACTATTTACATGACGGATCACACAATATTATGATGCGATTGCCATCGTGGTTTTTGTTTTGTAAATTTACATTCATGTCGCATAAGTTCCGGAATTAAGGCAGTTGCAACGTGAGCTGAAGACGACCACACCACTGCTGGTATCATTTTTATTATCTGATCGCAATGCGAACTCTTTACGTGCCATGCGCATGGAAGCAGCCTATTACGCGGGTCGCATCGCGTTCTTTCGATTGTTATGGCCCAGGAATGAAAGGGAGACGCCATCCGTTATGTTTAGTGACCGACTGACTGACTAACTGACTCACCTGGCCACTCAATCGCTTTTCACGGGAAGTTAGTCCAAACGACACGCCGCGACGTCCAGTACAGGTAATCATCAGTAGTGGCGCCAATGCTTGATGAATCGTCCGTCTGCAAAATAAATGCTCGTGGTACTCGTAGTGCTGAGCGGCCAATGTGGTTTTCTTCTTCTAGTCTTCCATTGTCCGAATCGTTTATTTCCATCCGTCGCAAATTACGCAATGATTCTCAATTCTTTTCTAAATCTTCACAGTGCCGATGGCGTATTATCGAAAGTTAACAGAATTAGACCTTTTCGCTAGCGTGGAGGACGGTCTGGCCCGTTAACCTCTTAATTTTCATCTCTTCTTTGCCGGATTTTGCGTCCGTTCGTTGATGTGTATTTTTAGCGCTTCCTTCCTTAATTGGCCGGCCATAAATATGTCTCGTACCGTGGATTCCACCTTTGTTTCGTGGGATGATTGTATCTTACGACAGTTAGGGCCGCGTCAGTTATGCAAACATGATCCCACCATGTTGTCTGTAACTGGTTAGCAATAGTTCAAATGACGTCATTGCAACCGATTTTGGTTTTTCTCACTTGCAGACTTTACGGTAATGCCGTGATACTTCGGAAAAAAATCTGGGACACGGATTTGGGGTTAATCATTGTAAAGATGCATGCTGAGTGTTATCCGATCGTTCTACTTGAAAATGATCGAACAAAGTCGTGTTGTTGCTGTTTTTTCGTATCTCATGTGAATTTATTTATTGAAGTGTACATAGTTGGATTGCTGTAGCTTTGTTTGAGGTTTGATTGTTTCTGCATTTTCATTTCATTTTTGACGGTAACTAACCATGTGCTGTGACTGGATATTAAAGGCAGTCTCCTTCAACATTTCCCAGTTATTGGTGATGGTTAACATTCGATCTCTCGGGCATCATCGCGGCATGGGCTTATGATTTAGCGAAACTGACTTTATTTCTCAGACCATCTATCTGCTTCTTCTTCTATCTTCTATAAATATCTTATATATATACTTATATATATGGACTGGATGTCTGTTAATTTTTTTGTGGCTAAGCGGCTCGATCGATTTCCGTGAAAATTTCATAAATTGAAATTATTGTCCATGTTTGTTCTTACAGGATTTAATGAAGTAAAAAAATTAGGGAATAAAAATTTACAGTATAAGGAACACCCTAATTTGTATACCCTTCACGGATGTGATAGGGTATATTAACTTTGTCATGAAGTTTGCAACGCACAGAAGGAAGCATCTCCGAACATATAAACCATATATGTATATTCTTGGTCAGTATGGTGAGTCGAGTCGATTAAGCTTTCTCCATCTGTCCGTCTGTCCGTCTGTCTGTCTGTCCGTCTGTCCGTCTGTCCGTCTGTCCGTCTGTCCGTCTGTCCGTCTGTCCGTCTGTCCGTCTGTCCGTCTGTCCGTCTGTCCGTCTGTCCGTCTGTCCGTCTGTCCGTCTGTCCGTCTGTCCGTCTGTCCGTCTGTCCGTCTGTCTGTCTGTCCGTCTGTCCGTCTGTCCGTCTGTCCGTCTGTCCGTCTGTCCGTCTGTCCGTCTGTCCGTCTGTCCGTCTGTCCGTCTGTCCGTCTGTCCGTCTGTCCGTCTGTCCGTCTGTCCGTCTGTCCGTCTATCCGTCTGTCCGTCTGTCCGTCTGTCCGTCTGTCCGTCTGTCCGTCTGTCCGTCTGTCTGTCTGTCCGTCTGTCCGTCTGTTTCTATGCAAACTAGTCCCTCAGTTTTAAAGCTATCGAGCTGAAATTTTGTAGAGAGCCTTCTTTCTATTGCAGGCAGTATATATGTCGGAACCAATGGAATCGGACTACTACGTCATATAGCTGCCATAGGAACGACCGGTTCAAAAATTCGTCTTTGTGAAAAAAAAACTTTTTTATTTCTAAAAATATCTTTTTCAGATTTCACAGAAATCAACAGTATCTATAGCCAAATTCCTGAATTTGGTTGAAATCGGACCACTACGTCATATAGCTGCCATAGGAACGACCGGTCCAAAATTCGTCTTTGTGAGAAAAACTTTTTTATTTCTAAAGGTATTGTTTTCAAAATTCACATTAATCAATAGTATTTTAAGCGAAATCATATTTCCGAATTTGGCTGAAAGCGGACTACTCGATCATATAGCTGTCATAGGAACGACCGTTCCCAAAAGCAAGTTTTTGTCAGAAAAACTTTTTTTATTTCTGAAGGTATCTTTACGAAATTGCATATTATTCAATCGTATTGACTGCTAAGCCACGTTCCTAAATTTGGTTGAAGTTGGCCCACTATTTCATATACCTCTTATCTCATAGGAACAGTGAAATCGGAACAAGTTTTACTACTAATTTCAAAAAGGCAAATGAACCACAAAACACAGCGAAGGTACCATATCTTCAGCAAGCTAGCCTAAGGCTAGCTTCTTTTACATTCTTCTTCCTTTCCCTTTCATACCGCTCTGCGACTTCGCGTTGCTCTGCCTGTGGTGTTGGCACTTCGCCTATTCTGGCGGTATAATCTCAGCAGGCAGCTCGGTCCTGGATCGTATCATCGCAGAGATTAATGCGTTGTTGTTGCTTCTTCATCTGATCGATCCACGTGTGTTTTCGTCTGCCTCGGGGTTTGGGTCCAGCAAATGAAACATTCATTGATAGTGCCTTCATTGCAGGGTTCTCAGGCGGACGCCTTAGAACATGGCAATACCAATCCATACGACGATCTCCGAGCTTTTCAGTGATCGGTTGCTCAACAATTTTTTTTACATTATTCCATAAATATATCCGTGAACCTGAATATGTTCTAGCATTTCGAATTTTGCGATTTGGCCGCCACGAGCAATCCAGATAATACATGGGGGGTGAGAGAGCTTCCAAAAAATAATCTTCAAAACGACCGGGCTCAGTGTCAAAATATTGGGTTTCGGGGTCGCTGAAATAAATGGGGGCACTCCCGAAACAGCCCCCCCCCCCCCCCCCCACTCCACACCCGCGGCTAATTAAATGTGAAAAAAATGTCCAACATGACCAAGATTAATGTCCAATTAATAGTTTTCGCTAATATCTAGGGTGATGCTCCCAGAAAGCGACGTACCCCCCCCCCCCCCCCACCTCAACGTGAAAAATTTCTCAAAGCAACCGAAATTAATATCGAAAGACGGGCCAAAGACCTTGTCCAAAGCCCTCCTCGTGGGCGCCCCTGGTAACGCCAGTATGTCAAGTCTTAGCGAAAAGACAGCCTAAATGGCTGACCAGCAACTAAGCGTCTCAGGTTTAGTAGGATGGAATGATTTGTGTGGGTGGACCTGCAACATAGTTGCGTGAAGTCTAGCAAGTTTATTAAGCCATCAGAAGTATTCCATCTCCGAGGCTATCCCCTGAATAGGGTTAAGCGATCCCAAGTAAAATTTTAAGTAGCAAATACCAATGTTTTCGATCCTGCCACTATATGAAGTTGCCGCTACGTTTTTGGTACTAGAGTTGCAACTTCATGGTAAGAAATCCTGTAACGTAGCTCGCGGAACGTTCCAGCATAGTGGCAGTTGGAGCATTTTAGTGGCATTATTTTCTGATTTTAATATGGCTCCAGAGTGGTGATTTTTCATAACCTGGGACTTGAGAAAAATTTTGCCACTATATATTACATTACACAAATGCAGGTGAATGTTTCGTGTTGGGCACCACAATATGGTAGTGAGGAACTATAAAGTACCTTTTAAGGTGGCGAAATCGTGACATTACTATCATCAATTCTATTTTACTATAAAGTATCCAGATAATCGCCATCTTTTTAATTCTTTTGCAGAATTGAATATCGAAAAACTTTTAAAAAATCGCTATGTTTGAACTATTAGGAAGACTACGTTATTGTTTAAGCAAATAGGCATTATTACCCAGCAATTTAAGGCAAAGAAACCCTAAATTATAAAAAAAAAAACAATTTAATTTTATTAATTTTTCCGTATTCTACTGCGAAATTTAAAGAATATTTGAAAGGCGTTGTAATTTTTCGAACTTGGGGCGACCGGTAGCGCAGTGTGTTGAGGCATCAGTCTCATGTTTGACTACCGGCGTTTCGGGTTCGAATCCCGTCCACGACGACGTTCGTGGCCATGGATGTGCAGGAGCTGCATGCTGGCAACTGCATTCTCCGAAACCAGTTTATGCCAACGAAACGTTAACTGGGCCACATGAAACAGTAGGCGCGCTATGCCCCACAAGGGGTTAGAGCAATTGAATAAGTATACATTTTTGTTCTTAAAAAGATACGCTAGCTGATGGTCATTATGTTCTAAGTATTAAATTCATATTTTCAATTCTTATTCGAGAATAAGGTGGGACCAACAATGCAGTTCATACATGTTTATTAAATACATATATAGGTACATTCAATATGCTTATTGAATTGTATTAATCATTTCCAATACACATTCGCAAGTTATGTTTGTATGGGAAAAAGGGATCAAATAAAGTACCAGGTACGTGTTTGGGTAAACATTTTCACTAGTTTGGTACGTCCCAAACACGAGGCAAAATTGGTGGCGAAATCGAACCAATCACGAACCCTTTCATTCCCCATTTTAGTAACATTTCCGTGGCAAATACGTCCCTATTACGTACCGATTCACAGTAACCGCTACTTTCAAAGGAGAAACTGGAGTGGCAGCTACGTGACTGGAACCAAAAATGCTAGTTGGGATGTACTGATATCTCATCCTTGTAAAAACCATTCCACGCGAAGAAATCTGGAACAAAATCCTCAGGTTAGACGGGTCAACAACAACGACCATGCAAACGACTAACGGATTACTTTTTCGGATCCTGGAATCTACGCTCCCTGAATAAAACGGGGGGGAGGGGGCACTTAGAAAGCACAATTGATGAAGAGCAGGCTGGTTTTCGATCCGGATTCTCCTGTGTCGATCACATTAACACCTTGCGAATCATCATCCAGCAATGCGCCGAATACGATTCTCTACTTCACTTGCTTTCCATCGATTTCGAAAAGGCTTTCGATAGTGTGAACGGGAATCTATATGGGCGGCCTTGCGCAGGAGAGGCATCCCTGAAAAGGTTGTGGCTATTATTAAGGCAACCTATGACGGCGCGAAATGTCGCGTTCTGCATAAAGGTAAGGTGTCGGGGGACTTTGAGATTCCCAGTGGAGTTCGGCAGGGGTGCATCCTCTCACCGATCCTATTCCTCATTGTGATCGGCGATG
Source organism: Chloromyia formosa (assembly GCA_964017055.1). Lineage (NCBI taxonomy): Eukaryota > Metazoa > Arthropoda > Insecta > Diptera > Stratiomyidae > Chloromyia > Chloromyia formosa. The sequence goes on from OZ024817.1 coordinate 63,901,019, forward strand.
TGTTGCATGCAGCCCTATCCGGACTCGACAGAGGAATTCAATGGACTTTGACATCTTATCTACAACATCTTGACTACGCTCACGACATATGCTTGAGTAAGCACAAAATCATGGATCTGCCCGCAATGGCGTTAGATCTCGAGAGGGAGGCAAGCAAAGTTGGGCTAAAGATTAAAACCAACAAGACCAAGGTTCTTAGCCCGCCGTTACGAAAAAGAAATCCGACACATATTGCCTTCAATAATAATGGGCAGCCTGTGGAGAAGGTGGACAATTTCTTCTACCTGGGTAGCATTGTTGCCGAAAATGGTGGTACGGAGCAGGACATCGCTCGTCGTATCAACCAGGCTAAACGCGCATACGGCATGCTGTCCAAAATCTGGCAGAGCAGTTATCTCAACATCGAGACCAAGCTGGGCCTGTTTCGCTCCCTGATACTGTCAGTGGTTTTGTATGGGAGCAGTACATGGAAAGTTTCCGTAGGAGTTAACAGAAAGCTGCAAGTTTTCGTCAACTCATGTCTTCCTCGAATTTTAAGAATTTTCTGGCCCGAAACAATATCAAACGAAGAGCTAAGTCGGCGTACAGGTCAGATGCAAATCGACGAATTGATGCGCAGGCGAAAATGGCAGTGGATAGGTCACACATTGCGGAAGAGTAATAACTGCATTGCTTTGCATGCCATGAAATGGAACCCCATTTCCAACCAAGGCCGACCAAGAGGGGGTCCTCGCATCACATGGCGTCATCTGTGGCAAAGAAGTGTCAGGTACTGGGTAAGTCTTTTGGGGAGTTGCGCCCCATTGTACAGAACAGAGTACGTTGGCGTGCAGGAGTAGTTGACGCGCTATGCCCCGCTAGGGGTTAAGGCAAAGTAGTAGTAAAGCCTCTCATTACTGACTTCAAACCTATAAATGAACGGCTGTGTGCGACTCGCATTAAGACTCAATTTCTGGCTCATCAATGTGCACGACACCACTGAAGTCAAAGAAGACGCGGTAAAAGACGAGTTCTACTCCCGCCTTGAGACCCTCTTCGACTCACTTCCAATAAACGAAGTCAAACTGCTGCTGGGAAACTTAAACCCGAAAATCGGAAATGAAAGTTGGCACCGGGGGACCACTGGAGGTCGCAGTGTCCCTGAAAAATGTAACGACAACAGCGACCGACTTATCGATTTCGCCTGCAGTGAGAATCTAGTCGTAAGCTCTGTGTGTTTCCCGCATCGACGCATTCACAAGCAGACCTGGAAATCCCCAGACAAATATACCATCAACCAAATTGATCACGTTCTCATTTGCAAGAGATGGGCGTCTTGTGTAATAGATGTCCGCTTCTATCGAGGAGCAAACTGCGACTCAGATCATCACTTGGTGAAGACGACCTACAGATGTAAAATTTCCTCAGTGCACCAATCGCGAATCAGCCCACCGCTACGGCGGTGGCGTATACTACCGCCCTTGAGGAAAGACTCTCACTTATGCTACACAACTTCAGCCACACAGGCGTCCATGGGTTCTGAGAAGAATAGGTCGTAAAGGAAGTCGTGGGATACCAAGCCCGACGGGTGCGAAATGACTGGTTCGGCGAAGAATGCAAAAATTCACTTGACGCGAAAACCAGGCCTATAGACAAAGGATTCAACGAGGAACCAAAGCCAAACGAGAAAAATATGACGAAGTACGGCGAATATCGAATAGCATAATTAGACGTAAGAAACGTAAATACTTTGATAAGCAGTTGCTGAATATTAACGAAAACTTAGCTAATAGGAACACCAGACAAGCGTACAAACTAGTAAATGCAATTAAGAAAGGCTATGTAATAAACCATATTCTGATCTGGTTATGCTGCTTCCACCGGCAGATCTATGGCAGCACCTGATGAGTAAGGATCTGTCTGTGGTACGAAACCAGAGGCCGAGAATCCCTTTATACCTACAACCCAATTTGAGCGCGAGGGCAATCGAGCCACCCGCCAACCATTATATCCTTATCGCTTAATTTTTTTACTCCCCATTTTTACCTGCCTGCTCTAATCTCGGCGCGCAAGAGAATTAAAGAGCAAATCAACTCAGCCACTGACGACGCAGTCTAAGATCAACTTAGAGCTATACAACACCTTTGGACATTTGAGCTCATCTTCACTTGAAGTAGAAAATATTCCGCAAATAGCCAGAGTTGATACGAGCCCACCATCTAAACAGGAATTAAATTTGGCTATTAAATTGATGGAAGTGGGTAAAGCCCCGGGGATAGATGGAATTCCGGTGGAACTCTTTAAGGCGGATATTAACGCTACTGCGGATATTCTTCTCCCCCTTATCCAAGAGTCTTAGAAAACCGAAACCCTCCCTAAAGAATGGAATAAGGGCGTCATTATTAAGATCCCGTAGAAAGCTAACCTGAAGGATTGTAATAACTGGCGTGGAATTTGCCTTCTCCCAGCAGTCTCCAAACTGATGGCAAAAATAGTCTTAAACCGGATCAAGCAAACAGTTGACCGCACACTGAACGATGAACAGGCTGGTTTTCGCGAGGGCTTTTCATGTAGCGACCACATCAACACCCTCCGAATTATTATTGAACAATCCGCAGAGTGGAGATCCCCATTACATCTCATGTTCATCGATTTCGAGAAGGCGTTCGACAGCGTTGACCGGGAATACATCTGGAAGGCTTTACGTAGGAGAGGTATACCAGATAAAATCATATCCATCATCAAGGAGTCCTATAGCGGAGCCCAATGTCACGTCTTACACATAGGGTAAGCTTTCAGATCCCTTCGAGGTACATAGCGGAGTGAGACAAGGCTGCATTTTGTCACCTATATTGTTTTCGATTGCAATTAACGCAAAGGTATCAGATGGAACTTGTTTGAATACCTTCCACACCTGGATTACGCTGACGATATTTGTCTTCTCTCAAATACATCGGATCATCTAGTTCAATTGAGGGATGCCCTGCACCGCGAAAGTGGCAATGCGGGGCTTAAAACCAATGCTGCCAAAATGAAGTACTTGAGCTTGGATCCAGGAAGGCAGAGCGAAATTTGTGTTTCGGGGCAGACGGTGGAAAAAGTGGACAATTTTTGCTACCTCGGAGGCGTAGTTACAGCGGATGGTGGAGCGGATGCTGATGTACAGTCTCGCATCAGTAAGGCTCATGCAGCTTTTTTCAGTTTAACTCCTTTCTGGCAGAACAACAACATCTCCAGACGTACCAAACTCAGGATCTTCGAAACCAATGTAAAATCTGTGCTTCTTTATGGCTGTTCAACTGGGAATGTGACCGGGGCGATAACAACTAGATTGCAAACTTTCGTGAACCAGTGTCTACGGCGCATTCTACACATACGGTGGCCGGAGGTCATTTCTAACGACGACCTCCTGTTCATTACTGGCCAGGACAGGATAGGCACCTCTATAAAAAGGCGAAAGTGGCAATGGATAGGTCACACACTCCGAAAGGGGCCGGAAAACATTGCTAAACAGGCCCTCGATTGGAACCCACAGGGAACCGATGCAAGTCGCCGCGTTGGACGACCTAAAAACACCTGGAGAAGATCAGTTGAGGTCGAGGGTAAGTCATTAGGCAAATCGTAGAGAGATTTGAAGGCGATGGCGGTGAACAGGACGAGGTGGAAAGTCGGCGTAGTTAATGCCCTATGCCCCACAAGGGGTTGACAGGATCCAGAGAGAGAGAGAGAGAGGGTCGGAATTGAAAATGAGCAAGATCTGACCCAAGGAACCCCTACCTCCCCTACAAATGACATTTCAAATAAACGATAACTTTTGATAGTTAGAAGCCAGCGACTTCAAATTTTGGTCACATGTTTGAAGTGAGATTGAGTTAGTTGGTATTAAAGATGGGTTAGATCCGATCTAAGGAACCCGTACCTCCATAGAAATGAAACTTAAAATAAGCGTTAACTTACGACAAAATAAAGATAGTGACTTGGAATTTTGGACAAATGTTTGGAGTAGGATCCAGTTGGCTAATATTGAAAATACGTAAAATCCGACCAACGAAACCCTCACTTCCCCTACAAATGAAACTTCAAATAAGCGATAACTTTCGATAGAGTGAAGCTAGGGACTTGAAATTTTGTTTAAATATTTGTAGGGTGGTCTAATTGGTTGGTGGCAATGATGGGCAAGATTCGACCCAAGAAACTCCTACCTCCTCTATAAGTGAAACTTCAAATAAGCGATAACTTTCGATAAAATGAAGCAAGTGACCTGAAATTTTGGCAAAATGTTTGTACTGGGATCTAGTTGGTTGTTATTAAAAATGCGCAAGATTCGACAAATGAAACCTCTACCTTCCCTACAACTGAGACTTCAAAAGCAATAACTTTCGATAGAATGAAGCTAGCGACCTGAAAAATTCGATAAATATTTATAGAATGGGTTAGTTAATTGATTTTGAGAATGGTCAAGATCCTCCTGAATGAGTGCCAACCTCCCCTATAAGCTGGCCATATGGGAAACTCACTTTTAATGCATATGGTCGTTGCTAATTGGTACTTTTGGCATCACCACTAGGTCTGTACAAGTCTAGGGTATATACATACGCTTCGGCCTGGTTTTTACTACAAAACCCTAAAAGGAATGTTCGATAAACATTATAGTTTCAAAGTACTTTATGGTACTTAAAGGTACAAAATTTGAACTTTTCAGGAGGGCTATTTTTGTATCCTCATTCGGATTTCATCCTTATCACGGGAGCTTTTACTATATTATTATTGTTAGCAGGGCTAAATACGTTTTCTTCTGTAAGTAAAACCTCCAAAAACTTCCTTTTTGTCTAAATTTTCTTAACTACTACTACTACTATCCAACCACATTCACCGGGTCTGGTCTATACTTAGATAATCATTTTTATATTTGTCCAATTTTTACGAGTATACACACAAATATGTTGAAAACCATATCTGCATCAAGAACAAGTTACTCCCTCAAATTTTTTAATTTCCTCAATCCGACAGATTGTTCGGGATCACAATAACGTACCGTGACATCGTCATTTTAAGCAGCTACGTGAATCATGTTACTGTCTCATTACCACCTGATTCACTCATCCCAATGCATATGTATATTTTGAATGTTCCAAACCAGAAAGTGAAACAACATAAATACACATATTCCATTAAAACCAGACTATGATGAACATAACGACTTACAGTCGACTCCGTATTTGCCTCCTTAATCACTTTTTGACTACTGATCTCATCATCTTTGCTAACGGTCTTCGGTCTTATCACGTCATATTACTCGTACTTTCATTAACTGGGTCACCACACAACTTAATTCGTCTCGAAGTATTCGTTGTATCTTCATATCTATGTAAGTTAGCGAAAAGACTAGAATTATTGGCCACGAAAATAACAATGAGGAAAAAATGGAGTTATACTCATTTTTGGTGCCTTTTTTATAGCCTGACAGAGTCAGCTCAGCTCATTACATGGCTCAAATCGGCGTGCACATCTCATTTGTGGGTTGTACATATTTTGGCTTGGCAAAATAATGAGTGTCATGATAGTGTACAGTAGCAAAGTGCTTTAATATTCAACGACTGCTAATTACAATCGCACACACAGATTATTGTCATCATGGAAGTTTATAGTGAATGGGAAAAGTATTAGGCTGATCACGGATAGCATACATATTTAGCAACTGACGGTGCGCGGCGTTTTTAACGATTAGTCAGAAACTAATCGGTTAAATCTACAAGCACGCAAGATCCACGCTTGAAGACTATAACATGATAACGTCCAAGCAATCGGTCTTCTCGAAATACATTTTAATATTTATCAGACATACTGTATAAGCCCAGACTACACTTAACGAAAATATGCCAGGCCATGTTACAGAATACTGTTTAAAAAAAACCTGTAAGCTAGTCTACAGGCATTTAAATTGCTTCGACGAGACATGCCAAACCGTAAAAGAAGAATACAAAACCAGAAATAGTGAAGAAGTGGACCGAGTAGGTGATGGCATGCGTGACCTAGAAAAGATCACCGAAATTCAAAACTTACTAATAATGTTTCGTACCGAGTTAAGGTGAGGTGACATTACGCACTTGTTCTTTGGCTAACGAGCCAATAATGCGTAAGTTTGGCGTATTCAATATCTATCGACATTAACATCGCAACACACGATCTAAATACCAAGTAATCGAAGAAATGGGATTTGTCGAGATATACGAGTAGATAGGCGAGTGAATAAGAATAAGTAGTTTTTGTCACTAGGAGCGTTTTTTTGCACAACAAGTGGGGATAAGTTAACTCGGGGAGCAAAGAAAAACGATGAAGAGCACCTATTCACGTTAAATTTTTAAATGTGCTGTTGTCCACCCCGATTGGCTTTCAAAATTGACAGCTGGTTTCAGAATTCGTTGATTTCTGTTCATGTGGCAACCTATTATGAATACGCCCGCCTAAACTACGAATGAACTGTGCCAATGCATCATCGTCGGAACTTGGCACGAATTGTCAAATTAACGACAAGTATCCCAATAGGCGCGTCTTTTGGTACAATTTTACAATCTATCAGTACAGGTCAGCCACACCACTGACCCGTACAGGTTTAAGTTGTTATTGTAATGCATAGAGATACCCTGACCTGCCCCGGATAGATGTTCAGAAAAACACACTTATTGTACTCGTAAGTAGTTGGTGTACGTTACGGTGTTGAGAAAATTTTCGAGCATCGATATGGCAATTGTAATTCATTTGATATGAAATGTCATACTCAATCACAAGTAACCCAAATACGTTAAATTGTGAATAGATGTAAGCATATTGACGCAAAGTAAGATTAATTTTGCAAAATTAGAAAAAAAAAATTCTACTAATTTGTCCCACTCTATATCTGTCGATAAGCCTTTCACCTTTAAGTTCCTGTTGGCTAAAGATACTGAATCTCAAAATTGGACAAAATGCAAATTCACTTGCTCAATCACTCATTACTCACTCACTCATTACATTTTAACGAAAATTCAAATGCCTAAGGGTTCACGTTCCTCGGGGCAATCCATGCGACGACAGCGCAGCTATCTTAGCTCAGCGATCAGCGCTGAGCACTATGTGTGTGTATTATGTATGGAGCTGTGTTCCTCCAAACGACTGCGACAACGCTCGCGAACGAGTATCGCTTGGCATCGTCAGTGGCATCGCAGGGGGTAGGATATCATCGTCATCATATTTGGGTGTCGCAATCGCTGTCGTGGATGTCGTTTGGCTGATTTGGCCGTTGTGCATGGCGAGAAAATTGTATCTTTTGACGATAGCTTGTGCGTGTGCGGGGTCGACTGCTTGGGAGGTACTTGCGTTGTATATGGAAGGTGAGTCGCTGTCGTATATGCCGTGGACTTGAGTTGCACATAACAAAAAACTCGCGACTTGGCCAACTTCTGAAAATTTATGTCGCAGAGGAAAATAATCAATGCATGAGTGGCAGAAAACACATCCCCGTCCTTTTGCAGATAATTTTCGTCGCGCCTTCAGTTTCAGGTTCATCTAAAGATATATTAATTGAATGCACTCTTGTTTTGTTTAAAAAGCGCGCATAAACGATTTTAGAGGAAAATTAGATTGAACATGTCGTGATGATTTTATGATTCTGATGATTTATGATTTAGATATGTGTTACAAATTTGTTGAAATATGCAATGGGGTTCGCCGATATATACAATTATGTTATGCTGTGTATTCGCAGTGTCAATTTCAATTAATTTGGAATTTCGACCCCTTGCCAGTGCACACACTATTCCCCGCTAGGAGCTTGGCATAAGTGTGAATGCGTCTCATGCTTGTACCAAATCATCGCTTTGAGGAACACACCCCGTGCACGATTGCGATTAGCTTTCGTCGCAGGGCTATCGTTGGTCAGCTATCGTCGCATTGGTCGCCCCGAGGAATATGAACTTTTACTAGTTTGCACTAGTGATGGGCACTATCGAATAACTATCGGAAAGTTATTCGATAGTTTTTACTATCGATACTATCGATAGTAAAAACTATCGGCCGATAGTCCCGATAGTTATTCGATAGTTTTTACTATCGATAGTTATTCGAATATCTATCGGCCGATAGTTATTCGATAGTTTTACTATCGATAGTTATTCGAATAACTATCGGGACTATCGGTCGATTGTTATTCGAATAACTATCGGGACTATCGGTCGATAGCTGATATTCATGATTGATGATTGAACACGGCAGCCAAAGGTGTTGAAAATCTTTTTTTTTTTTTTGAAAAGTAACTTTTGGTAGTGCTTTGGGAAAATACGAGTATCTTTTTTTTCGCAATGCCTTTGCGATTTGTGTGAATCTAAAATTAAGGGTTTTCGTATGAAAATAAACCTCGTATGTTGCGCAGGTTGTGACTATGCATTCAAGGATTTTTATATGTACGTGAGGAGAATGTATGGAAATAGACGAATGTGCTGTAGATGTAGAGTCCTTCGGTGCCGATAAGGATATTCGAAAAAGGATACTTTTGCCAGTGAAGCGAAATACGGTCAATATGGGTGTCATATGAATCGGGGTGGACACCCGAATATCCAGGAGTAGTGCGGATGGCATTTCGAGTCCTTCGGTGGCGAAAAGGACATTCACGAAAGTCAAGCGAAAAATGGGCAATATGGGTGTCATATGAACCGGGGTGAAAAGGCGAATGTCCGGGGGCACTATAAATGGCACTTAGAGTCCTTCGGTGGCGACAAGGATATTCGAAAAAGGATAATTTTGGCAGTGAAGCGAAATGCGGTCAATATGGGTGTCATATGAATCGGGGTGGACACCCGAATATCCAGGAGTAGTGCGGATGGCATTTCGAGTCCTTCGGTGGTGAAAAGGACATTCACGAAAGTCAGGTTAAAAATGGGCAATATGGGTGTCATAAGAACCGGGGTGAAGAGGCGAATGTCCAGAAGTACTGTAGATGGCATTCCGGATCCTTCAGTAGCGACAAGGACATTCGAAAAAGGATATTTTTGCTTGTGAAGCGAAATATGGGCAATATGGGTGTCATATGAGTCGGGGTGAAAAGACGAATGTCTAGGAGTAGTATAGATGGCATTTCAAGTCCTTCGGTGGCGAAAAGGACATTCACGAAAATCAAGTGAAAAATGGGCAATATGGGTGTCAAAAGAACCGGGGTGAAGAGGCGAATGTCCAGGAGTACTGTAGATAGAATTCTGGATCCATCGGTGGCGACAAGGATATTCGAAAAGGGATATTTTTGCTAGTGAAGCGAAATATGGGCAATATGGGTGTCATATGAATCGGGCTGAAAAGACGAGTGTCTAGGAGTATTGCATTTCAAGTCCTTCGGTGTCGAAAAGGACATTCACGAAAGTCAAGTGAAAAATTGGCAATATGGGTGTCATATGGACCGGCGTGAAGCGGTGAATGTCCAGGAGTACTGTAGATGGCATTCCGGATTCGGTACTTGAAAATATCAAGTACCGGTACTGAAATCTCAGTACCGGACAGGCCTACTTATATTAATTGTTCAACTTAGAATAGGTGTTGCGTTGCGATGCGATACAAATGATAGAAGATAAGATGATAGCATCTGGGATTGGGAATTACTTTAGGTACTACTATAATTAATAAATACAAGAAATAGAAACGACTCAAATGTTGCGCTGTTCGATTCTAAAATTTGAAAACCGGTTTTAGGTTTAAAAACAAAATTGAGTATTTACATGGCTATTTTCGCCAATCTTGTCTTATTTTCAAGCTCGCTCTAACTGTATTGCTATTTTTTTTTCAGAAAATAAAACATATAATGAAACATACTGATATGACTATCGGACTGATACTGATATGACTATCGGACCTTTGTCCGATAGTTATTCGATAATGTTCTACTAATTACTACTTTTTTAAACTATCGACAGTTTTTACTAGTTACTAGTTTTCAAAACTATCGATAGTTTTTTTACTAGTTACTAGTTTTCAAGACTATCGATAGTTTTTACTAGTTACTAGTTTTCAAAACTATCGATAGTTTTTTTACTAGTTACTAGTTTTTTAAACTATCGAATAACTATCGATAGTAAAAACTATCGATAGTGCGCATCACTAGTTTGCACAGTTGTCTGGTGTTCCTATCAGCTAAATTTTCGTTTATATTCAGCAACTGCTATTCAAAGTATTTACGTTTCTTACGTCTAATTATTCTATTCGATATTCGCCGTAGCTCGTCATATTTCCCTCTTTTGGCTCTGGTTGCTCGTTGAATCCATTGTCTGTACGCCTCGTTTTTCGCGTCAAAAGAATTTTTGCATTCTTCATCGAACTAGTCATTTCGCGCTCGCCGGGCTTTATATCCCACGACCTTCTCTGCGGCAACCCTGATGGTACCCTTGAGTTCTTCCCAGCACCCATGGACGCCTGTGTTGATGATGTTGTGTAGCATAGGCGATAGTCTTTCCTCAAGGGCGGTAGTATACGCCACCGCCGTAGTATCGCTCAGAAGCTTATCAACCGCAAAGGGCTGATTCGCGATTGGTGCACTGAGGAAATTCTACATCTGTAGGTCGTCTTCACCAATTGATGATCAGAGTCGCAGTTTGCTCCTCGATAGGAGCGGACATCCATCATACTAGACGCCCATCTCCTGCAAATGAAGACATGGTCAATTTGGTTGACGGTATGTGCGTCTGGAGATTTCCAGGTCTGCTTGTGAATGCGTCGATGCGGGAAACATGTAGAGCTTACAACTAGATTATTACTGCAGGCGAAGTCGATAAGTCGCTGGCCGTTGTCATTACATTTTTCATGGAAACTTTGGCTTCCTGTTATCCCCCGGTGCCAACTTTCATTTCCGACTTTCGCGTTAAAGTCTCCCATCAGTAATTTGACGTCGTTTGTTGGAAGTGAGTCGAAGAGAGTCTCAAGGCGAGCGTAGAACTCGTCTTTTACTGCGGTGATTGTTTACTATAAATGCTACTCCAAACTCCTTGTGGCCCAATGGTTTGCCACTTGTAAAAATTGTGTGCGATTTCTTGTCATTGATCTCGCTGCCAAGCCAATTTGTTTCCTGGACTGCAGTAATGCTCACTTGACGCGAAAAACGAGGCCTACAGACAATGGATTCAACGAGGAAGCAGAGCCAGAAGAAAAAAATATGACGAGCTATGGCGAATATCGAATAGAATAATTAGACGTAAGAAACGTAAATACTTTGACGAGCAGTTGCTGAACATAAACGAAAACTTAGCTAATAGGAACACCAGACAAGCGTACAAACTAGTAAATACAATTAAGAACGGCTACCAACCTAGGACTAGCCTTTGTAAGGACAAGGATGGAAACATCATCAGCGACACCGATGGTATTAACAAGCGATGGGCCTCTTATTTTGAAGAGCTTCTAAACCGACCATATAACATCCCCACACAGGAAGCTCTCGACGATATTGTTGATCTAGGCCCACCGATTCAACGCCCGACAGTAGAGGAAGTTGATCTCGCCTTGCGGTCACTAAAACGAAATAAAGCGCCGGGCGCTGACGAGATTCCAGCTGAACTGCTAAAATTCGGTGGAACGAGTCTAGTTGATGCCATACATCAATTACTCCTGCGAGTATGGGAGAACGAGGAGATTCCAGACGATTGACGCAGAAGCATCATCTGTCCAATTCATAAAAAGGGAGATAAACTGCGGTGTGAGAACTACAGGGGCATCTCACTAGTTTGTACGTCCTATCAAATTTTGACGAAAATTCTGGAAAATAGAATAAAACCGTACGCAGAACGAGTCATTGGCGAATATCAAAGCGGTTTCAGACCTGGTCGATCCACAACCGATCAGCTCTTCTCAGTCAAACTGATACTCCAGAGGTGCTGGGAATACAACGTAAACGTATACCAAATCTTTGTCGACTTCAAGCAGGCATACGACAGTATCGATCGTGGAGCACTGTACAACATCATGCTGCAATTTGATATACCGGCCAAATTAGTGCGACTGACAAAGATGACTTTGACCAACTCCGTCTCACAAGTCAGGATCCAGAATAGACTTACTGATCTATTTGAAACACGCACTGGTTTGAAACAGGGCGATGGACTGGCACCGACGCTCTTCAACCTAGCACTGGAATACGTTATTCGGGCCATGAATATGGACAACAGCAAGACGCTACTCATCAAGTTGACACAATCAGCAGCGTACGCCGACGACATCAACATCATGTCCCGAAGATTGGCTGACGCAGAAGAACTTCTGCATACGCTCGATACCGCTGCAAAGGAAGTTGGATTACGTATTAACGAGGGTAAAACTAAAATAATGATGCAATCGGTGACAAGGACACCTGCAAAACCAAGCATCAATGTGGGGGACCACAACATCGAGTTCGTGAACAACTTCATTTACCTGGGTTGCAACTTGTCAAGGGACGCCAAAAAATCTGACGAAATCAAGCGACGGATACAGTTAGCTAATAAGACTTTTTTCTCGGTTCTCCCCATAATGAAATCGAAGCATGTGCACAGAAACACGAAGCTCCGCGTGTACAAAACCATTATAGGACCAGTGCTATGCTATGGCTGCGAGGCATGGACACTAACTCAAGCCTCCGAAAACATGCTAGACACTTTTGAACGTAAGGTTCTACGCCGAATTTTCGGGGCTGTTTGCGATCGAGATGGATGGCGCATCCGGTACAACCATGAGTTGTATGAAATGTACGATGAGCTGCAAGTCTCGAAAATCGTCAAACTACAACGACTTCAATGGGCAGGGCATGTACAAAGAATGGACGATGATCGCATGCCTAAGAGAGTAATGAATGCAGAACGAGTCGACGGAGCGAGACTGCGAGGACGACCGAGATCTCGTTGGGAGAGCTCAGTAGGTGTGGACGCCGCGCAGCTGCTGGGCTCCCAAAATTGGAGGACGCGGTCACGTGACCGAGATAATTGGTGGACAATGATCCAGGCGGCCAAGGCCCGACGTCGGGCTGTCGCGCCACGATGATGATGATGAGTAATGCTCAGTTTGTACTTTTCGACCTGTTGAAGGAGGGCCTTCTTGGCCCCCGGTTTGTTCAGGGAGCGTACATTCCAGGATCCGAAAGAATAATCCTTTAGTCGTTTGCGTGGTCGTCGTTGTTGATCCGTCCAATCCGAGGCTTTTGTTCCTGGTTTCTTGACATGGAGTGGTTTTTGCAAGGACGAGTTGTCAGCACGTCGCTTAACCCCATTCAGGGGATGGCTACGGAAGATAGCTGCTTCAGATTGTTTAATAAACGTGCTGGACTTCACACAACTGTGTTGCAGGTCCAACTACGCAAGTCATTCCATCCTACTAAACCTGAGACGCTTAGACGTTGGTCAGCTATTCAGGCTACAACTATCCGCCTTTTTCCAAATTGTCTTATCGCTAAGACTTGGCCGTCAGCGATTTGATACACTGCCGTTACCAGGGGCACCCACGTGGAGGACTATGGAAAAGGTCTTTTGTCCCCCGCATTTTTTGAGTGGATGGTGTCAAAATGTCCAAATTTAAATGAATGTACTATTATTAAATAAGTAATTATTACGAAACTTAAAGATATTATTGCTAATGGTGTTGGTTATCGTTAATCATCAATATTTTTGACCTGGGATGTGTTTGAGGGATGCAAGGGTGTGCTAACTGTAACTATAGATATATGCTATTACTAACTTATTTTGACAAGATATGAATATTTCGTTAATTTTGGTTTTCTATACTAGTTGGAAGCCAACTTTTTGTAGGTTTTCATATTTCTAAGTGTAACGGTCTCGAAATGCAAGGGGGTGGGGCAAGCTACGATCTCATATTTTTCACTCTACCTCTTCTCCCCTTTCTTAAAATTTGATGAAAATGCCATAAATGGAATGTACTCGGTGTTACCTTTCTCATGACACCCCACTTGCCTATACCAAATGAAAAAAAAAATTGACCTGCACTTCTCCTCTATGGGGACCTCCCCTTAAAATTATCTTATTACAACGCATCACTTTCTCCAGCCAATTATAGTAATTTTATACATACCTACAAAATTTAATGTGTGTAGCTTCAGCCGTTCGTGAGATATTCTATGGACAGGCAGACAGACAGACATTTGACCGATATCATATAAGGGTTTTGTTTTTACTACAAAACCTTAAAAAGTGCTGCTAAGTAGGATACATAACGATAGTATACGACACATAGCGATAGTATTGTATGAAAACGGTGTGACGTATAATGGAAGATGCTGGACTATGGAACAAGCAGTTGTGGGTTCAAAGCCCGATCAGTGTAAAAAAATTAATTTCATTCACTCTCTTGGTGATTCTCTCTATATGTCATTACAGTTGAATAATTTATTACAATATTTAAGGAAAAAATTACAGAAGGTAAAAAACACGATAGAGGGGCTCGAAAATTAAACACTGTTGGGTATTTTTTTTTCGATTTTATATTTTTTTTTTTAATTTTTCTTAAACACTCCTTACATTTTTCTTACATCTTTCTTATAAACTTCATATAAATATACAGTCAACTCCGGTTATAACGAACCTCAAGGGACCGGGAAGATTGGTTCGCTATAGCCGATGTTCGTTATAGACGGAGGCATAAAAATACCCATAAGAGTAGTTACACATATAATTTTTATTTATGCATCAATATTCAAAAACAAAAAAAGAAGTAAAATAAACAATATTTTTCGAACTATCCATTGATTGAAAATTTTTATTCTTAAGTTATGCACGTATATTATTTTATTTGTTATTTTAGTTTGCATTTGGGTGTTCAGTGCTGTCTCGTCTGTATATGCTTCTAATTCACCCAAACTATTTAGAATAGTTTGAGATGCATCGCGCGATTGAAGAAAGGTACGATTTTTCCTCTAAAGAAAAAGCTTTTCGTTTTCGAGCATCACTCATTGTTCTTCACGTTCTTCACTGCAGAATATTATTTCGTTACTACATAGACGAACAATACAACCACATTCGGGGAAGTCCCCAATTATTTCGAGCAGTGTTCTTTGCGCACACTCATCACACTCACCGTACACATCGAAGCATCGTTCATAGATTAGTGTCACGAAGTTCGTTATAGCCATGTTTTAAGCCAAATCGGATGGAAAATTAGTCCGTTACATCCGATAGTTCGTTATATACGAGTTCGCTATAAACGTTTATTTTTAATACATATCCTAATGGTCACGCGCCGGGACTTAAAAATAGGTTCACTATAAACCATGGTTCGTTATAACCCGGGCCGTTATAACCGGAGTTGACTGTATTTCTAAATCTCTCTTAAATTATGCTTGAAGTACGAAAAGAAACATTTAAGCGGAAAAATGGTACCTTTTTCTTCTTATATCATTCGCTAAGCGACATTTAAGCGGAATTATTATTTTTCTAGAGATAGATAAAAAGCAATCAAGGGAGTTCGTGGCTGGCTGGGACACCACAAGGGAGAATGTTTACCTCAACCAAATCATCGCACCGCCATTACTGGTGTCTTGAATGATTAACAAAATTCCGCGACCATTACCATTCCAGGGCGCGACGAAGAGGAGGACTATGAAAGGGGATTTTTGCCCCCCCCCCCCCCTCCCCCCTTCATCCTCTATCCTGGGCCACGGAAGAGTTACTAGCCTTTCTATTACCCTGCCGATGAGTCGACAGACATTGCTGATATTACACATTATTGCTGCTATTTCTTTAAGAAGTGAATGTCGGGTTTTTTATCTGAGAAACTTGCTGCTGTGAATAGTCTGCAAGGAACAACTACCCCAATTTGTCATATTTTACCGACTTTGTTTCGTCAACGATTAACTTTATGTCTTCTTGTTGGCTTAACCATATTCGATTTCATCCATTTTGACTAGAGATCAGAGCTGAATATATTGACTTGCCCAAGCATGCAGTATTCACCAGATTTTCAATTGGTTGGTAAGCAGTTACATTTCAAATTTGTAATCCGGCCCGTTGAGTCCAAAATTCAAAAAAAAAATGCGATTTGCTGAAAATGTTTGCCGACTCCTGGTCTATGGTATGGTATATCATTTTGTAGGAAGTTTTATGTGCTCTGAACCGGTCTTTTTTGAAGAACAGTGGACCCCATAGTTTTTTAAATATACAAGGAAAACTGGAAAACCTACATTTCCCACTCTCCCCTACACATCCGGATCCCCTATCAACGGGGACTTTGAAGGCTATTTTCTGAGGACTGTCCCCATCAATTGTGACAAATTTCAAAACTACGGGTTTTTCCTAATCACTTTTCTGCGCGGCTCATAGCCTGGACCAATGAAAGGTATCTTTGAAACATGAACAAAAGCTCCAGACTTGATACATACAAGGCAATCTCTCTCGATCCTGTCAACCCCTTGTGGGGCATAAGAGATTAACCACGCCTACTTTCCACCTCGTCCTGTTCGCCGCCATCGCCTTCAGCTGTCTCCATGATTTGCCTAATGACTTACCCTCGACCTCAACTGATCTTCTTCAGGTGCTTCTAGGTCTTCCAACGCGGCGCGCGGCTCCAATAGACGGCCTGTTTAGCGATGTTTTCCGACCCTTTTCGAAGTGTGTGACATATCCATTGCCACTTTCGCCTTTTTATGGAGGTGTATATCCTGTCCTGGTCAGTAATGAACGGGAGGTCGTTGTTAGAAATGACCTCCGGCCACCGTATGTGTAGGATGCGCCGTAGACACTGGTTCACAAAAGATTTCAATCTAGTTGTTATCGCCCCGGTCACCTTCCAAGTTAAACAGCCATAAAGAAGCACAGATTTTACATTGGTTTCGAAGATCCTGAGTTTGGTACGTCTGGAGATGTTGTGGTTTTGCCAGAAAGGAGTCCAACTGAAAAAAGCATCCCGAGCTTTATTGATGCGAGACAGAACATCAGCATCCGCTCCACCATCCGCTGTAACTACGCTTCCGAGGTAGCAAAAATTGTCCGCTTTTTCCAACATCTGCTCCGAAACACAAATTTCGCTCTGTCTTCCTGGATCCAATCTCATATACTTCGTTTTGGCAGCATTGATTTTAAGCCCCTCATTGCGACTTTCGTGGTGCAGGGCATCCGTCATTTGAACTACATAGATGATCCGATATATTTGAGAGAAGACAAATATCATCAGCGTAATCTAAGTGTTGAAGGTATTCAAACAGGTTCCATCTGATACCTTTGCTCTGGTGTTCATAAAGCGCACTGCAAAGTACGTCGTTAGTGGCAATCAAAACCAATATAAATGACAAAATGCAGCCTTGTCTCACTCCGCTATGTACCTCGAAGGGATCTGAAAGCTTACACTTGTGTAAAACGTGACATTGGGCTCCGCTATAGGACTCCTTGATGATGGATATGATTTTATCTGGTATACCTCTCCTATGTAAAGCCTTCCAGATGTATTCCCGGTCAACGCTATCAAACGCCTTTTCGAAATCGATGAACATGAGATGTAATGGGGATCTCCTTTCTGCGGATTGTTCAATAATAATTCGGAGGGTGTTGATGTGGTCGCTACATGAAAAGCCCTCGCGAAAACCAGCCTGTTCATCGTTCACTGTGCGGTCAACTGTATGCTTGATCCGGTTTAAGATTATTTTTGCCATCAGTTTGGAGACTGCAGGGAGGAGGCAAATTCCACGCCAAATATTACATTCCTTCAGATTACCTTTCTTCGGGATCTTAATAATGACGCCCTTCTTCCATTCTTTAGGGAGAGTTTCGGTTTCCCAACACTCTTCGAAAAGGGGGAGAAGAATTAATTAGTTCCACCGAAATTTCATCTATCCCCGGGGCTTTACCCACTTCCATCGATTCGATAGGCACAGTTAATTCCTGTTTAGATGATGGGCTCGTATCATATCTGGCTTTTTGCCGAATATTTTCTACTTCTAGTGGAGATGAGCTCAAATGTCCAAACATGTTGTTGTGGACCTCAGTGAAGTGCTGTCTCCACCGTCGCAGTTGGTATTCATCAGAGACCAGTAGGGACCCGTCCTTATCTTTCACGGAATGTTCAGTTGCAAAAGATTTGCCAGTTAATGGGTTGATAAGTTTGTAAAGGGTTCCACTGTCACCACGGTAAGCCGCTTCCTCTGCCTTCACCGCTAATGCATTTATGTTGTGGCGTTTGTCCCGTCTTACGCTTCTTTGCACGGCTTTCTGAAGCGAACGGTATTCAGCTCCAAGTTGAACTTTGACTGCGTCGTCAATAGCTAAGTTGATTTATTTTTTAATTCTTTTGCGTGCCGAGATTAGAGACCACTAATGAATGGCCTTCTACCGCGCCAAAACCTGCCCGCAAATGTTTCACCTCACAAAATAAATGAGTCCTTAGCGACGTTCCATCTATCAACAATTGTAGGATTCTCACAAGGTGGTGGTGCATTAGCTCTTTCGTGGAAGGCGGTGGAATAAGCACGTCTTATAAAATAAGTAGACGGATCTTTAAGATTTTGCACATTGAAACGTGGCAAGATTTGTGCATTTTGAGGGCTATGGATCGCTGCCGTTCGTAAGCGCACTTTTGCGACGACAAGCTGGTGATCGCCGCCAATATCAGCACCCCGCTTCGACCTGACGTCTAAGGGACAGTTCCTCCATGTCATGGAAATGGCAATATGGTTAATCTGGTTCTCTGTTCTGCCATCCGGAGAAACTCAGGTTGTTAAATAGCATCGTTTGTGCTTGAACAAAGTACGGCCGATGACGACCGGACGAGAGTTGAAAAACTCCACGAACATCTCGCTATTTTGGTTCCCGTTGCCTAGACCATGATTGCCCATTAGGTGTTCCAAACCAACGTTGTCAGACCCGACTTTGGCATTGAGATCCCCCATAGTAATTTTCATGTCACATTTGGGAGATTTATCGAAGGTTTCGCCGAGTCGGTGATAGAAGACGTTTTAGCTGATTGATCCGCTGGTTCATACAACACATACAAGGCAATACCAATTAGTATTACCGTAGAAATAGACAGACACATTAAAATGAAACTTATAGAAATCATGAAGCTTTTCATTAAGATATACTAATAATCAATAAAAAAAAAAGGTTACTCGTTTGAGTCTTTCGTTTGGAATAAAATTCCATTCCTTTGTAAGTTATTTTTTTTTATTCGCTGCGTTTTTTGTGAAAAAAAACCGTCAAGTTTTACTGCCAGAAAGGGTATGAGGCTATCAATACAAAAAAAAAATATTGGGATCGTTTTTATTTTGTTTATTTAAAAAAAAAACACTTATAAATTCACCTCAAGTCCCATACTTAAATAATAGAATAGACGCTATATCTTCAATCATTACAGAGATTTATTCTATTTTCTCTTTTTTAATTACATTTTTCTAGAATCAAAATTGGCAGTAGGTTTTAAATTATGTTTTCCTAGTTGGAAAATTGGCAGGAAATTTCAAGATACGGCCACCAAGGTAGAATATTCATCACCATCAC
Source organism: Chloromyia formosa (assembly GCA_964017055.1). Taxonomy (NCBI): domain Eukaryota; kingdom Metazoa; phylum Arthropoda; class Insecta; order Diptera; family Stratiomyidae; genus Chloromyia; species Chloromyia formosa. The sequence continues at coordinate 63,920,470 of OZ024817.1, forward strand.
ATAAAATCCAAATCCATACATGTTTTTTGCAAATTTCTTTTCATCCAAAGCCTCCACATATCAGCTGGTTTTTTCTTGACTGTTAATTGCATGGGGTCACATATCGGATCAAATGAAACGGTACCGGCGAATAAGTGACGCTTGACAGGCGGGGACAATATTTGTACTGGTAGAAAAAAGGAACATTGCTTATTATCTGGTTGTCGTCAGGTACGTTATCTACCAAAATGTGTCAAAACGGTTGGCACCCATTTACCTCTATTATGTAAATATGTTCCAACAATTCTACCTTATGTCCTCTCTATCAAAACTGCATTTTTTACTACAGGGCCAGAATTAAATTCAACCAATAATGGTGTAGAAGATAATTCATTCAAATTATTAAAATCAATCTCTCTAAGTGTAATATGTTGTGCAATTTTATTTCATGTTTGCAGAGACCCTTCCACGACAACTTAAACCAATTTCAATGGTTAATATAAATACATACCCCTAGGAGGTACTTTAACACTTGGCAACCAACTGACTGTTTGCGTGTTTGTGGCGCATGCAAGGTCCAACAATGACATTTTTCTATTGAAGACATTATACTCGTCGTAAACATTAAATCTTAGATAATTCGCGTTGCGAAATTGGTATATTGCTTGTTTTCATGGTACGGTACTTATTTATTCGTAGCACTCAGTTAAACATGCACTCGTATGTCCTTTTTCACAAGTCTGTTTAACATGTGTATGTTTGGATATTTGGATGGTGTTATGTTTCCGTTTATAACTCTTAGTCACTTAGAGTAAGAAAGGTCATAATTATGACCGTCTATCTTCCACATGCATTCCTTTTACGATTCGAGGTCATAAAGGTATACTACATAATGAGCTAGCAAAGTTTTTTAAAATGTGGAAAAAACAAGCAATTTAATTTAATGTGTGCATACACACATATATTAAAAAAAAAATATCTATTTTAGGACACATGGCAAAACTTCGAGTATTTTTTGCAACACAAGCAATTATGGGCACACTTGGAAAAGAACATATTTTAACTGATACTTTAATGTTATATTAGGTCTTTACAAATTTGTACGTATGCGTTTCTTATGAATTATAATATTATATATAATAATAACCGCAACTTTATTCGTTTATTCCGTTGTCCGATTTGTAACCGATTGTATTTTTTTTTCAAATGAAATAATCGACAAGGCTTCGTATGTCGATTACTGGCGAACATCAAGATTTTCAATACTGTTTGATTTTTCTTATTTAAATAAAACTAATATTTCGCCTGTTTTTGGCTAATTTAAATAAAAGTCAAAACTATTAACTACCCAAATCACCAGTCAGATTAAACTCAATAGAAAAGCATTAAAAATTTTAAGTTCTGAAGAGCAAAATTTTGCTTAGGTTAGGTTAAAATGGTGCTGTGCTTACCTCAGAACACATGGATTGCAGCAGAGTCCGTTATGTTACCACCGGGATTTCATTTTCCAGAACTGTAAATAAAACGATGCAGCTTGCCAATATCAACATTAGCCAAGTCGTCCAATTCAGCGAAGAAGTGGGCACCCAGAAAAGCCACCCTCCTTATTGACAAAGCAGGACAGGTGCATAAAAGATGAAGACCGCACTCCTCCTCGTCACCGCAGCTTCTACAGAAGTCATTATAGGGAAGGCGAAGCCTCCTGACGTGCTCACCAATCACACAATGCCCAGTGATGACTCCCACAGCCGCTCTAATGTGCTGCATTCCGAGTGATAGCAATTTAGCTGATGGGCTAGAATCCAATCTGGGCCGTAGCGACTTTTTTGAAAGACATTGGTTTCCGTTTAACCATCTACAGTTGGTCTTGATAATCGTTTCGAATTTAATAGCTAGCTTACAAGCAGCGATAGGCATGTAGACGAATTTCTCCAGCAAAGTTTATTGTACCCTGCCTGGCAAGTTTGTCTGCTTTGCCATTACCAGCGAAAACATTCTGGCCCAGAATCCAGCATAAGAAAATATTAAAAAATCCACTCATATCCGTAAGCAGAGAGCGACATTCCGCGACAGTCCTTGACGTAATCAGACCCCGTCCGAGAGGTTTAATTACAGATTGATTGCCTGTAAAAATTGTTATATCTGACTGACCAACTGATATTGCGTGGCGCCCCAAACAGCTCATGGCTACTGTAATCACCGTAATCTCTGCCTGAAAAACACTGCAGTAATTAGGGAGACTGAAAAAGAGACTTAGGTCCAGCGCATCACAAAAAGAACTCCAGTGCTTACTCCCTCGTCCATTTGAGAGCCATCTGTATATATTTCTAATGATTTATGCAGCGGAAGCACGTTTCCTTTTGATTGATTGCGTGATGGTATCAGACTGACAAAGTTCTTGTCAAATGTAAGTATGAGGCGTAAAACAGTGCAATATTTTAGGTTGAAGGCCCCAGCTTTTACATGCAGCCCTATTACAGGAGTAGAGTGCGATAGTAGCATTGTCTACCATTTTCTGTATATTCGGCCTCCATGATAATTTTTTGTCCAGACTGAGTCCTAGAAATTTTGCCTTATCAGCAACAACTAGGCTAGTCCCCTGCAACACAAACCGAAGTGTACTATACTTCTTGTGAAGAAGACAAGTTCAGTTTTGTTCGGATTAATATTTACCCCACAGTAGTCAGTCAAAGTAGTTAGAAAAGGGAGGGCATTCTGCAGTACCTCACTAAGAACACCAGGAAATTTGCCCGAAATGGCGATGACAATGTCATTCGTATAAGCACACACCATGCAGCCTAGCCCTTCCAGGTCTAAAAGCAGTCTATTCACAGCTAAGTTTCAGAAAAGGGAAGAGAGAACTCCATCTTGAGGAGTACCTCTTCGCACTAGTCTACGTTCGGACGACGCTCCTAAGCACGTGTGGCTATACATTAGTTAGATGTTGATGTTAACATCAAGTTACTGAACCTGCAAAGGGAATCGCCAACTCCAAGACTAGAGAGTGCATCAGTGATAGCTCTGTGTTTAACATTGTGGAAGGCCCCTCGATATCAAAGAAAATAACCATGGTGTAGGGTGTAGAGCTGAATCTAATGATTTGCCCTTGAGACAGGCATGTTGACAGGTAGACAGAAGGTTGAATGGAATACTACCACTCAGGTGAATGTCCACGAGCCTCTCCATTACCTTTAAGAATATTGACTATAGGCTGATTGGTCTTCGATCATTTGGAGGTACATGCGAGATTCTACCCACTTTTGGGATGATTACCACTTTCACCTCAGTCCATAATTTATGAATATGGACTAGCTCCAAGCTGGCCCTGAAAATAGTCTCAATCCATATGGAGGAGAAGTCTGTTCCTAATCCGCTCACCCAGACGCAGCCAATGTGGAGGAGGCCGTCACAACATCTCTTCGGCGCAAATCAACGGACTGACAGAACATTGCACCGCGAAGCGACATAAGCGAAGAAGCGGAAGGGACTCCTGTCAACTCAAAAGGTACGTACGGTTTTTCCCGTATGCCTCTGTGACTTGCCGTCACCTTGAGGCCGCCAAACTAGTGGGGTCATCACATTTGAGGTCGTTGTACATTCTGGGCAGTAACTGTGGAGGTATTGGTGACCAAGCGAAAACAGCGGAAATATGTAAGTCGAACAATAGTGCTTATGCTCGTAACTTGAAAACCGTGCATCCTAGCAAAAAAAAAGTTTGCACATATGTAAATTTAAGAGCATAAAATTCTGCGTCGAATGAGCTACCTAAACGTCAAATTTGGTCCATAGTCCGAGAGGCGAAAAATGTACATTTTTCTCAACTTTGGGAAAACTCAGTTATGGTCATATTTGAAAGTTTGTAACTTGAAAACAGCTACTAATACGTAAAACAGCTGCAAGTAAAAGTTGTAGAGCATGAAAATCTCCATTCATTAAGTGCCTTCTTAATTCGATCAAAAGAAAATTCAGAAACCCGGGATAGCTAAAATCACTTTTTGAGTGACTTTTTTTAATAGGCCACTGTTCTAATCATCGTTTTAACCGCCACAACAACAGCCGTCACAGTTCTAATCAGAAGGTCCTGGGAACCTCCCCGGTAACAGTTCCACGAGTAACAACTCTGAAAAAGTTTTGTAAGTGCAATGTGTAGTCAGGTAGATGTCTTCTACCGTTTCCCCAGATGTATTTCCATTTATTGTTCGATTCGGATGTCCTCCCTTCCATCTCCAACCTTCTAACACGAAATCCAGCCCTGCCCTTCTTGAAGGCGCTGAACGGGCATAAAAAATATTTGTAAAAGAACTTTTATAGTGTAATAGCCGCCTTATTTACACCATACATCGGTTAAATCACCCAGGTGAATGCTTCCATATATGCCGGATGATGGAAGGCTTGACTTAATTTGAAGCATGGACAGTTCGATGGACGATTTTTCTTTTTCTTGAAACTATGCAAAATACATTGCAGAAACATGAAACAATGCAGAAATATGTCAACCCGCTTGCATGTGGAATTTTGGGGAAGGATATAGCTACAATATTTGAACTCTGTCTCGGGCAAAATCCAGCGGTTAAAGCCGATATTCCACTTATCATCTCGGCGATATAAAACAATAGACGCGTTCTTTTGCAATTCTTAACCTGTATAGGCTAGTGAAATAACACGCAATACAAGAACAATGCTACCCTATATAGGTTAACGCTTAACCTGATAATTTATCGAGGGCTAATCCTGACCTCGATAGCGCACAAGTAAAGCTTTTATTTAGGGCGCATCTACCGGTTGCTAGAAGAAGTTCGTGCGTTCGAAGATGTTCCACTGTGCTTTCACCTAATTCACCTCAATAAGATTCAATGGGATTCCACATTTTTTCCTATTGGAAAAGCGATTTTTGTCGAAATATTAGGAAACTACTCGGAATCAATTAGTTTCTTCTGTCACAGTTACATTTGATAGGTTCAATGCTTGCTCTTGATGTAATAGGATGAAGTTTGTTTTTAATATTTTTCAAAGAGTGGAATTATCTTACCACTTAAAGTCCAAACTTTATCTGAGTCAAAATCTATTTCAAATCAAATACATGCTCTTACCCTGTATGGGTAAGCTACATCGTTTTTTTGCACAAAAGCTCGGGGTAACTACCCTTGACCTGGATAGCTGCAAAAGAACGCGCCTAATAATAACAAATATGGAAACCCTTTTCTAAAATATGTACTTCGATGATATCTTGAATATGTTTATAAGAAAATACCTCTACGAGGTAGCTCATCTCCGATTCCTTTCTCATTTCATAAACGTCTCATTTTCTACTAAAAAAAAAATCCGTCAACACGATCATAAATTAGGTATAAAAACAACAACTGTCATAAGACACATCCAATTATCAAAACGCTAGAGTTATTCATGCGACTAGACAAACATGAAAACAAGGAATGAAGTCAAAGCAAATGAATGCAACACACTTTCTATGCTCAAGAGTTGTTTGCTTTTAAAGACTTCAAACCAGCTTTGCCGTCCGCAACGTTGTCACCGTCCACGTCCACGTCCACCAATGATCACGTTTATGACTCGCAAATTGCAATCCACAATGATCAATGCATATCGTAGTATCTACTGTGCATCCTCCTCTGCCAAAAGACACCGAGTGTTGCCACGAACTGCTTAAGTTCAATACCATGGCCAAAGTCAAAGGCAGCTTGGCAAACGTTCAAGTGGCAAAACAAAGTAGCTCGCTGTGTATACAATGTGCATATCTTTTGGCATATTTTCGCTTGTAAACATGAATCGGGCAATGGCAATAGCATGCCAAATACCGGAAGTAGGTCAAATCGTAAACCGGATCTAAGATATACGCGGTCATTACTTAAAAACCGAATCACATCAATATATGTATTTCTTGAGCCTGCATTCACATCTCCTACTTCTTACACTGACCGAACAAGTCTTGGATAAAATATGAAGCAATTCGATAATCTTAATGGCTGTAGGGCCTGGAAATTGGCTTGGCTTGTGATGCGTCCGCGATTGGCGGCGTTTTCGATTATTATTATTTTTATTCGTTCCAGACCACTATACTCATGGCAGTGGCAGAGATTCATGTCAATGTTAACTCTTCGTTATCCAAATTCCAAATCCTCCAATTTGGAGTTTGCTTCTCGATCTCGAATCAAAAGAAAACCCGTCGCGGAAACTTGGGTAGAGTGTCTGGTACTAGCCCCACAGCCCCGACATGGTATGGTGCCCACCGCATTCACTACCGAGCCAATGGTTTAAGAGATCTTATTTGCAACAAAACTGCTTCTGCAGTTTAAAGTTGCAATTGATTGCAGTGCAGTGTATTTAAACGGTATGCGGATCTTGTAGTCGCCGATGATGGAGGATGGACGGATTGGCTTAAGATCTTTTTAGGACCATATTTAATGCTGCAGATGGCATTGAATATACGCAATGGTGGATATGATTGGCACCAATATGATGGGAAACGTATATACAACATAAACGGAGCAACATTTGGGTAGTCCCCAGGACTGAAATCACCTGCAACCGGTTCTCGTTAAGTTCTTGTTCGATTGAAAATTTATCCGAGGAAAAATCTTGAAAATAGTTAACCGTATAGAACATGGCTTCTTAAGCTTTGCGACTGAATTTTTTACGCGATCCTAGATATAAAATAAATATCTTTCCAAATAACACTTGGAAAAATTTAAAATAAAGATTCCCTATTCACTTTTAAAATAGAAACCACCTTGCCTAGCGGGGCATAGCGCGTCAACTACTCCTGCGCACCATCGTACTCTGTTCAGGGCAATAGGGCGCAACTCCCCAAAAGACTTACCCAGCGCCTCACACTCCTTTGCCACAGATCGACGCCTTGTGATTCTAGGATCCGCTCTTGGTCGGCCTTGATTGGAAATGGGGTTCCATTTCATGGCGTGCAAAGCAATGCAGTTATCACTTTTCCGCAATGTGTGACCTATCCACTGCCATTTTCACCTGCGTATCAATTCGTCGATTGGCATCTGACCCGTACAACCTAGCTCTTCATTTGATATTGTTTCGGGCCAGAAAACTCTTAAAATTCGACGAAGACATGAGTTGACTAAGACTTGCAGCTTTCTAATAACACTAACGGAAACTTTCCATGTAAAGCTCCCATACAAAAGCACTGACAGTACCAATTAGCGAAACAGGCCCAGCTTGGTCTTGATGCTGAGATACTGCTTTGCCTGATTTTGGACAGCATGCCGTAGGCGCATTTAGCCTGGTTGATACGACGAGCGATATCCTGCTTCGTGTCACCATTTTCGGCAACAATGCTACCCAGGTAGACGAAGTTGTCCACCTTCTCCACAGGCTGCCCATTAATATTGAAGGCAATAGGTGTCTGATTTCTTTTTCGCAATGGAGAGCTTAGAACCTTGGTCTTGCTGGTTTTAATCTTTAGCCCAACCTTGCTTGCCTCCCTCTCGAGATCTAACGCCATTGCGGGCATAAGATGTCAAAGTCCATTAGATTCCTCTGTCTAGTCCGGATAGGGCTGCATGCAACACATCGCCGATTATTATGAGGAAAAGGATTAGTGAGAAGATGCACCCCTGCCGAACTCCACTGCGAATCTCAAAGTCCCCCGACACCTTACCTTTATGCAGAACGCGACATTTCGCGCCGTCAAAGGTTGCCTTAATAATAGCCACAAGCTTCTCAGCGATGCATCTCCTGCTCAAGGCCGCCCATATATGTAGATTCCCGGTTCACACTACCAAAAGCCTTCCCGAAATCGATAAAAAGCAAATGAAGCGGAGAATCGTACTCATTACATTGCTCGATGATGATTCTCAAGGTATTAATGTGATCGACACAGGAGAATCCGGATCGAAAACCAGCCAGTTCTTCATCAATTGTGCTTTCAAACCTTCCTCCTACTCAGTGGGAAAGGTCTCAGTATTCCACGCTTTATCAATAAGTGGGTACAGCAAATCGGCAGTTACGCTTGGCGCTGCTTGATAAAGTTCGGTAGGGATACCGTCGTGTCCAGCGGCCTTTAATCGTTTTAGTGCAATAATTACAGCATATCATTTCTCTTTGATACTGGCGGTGGATCGTATACGTCCATTTTGATTAAATTATCTATATGAGGAGAACTTCGCCAGAGGTTACACGGTTCAAGACCACGGCGAAGTATTCTCTCCACCGCCTTATTTGATCTTCCTCCAAGATAAATAGCTTTTCATCACTATGCTTCACCGTATGTTGGCAGGAGTTACGACAACCTGTAAACTCCTGATGGAACAGTACACGGCGTTCAAATTATTACTTTTCCGGCTTCTTCTCCTGACTCTAAAAGAGAATTCGCATAAAATACTTAATCGCGTTGCGCACTATGCAGAACTTCTCGAGCTTTCTGACGGTAAACGAGTTCGGTGTTGCTTTCATTGTTGACTGATGCTGCAGCCATACGAACCTTTAGCTCTTTTCTTTCAACAACATGTCCAGAAAGCAACTCTTGAACATTTTACTTATGACAATGTGTTCGCTCTGATTTTGTGTTCTGCGCTGATCAACAGAAGCCCAACTGATTTTGTAGTGGTCCTTATGCTCAAACATAGTATCCCGATGAAGAGACCGTGAAAATTGCAGAACTCTACAAATCTTTCACCTTTGTCGTTAAGATCCCCAAAACAGTGTCTCCCCATTACATGCCTGAGCCTGTAGTTATTTGCGCCAATTTTTGCAGTCAAATCAACCCAAACCATTATAATGTCACCTTTAGGCGTTCTGCTCTGGACGGCGTTTAGTTGTTCGTGGAAGGAGTCTTTCACCAAGCCATTGTCGGGTTCAGTTGGAGCATAATATTGTATTATTCAGATGTTCCACATTTCGGTCCGGAACCTGACGGTCATGATTCTTTCGGAGTCCGAATCCCAGGATAAGAAACAATTTCGAGCGGCTCTGGTTAAAAGAAACCCCACGTCTGACTCACGAACACCTACCGATCGCTCTACCGGAGTACAACGTTACAGTGCTATCCGTTGGAGAGATAAATTCTCAGCTGTCACACCATCTTATCTCACTAGCTCCTAACATGCTTAATTTATACCGCAGAAATTCTCTCTCTAACTAAAGAAATCGAGTGCTTCGGGGACCTTCTGATAGTTTGTCCAGGAGGGAACGCACATTCCAGGATCCAATCTTTATCATTATACTAAATTCGTCCGGATGGCGCAACGGTTAGCACGTTCGCCTTCAACGCACTGGGCCCCGGTTCGATTCCGTGGATTTACGTGTCGGACTATGAGCCCACTCAGCTGTTAAATGAGTACCCAATATGGGGTAAATAACTCGGTTGAGCGTGTTGCTGATCACATACCTCTGCACAAAAACCGTCACTATCTAGAAAATGAGATGATGCTAACTCATCTCGAGGCCGTGGTTCAAATTGGACTGTTGCGCCAGTTATTTATTTTATTTTATTTAAATTCGAAATCGTAACCGTTGAGTCAGTCCTTATCCGAGGCATAGCTGACGTTTCGTTAGCATATAAAGATTTCGGATAGTGCAAGTTGCTGGCATACACATCCTGTTGTCAAAGGGAAAGCCGTGGTTTTATTCTTACGCCCCACACCACAGCGGGAATGTTTACCTCAACCAAATCATCGCACCTCTATTACTGGCGGCTTCACTTGGACAACGACCACTGCTTTTTCAGGGGGCGTCCACTAGGAGGACTTGTAATGAACGATTTGGTGGGCATCTGGAGATGCCCGTGGGGACTGAGCCTAAGGTAGCACAGTGTCTGTGAATTTTAGTCGTGCGATCTGGTGACGAAAATGGTCCCTCAACGAGCTAAGCAGGGGCCTATACTTGTTGTAGCTCAACTCAGGAGACGTGAGCGGGGTTTTTGCTGCTCGTTGCCTGTTCTTTACGTATTAACTTAAAATTCATGGGCCTGGGGAAGACAATGCAAAAAAAATGCACGGGAGGCAAAAATGGGGAATATTAAAAGAAATGGGGTGATAAGGTTGGAATGGTTGGCAGACGGCTCAGATGCCCTCGCGCTCGCATCGGGGTTCGGGTGTAATGAGACCTTCGGCCTCTAGTTACGTACGACTGACAGAGCAGCCCTCATCAGGTGCTGCCTTCAATCGACCGGTGAAATTAGCACTACCAGACTAGAATAGGGTTCATTATAGACTATTGAGGAGGATTTTAGATTGACTTCCTTTATGATCTTAAAAATACGAGGGTGCCAAAGTGGAACCCTTGAGGTATTCGAGATGTTGACAAAAATTTATTTGACAATTTGTTTTTGACTTTAACAAGGAAAGTTGTTTCTCCTATATAATCATCTAGCTAGGATAGCAATGTACCATGGATTCCGATACATATTACTAAGTTTATTGAACAATAGATTAAAATTAATTGTGTGTGCTTTTGTAAAATCAGTATACACTTCGTGGACCTGCTGAAGATGTACAAAATAATTGCATATAGTTATATATGAGATGAAATTAGTATATTGTGGCATAATACTTCTAGGGAAAACCTGAAATTTGTTTTCTCCGCGTAGAGTTTGTAATAATTAAATTACATAACTTAATTAAGGACACAAAAGTTCTCAATATTACAAGTATTATCTATTAGATTTCATTTGGCTAGAATTAATCAAAAATAATCTAACAATACACACTATCTATCTTCCAGTCAAGAACAACCATTATTGAAATCATTAAAATCAGGTTACTCGCTTAGCTCTTTCGATTTGCTCCGAGTCATTCATGTGTACCTACAACGGAAACGATAGACGCCTGCAGAAATGTTAATTTAGTTGAAAGTGTATCAAAACTGTTATCAAATTGAATTGATTGCGAGAGTCGACTCTTTACTTGAACTATGGCAATATATTGACACGGTGCAATATTTTCGAAGCATTCGTTATTTTGATAACAATTTGAGACTCTCTTTAAAATTTTATCATATACGTAGTCGAGTCTTTGAAGTGGACATCAATCAAAAAACGACCGTGAAATTGTTAAAATGTTGCATCAAAGGTCTGAGCAGCGGCACATGCTTGTGATAGCTTAGTCCGGAGAAAGTTGACTGTGTTTTGGCTTATCATTGCCCCAATTGGCAAAAATTAAAGGCTAAATCCAGGCTTAAGACCGAATAGGGTTATCGGATAGACGGCCGTCCTGGTTAAAAACTGCTACATGTCAGAAAAACTGGAAAACATCTACGAATTGGGCGGATCAACGACGATGATGCGGTCATTGGACCGAAACAATTAATTTATAGCGATCCAGACAGCCCAGGACAGGCATCGGAGTGATCCATAAAGATGATGTTGATCATGATCAACACTAGTGTTAGAAATGGGGAATTTGCTCATAAAGAAAATATATCTTAGACTTTCCTATACCTACCTCTGTACACTTTGAAATGCCGAATCATGATGTTCCCATGAGTGCACGGCAGCGAGTTGGCAGGATTAACAGCATTCGTCATCACACACAGCCGATACGTGCTTAACTTTTAAACAGGACTATATGGGACGATGGCAGTTTACTCAATTGTAAGTCGCATGGAATTATGACAATCGGGGTTCTAGGTTCTTACCACCTAAAGTGGAAATGAACTACCTAAAGCGGAAATCCCGCAATTAAGGAATTTTAAAAATTCTCGCTAAATTCATAGAGAGAATTTTCCTAATATTTGCGAAACAGGAATGTTCTAGGACACTTTATACTCAAAGAACAACGAAGATAAACTTCACAATAATAATACTTTATTCTAAGATTCTGGCATATGATTAACTAGAAGTTCACTCAGGTAGTTGCTATGATGAACTGAAGCAGTAAGCTACGTATCCAAATGCTTTATGTTTCAAACTGCTGATTTAATGTCTACACCTTTGATTATTGTTTTTGGGTTTCCAATGTCATTTTCTGAACCTTGCGTCTCTCTTATTCAGCGAGTGAACAAATCTCATCCAATGCAGCAAATGCCGAGCAAATATTCGTGGTATCCATACGCTGCGAAAATTGCAAACAATCGCCCAACACCGTTCACTCGATGAATCGGCGAGTCACGATTAATGTGGTGCCGACATTATATAAATTCTATTAGCCGCGTTTATTTGAACAACCGAGCAAAACAGAACAGAATAGTAACAAACGATGCCGAACAGGGGAAGAAGAATTTAGGCGAAAATATACTGTTTCTTTGGTTTGTGCCTTTAGTTTAGTTGTCCTTCTAATCCCAACCAGATTATAAGGAGAAAACTGAATACTAATATGAAAATACAATCTAATCAAATTGTTTAAGACATTAAAATCATTTTGGTTTTGTCATTCTATGTAATTACCCAAAATCGACATTTTATTCACAGAAAATCGACGCTGAGATGGCGTCAAAATTCTAGAAAGCACAAGCAAAAATAATTCTACAGCTGTCCTGTAGTTACAGCGAATTTCAAATACTGAGTTTTCAGACCACCGTTTACTATGGGAACCGGTTCCACATACACCTCAAAGGCGTGAGCCTCTACCAGGAAGACAGTAAGAGTCCGTTAAGCATCGTTAATCTCGATACCGGTACTAAGAAAAAAAAACCTAATTAAACTAAACGGTTTTGGAAGTAGACCTAGTCAAATTATTATGGACGATGGCGGACACCCAATCCATGGGGCGGAGCTTAAGTGAAAGTGGCCGATAGTGACAGATGTAAAAAGTGCTAGCTGTACAAATTGAGTCTTCTCTGCGAGCTTAGCGGCGGGAAGAGCAGGTTTGTTCAGATCAAAATCGATGAAGCTTGCAGGGTGTTTGCCGCTTGCTACTCTTATCTGTATCCTGGAATTTGTCTTCTTTTAAATTGCATATACATATTTTAGAAAATTACGTTGGGAAAGAAAACTGGGAAATCTTATCGAATACTTTACAAAAGAAAAGTCCAAGTCCAATCAGGTGCTCTGAAAACACACTAAACAAAAGGAACCCAAACCTGAGGTCCTCTTGGTCGAAAATTACGTAAGACCTCGAAAAAGTATGTAGGCCTCTGATAATGAAACACACACCTTGACTTTTACGTCGAATCATTGACGTAAACGAGTGGCAATGGGGCATTCCTCAAAGCAAAACCTTAGATCTCAAATTAGTATTTTACATTTTTTATTTTAATAGATTCCAGCAATTTAATAATTCAATAAAACCCCGGAGAGGTGTCAAAAATCAGTGGTGATGGTTAAATTCACAATCAGACAAAAAATTTAAACAAGGCAAAGGGAATCTAACTCCACCGAAGCCTGTGCCAAGCCATGGTTGTTAAAGCAGGCGGGAATGATAGCTGTCGCCTGACTGACTATGAGTTACACACAAGCGTCTCAGCTCATTTCGGTGGCATGAATTACGAAGTCAAACAAGTCGAAGTGAACTCTGCCGCGTTATAAACCGCCTGGCGCAGCTATCACCGAGGTCACCCCTGAATAGGGTTTAGCGAAGGGCTGACAACCCATCCTTATAAAAACTACTCCATATCAAGAAACCGACGATCACGCGAACATTTAACGGATTATTCTTTCGGATCCTGAAATGTACGCTCCCTGCACAGACCAGGAGCCAAGGAGGCCATCCTACAACAGGTCGAGAAATACAAACTAAGCATCACTGCAGACCACGAAAAAAATGGCTTGGCAGCGAGATCAACAACAAGAAATCGTACACAATTTTCAAAAGCGGTAAGCGGTAGAGTTGCGTTCATTGTAAAAAAAATCACCTGAATCCGCACGATAATGACCTCAAACCCATCAATGAAAAGTTGTATGCGAGTTAGTGGAGTTAGTTTGAACAAGCAGCGCCAATCCTGTCTCAAAACGAACCAGCTGCACTGTGATACCTAGTTTACCCGAGCCCTTATTTATAATAATTAATTATTGGACGAACGGTAGGTCAGTGCGTAGAGGCATCAGTCTTATGTCTGACTACCGTCGTTTCGGGTTTGAATCCCGCCGATGACATTCGTGGCCATGGATGTTTGTCTTTTCTTCTCCCCCTATGGTGCGAGGCGTAAAAATAAGCCACAGCATCTCCTGACTTGTAGTACCTAGTTCAGATGGCGCAATGGTTAGCACGTTCGCTTTCTACGCACTGGGCCCCGGTTCGATTCCTACTGAATGCGGTAGTTTTCGATAAAAAAGGGGATTTACGTGTACTCAGTACCCAGTTATGGGGTAAGTAACTTGGTTGAGCGTGTTGCTGATCACACACTTCTGCACAAGATCGTCACGATCTAGAAAATGAGATGATGATAACTCATCTCGAGGTCATGGTCCAAATTGTACTGTTGTGCCAGTTGTCGACTTGTCGCAGGTAGGCGGCCAATTGGGGGAGCAGGACGTGCATGCTGGCAACTGCACTCTCCGAAACTAGTTGGTACCAACGAAACGTTAAGTGGGCATGGAACAATGGATGCGCTACGCCTACAAGGAGTTAGGGCAATTAAGTATTGTTCTCACATTACAATTTCCTTCAAAATCTTTATGTTAAATTCCTTAACGGCAACACAAAAATTTCTTTTCTTTCAATCTCAGCCAAAACTTCGTCTGTCAGTCTCTTGAGCGGCGTCCACTTCGTTTTCGTTCCACCAACTTACAATGAGTATTGATTGTCTCAAATGTCTTTATTTGCTAAATAAATTGGTTTATTTATGAATTCATTTCTTTAAACAATTTGGTTGTTGTAACAGTTTGCATATTTGATTCGGATATTTTTTTTAATCCTTTTGGAAAATTACTATTTTGATTTGGAAATTAAGTTTTTTTGACTCGAAAAATTATTTATTTGATTAGAAAATTTATTAATTTGATTCGGAAATTTATTTGTTAGATTTTAAAATTTATTTATTTGATCCAGAAATTTGTTTATTTGATTCGGAAGTTTATATATTCGATCCGGAAAGTTATGAATTGGAGCTGGAAAGTTGTCTATTTGAGCCGGAAAATTATCCATTTGATCCAGAAATTTATGTATTGTATTTGCTCCGGAAAGTTATCTATGTTCTAAGGAAAGTTGTCTATTTGATTCGGAAAATTATCTATTTGATCCGGAAAACTGTCTATTTTTCCGGAAATTGATGTATTTGTCACGGAATTTTGCGTATATGACCCTGAAATGCTATATATTAGAAAATTGTATCGGAAATGAAAACGGAGAAATCTAATCGGATTACTTTACATAAAAAAGGACAATATTTTTTATAGCAAATTTCTCCTAAATTGAAGTCGTTTTCAAGTCCCTTAGGAGTAGGTTAGTTCGAATGTATTTATAGATCCCCATGCCTTACAGATTAATCTACCTGAACCAAGTTAGCATCCAGTTGTCGCACCATATTTTTGCTCTATTTAACATTTTACATCCTATTGTCTACAACTGATCAATAAATCATAAAACGGTGACATTTCACTTTTAGTCGAAAAAGGATTAGTAATACCTCCAATTATACCTTCATGGGTTCCAAAAAAAAACGCAGTAACACCATCTGTGACCCAGATATGTCATAAGAACAAAACACCAAACAACGACTACATTTACTGCAGATAATTCGAAGCCCAGTAACAGTCCCAATATGTAGTACCAGTACTAGCACTACCAGCACCACCTCCGGTATCTCACGTCTTCGCCCTACAGCGCAATATCGCACAACAGTTTGTATGTAAATTTTAATCATAACGGTACTTACGCTTGACTGGACCATTCATTTTTCAGCTATTTCCCAGTAGGCTGGCTGATTCAATGGTTAAATAGCAACCGCGAGTGATTATGCCGTTGGTGATGATGGCATGGCCAAAAAAAGGGAGAATCCAACCATATCGCGCGAATTAAGTACGTTCCACGATGAAATTGAAACTTTTCTTTTTCAAAGCGATCCCAGTTACGGAATCTTGCATAGTCCAGCCTCCAGCAAGTACCGCATCGAAAGATGAACCAATTAGGGAATGTGCATCTTCGTTTTCAATTCCCAGGAACATCGGATGAAAAAATTGTGCGAAAGAGATCGGCACTGTCGGATACAATACCGCTCACTACTCTTCACCACCACCACACCACCATACTTCTCCATCGCATCCAGCAGTTTTCAATTAACACCTGTGTATTCGTGTGCCCGCCATTAACATCAATACGAACGGGCAATTTAGCAAAAAAGTCGGTCACGAAATCGCAAGTGACCTACTTCTTAGCCGTGCTTCATCCAAAAGAAATAACAGCACCACCAACAACAACATGGAGCGAATTGAAAGAAAGAAAGAAGGAAAGAAAGACATCTAAGAACGGTATCGGCGGCAAAAAGAAGAGGTAGAACAACAACAACAAAGATAGTGTAGAGCGAGATTCCCCCAACCATGGTCCGGGCCCGCTTCAGCTGCTACACTATGTTATGTACTGAAAATACCGTAAGCAATGTCAATGTATGTTGGTTACTTGTATGGAAATCTAACCAGTCATCCACGAAAAATCTATGTAACGAAAAAAGATACATAGTGCCCCTATCACCCCCCAAATGGAGTAAGCTTTTAATGTGTTAGTGGTCGCATAGACCGAAAAAATGCCAAATACATGCAATGACTGTGTCCAGTAACCGTTTCTTCGTTTAGACATGCGCATATAACGGAGTTTGAGTAGAGTAAATGCAGAGATCACGGTAGACGGTAATTAAGAGAACGCAGGTGAAATGAAGGCGATGATGGTCTCATGGTGGACGTGGTAAGTTCTGCGCCTAAGATTCTACAGGAAGCACTTACAATTGTGCCTAACTTTAGGTGTCGTACAGTTGTTTGCAGGGCCACTGTGAGGACTTGGCCAGGGCCGTGCGTAGGGAGTGGCGATCGCCCCGGGCGCCATAAGCAGGGGGCGCCGAAAACGAGTTTGATGTTTGGGATTTTCAATAGCGCATTTAATATTGTACATTTGTACAAATTTATACAATGACCTCGAGAGTGACATTCGACACCTCGCCATAAAACCCTCTTTGAAATTCACATGTACATCATACCTCTTCTTCCTGTTTTTATACCCTAGACTTATATGTAGTATAGTAGGGTATATTGTTTTTGTCACGGCGAAAATATGTAACACCTTAAAGGAGGCTCCGGAGGTATAGCAATGTATAAATATTGTATAAATGATCAGGGTCACCTCCTGATTCGATTTAACCATGTCTGTCTGTCTGTCCTTTCGCACGATAACTTTCGATAGAATGAAGCTAGAGCCTTGAAATTTTGGTCAAATGTTGGCAGTGTGATCTAGTTGGATGGTATTGAAAATCATGGGTATGATCAGGCCAAGAAAACGCCTAGCTCCCCTACATATCTAAAATAATTGAATGTATCTATAACTCCCCATTAAATAAACATGAAAAGCTCTAGCTTTGGCAGATTGATCGTGAGGGTAATCTTATACTCTCCTGGAAAAATAAAATCGATCAGTTAAAAACTAACGGTAATTTTCTTACAAAGAGCCCAGTACTACCCTACTTTTCACGTTTTTTCTCTTAAACTCTTTAACCAATAGACGGTAGACACCTGATTTTTGGCATGTAACCCTGAGGTGAGATGCTGATTGAGTTTTAGTAAGTTGGGCATAATCAGATCAAAGGACCGCCTACCTCCTCTACAAATTTCAAAAAATTATTCCTTTAATTACGATAACTTTCGATAAAATGACACTAGTAAGTTGAAATTTTGGTAGAATGTTGGCAGTAAGATCTAGTTAGTTGGCATTGAAAATAGGCAAGATTCGACTCAAGGAACCCCTACCTCCCCTACGAATGAAAGTTTAAATAAGCGATAACTTTTGATAGAATGAAGCCAGCAACTTGAAATTTTGGCCAAACGTTGAAAGTGGGATTTGGTTAGTTGGCATTAAAGATGGGTCAAATCCGACCCAAGGATCTTCTACCTCCCCTACAAATGGAACTTAAAATAAGAGATAACTTTCGATAGAATAAAGCTCGAAACTTGAAATTTTGTTCAAATGTTTGTAGCATAAGCAAGATCCGACCCAAGGAACCCTTACCTCCCCTACAAGTGAGACTTGAAATAAGCAATAACTTTCGATAAACTTGAAAAATTCGAAAATATTTGTAGAATGTGTTAGTTAATTGATTTTGAGAATGGTCAAATTCTCCTGAATGAGTGCCAATCTCTCTTATAAACTGGCCATATAGGAAACTCACTTTTAATGCATATGGTCGTTGTCAGTTGGTACTTTTGGTATCAACACTTGTACAGACCTAATGTACAAGTCTAGGATA
Source organism: Chloromyia formosa (assembly GCA_964017055.1). NCBI lineage: Eukaryota > Metazoa > Arthropoda > Insecta > Diptera > Stratiomyidae > Chloromyia > Chloromyia formosa. The sequence continues at coordinate 63,938,749 of OZ024817.1, forward strand.
TATACGCTTCGGACTCCGGTTGTTCTTTGCTATTTTTCTCCTCTACAACGTTTGCCGGCTAGCTCAGGTATCCAATCCGTATTTGTTTATTTTTAGCAGCACACTCTGTCCTCAGCTTCAGGTCCCATTACACCCAGATCGTGATGCGAGCGCGAGGGCTTCTGAGCCGTCCGCCAACCATTCCATTCTTATCGCCCCATTTTTTTTAATTATTCGCCATTAATGCCTCCCATGCTTGTGTTGCCTTTTCCAAGCCTATGATTTTTTGTTAATATGCAAAGGACAGGGGCAACGAGCGGCGAAAATCCCGCCCACGTCTGCCGAACTGAGGTACAGCAAGCATAGGCCGCTGCTTAGCTCGTTGAAGGGTCCTTTTCTTCGCCAGTTGGCACGGCACGGCCTTCACGGTCACTATGCCATCATAGGCTCCGTCCCCACGGGCATCTTCGGATGCCTACCAACCCGTGCATTATAACCTTCATCTTAAATGCTAAGCCTAATAATATGGGATTGTGGATGATTTGAAAAGACTGTGTGCTATTTTTCATGTTAAAAGTAAACGAAATTAAAATCATAATATTTGTCATGAATGTATATTTTTCAACCATCAAGATACACAAAAATATAAAAGCAACATTAACTATAAAAAAAATTATCCCAAAAGATATTGTAATGCACTTAAGAAGAATTAAGTTTTTGCAAGGCACTCATTCGGCATCATAGAGATATTTACATTTCGTGTGCACGAATGCAGTAATGTTGTTCATATTCGGAAAGCAGTCATGGAAATAGGCACAATTCCAAAAACACTCATCAGTATAATTCAAAACATTAGTAAATTCGAAGTTTTATCTTACTCTCTAACATTCATAAAACCTTGTACAGACGATTTAAATATATGTATTATAAAATTTGGTCCAATCAAACAAAATGTTTCGACTCTATCACAGCCTCGCTTCTTATAACCAATGTTAACTATAGTATTTTTGAACTTCTGTTAACAATTTATCGACAGTCGTGTCATCAATTTGAATAAACTGCTTCTCGCCGCGACTAAAGAAATAAATATCGCCCGTATAGATGTCAAACCATAAGGCATGAATATGTAGGTCATGCTGTTCCAATCGTCGCTTCAGGAAGCCATACGACGCTACATTAGATAATTGCTGCAATGTGTTGATTTGTGAGAGTTTATCCTCGACTGCGAACTTATTTTCAGGATCGATATATGCCACGAACTTGCGTAAGGGCGTTTCTGATGAAAATACGAGGGGATCCTTCATGCCGGCCGCAACCCACTTTTCAAAGTAGTCCAAGCTGGATTGAGCATGAGTACAGAGCCATGACCTTAAAGGCGATAGTCGACGGTTATGCTAGAAATAGAATACATAAATTAAAAAAAAAAGTGAATTCAATGTATTGATTCAAGGAAAAATTTTTATATTGAGAACATTCAACGACTTTTAAAGTATTAAGACGGCCTACAACAACGGCAACTCAACATCGAAGCGACTCCGACTCGAAATCGACGCGATGCATGGGATCTGTTTGGAACGATAAAATAGGGTAGTTATGTATATGTCGCAATCGGTGGCCGTGGTCGTTCGGTCACCGCTCTACGATACTAATCTAGAGCTCGGAGTTCAAATCTCGGCGCGATCAAAAACTGCCTGTCAGTACTAATAGAACAAACAATGCATTCATCACTCTTCCGCAATGTGTGACCTATCCACTGCCATTTTCGCCTGCGTATCAATTCGTCAATTGGCATCTGACCCGTACGCCGACTTAGCTCTTCATTTGATATTGTTTTGGGCCAGAAAATTCTTAACATTCGACGAAGACATGAATTGACGAAAACTTGCAACTTTCTGGTAACACTAACGGAAACTTTCCATGTACTGCTCTCCTACAAAAGCACAGACAGTACTAGGAAGCGAAACAGGGCCAGCTTGGTCTTGATGCTGAGATAACTGCTCTGCCATATTTTGGACAGCATGCCGTAGGCGCATTTAGCTTGGCTGATACAACGAGCGATGTCCTGCTCCGTACCACCATTTTCGGCAACAATGCTACCCAGGTAGACGAAGATGTCCACCTTCTCCACAGGCTGCCCATCAATACTGATGGTAATAGGTGTCGGATTTCTTTTCCGCAATGGAAGGTTAGGTACCTTAGTCTTGTTATTATTAATCTTTAGCCCAACCTTGCTTGTCTCACTCTCGAGATCTAACGCCATTGCGGACAGATCTATGATTTTGTGGGAGAGTAGGCATATGTCGTCAGCGTAGTCAAGATGTTGTAGATAAGATGTCAAAGTCCATAGGATTCCCCTGTCTACTCCGGATAGGGCTGCATGCAACACATCGCCGATCACTATGAGGAATAGGATCGGTGAAGGGATGCACCCCTGCCGAACGACACTGCGAATCTCGAAGTCCCCCAACACCTTACCTTTATGCAGAACGGGACATTTCGCGCCGTCATAGGTTACCTTAATAATAGCCACAAGCTTCTCAGGGATGCTTCTCCTGCGCAAGGCCGCCCATATATATAGAATCCCGGTTCACACTATCGAAAGCCTTCTCGAAATCGAAGGAAAGCAAGTGAAGCGGAGAATCGTACTCAGCTCATTGCTGGATGATGATTTGCAATGTGTTAATGTGATCGACACAGGAGAATCCGGATCGAAAACCAATCCGCTCTTCATCAATTGTGCTTTCTAAGTGGGCCTTTAGTCTTTCCAGGACTATTTTAGCTATTATCTTGGCAACGGCAGGAAGCACACAAATGCCTCTCCAATTATTACAGTCTGTGAAGCTACCCTTCTTTGGAAGTTTGATGATCAAACGTTCCTTCCACTCAGTGGGAAAGGTCTCTGTATTCCACGCTTTATTAACAAGTGGGTGGAGCAAATCGGCAGTTACGCTTGGCGCTGCTTGATAAAGTTCGGCAGGGATACCGTCGAGTCCAGCGGCCTTTTCTCGTTTTAGTGCAATAATTGCAGTGACTATTTCTTCTTTAGCCGGGGCAGTGGACCGTATACGCACATTTTGATGGTTAGCTAAATTATCTTTATGATGGGGAACTTAAACAAAGATTACATGGTTCAAGACCGCGGCGAAGTGTTCTTTCCACCGCCTCATTTGATCTTCTTCCAAGATAAGTAGCTTTCCATCACTATCTTTCACCGTATGTTGGCAGGAGTTACGACCACCTGTAAACTCCTTGATGACACCGTATACGGCGTATAAGTTGTTACTTCTTGCGACTTCTTCTGCTGAGGCTAAAAGAGAATTCGCATAAACCCTTTTATCGCGTCGCACACTACGCTGAACTTCTCGAGCTTACTGACGGTAAAGGAGTTCGATGCTGATTCGATTGTCGTCTGATGCTGCAGCCAAACGAACCTTCAGTTATTTTCTTTCAAAAATCCGCTGCCATGAAGCGTCGGACATCCAGGGCTTATTCCGGCAATCTGTGTTTGTGGCAAGGATGGTATCTGCGCTATCAATGTACGCATTTTTTATGGCATCCCAGTTTTCATTTATGTCACTATCTGGGTGACTAGTTATCTCAGCTGCTTTTTGCGCAAGATGGTCATTATATTGTGTTGAATTTGCGGCTCCTGGATCTTTCGTCGGTAGGACGGCGCACGGCTGCGATACGCAATCAAGCATTTGCGATCATAAGATAATGGTTTCTTCCCATCCCAATATCGGCACCCTTCTTGTTTCGCACGTCCAGGAGGCAACTCTTGAATCTTTTACTAATGGCAAAGTGGTCGATCAGATTTTGTGTTCTGCGCCGATCAACAGAGGACAAACTGATTTTGTGGTGGTCCTTATGCTCAAACATAGGACCACTGATAAAGAGACTGTGAAAGTCTCAGAAGTCCAGAAATCTTTCACCGTTGTCGTTACGATCACCAAGACCGTGTCTCCCCATGATACAAGGCAGACAACATATCGCCTTCCCGCGTTTCATTTTCGTATTTTTCTGCGCATCACGTCATAAGCTCATATACACTTGAGAGACTGGTGGTTCATAACTCTCAGCATTGCAATCCTCACGACAGTATCGCTTCGCTTGTTTTGGAAGCAGCACGCGTACGGTGCAGGACGCGCACGGTGCCGCGGTCTAATATGTAATAATAATACCCTTGAATGCTTGTTCACCCTGGTATAAAAATTGGTAGAACATATTTTTGGAAAATTGTATCTACTATATTTTGATCCTACAACATTTATTGCTAGGAGTGATAGTTATTTCGATATAAACAAAAAATTAAACAAATTCGCTTCTCAAATAACATACTGTTGTATGTACGAAGTACGTCTCTCTTACGACACACACTGTACTAAGCTCCATCATAATCTCGAATGATCGATAACAAGTACCAACTGAATGGGCACTAGCGGATTCTCGAAACTTCGTTGAGTAGTGGAAATCCGAGACTAGAACATCTCGAAACGTCTAGAATCTTCGCTAAATGACGAATACATGGATTAGCAGCTATATAAAGGCAGATGTCACCAAGAACAGGAAGAAATAAGAAGTAATAAGAATCGACACGCAGTGGAAGTCGGATCGCTATAAAGTATCCGCTCGGAACCGGAAAGGAGATAGTCGTTATTCGCCGTTAACAAATAGTTCGAGCTAGTTTGACGTTGGTAGTTAGTTGCGCGTGTGTAGTTCGTTTTGTAAATAAAATGTGTGTGTTTTAATCGAAGTGTTTTCATTATTAAGCACAAGAATATTTAACGAACCTGGTTTCGCTCGATCAGAGGAAACATTACAATACATATCAAGTAGAGCCCACACAAGAGACCGCTGCATCGTGCGCGTGCTGCACTCTCAACAAGCGAAGCGATACTGTCGTGAAGGTTGCAATGCAAACCTCGTGTGCTGGCTCTGCTTGATTTGTTTTTTTTTTTCATTTTCGTGTGAATGAATGAATTGAATGAGATTATCTCGAAAACTATTTAATGTAGGAAAAAAGTTGTTCATACATTTTTATGTATAGTATATTTTTGTGATCTTAAATTTCGCCTCAGAAAGTTTTTTGCTAGGATTAATAGTTACACAGATAAAAGCCAAAAACTAAGAATTCATACAATTGAATGAGTGTGTGACGTAGGTATTCGGAGAACCGGCATGCGCAAGGCCATATCTCGTCTTCCTTGTATCATGGTGTCTCTCCATCACATGTTGCCATAGTCATCAGCGCCAACTTTTGCATTCAAATCTCCCATAACCATTATAATGTTACCTTTAGGTGTTCTGTTCTGAACGGCGTTTAGTTCTTCGTAGAAGGAGTCTTTTGCCAAGACATTGTCGGGTTCAGTAGTGGCATAACATTGTATTATGGAGATGGTTCTCATTTTGGTACGGAACCTGGCGGTCAAGATTCTGTCGGAGACCGGATCCCAGGATAAGAGACAGTTTCGAGCGGCTCTGGTTAAAAGGAGCCCCACACCTGACTCACGACCACTACCGGTAGCTCTACCAGAAAACAACATTACAGTGCAACCCGTTGGAGAGATAAATTCTCCGCTGTTCCACCATCTTATCTCACTAACTCCTAAGATGTTTAAGTTATACCTCCGAAATTCACTCTCTAATTGAAGAAATCGTGCATTCTGGGGACCTTCTGATCCATTGACCTGGATAGTAAGCACATTCCAGAATCCAATTTTTGTCATTGTACGATAGCCAAGAGTCGTAACCGTTTCGTTCGCATATAGAAGATTTCGGATAGTGCAAGTTGCTGGCATGCACATCCTGTAATTTGTTTGTCGGTTTTAAGGACAGGCCGTCAAAGGCAAAGGCGGTGGTATTATTTTACGCCCCACACCACAGGGGGAGATTTACCTCAACCAAATCACTGCCGTTCCAGGGGGCGCCCACGCAAAGGACTATGGAAGAGCAATTTTCTTTATATAATTTTCCAGTTTGAAAAAATTGAAAAATTGGAACGATGTATCGTTAACATCTTGCACCCAACACGAGTGAAGCGATACTAAGGATTGTGCTCTCTTATGCGCGGGGTCCACACAAGAGATTGTTGATTCACAATCACAATCTCTACGCAGAACGTCGATTATATAAGCGAGTCAATTAGTAACATCATTTGGTATGGAATGCACTGCTTTATCCCACACAGTTCTAAGAATACCAAACCAACCACCAACTCTTGGTTTAACAGAGATTGCAAAGAGGCTATAAAGAGAAAAGAAGCGGCATACCGTGCATACAAACAATGCCCCTCTGTCGAACTGAGAGAAGTTTACAATTCTACGCGTAACATCTGCAAATCAGTCATAAATAAGGCTAAATTCCAGTTTGACAGCAAAATTAGGCAGAAAGTGTTCTTTCAACGGAAAGGTAGCAAAGGTTTCTGGTCACTCGTCAAATCTGTGAAGAATAACTTCACCTCCTCTTCTATTCCACCACTGGTATATGATGGCAAAATTTACAGTGAACCGCAAGACAAGGCCAACCTGTTGGCCGAAACTTTTGTTGCAAACTCTTGCCTACTACCCACTACTCAGAGTCCACCATCCATACCCTTATGTGATTCACACCAGAGACCTTTGCATTTCCGCACTAGGGAAGTATTTAAAGTACTCTCAAAACTCGATGTATCAAAATCGGCTGGACCTGATGGCATCTCCCCCTTAGTTCTCAGACACTGCGCTTCCTCGCTAGCCAAACCTCTCCGAAAACTCTTTTACCTGTCCTACGCAACAGGAGTGTTCCCATCATCGTGGAAACTAGCTCATGTCCAACCAATCCCCAAGAAAGGAGAAGCATGTGATCCATCTAACTACCGACCAATAGCACTAACTTCGACCCTATCAAAAGTCTTCGAAACCCTGGTTAACAACCAACTAATGAGCTACCTTGACTCACATCATCTCATCAATGATCGGCAATATGGTTTCCGGTCTTCGCGCTCCACCGGCGACCTAATGACATACCTCACCGAAAGATGGAATCGCTGTATCCACCAATTTGGCGAAGCTAAAATCATTGCCCTCGACATTTCGAAAGCTTTTGATAGAGTCTGGCATCCGGCTCTTCTAGCTAAGCTCCAGGCTTTTGGTTTGGACCCAAAATTAGTTAAATGGATCGAAAGTTTCCTTCACGACCGTTCGCTTCAGGTCGTCCTTGATGGAGTTAAATCAAATTGCCATACCACCAACGCAGGGGTCCCCCAAGGTACTGTCCTTTCACCAACACTCTTCCTTCTCTTCATCAACGATCTTCTCAGCGTGACTTCCAACTCAATCCATAGCTTTGCAGACGATAGCACCCTTGACTACACTTACTCTTTCAACTCTGTAGCTGACTCTCGCCGAAATTCAACATCTATCAACAGAGATCGCATGTTTGACTCACTAAATGAAGACATTTCAAAAATTATTGCATGGGGGAAAGCGAATCGAGTAGAGTTTAACGCCTCAAAAACCCAATGTTGTCTACTTTCCAATAAGCGATGTGCTCCACCTACCGCCCAACCCATTCTTGTCGATGGGGTCAGCATTCCTGATTCGCCCATACTGAACATACTAGGTATTAACATCTCCAGTAAACTAAATTGGTCCGACCACATTTTTTGCGTTGCAAAAAACGCAATGAAGTGTCTGGGCTTTCTGAATCGCTGTAAAAGATACTTTTCACCATCTGATCTGGCTCAAATTTACAAGGCTCATATAAGACCGAGACTTGAATTTAATTCCCATATATGGGCAGGCGCAGGTAGAACCGCATTATCCGCGTTAGACAAAGTTCAACGGAAAGCCTTCAAGCTTATTGGCGAGGAACCCATAACATCTAAAATCGAACCGCTTGAACACCGGCGAAGTGTCGGCTGTCTCTCACTTTTCTATCGCTACTACAACCGCCGTTGCTCTGATGAAATAGCCAACCTCATTCCTGAGCGTACTTTTCCTTTACGTAACACCCGACTAGCCAGTCGTGTCCATCCTCATCTTCTAGAACTCAGCAATAGTCGCACCGCCAAATTCCATGACTCGTTTGTATCTAGGACAACACGAATGTGGAATGATCTACCATCTTTTGTTTTCCCCCGCAACTATGACCTACAAAAATTTAAACGGAATGTACACCGTGACCTTATTCAAACTCAACCCATCTCCCCACTACCTTAATCCCTTACCGCCAATGCTGTGCTCTCGCATCAAAGGGTTACCCCCTAAGCTTTGGTATAAACATAAAAAAAAAAAAAAAAAAAAAGCTTCTTGTGTGAGCTTCGCTCGATCCGCGCCTAAGGGATCACAACCCTTAGTCTCGCACAAACATGAACGCCCGCCTCACTCGCTCCGGGTTTAACATATTTACTATGTAAATTGCAATTCTTTGAGCGATAATGTCATTTTCATTGAACGAAGTAGTATAATACAAGTGTTTTCATACATTTTCAACATTAAAAAAAAACTATGCGAATAAATGGTTTCTGCGCCCAACATATATGTATATACATGTTGTAGTAGAACCCCTCTTAACCGGCCTCGAATCAACCGGCCTATCGCATCGAACAACGTATAATAAGATAGAAATTGATTTTTAGACGGACTTTTACTGGAAAGAAAGGAAATAAAACGCGGGGTAACGAAACGTTTAAGGGTGAGAGTTCGCGAGTTTGATTCCTCTCTCGCTTTCGAGTCTGTTTTCTTTGAATCTACTACAAACGAGCTCCTGCGTTTCTTTTTTCTTCGTCACTTGCTTTTTAGGAGCCATGGTGTTTGTTTATCCATGTAATACATATTTATATACAAGAAAATGCAATAATGTCTGTAATGAACCACCTGTAACGAACCATAATTATGGTCTGGTAGTGCTACTCCCACCAGCAGATCGAAGCAGCACCTGATGAGTAGTGATCTGTTGGTGGTACGAAACCAGAGGCCGAGGGTCCCATTACACCCGGACCCAGGTGCGACCGTGTGGGCGTCTGATCCGTCCGTCAACAATTCCATCCTTATCGACTATTTTTTTTTATTCCCCATTTTTACCTCGCCTGTTTTTGTTGTCTTCCCCAGGCCTATGCATTTTTGTTAATACGTAAAGGACAGGGGCAACGAGCAGCGAAAACCCCGCCCACATCTCCCGAACTGAGCTATAACAAGCATAGGCCGCTGCTTAGCTCGTTGAGGGGCCTTTTTCTTCGTCAGATGGCACGGCCCGACCTTCACAGTAATATGCTACCTTAGGCTCCGTCCCCACAGGCATCTCCGGATGCCCACCAACCATGTCCGTTACATGTCTTATCTGCTTGTTCATTCATAACACTTTATGAAATATGTATGATGAAATATGTGGTTTTATTTTCCATCCGAATCACGCATTAACCAGCTAGGGTCGCGAGCCGACTAGTTAAGACGGATTTTACTGTACATTGTTGATCAGCATCATTAGGAGAAAATCGAAGGTGAAGTAGTTAATTTGCATAATTACCACAAACAGAGCACTGCGACACGAGCATGACGAGCGAGAGTTAGTATAAGTAGGCATATTTTGTTTATTTGAGTGTGTAGAGTGCCCTTTAGGTAATGTACAATGCGTCGATTTCGAGTCGCAGTCGTAAGGTCTAAAATGTATAAAATCTCACCTGAGAAGCAAATTCTGGATCTCTCAATTGATACAGTAGGTTCATCGCTTTACAGTCACTATGTCCACAAACAATAATATGTCGTATATCATTGACCACACATCCCAATTCCAGTGCGGCCGGTTCACAGCTGAAGAACTCATCAACAAAATGATGTGCATGCGGTATAACGTTACCAGCATTACGCACTAAAAGTTAATTTCAAATTAGCGTTTAATTTTTATATTAGTTAAATAAACAAATTTACCGACGAACATGTCACCAATGTGAGTATCTGTGAAACGGGTGGGAATCATACGACTGTCCATGCATGTGAAAAACACTGCCTTTGGCTGTAATTTGTAAAAGATATTGCTTTATAGTAAGTTGTTTATGCTGAGATACGATAGATAGGTTATTTGATAGACACAGGTACAGTTTATTTTCTATCAATAAAATATTATTTTTGTGTAATTAATTACAAGGAGTAGATAACAAACAAAATGATTCTGCTACTTAAAAAAAAAATTTGGATTGTATTTGCATTGAGGATATGTGTATTATTAAGTTTTCTCTTGTAATTTGAGTTTAGATTTGAAGGGTAACTAAACCGAGACACACCCCCAACCAAGGAAGTACTCCTTTCCCTCACATTTTCCTTTCTGTAGATACAGCTCTACATTGCATTGTGAGTGAGCCCGACGTCGGACTTTGGCCGCCTGAATCATTATGCTCCAATTATCTCGGTCTCGTGACCGCGTCATCCAATCTTGGAAGCCCAGTAGTTGCCCGGCGTCAACATATCCTGAACTCTCCTAACGAGCTCTCGGTCTTCCTCGCAGTCTCACTCCATCGACTGGTCGTCCGTTCATTGCATGTTTAGGCATGCGAACATCGTTCATTCGTTGTACATGCCCTGCCCATTATAGTTTAACGATTTTCGAAACTTCCAGCTCATCGTACATTTCATGCAACTCATGGTTGTACCGGATGCGCCATCCATTTCGGTCGTAAACTGCTCCGAAAATTCGCCGAAGGACTTTTCGTTCGAATGTGTTTAGCATTTTTTTGGAGGCTTGGGTTAGGGTCCATGTTTCGCAGCCATAGAATAGCATTGGCCCAATGGTGGGTTTGAATATGCGGAGTTTCGAGTTTCTGTGCACTTGCATACGATTTCATTATGGGGAGAACCGAGAAAACTCTTATTTGCTAGCTGTATCCGTCGCTTGATTTCGTCAGTTTCGTTGGCGTCCTTTGACAGGTTGCTACCCAGGTATGTGAAGTCTTCTACAAATTCGATGCTGAGGTCCCCTACGTTGCTGTTCGGTGTCAACTGTATGCAGAAGTTCTTGTGCGTCGATCAGTTTTCGGGACATGATGTTGATATCGTCGGCGTAGCTTATCAATTGTGCCAACTAGATGAGTAGCGTTTTGCTGTTGTCCGTATCCATTACCCGAATGGCAGATTCAAGTGCTAGGTTAAAGATCGTCGGCGCCAGACCATCACCCTGCTTCAAACCAGTGCGTGTTTCGAAAAGATCAGTCAACCTTTTCTGGATCCTGACCTGTGAGACGAAGTTGGGAGCGACCAGTTCTGAAACCACCTTAATACTCGTCAATGATTCGTTCGGTGTACGGTTTTATTCTATTCTCCAGAATTTTCGTCAATATTTTGAAAATCGTACAGACTATGTGATATCCTAAATCAACAATGTCGTCAAGAGCTTCTTGTGTGGGGATGTTAGATGGTAAATTCAGAAGCTCTTAAAAATAGCAGGCCCATCGTTTGTTAATGCCATGGGTGTCGTTGATGATGTTTTCATACTTGTCTTTACAGAGGCTAGTCCTCGCTTGATAGCCGTTCTTAATTGTATTTACTAGTTCGTACGCTTGTCTGGTGTTCCTATTGACTAAGTTTTCGTTAACATTCAGCAACTGCTCGTCAAAGTATTTACGTTTCTTACGTCTAATTATTATATCGGATATTCGGCGCAGCTCGTCATATTTTTACACCCTAGACTTATAGTATAGGGTATATTGTTTTTGTCACGACGGAAATATGTAAAACCTTAAAGGAGGCTCCGAAGGTATAGCAATGTATATATATAAATGATCAGGGTCACCTCCTGATTCGATTTAGCCATGTCTGTCTGTCTGTCCGTCTGGCTGTCTGTCCGTTCGCACGATAACTTTCGATAGAATGACGCTAGAGCCATGAAATTGGTCAAAGGTTGATAGTATGATCTAGTTGGTTGGTATTGAAAATGGGCATGATCAGGCCAAGAGAACGCCTACCTCCCCTACACATGTAAAATATTTAAATGTCTCTATAACTCCCGATTAAATAAACATGAAAAGCTCTAGCTTTGGTAGATTTCTCGTGAGGATAATCTTATATTCTCTTTCAAAAATGAAATCGATCAGTTGGAAACTAACGTTAATTTTCTTACAAAGAGCCCCGTACTACCCTACTTTTCAGGTTTTCTGTTTATAACTCTTGAACCAATTGACGTAGACACCTGATTTTTGGCATGTAACCCTGAGGTGAGAAGCTGCTTGAGTTTCATTAAGTTGGGCATAATCAGATAAAAAATTAAATATTCATTTAATTACAATAACTTTCGATAGAATGACACTAGCAAGTTGAAAATTTGACGGAATGTTGGTAGTAAGATCTAGTTAGTCGACATTGAAAATGGGCAAGATTCGACCTAAGGGATCCCTACCTCCCCTACAAATGAAACTTCAAATAAGCAATAACTTCTGATAGAATGAAACCAGCAATTTGAAATTTTGGTCAAATATTTGAAGTGAGATTTAGTTAGTTGGGTTGAGAGATGAGCCAGATCCGACCCAAGGAACCCCTATCTCCCCTACAAATGAAGCTTCAAATAACCGATAACTTTCGATAGAATGAAGCTATTCACTTTAAATTTTGGTCAAATGCTTGTGCTAGGATGTAGTTGGTTTTTTGTTGAAAATGCACAAGATCCGACAAAGGAAACATCAACCTCCCCTACATGTGAGACTTCAAATAAGGGATAACTTTCGATAAAATAAAACTAGCGACTTGAAAAATTCGACAAATATTTGTAGTGTGGGTTAGTTAGTCGATTTTGAGAATGGTCAAGATCCTTCTGAATGATCGCCAACCTTCCTTATAAACTGGGTAGATAGGAAGCTCACTTTTAATGCATGTGGTCGTTGCCAATTGGTACTTTTGGTATCACCACTAGGTCTGTACAAGTCTAGGATATATACGCTTCGGTCTGGTTCTCTTTTGGTTTGTTTGCTCGTTGAATCCACTGTATGTAGGCCTCGTTTTTTATGTCAAGTGAATTTTTGCATTTTTCGTCAAACCAGTCATTTCGCGCTCGCCGGGCTTTATATCCCACGACCTTCTCTGCAACCTCTTTGATGGTACCCTTGAGATCTCCCAAAAGTCATGTACGGCTGTGTTACTGATGTTGTGTAGCATAGCAGTTTGCTCCTCGATAGGAGCGGACATCCACTACACTAAACGCCCATCTCTTGCAAATAAGGACGTGATCAATTTGGTTGGCGGTATGTGCGTCTGAAGATTTCCAGGTCTGCTTTTGAATGCGTCGATGCGGGAAACACGTAGGGCTTACGTCTAGATTCCTGCTGCAGGCGAAGTCGATAAGTCGCTGGCCATTGTCGTTACATTCTTCATGGAGTCTGTGACCTCCAGTGGTCCGCCGGTGCCAACTTCCATTTCCGACTTTCGCGTTCAAGTCTCCCAGTAGCAGATTGACGTCGTTTGTTGGAAGTGAGTCGAAGAGAGTCTCAAGGCGGGCGTAGGACTCGTCTTTCTCTGCATCTTCTTTAACTTCAGTGGGGGCGTGCACATTGATGAGCCAGAGATTAAAGAATCGAGTCTTAATGCGAATCGCACACAGCCGTTCATTTATGGGTTTGAAGTCAATAATGTGCGGCTTGAGGTGATTGTTCACTTTAAATGCTACTCCAAACTCTTTGTGGCCCGATGGTTTGCCACACAGATGGTTTAATAAGCGTGATGGAGTTCACACAACTGTGTTGCAGGTCCAACTACGCAAATCATTTTCCAAACTGTCTTATCGCTAAGACTTGGCCGTCATCGGTTTGACCCAGGGCGATTTCATATTAACTAGGGGCTTCGTCAGTCTGCCGTAGTGTTTGTAGAGGTACTCCTCAAGGCGGTGTGCTCTCACCGCTTCCTTGGGTCAGCAGACTGCCTTTAGATCTGGAGAAATTCATTTGTACGACTTCCTATGCCGATGATGTCTCCATTGCTGCCTCTGGTAAGTTTCCAGGAACTCTCAGCGAAGTAACGCAGCAGGCTCTATCTCTGTTGACTGGGCTAATAGACGTGGTCTAGGTATTACCCCCAGCGAAACCTATTTAGTCCTTTCCACTAGTAAACGCTGCATTCCACCAGTGATGCCTCCTATCTTGGAGGGCGTGAGACTTGTGTCCGAGAGCGCTAACTTCTTTGGTCTCATACTGGATAGTAAGCTAAATTGGAGACTGAACATCCAGAAGCGCACGGACGAAGCCACGCCCTTTATTGCTGTAGGAGAGTTATAGGTTAAACCTGGGGCTTGAAACCCAAAGTACTGCACTGGCTCTATGTGGCCGTGCTTCGCCCAATACTGCTGTATGGAGTTGTGGTCTGGTGGAATGCCCTACAGAAGACAGCTAATTTGAAATTGGTAGCCAAAGTACAGGGAACAGCTTGCCTGGCGATCAGCGGAGCTCTACGATCAACCCCATCCGCTGCTTTGGATATGATGCTCAACCTTTTGCCATTGGATATTCAGGGGAAGCTCATGGCGATGAACTCGGCTATTAGAATAAGAGAAACCTACCAGTGGACAGACAACCTTGGGAACCGGTCACTCAACGATCTTGAACGACGGAGAGACTACTGAGTTAGTTGATTACACCTCACCAAAGCGATGGTTCATAAAGAGTCAGACAAACTTGATTCCACCACGGAATCTGTGGAAGGGAGGGGGTCCGTCTCTACCGCACTCGTTGAAAATATACACGGACGGGTCCAAAACTGCCGAAGGCGTGGGTGCTGGAGTAATCTCTGAGGAGCTGAACCTTCGCCTTTCCTTCCGGCTACCCAGGCTGAAATTGCTGCGATTACGGAAGCGGTGACTTGGCTGAGTCTTCACGCGATCTCCACGACGAAAATCATTATCTTTACGGATTGTCAATCCGCAGTAAAATCCCTCGAATCAGAGCTCTGCACATCGAACAGCTTATCGGAGTCCAGGGCGTGGCTGGCGGAGATGGGGGACTTCTTTGATATTATCCTGTGCTGGACACCTGGCCACCACAACTTTTTTGGTAATTGCAGAGCTGATGAGCTCGCTTTGTTTCTGTTCTAAGTGTGCTGTTTCAGAAACCCTGCTACCTAAACTAACCTATGGTTTTCTCAACAAGCGTAACGTAAGGCCCTATCATGTAATTCAATTCGAATCGAATTGCTTTCGAAAGAATGAAAATGTAACTGTAAATGTAACTCGAAAACTCTCTCTCTCTCTCTCTCTCTCTCTCATTCCATTATTGAAATGGAGAAATTCGTTTTCAAGTTACATGATATCATTTTTCCTCCATTCGAAAGCAATTCAAATCGAGTCGAATTACATGTTACATACACACATGAACCAGTATTTTCAGCAAATGCTTCGCTATGTTCTTAACAACAAACTATCTTTTTCCTAAAGAAACGCAACCAAGAGCGAAACAGCTAAATAAACAGTCAACGGTAACCGGAAATAAAAAACGAGATGAAAAATTGACTCGAAAAAAAAAACAATCAAAAACAGAAAAGTAACTGTTCTGTTGTTGAAAAGAAGAAAGATTTCAGAAAGAAAAACAGTTAAAAATAAAAAAACGGTTAAAAACAAAAACAGCCGCAGATATGTAAATGAAAAGTTCTTGTTGGCCATTTCGCTTATGATTTTATTGTATTGCTCAGGATCCAATATTAGCGAATTATTCGCGCGAGCAGGAAAATAAGAAGATTTTTCCGCACGTTCCTATGAAAGGGAACATCACGCGAATAATTCGCGTATGTTGGATCCTAAGGTGTAGATCTCTTAGATCGCTTTTTTGGAGCGGTTGGAGAAAACAAACTGATCGTTTATAATTAAAATTCGAAAAAGTTTTTGTTATGCATTGAAGAATTTAACATACCGATAAATCCATTCGAGTTCAGCAGCCATAATTTAATATAAGAAGGTTATTTGCGTTTTATGCTATTTGGGATCAAAGATACACCGGATACATGCATGGACTGACTGACAGAAATTAGGTCGTATACAAAAAAGGACTTGCACATATACATACTATACTATGTATAAGACAACCACAATATACCGGACAATTTCAAAAATTTATAACTTAATATTTTATTTTACATGTATATTTTTTGAAGAACTTACTAGGCCCGTTCTTTTGTTCGCCCATGCGAATTAATTCGGGTTCGGTTAGGTTAGGTAGATGGGCTGCCATGACGACCACAGCACACATAGACCTCAACAGGTCCGTCGTGATACCACCAGGATAAATTCCCCTTACTCTTACTGCCAGTTAAACCATCAAGAGCTAACAATAAAAAGTTGGTGTTTTGCAACATCCGTGCATTCCAGCTCTTCCAACTCAGTGAAGAAATAGGATCCAAGCATCGACCTCCTCCTACCTGCCAAGCAGGACAGGAGCATAGGAGGTGAAAACTACGCTTCTCCTCGTTCACATCGCCACAGCTTCTATTGTACAAAAATCATTGTAAGTCGTTTCGGAACATCAACCCCAAGGACACAGGATTCTTTTTCAATCCTGTGTATGGAGATCAGGCTGGCTATTGCTAATAATCTGCCTTGATTCCACTACAACAGAATGGGTTCGGAGGAACACTGGACATTATCAGGCCTAAGTGCTCCTTTGATTTCGTTCTAGTCGAGGAAGGTGATTTTCCACGAACATACTTGTACATGGTTCACGGTTACTCCCCAAACAGAAACTCTTGCACCACGGAAACTGTTCTGGTGGCTGTAGGAGATTACAACAGCCTTCCCTCAGAGCGTTGGAAGGTTCTTAACAGTGGCACTAAAGGCAACTACCTTTACCTCGTTTTGGCCATTGATGCTTCATCGGGAATAACTGTCTACCAGCCGAGGCATCTTGGCTCAACGGAGGACTTCGGAACATACTGGGTTTTGTTCACTAAGCATCGTACCCAAGCGGCTCTCGTATCATCCGACTGGCCGTCAACTTAACACCGCTCGGGGCGAGCAGCCCTCTGGTAGGAGCGGCAAATTCGATGGGAGAGGCAAGTCCCGGCAGGACAAGCGTGGTGGCTTTGCCAACCGCCAAGCCTCGAATAGACATCATGAGCACCATTAGGGTCCTCCAAACTAACCTGCACTATGCGAAAGCAGCATCGGCCACACTGTGCAGGCTACTCGAAGAGAAGAAGACCACTCTTGCGTTCATTCAGGAGCCTTGGGTGGTAAATGGCCGAGTCTGCGGTATCAGCAGTCCATCTGCTAAGCTGATATATGACAAACTATCAGATCGTCCTCTCGCGGTACTCTTGATAGACAACTGTATCAGTCATTTACCACTAACCAACTTTATTTCAAAGAATCTAGTTGCGGTTCTAGTGGACGTCTCCACCCCACATGGGAGTCAGAAGAAAGGCGGTTATAGCACCCGCTTATTTTCCCTCGGATAATTATGCAATCTCTCCGGCCGAGGTACAACTGCTTGTCGACTTCTGCAAGAAATCTAATTGGCAATTTATTATTGACTGTGACGCCAACGCCCACCATACTGTTTGGGAAAGCAGCGACGTTAACGACAGAGGTAAGCCCCTACTTGATTATCTTATGTGTAAACAAGTGTTCGTTCTCAATAAAGGGTACAAACCCACTGTTATCACTGCGGCAAGGAGAGGGGTACTTGATCTCACTCTTGCCAGCAGAGTTTTATCGGAGGCAGCTACGGACTGGAGAGTATCAGATTAAGTGTCTAATTCTGACCACATGCACATCCGATTTGACATCCTGGGGACTCTGAACTCCGCTCTGCATCCTGTTGTCCTAAGAAAACAAATTGGAAACTTTTTCAAAAATTAGTGGTTTCCAGAGTAGATCAACTTCTTAATTCCATCAATATGACTGGTGAATTAGAGTTAGCTTCGGAACAGCTAAATGACGTCCTTATCACCTCCTACGAAGATAGTACCTACGTAGCACGTTGCTTTCGTGCGGCGCGTAGGGCTCCCTGGTGAAACGAAGAACTGACGCGCAAAATGGCCCAGGTTAGGAGGAAGTTCAACAGAGCAAAGTGTAATCATGAATGGCGGAATACAGACATTCGCTCACCGAATATAGTCTCCTTATCAGACGTTTCAAACGGGAGAGCTGGAGGAGACATTATGAGAGCATTCAGTCGCTACCTGAAGCGACACGCGTCCACAAAGTCCTATCTAGGGAGCATACTAACGGTATCGAGCAGCGTAAGAAGCAGGACGTATCCTTTACTGAGGCTTCAGAGGAAACTCTGGAGCTCCTCCTACACACCCACTTTCTGGGTTCAGTCCAAGCTGGAGCCTGTGCGTCTATTCCATCGGTAGACCATCGGGTTCCGTGTAGTTGGTCATGTAGCCTCTCGAAGGTCGTTTTCGGAAAAGAAAAGGTCAAATGGGCCGTGAAGTCCTTTGAACCCTTCAAAGCACCTGGTGCCAATAGCATTTTTTTCGACTGTGGTTGCCTTCCACAATTTTGTGGGAACGATTGAAAAACCCCTTAACGACAGGGAAATTGCTCTATGCGTCTTCATTGATATTGAGGGTGCGTGCGGTGGGTGGCATGTTAATTTGTGTTAACGCTGTTAAGGGTTGCCCTCAGGGTGGCGTTTTTTCCCTACCTCTCTGGTGGCTTGTCGTAGATGAGTTAGTCGCTAAGCTCTGTAATTGTGGTTATCATGCTATCGGATACGCCGATGATATAACCATAATCATAAGGGGAAAGTTTGATACAACCGCCACGGAAGTGATGGGTGCGACATTCGACCTAATCCTTCGCTGGTGCACTGAAATTGGCCTGAGCGTTAACCTTCCGAAAACCGCCTTGGTTCCATTCACCTGGAAGAAACATCTTAGTTTAAGCCCAGTTAGCCTAGGCAACACGGTACTCGTGTTCTCCAGCGAAGTCAAGTCTCTAGGTATCACGTTGGAGTCGAGGCTCAACTGGAGTAAACACGTCGAGACTGTCATTAGTAAGGCCACTTGGATTATATGGGCTTGCAGGTATCTCTTCGGAAAAACCAGGAGTCTTACCACTAAAATGATGACCAGCTGTGACATATTCTGCCCTAGTATGGTGGAACTGTATGGAAAACGCAGCAGCGTTGTACCATACAGTTCTCTAGCAAATTACAACCTGGTTGCGTCGAGGTTCAATTGTCGATGATAATTACAAAAAAAAAAGTGGCGCTCTCACAACCACTTTTCTCCAAGCGGCGTCGATATTAGCATAAAGCGTAACCGCTTTGAGAAAGTGGCGCTAAAAGCAGTAGTGATTCCAAATACTCGTATATGAAAAATACTTGCAAACAATATATGAAGCGATGCATCAATCTAGTTTATATAAAAAAAACTGTTTTGAAAAAATGTGAAGCGGAGGGGGGGCAAAATATCCTTGCCTGCGCCTTAAGTTAGACTTTGACCGGCCCTGCTAAATGACCAAAATCCTGTATCGTATCGGTTTTATAGTCACCAAATGATCAAAAAAACCTATCCATTTCGTCCCTTTAAGCAGACGAGCATTTGTCGTCTAAAATAGCATTTCTTGAGTGAAGCTTCAGCACAGAGCACAGTTATATTTTTCCTCTATGGCTTCAGAGTGCATTTGCGTTTTAGGTGGTAAGAACATATGTAGAGACCATACACGGGCGAAAAATGTTGCGATTTTGTATGGGATTTCACGGCACTTTTCATTCCACGCGATCTGGAACTTAAAGCGAAATTCTTACCACCTAAGGCGGAAATACACTCTGAGTCCGCACTCATTTCCGAAATGATTTTCCGCTTTAGGAACTTCAAATCCTCGTGTGTGGGGTTTAGGTTCTTACTACATGACGCGGAGAGGGACTTTTTTTTTTGGGTGGGAAGAATTAATTAGAATTCAATCAAATTTTGACATCATTTTACTCATATTTCATATACAATAACTTATATGGATTTTTTTGAATAATTTCAGCCAAAAATAACAAAGTTACGCACTGATGTTCGCTGAGGGCCGTAACTAGAGTTCTCCAATTGTGGGACGTGTAGCGATTACAATTTTTATCCGAAATCGAAAAGGTTTTGGTTTTACATTTTTAACTTATTTTCTAAGAATATGAACCTCAATGCAGGCGAAAATAATAAAAATAAAAATTTGGCAGGTGTTGGAAAAAAAAATTCAACTTTCACAATTTTTCTCCATCATCCCAAATGTTCATATTCTTCGTAATTTTATAAAGAATCATACTTCTAATTTTTATAATGATCGATTCATTACTTTTTGAGTTAAAAGTCCCGCAAATGTGAAAAAAGTCATTTTGAGAAAAACGCGTTTGAAAAACAGAATATAACCGAAATAATCGCTTTTGTTGATGCTTCTAGTACCTTCTATACCGTTATTTGAAAACAAAGATGTAAAAGTTGGGTTCCCCTACAAGGCTACGTAAGTACATACAGCGACTACCTGAGGTAGTGCTGAGAGTGTGCGCTCGAGCCTGTAGACTATACCCGATGAGCGCTCGGTTGTATGCCCATAAAAACTAAACGAATGCGAATTTCGCTTTGAAATTTTGGTGGCGTATTCTTGGATTGTTAAGCTAACAATTTATACAATAAAAAAAAT
Organism: Chloromyia formosa; assembly: GCA_964017055.1. Classification (NCBI taxonomy): domain Eukaryota; kingdom Metazoa; phylum Arthropoda; class Insecta; order Diptera; family Stratiomyidae; genus Chloromyia; species Chloromyia formosa. The sequence goes on from OZ024817.1 coordinate 63,959,296, forward strand.
GAATTTTAAAACATTAGGAGGTTTTCCCCCTTAAGGTTAGTATTCAGATTGCGTGAAATAGAAAAATTGACAGCAGCACTTTTCATCGGCGAAATAGCTCGTGGAAAAAAGTGTGTAGAACATGTCATTTTTTCACTTTTCACCCAATCTGTGCACCGGTTAAATGAAACATGTCAACCATTACAACGACTTCTTCTTCCTTGCCCTTTCATACCACTCTGCGGCTTCGCGTTGCTCTGCCTGTGGTGTTGGCACTTCGGCCATTTTAGCGGTATAATCTCAGCTTCCTTCTGCAGCCAGCTCGGTCTTGGATCGTATCATCGCCGAGATTAATGCGTTGTTGTTGCTTCTTCATCTAATCGATCCATGTGTGTTTCCGTCTGCCTCGGGATTTGGGTCCAAAAATTAGAACATTCATTGATATTACCTTCATGACTGGGTTCTCAGGTGGGCGCCTTAGAACATGGCAATACCAATCCATACGACGATCTTCGAGCTTTCCAGTAATCGGTTGCTCAATAAACAAGCTGCCTCGGATGTAGGTACTTTTGATGCGATGCCTTTTGGTCAAACCGACTGACATCCGTAGCATTTTCATCTCGGTCGCAGTCATTTTACTTTCGTATGTCTTGTACATAGTCCTGCACTCGGACGCATACATGAGTGCGAGAAGTACGGCCGTTTTGTACAACTTGCCCTTAAGCTTTCGTGGCATCTTCTTATCGCAGAAAACTCCAGAGTTTTCTCGCCACTTTATCCAACCGATACTGATGCGATGTTTGATGTCGTCATCGCAGGCAGCTTCTTTGTTGACCATCGAGCCCAGGTAGTTGAACCTTGTGCAGGACTTCAACTGCTCTCCTTGAAAGGACAGCAAAGATACTCTGTCTTTGGTATGCTAATTCTCAGTCCATGATCCTCCAGTATCTTACACCACTAGGTCAGTGCAGCCTGCAAAGCAACGATGTCTTTGCTACCCAGGACAACGTCATCGGCGAAAAGAAGAGATATTTCCAGGTCGTCAGAGATGAGTGTTAATAAATTAAGCATGATGATGTTGAAGAGCAAAGGACTGAATACACTGCCTTGGTCAACTCCGACTTTAACCGGAAACTCTTCAGACTCACCAGCTGTGCATCTAACTTTAGTAGTTGTCCCATTATACATGTCTTGTATCATCTTAACATATGCCTCGGGGACCTTAACTGCTCTTAGGGCCACCCATATCAGATCACGAGGAACTCTATCGAAGGCCTTTTCCAAATCGATAAACACAAAGTGCAAGTCCGTCCGTGCATCACGATGTTTTTCCATCGTGACACGCAAGCACTGAATGGCATCGACTGTGGATCGACCCTCTACAAAGCCGCATTGATTGTCATCCAACCGTGCAATCGCTTTCAATCGATTGCAGACAACTCGCTCGTAAGTCTTCAATGTGTGAGATGTTAACTTGATTGCCTTATACATAGTTGTTAAGTTTGTGTGAGTAATCTTTGTAACCCTTGTTCTTATAAAACGGGAGAAGGAAGCTATTTCTGAAAGCGTCAGGCATCGGTTGCCCTCTTTTAATTTTGTTGAAAAGAACAGTGAGCCATCTAAGCCCGGCATGATTCATCTTCAACCAAAATTCCAAGGGTATTTGGTCCGGTCGAACTTCCGCGTTTCATCTGCATCAATGCTTTCATCAACCTCTTCCACTGAAAAATCAGCGATGTCAGTGGTGTTTGGCTCCACAGCTTGAAAAGCTTCCCGCGGAAATTCTGCGTTCAGAAGTTCGTCAAAGTAATCACGCATTCTACTACAGATTGCTGTGTCTTCAACCAGCAGCACTTCTTATAAATCCTGGCACTGTCTTTAGGTTTCTCTTGCAATGACGATCTCTTATCCGCCGTCAGATCTTCTAGTTCTTGATAGAACTCCCTGTCTGCAATCGCCTTTGCTTGAGCCACCTTCCGCTTTACTTCCTTCCGGCATTTATCATATTTCTCCTGGAGTTGAACCTTCTCGGCTTCACTGCCTGTATTGCATGTTGTCCAAGCCTTGAATGCGTTCGATTTGGGCTGCACTGCTTCTTTAGTTTCATTATTCCACCACCACGTCTCCTTGTTCGTGTGGAGTGGGCCTTTTAAAACTCCCAGTGTCTTTTCAGCCTCACCTACTAACATTGCATCCTAAGCATTCCATATTTGTGTTGGACTTTGATCGTGGCAGTTGGTATTGTTTTGAAGCCACTCCTCCATTTTAACATAGAGTGGAGTTACAACAGTTTCATAGCTCTCGTGGTTGAGATTGTGCCACTTGATTTTCTCGACGGGCTTGGGGATTGCTTGCGGTCTTGTTCCTCCTTTCAAAATAAATTCTGTCAGGAGCAACCGGTGCTGGGTGACCGCTGATTCACCCAAGATCACTTTGCAGTCTTTCACCCAACGCCTCATGAAATTTAGACACAGATGATAGTCTATCTAGGTCGCATGAGCTCCACTGCTATATGTCAACAGGTGCCTTTAGTTCTTAATGAACCATGTGTTGAGGATGACCAGACCGTGTGATCTGCACATAGTCAGGATAGCCTCACCTTCATCATTTCTGGCTGTAGATTGGCTACCCTTCCCACCATGGCAATCCTCGTAATCACAGTTTTATTATCCCACATGGCCATTGAAATCCCCTCCGAAAAAAATCAGCTCGATATCTGGTTTACATTGTGTCCACGTCGCTCCAAAATGCCTCTTTTCACTCTGCTACAAAGCCACTTGGGGAGCGTAGGCACTTATGACATTCCACACTCTTCCGCAGATAATCAATTTGATACTCATCAAGCAGTCGCTTATCTTCGAGATACTCACGATGCTGCCAAGTAAAGCAGATGACAGAATAACTCCAACGCCGTTCCTATCATTCGAGTTTCCATAATAGTACAATTTGTACTTTTTGGAATTCGTCAGAAAACGAGCTCGGTCGACTTGGTCATTGCGCCACTTGGCCTCCTGCACGCACATAATGTCTATTCTTCTCCGTTTCATGACGTCCTCCAGTTCTTCACTATTTCCAACTTGCAACCTTCAGCTTCTTTACAGTGTACATGGACTGCCTCATAGCGCTCGCCCCCGGAAACCGTCGAGCTCTGGTACGAACAATGTTCGCCCTGGGATCACTCAACTGCGCATCAGAAGTAGTGTCCAGCGGGGTAGTGCTTCTAGCGTGTTAAGGCCTTACATCCATTCTTTTACACCTATCTGGAGAAAGGTAGAGTTGGGTGGCACTAGTGTGTGGAAAATAATTTCTTATGGACTTTCCTTTTACACCCGGCCGTGGTCTCCAGACCCGGCAACCCACTCACACACACTGACCTGTGGGAGGTCCTAAAGATGTTGAATAGTGGCGCAGGCTCATCTTAAGGTGTTGTTGATGCCTGCAAGTGATCGGTCCTATTAGTCGCCTCGTACGATCAAGGTAGGACTCACCTAGGGGTGCATATTCTAAGCCCGACACCCCATGACTAATTTGTTTACTTATCTATCGCCCAAATATAAACACCGGGAAAACACAACATGACCTGAATGCCACCGACAGAGATAGCTGAGCTGTCAGTGAAAACTTTTCTCGTACATTTGGTACGAAAAAAAAATTTCATTCTCGTGAAATCCACGAACTTGAAAAACTAAAACCACCATCATTTATCTACCAAAGCATCCCATCTAAAGCCATTCATATTCATCTCTATGCAGTATGCAATGCACGCATTGTGTATACTAGTATACTTCTAAATATATACGCAACAACCCATGCTGACTGCAAACATATCAAAAATCATTTACTACGTCGCGTGTCGCACCGCACAACCAAGTTTCTCCAAATACAGAAAACAATCCCAACATTCTCAAAAGTATTCGTCTGCACCACATTATGCGGGGTTCGCCGAGTCACGAGAAAAAGCTCGCCAAGTGGCGAGCATCTTGTACCTAACCACACTACTTGCGAACTACTTGCAACTTGGCGAGTCCCGAGCAGATGCTCGTAATGACAAGCACCTTGCGGCACTCCCGTCCACCTATTCATCGAGTGGACAAATTTTCATGGCCGAGAATTAGAAATTGAGGATTATAGAGCCAATGTAGAAATGGCGGGAATCACCGTCCGACTTTTGCAATGTACGATGCATTGTGCAAAGGCGCCTTTTTGTTGCAAGTTGCTCGCCGAATACCGGGTAGTGTGGTATGATTACTCAGTACTTGTAAACCTTGAAACGGATGCACGCATTTTCCAGTTTTCGTTTAACTCTGTGGCAAATAAGAATTAAAGAAATTTGTAATGGATAGTGATTCGGAAGTTGTTATTAATTCCGCTGCTTCCATTTTCCGTCGCCATTAGCGAATCTTTCTTTCTTTTTAAATCATTTGTTGAAAATTTTTCTTTCATCTTCATTGCTATCCGTTTCCATGCATCATAAACCTTGTTTCGGTTCTTATGGTTTGACATAGAAGCGTTCCACAGGATTGGCTCATTTTCGTACCATTCACGAAATTCTAGAACATCTTTCTCACTCCATTCCATTTCTCAAGAAGAAAATTGACGCCAACACAATCGCGAAACACTTTAAACACAAAACACTAGTTCCAAGGAACACGAATTACAAACCACTGGCCACGTTTATGCCGTGGAACTAAAAGGCGATTTAACTAAATCATTTTAGTGCTAGTACTTGTTCGTGGTGTGTTTATACCGACCATACGGAGAAGTACTAAATATGAAAGATGTCAGTTGTTGGTTTGTGACTTTGGTTTGGGAAATGTTAAGAGGCAATAGCCTCCCAATAAAAACGCGTTTGTACCGCTACAATCAAGGGAAGCAACGAATACAGAGTTTCAGGAAAGGATGAGATATTTATATAACACATAAAATACAATTTTCATCAAGAACGCCATTAGCGAAGACAGCAACACCATCTAGTCCCAATTTTTCAGTCCAGTTCTACGTACGTATCATCATCTCAAGCTCAACTTTTAGATGAAACCAAACAAAAACCCATAGCTTTCACTTCCACTACAGCTACAGTGTAAAGCAGCGTTCTGACGGGGCAAATTGCAAATACACGACAGCGTGGCACGCTTTGTATCTCACGCTTGTAACGCTTGTACCGAGCGTGGACTGGAAAGTGAACTGCCTTGGGTTGTAGACCGTTCACACGACATCGATTCAGTTTATCCCATAAATCATTCTGTTTCAAGCAGTTACACCACTACTTTTTATACCCTAGTTTTAAATAAACTGTTTTGTGGCCATAACTTCTAAAATATAAGGAATTTCGCATTTTTGACACCATTTTGACCTCCCTTAATAACCCCCATCCGAGCTGAAGAGCATCCATCCCCACTATTTGTATGCTCCTCAGCCCGCATGGGGGTTCTTAAAGGGGGTCAAAATGGTACGGGCTGAGGAGCATCCATCCCCACTATTTGGATGCTCCTCAGCACGCATGGGGGTTCTTAAGGGGTGTCAAAAAATGCGAAATTCCTTATATTTTAGAAGTTATGGCCACAAAACATGGAGCATTCATCCCCACTATTTGGATGTTCCTCAGCCCTCCCCCTCCCTATCCCCTCCTCCCCTCTCTATCTAAGATTCGTTCAAAAAGAGCGATACAAAATCGTATCGCACAAAAAGATTCGTTCAAAAAGAGCGACAAAAAATCGACTCGTACAAAAAGATTCGTTCAAAAAGAGTCAAAAGAGCCCGCCCCAGATTGGCAGCCCCGTTATGAGAAATAGTGGTCCGATCGGGCTGGCTCGAACTAAAGGGTATTGGGGGGTCGCTAACTCCGAATCTGGGGTAAAAAAAAGAAAAAAAACTGGGGTGGCCCATCCTAGGCTTGCAGCCCCGTTTTCATGGGAAATAGCGGTCCGATCGGGCTGGCTCGAACTAAAGAGTATTGGGGGGTCGCCAACTCCGAATCTGGGGTCAAAAAAGAGAAAAAAAAGTTGGGGTCGCCCATCTACGACTTTTATTAAATATGTTATTAACCAAGTTTCAGACTCTTTGCATGACTCTTTTTGAACGACTCATTGGAAAGAGTCAGAGCTTATGTGCTGGCACAGTGAAAAGAGTCATTATGCCCATCACTAGTTGCGATCCCTTAAGCGCGGAGCCCATGCAAGGGGATTTGCGAATATTTCAATTTTCCATGCCTCCAATATTCCAAACACTCAGTATAAATTATGAAAAAAGAAATTAAAACTTAAAACAAAAATTAAAAATAAAAATTAAAAAAAAAAGTGAAAAGTGATTTCCTCAGCCGGGTCCCCAGATACTAAAAGGTTTCCGCTCCCAAGAAAAACGTTTCAGTCCAGAGATGAATACCGGTTTTTGACCATTTAATGACTAGAAAAACGTATCGATTTGGTCACTGACTGAGGGACGTAGTGAGCAAGGTTTTATTGCCATTTTAGTCGACAAATGCACTAAAAACTCTACTCGATCTCGTTTGAGGGGACGAAATGGATACGGGGTTTTGACCATTTGGGCACTAAAAATCCTACCCGATCTCGTCACTGACTTGGGGACTTACTGCACACGATTTTCTAAATACGCTGTACACACCAACGACCATTATATTTTTATATGAGACGGACCAAAAATCGTTTCCAATTAAACTACTCATTATCTTGGTGCAATGCGCCATAAGCGTTCCACATTATTCTTATCACTTGAAATCATTTCAGCCTAAATAAACATTTTGTTTTTCTAATTTAACTAAAAACACACCGACAAGCACGTGCAGTTAATTTATCACAACACTGTCCAATAAAAGCCTGGAGAAAAATGTAAACATGCTGACGTCACTGATAAACTCCCGAACGAGCTATGTTCATACAATACAACATTTCGTACACACATGATTATCGTATTCGTCGGACGTCGCAGCTCGGCTGATTTAATAGGCAGCTGAGTAGCGCCCGGTTTGCTCCACGTGCACGAATTTTTTATAGTAGTACTAACAAGAGGGCAACATCCGTATTTGCCCCTATACTGACCTCTGGATTATCACGAACTTGTTGAAATTCCTTCACCATTTGAAGCCGGCTCGTATTGCGATAGCGTATGATTCCTCGCAAAATGCGCTCCATACTGGGAAGGGGAACCTGTTCGAACTCTGGACTTCACTGAAAACAAAAACCAAAACTCGAAAAGGGAACAATCACTTTCGACAGTCTATCAATGTTAGGATGAGGTGAAGGAGTACTACTTAATACTCGTATTGAACACTATTCACTAGTTACGGACGACGACCGTTCATTTCGAGCAATCTTTCCGCGAATTGGAAAATTGGAGCAACATACTATCTATCTGCGGCCTCAACTGCCCCAACACTACACATAATGTCGCCCGCCCGTTCACCAGCTGTTCGAATCCATAACTCCGTAGTCACTCTCTCTAGACTCGGAGCCAGACAGCAACACGCCGGGGAACCGCTTTGTAAACTACTTGATAAACATAAATTGACCATGTTGCTGGCGTCATCATGGAGCTTTTTTCTCCAGAGTGAGAATTAAATTGTCGAGCTTCAATTAAAAGAGTGAAAGCTTTGCGGTGTAAGACTTTTTTTTATATAATTTTAGATATGTATTTATAAATTTACGAAGACATTTTTTTTTTACTACAGATTCATTCATAAGATTCAATAATGCCTATTCTCATATTCGGCAAGAACTACCGAAAATGTCGGATGTTTTTATATCGACCTTTTCATTTCGATAGTTCACATTAGGTAAAGTATCTGGAGACGTAACTTTTAATGGATGGACGCAATCAAACGTTTATTGAAATCTACAAGGACTCTGATACTGCTTGAATGCTTCTCGAGGACCGATTCGAAAACTAACGGGTGTTAGCACTGCCATCTGCCATCAAGAGATATTTAGAAGGCAGTGGAGTTGGCTAGAATTAAATAGGTAAGCTTAGTAATACGAGTGTAATGCCAAAATATTGTCGGGTTACTGCAAAAACAAGCTAACTACATTTTTGTATTAAGGGCAGTTCCGTGCTTAAAAAGTGTTCTACTATATACAGGGTGGCGCAAAAAGAACGAAGGGGTTTGAATAGTCTATAATTCCTTTATTTTTGAATAAATCGAATTTCTTTTTTTTTTCTTAGTACACTTCATAAATGGGGAATTTTGTTAATTTAAACGTGAAAAAAAAATCGCGTAAGTGGTGCCCATTCTCAGCTTTGCAAATTGCGACGTTTTCATGATTTTTTTTTCCTCAAAATTTCAGGAGGCATCGCTCGAATTTCTTCTCGAATATGATTGTTTAGTTGGGGTATGGTTTGTGCCTTATTCATATGCCATACACATACACCAGACCATACTCCAACTAAAAAATAATATTCGAGAAGAATTTTTAGCGATACCTGAAATCTTGAAAAAAATTCTTGGAAAATGTTTTAGAAAGACCGCGACAATGTTAAGCTGAGAATGGGCACCACTAACGCGAGTTTCTTTTCACGTTTAAATTAACAAAATTCCCCATTTATGAAGTGTACTAAGAAAAAAAAAAGAAATTCGATTGATTCAAAAATAAAGGAATTATAGACTATTCAAACCCCTTCGTTTCCTTTGCGCCACCCTGTACATACTGTCAAAGCCAGGAAAAGGTCTAATGCCTGTAAAGCGTAAAGCCAACCATACACCATCCGGAATAACTGTCCGGAAAAACTGGTCAGGCCCGGCCTTGAGGAATTACGGATCGTTGGCCTTCAAGCGGCCTCAAGGAAAATTGTTCCCGCCAGGCCTCCACCACACACGTTCCGGAATTTTTCTCCAGAAAAACTGAGCAGGCTTGGCCTTGAGCAATTCCGGATCGTAAATTGCCGGTTCAGGCGGCCGGATGCACAATTGAAAATCGAGCTTATCGCCAGAGATTCAAAGTATCTTTCTATATATTGAATTGAATCGTACGGCATTTTCCTTTCCATGGCCAAGTTTCAGATATATTGGTACATTCAAATAAACTCCTGCAAAAATTCATTCTGGCCTCGTATACATATGAGCAACCGTGCGCGCACGAAGGATCATATGTGTACGAGATATTTCCCCGCACGAACGCTGTGCGAAGCTTTAAAGCTTCGTATACATACGAGCCATATGATAATCTCGTCCAGACCAAATTGCACGCACAAAATTGTGCGCGCACGGGGATCCACTAGCAATGGATCGTGTTCGTGCGGATGAAATTGTGCGCGCACGCATGCTCTTACCGTCCACATATGAGTTTTCGTGCGCGCACAGCGTTCGTGCGCGCACAGATGCTCATATGTATACGAAGCTTTCGTATTCTTAGTAACTGTGTTGTGAAAAAGAAAATACTTAATCACACGGCAAGAAACAGACACAAAGCTTACTACGTCAATAGTCAAACTTCGAATATACGTTGGCAATCGTTTTTTTTATACCCTAGACTTTTAGCATAGGGTATATTGTTTTTGTCACGACGGAAATATGTAACACCTTAAAGGAGGCTCCGGAGGTATGGAAATGTATATATAAATGATCAGGGTCACCTCCTGATACGATTTAGCCATGTCTGTCTGTCTGTCTGTCTGTCCGTCTGTCTGTCCGTTCGCACGATAACTTCCGATAGAATGAAGCTAGAGCCTTGAAATTTTGGTCAAATATTGGAAGTATGATCTAGTTGGTTGGTATTGGAAATGGGCATGATCAGGCCAAGAGAACGCCTACCTCCCCTACATATGTAAAATAATTAAATGTATCTATAACTCCCGATTAAATAAACATGAAAAGCTCTAGCTTCGGTAGATTGCTCGTAAGTATGATCTTCCACTCTCCTGGGAAAATAAAATCAATCAGTTGAAAACTAATGGCAATTTTCTTACAAAGACCCCCGTACTACCCTACTTTTCGGGTTTTTTGTCTATAACTCTTGAACCAATTGATGTAGACACTTGATTTTTGGCATGTAACCCTGGGGTGAGAAGCTGCTTAAGTTCTAGTAAGTTGGGCATAATCAGATCAAAGGAACGCCTACCTCCCCTACAAATACCAAAAAATTAAATATTCATTTAATTACGATAACTTTCGATAGAATGACACTAGCGAGTTGAAAATTTTTTAGAATGTTGCTAGTAAGATCTACTAGGTTAGTATTGAAAATGGGCAAGATCCGAACCAAGCAACCCCTACCTCCCCTACAAATGCAGCTTCAAATAAGCGATAACTTTTGACAAAATCAAGCCAGCGGCTTAAAGTTTTGGTCAAATGTTTGCAGTGAGATTGGGTTAGTTGGTATCCAAGATGGGTTAGATCCGACCTAAGGAACCCCTACTTCCCCTAGAAATGAAACTTAAAATAAGCGATAACTTACGACAAAATAATGCTAGCGACTTAAGATTTTGGTCAAATGTTTGCAATAGGATCCTGTTGGCTAATATTGAAAATACGTAAAATCCGACTAACGAAACTCCTACTTCCAAAACAAATGAAACTTCTAATAAACGATAACTTTCGATAGAGTGAACTAGAGACTTGAAATTTTGTTTAAATGTTTGAAGCATGACCTTATTTGTTGGTGGCAATGATGAGCAAGATCCGACCCAAGGAACCCCTACCTCCTCTACAAGTGAAACTTCAAATAAGCAATAACTTTCGATAGAATGAAGCTAGCGACTTTAAAAATTCGACAAATATTTGTAGAATGGGTTAGTTCATTGATTTTGATAATGGTCAAGATCCTCCTGAATGATTGCCAACCTCCTCTATAAACTGGTCATATAGGAAACTCACTTTTAATGCGTATGGTCGTTGCCAATTGGCACTTTTGGTATCACCACTAGGTCTGTACAAGTCTAGGGTATATACGCTTCGGACTTTTTGTTTTTTTTTTTAATTATTTTGTGGTCAGGGAAATTTGTCGTTCTCAAACCGTGAGTATATCATTAGCGATTATAATTTGTACGCCGTTCATCAACTGTAAAACGTGCCATACACACACCGATCGATCGGCCGATCCGTCGCCCGAAATCGATATCGGCCGATGGATCGGCCTGTGTATGTGGAAATCGCACCGATCGGCCGATCAATTTTGATCTGCCGATATTTTTGTGCGATCTTCGTGCGATCGATCGGTGACGATCGATTGGATAGTGTATGTGATTATCGCAAGTGAATGTCAAATTACCAAATTATTAAATTATGAAATTTCAAGGATTCTTATGATTTAAATGGCACTGCAATTGAAATATCAAATATGTGGTATACGAAAATACCACACACATCCAAATAGTTAACAAAAATGAATCTAGGTTGGATTGGGAGTGAATCATAACCTATTTTTTGAATTGTCATTCGTTATCGCATCGCACGAAAATCGCTCAGTGTGTGTGCAGTGGAGATCGGCAGATATTTTGTGGCGATCCATCGGCCGATCGATCGGACGACGGATCGGATAATGTATGGCGGCTATAAGTAAGTAAGTAAGTGCTAGTTCGTTTCTTATCTCCGCGGTTGTCAATTCGCACAGAGTACCCGGCATTTTAGTTCGTTTTTCACTTCACAAGTTCACAACAGTCAGTCGTGCAAATTCTACCCGCGTAGAATATTCCCGCACTTCACTACAAAATTTCTCAAAACACACAATCGCGCAACTTCCCGGCGCTTCACTTCAAAGTTTCTTGAAACTTCCCGTGCTTATTTACACCACCGTAAATATCCCGCACGACTTTCACAAAATCCACAATCGCGCAAGTTCTATACTCTCAAAACTTCCCGGCGCTTCACTTTAAAGTTTCTCGAAACTATCCGTTTATTTACACTACCGTAAATGTCACGCACGACTTTCACGACTTTGACTTTTCAAACGAACGTTCACTACACGCACGCGAATATCCCACTTCTGACACCAATTGTAAAACGTGCCATACACACACCGATCGATCGGCCGATCCGTCGCCCGAAATCGATATCGGCCGATGGATCGGCCTGTGTATGTGGAAATCGCACCGATCGGCCGATCAATTTTGATCTGCCGATATTTTTGTGCGATCTTCGTGCGATCGATCGGTGACGATCGATTGGATAGTGTATGTGATTATCGCAAGTGAATGTCAAATTACCAAATTATTAAATTATGAAATTTCAAGGATTCTTATGATTTAAATGGCACTGCAAGTGAAATATCAAATATGTGGTATACGAAAATACCACACACATCCAAATAGTTAACAAAAATGAATCTAGGTTGGATTGGGAGTGAATCATAACCTATTTTTTGAATTGTCATTCGTTATCGCATCGCACGAAAATCGCTCAGTGTGTGTGCAGTGGAGATCGGCAGATATTTTGTGGCGATCCATCGGCCGATCGATCGGACGATGGATCGGATAATGTATGGCGGCTATAATGTTTCCTCTGTTGAGCGAAACCAAAAACGAAATCAGGTTCGTTAGATATTCTTGTGCTGAATAATGAAAACACTTCGATTGAAAACACACACTCTTTATTTACAAAACGAACTACACACGCGTACTAACACAACCAACGTTAAAACTAGCAATAACAACGACGGCACTAATCCCGCTTTATAGCGATCCAACCGCCACTGAGTGTCGAGTCTGACTACTACTTCTTTCCTTCGGTGACATCTGCCTTTTATAGTTGGGAATCCATGCTTTTGTCAATTAGCGAAGACTCTAGATTTTTCGAGATGTTCGAGTCTCGGGTTTCACTACTCAACGAACATTCGAGAATCCGCTTCATTTTCAATGTTTCTGATTGGAGAAGGCTCTAGACAATAGATGGCTTGAGAATCGCCTAGTGTCCATTCAATTTGTACTTGTCATCAATCATTCGAGATTATGATGATGCTTAGTACAGTGCGTGTCGTAAGAGATGCCCACTCCGTACACGCAACAATATATTTAGAAGTATACACAATGCATGCATTGCATACTGCATAGTGATGAATATGAATGGATTTAGATGGGATTGCTTTGGTAGATAAATGATTGTGGTTTTGGTTTTAGATAGATAATGGGATGGGATGTAAGTGAATAAATGTATTGTAGTACCTACATTATACTCGTATGAAATGAGAAATGAGCGTGGATTGGCTATGCGTTGGGTAATATTTATGCGATGGGCTAGTTTGGGAATTAATTTTACAGTGAGTCATTCTTAAATTGAACGACTCGAAGGCTATGTCGTTGTGCCGGATCTTTCGCTCATCCTGATGAGTCGTTCAAAAAGAGCGAGTCGTTACTGTGTTACACATCACTAATTCAAATAAACTCCTGCAAAAATGCATTCTGGCCACGCGGCCGAACAGGTGGGCTAGAGGCGGCCGGACAGGTGGCCTAGAGGCGGCCGGACTGGCTTTGAGACGGCCGGATGCACAATTGAAAATCGATCTTATCGCCAGAGATTCAAAGTATCTTTCTATATATTGAATTGAATCATACGGCATTTTCCTTTCCATGGCCAAGTTTCAGATATATTGGTACATTCAAATAAACTCCTGCAAAAATTCATTCTGGTTACGCAGACAGGTGTATCTGAAACTTGGCCATGGAAAGTAAAATGCCGTACAATTCAATTCAATGGATAGGAAGATATCATACTTTGGATCTCTGACGATAAGATCGATTTTCAATTGCGCATCCGGCCCCTGAAAGCCCTGTCTGGCCGCCTCGAGGTATGTCTGGCCGCCTGAAAGGTCGTCTTTCAGACGGCCGGAAGGAAAATCGTTCCCGCCAGGCCTCCACCCAGGGCCGCCGAGAGGGGGGTGCGGAAGGGGCGAATCGCACCGGGCCCGTGTTTTTTAGGGGGGCCCAGAAAATAAGAAATTTTTTAAATAAAACAGGCTTGCCGAAGGTATGATACCTTCGTTGTGACTTATGGTGCATTTGCCACTTTGAAATTAGTAGTAAAACATGTTCCGATTTCATTATTCCTATGAGAGGTATGTATATGAAATAGTAGACCGATTTCAACCAAATTTCGGAATATGGTTTGGTAGTCAATATGATTATATAATATGAAATTTAGTAAAGATATCTTCAGAAATAAAAAAGTTTTTCTCACAAAGACGAATTTTTGGACCGGTCGTTCCTATGGCAGCTATATGACGTAGTGGTCCGATTCCGTTGGTTCCGATATATATACTGCGTACAATAGAAAGAAGGCTCTGTACAAAATTTCAGCTTGATAGCTTTAAAACTGAGGGACTAGTTTGCATGGAAACAGACGGACAAAGCTTAATCGGCTCGTCTCATCATACTGACCAAGAATATATATAGTTTATATGTTCGGAGATACTTCCTTCTGTGCGTTGCAAACTTCATGACAAAGTTAATATACCTTATCACATCCGTGAAGGGTATAAAAAAAAAATATTTTTATCATAACGCGTTTCATAAATCTATATCTATAAAAGTGAATGTGTGTATGTATGATCGCTTATACCGCCTAAACCGCTGCACAGAATGACATGAAAATTTGAACAACGATTCATTATGTCACTGCGCAGGCTATAGGCTAGGTCCGAGTTGCAAATTCTTAGTAACTGTGTTGTGAAAAAGAAAATACTTAATCACACGGCAAGAAACAGACACAAAGCTTACTAATTCAATAGTCAAACTTCGTTGACAATGGTTTTTTTTTTTTTTTTTTGATTTTTTTTTTTTTTTTTTGAGTTATTTTGTGGTCAGGGAAATTTGTCGTTCTCAAACCGTGAGTATATCATTAGCGATTATAATTTGTACGCCGTTCATCAACTGTAAGCACCGATTAATCTAATCCAAATGTAAATGCACTGTTTACATTCTGTTAACATACTGTTAATACACTAGCATTCAAAATTGTCACAATTGTGAGAGTAGCGAACCCTAGATGTTGTCCGCGGGCGACAGCTAGTATTAAATACAATACGGAAATCATGAAATCCAAATTATTCTTAATTAATACGTATTATATTGTACAATAGATTTATATGTACTAGTAAGCCTGATGGCACTCTTATATAGCCCACATATACGAACGATGCAATTCGTCGTCAGATCGATCTGACGATATTGTGATCACCAGATCGATCGCACAGTGTATGTGACTATCGTTGACGACTTTTTTGACAGTTCCATATAATTTCGATCGTCAGGTATTTTGTGGCGATCCATCGTCAGTTCAATCTGACGATGGATCGCAACGTCTACGGCAGGTCTTAGAGACATGGAATTGACCGTGGCGATAATACAAGTGTTTTCAAAGCAATTTGACGTTACCATTATTTCTGATAGTCATATAATAGACTAAGGGCGGAATTCATAGTCATTTCTTATATGTACATAAAGAATTCCTTAAGGAAATGCTTAACCAATTGCTTAAACATTCGCTATCACTTAAGGTACCTATAAAGCAACCTTATTCCTTAAGGAAATGCTTAAGCCATAAGAGACGACTATGAATTTCGTCCTAAGAGCTGACAGTACCAGGCGGCCAAGGCCCGACGACGGGCTGTCGCGCCACGATGATGATGATGAAGAGCTGACGGTGGTTGAGTATGAAAAATTAGCGGACCGCGGTTTCTTTTCTAGAAATTGTAGGAGACTACGAAAGTGCAGGGTGTCGGCTGGAAATTGTGGTCGTTATCCTGGGAGTGGGAGGAAAAGAACAACAACAGCTGGACGCGTTCAGAAAATCGCTCGGAGTTGGACAACTAGTAATCGTAAAAAGTTTTAATACCAAATTCTTCAGATGTACATAAGTCCTCTATACAATTTTACTTAAAGGAACACTAGGGAGGTGTCCGCCTCCGATTTCGATGAAACTCATATATGTTGTAGAGGACTCGAAACTAAGCGACATGTATTTTTTTTATCGGCGGATACGCAGCTTTAAGGGGGGAAACCAAGGTCAGAAGGTGACCACTTTTGGGGGTGATTTTTCAATTCCACCTATAAGAAGGGAATTTTCGTAAATGTTCATTATGGGAATAAATAGCTCATGAGAAATTATGAAAATCACAATTGATAGTTCCTCCGGGGGTTGAAATTTGGAGGGTAAACTACCCCTTCGCCAATTGGCGAACTTTTGCTCGTGATTCGGCGAATCCCGCATAATGTGGTGCCGGCGACGAATGCTTTTGTTTTAGAATGTTGGGATTGTTTTCTGTATTTGGTGAAACTTGGCTGTGCGATGCGACGCGACGTAGTAAATGATTTTTGATATGTTTGCATTTGCAGTCAGCATGGGTTGTTGCGTATACATATATTTAGAAGTATGTATACACAATACATGCATTGCATACTGCATAGAGATGAATATGAATTTAGATGGGATTGCTTTGGTAGATAAATGATGGTGGTTTTAGTTTTAGACCTGCCATAGATGGTGCGATCCGTCGTCAGATCGATCTGACGATAGATCACCACAAAATATCTGGCGATCGAAATTATATGGAAATGTCAAAAAAATCGTCAACGAATAGTCACATACACTGTGCGATCGATCTGACGATCGCAATATCGTCAGATCGATCTGACGATGGATTGCATCGTATATGGGGGCTATTAGATAGATAATGGGATGGGATGTGAGTGAATGAATGTATTGTATTGTACATTATACTCGTATGTAATGAGAAATGAGCGTGGATTGGTTATGCGTTGGGTAATATTTTTGCGATGGGCTAGTTTGGGAATTAATTTTACAGTGAGTCATTCTTAAATTGAACGACTCGAAGGCTATGTCGTTGTGCCGAATCTTTCGCTCATCCTGATGAGTCGTTCAAAAAGAGCGACTCGTTACTATGTTACACATCACTAATCCATTTACATATTTTATATATTTTGAATAATTCATAGTTTTCTACAAAATCAAACTTGCGCCTCCGAAAATTCCAGTTTCGAGCAAAAAAATAAAAAACCAGTTCCCGACTTTTTTTTGCATCGGGTGCTCTTCCTACTGGGCTATCCGGCCCCTAGCTGCATTCTTTCATGTTTTTTCGAATAATTTTGGTTTTATGCAAATTTGAACAATATTATTTTTTTTTTCTGAAAGACACAATTTTCATAAGAGTAGTTAACCCCTAAATTTGAAACCTCAGAGTGAGTATTGATTAGGATTTCCATAATTCCTCCCCAGCTATTCATCAGTCGGATAAATTGCATAAATAACCCGGCCTCCTTGGTGGATGATGTTGCCGGGAAATTATTTTTTTCATCCTAGATAACTCCAGTTTTGGGGAAAAACCAAAAACAGATATTCCGCATTTTTCCATGTTCCATCCAACGCAGTTGGTTTCATAAAATTCTGACTCACAGTTTTTCTTTTTTTGAAAAAATGAAGTTTTTACAGGGGTAGTTTACCCTCCAAATTTCAACCCCCGGAGGAACTATCAATTGTGATTTTCATAATTTCTCATGAGCTATTTATTCCCATAATGAACATTTACGAAAATTCCCTTCTTATAGGTGGAATTGAAAAATCACCCCCAAAAGTGGTCACCTTCTGACCTTGGTTTCCCCCCTTAAAGCTGCGTATCCGCCGATAAAAAAAAATACGTGTCGCTTAGTTTCGAGTCCTCTACAACATATATGAGTTTCATCGAAATCGGAGGCGGACACCTCCCTAGTGTTCCTTGTTAGTAGACATATTTGCGAAAAAGTGATACAGTAGAGTCCGCATATAACGAACCTCAAGGGACCGGCTGATTTGGTTCGTTATATCCGGAGTTCGCTATAAACGGAACAAATAAGGGAAATACATATAGCATTCGTATTTGATATTTAAATGTTGTATTTCATCAAAAGATACAAAAGTAGAAGAACTATTACGAAATTATTTTTATTTTAAACATAGTCATATCAATATTCATACGCATGTACATAATGGAAGTATTTTAAGAAAAAAAGTTCAAAATTGTCGATTGCTTATTTCTGGAAGTTAAATATGATTCATTTATGTGTGACTCAACTCGCGCAAAACTATTAAGTATGTCGATTGGTGCATTTCGAAGTTGCAAAAAATCGCGAATCTGACCCATCTTGTGAATTACATCGATAATCGGCGGAGCTGAATGTATCGTGTTGTGATATTCTACTGGATCTTCATCGTCGTCGTCACTTTCTGCCGATGAAACACTTGACAAAATTTGCTCATCGGTTAGATGTTCGGTGCTAATAAGATCCTCGTCAACTCGGAAGTACTCACTGAACTCTACGTCTATGCCAGGTATGATCGTTTCGCTACTTTGTCTCAGCAACTCAGCAAGTGGAATGTCGTCTTCTGCATCAAATCCGTCAGAATTGTATTCCTCCATAAATCAGGCATGAGCTTAACAGTTCGCGATTGTTCGTGTCGAAACTTTTTCCCATGCCATGTGAAGAAAATTTATTGCATCTAACAGGGTAACAGCAAACTTGTCTTTGCCGTCGTCAATAGCATGAATCCACTTCGCTAGAAAAATGCGCCTGTATTTGCTTTTCAAGCTATGAATCACCCCCTGATCCATTGGTTGTAACTTCGCACTAGTGTTAGGTGGCATGAAAACCAATTTAATGCACCTTAAATCTTTCAGATTGGGGTGAGCAGGGCAATTATCCAGTAATAATAGAATTTTCCGATTTATTCTGGATAACTCTTTATCCCACTGCCGCAAATGATTCGCGAAAATATCAGCCGTCATCCAGGCTCTAGAATTGACTTCATAGTCGACGGGTAGATTCCTATTTTTGAAGCATCTGGGATTTTTAGATTTGCCAATGACAAGCAATTTTCTTTTTTCAGTTCCCAATAGATTTGCTGCAACAATAACCGTTATTCGCTCTTTTGAAAGCTTTCCACCGGAGCAGGATTCTCCTTTAAATTTTAGTGTCTTGGTTGGCGTGAGCTTATAAAATAAGCCAGTTTCATCTGCGTTGAAAATGTCACAGCTTCTATAATTTTCTTTAAGCGCGGGCCATTTGTTTTGTAGCCAGTCATCAACCACATCCTTATCTACCGCTGCAGATTCTCCGATTAATTTTCCGGAAACGATACTATGGCGCTTTTTAAATCGTTCAATCCAGCTCTTGCTACAAGAAAATTCGTCATTATCTTCAAGTTTTTCTCCGAACTCGTTCGCTTTCGATTGTAAGGCAGCGCCTGTTATAGGGACATTCGAATTTAGCCGTTGCGAAAACCATTTTATAAGTCCTTGATCCAACATGTTTGGACTTCTTTAATTTCTTCGTATCCGAATTTCTGTTCTCGAAAGTCGAAACTACGTATGATGGTTTCACGATTTTTCCATATTGTAGCTATTGCCTGCGTTCAGAAGTTACCGAAGAGCACGAACTGCTCGCGAGCAGTTCCGCAACTTGTCGATTATGCAGTCTGAGCCTGCTGAACGCGTCTCTCGTTGTCACACACACTTCATACGAAAGTCAAGGAGAAAGAAGAAGAAGAAAAGTGCGAGCGGTGAGCAGAAATATCTCTTGCTCGGTGATCAATTGATCATGATCAGTTGAGCGGAAGTTGCTCAGTATCTTCTGAACCCACACATTGTTGACTTACTCAAATAACTTTGTTTAATACCACTTTCAATTTGCTTCACAATATCAAACTTCTCTTTTAATGATATGCCTTTGTGCGTTTGTTTTACACCACCAGCAGATGACATCTTGCCAATAACAATCACAGCAAATGACTGAAGAAAAACATATACAAAACACACCCCGGGGAATACCCCAATTATACGTATAAAAGTTCGTTATAAGCGGAACGTTGGACCTTTTTTTGTAGGATTTGGTTCGCTATATCCGGATAGTTCGTTAAAAGCGGGTTCGTTATATCCGGTAGGAAATGTACTGAATTTATATATTTTTCGTTCGATCATTTGAAATTGGATCGTTATAGCCGGAAGTTCGTTATAACCGGGTTCGTTATAAGCGAACTCTACTGTAGTTTGCCGGAAACTTCGATTAAAGTTGAAAACATTGTGTAGCACTAAAGTAGCCTCACAATCCCATAGTCAAAGATGCATGAAAAGCAGAATTTGCGAAACTCGCGGTTTTTCTTTGAATCCATCGTCAGGAGATGTTGATGTAGGAGGGTAGGAAAATGCTGGGTGCCGGCCAGAAAAGTGTTTAGGGAAGTTCAAGAGGGAGATGAGAGGAAGAATGGGAGGCCCGATACGAGAAGGGAATCAATCGTTAGTTGACAAACGATCATCGTAAAAAGTATCATATTTGCGAAAAAGTGATAGCTTCCCAGGAAAACTCGATTAAAGTTGAAATTTTCTTCCAAATCTTTTAAAAGGCCACAAAATCATTGATACACCTGAATAAATGTAGAAAAAAACTTAAAAAGTTTCATTATTTTAACCTCATCGCCAACTACGCACTGGAAAAGAGATGCCCTGGAAATTAAAATTTTATCGGAAAATTGAATTCGTAATAAACATACATTTTTTTAAGCTGAATTTTTAATGCAAAAGAATCATCATCATCATCGTGGCGCGACAGCCCGACGTCGGGCCTTGGCCGCCTGGATCATTGTCCTCCAATTATCTCGGTCACGTGACCGCGTCCTCCAGTTTTGGGAGCCCAGCAGCTGCGCGGCGTCCACACCTACTGAGCTCTCCCAACGAGATCTCGGTCGTCCTCGCAGTCTCGCTCCGTCGACTCGTTCTGCATTCATTACTCTCTTAGGCATGCGATCATCGTCCATTCTTTGTACATGCCCTGCCCATTGAAGTCGTTGTAGTTTGACGATTTTCGAGACTTGCAGCTCATCGTACATTTCATACAACTCATGGTTGTACCGGATGCGCCATCCATCTCGATCGCAAACAGCCCCGAAAATTCGCCGTAGAACCTTACGTTCGAAAGTGTCTAGCATGTTTTCGGAGGCTTGAGTTAGGGTCCATGCTTCGCAGCCATAGCATAGCACTGGTCGTATAATGGTTTTGTACACGCGGAGCTTCGTGTTTCTGTGCACATGTTTCGATTTCATTATGGGGAGAACCGAGAAAAAAGTCTTATTAGCTAACTGTATCCGTCGCTTGATTTCGTCAGTTTCGTTGGCGTCTCTTGACAGGTTGCAACCCAGGTAAATGAAGTTGTTCACGAACTCGATGTTGAGGTCCCCCACGTTGATGCTCGGTTGTGCAGGTGTCCTTGTCACCGATTGCATCATTATTTTAGTTTTACCCTCGTTAATACGTAATCCAACTTCCTTTGCAGCGGTATCGAGCGTATGCAGAAGTTCTTCTGCGTCAGCCAATCTTCGGGACATGATGTTGATGTCGTCGGCGTACGCTGCTAATTGTGTCGACTTGATGAGCAGCGTCTTGCTGTTGTCCATATTCATGGCCCGAATAACGTATTCCAGTGCTAGGTTGAAGAGCGTCGGTGCCAGTCCATCGCCCTGTTTCAAACCA
The DNA here is from genome assembly GCA_964017055.1 of Chloromyia formosa. NCBI lineage: Eukaryota > Metazoa > Arthropoda > Insecta > Diptera > Stratiomyidae > Chloromyia > Chloromyia formosa. Next base: position 63,980,727 of record OZ024817.1, read on the forward strand.
GTGCGTGTTTCAAATAGATCAGTAAGTCTATTCTGGATCCTGACTTGTGAGACGGAGTTGGTCATCGTCATCTTTGTCAGTCGCACTAATTTTGCTGGTATACCAAATTGCAGCATGATGTTGTACAGTACTCCACGATCGATACTGTCGTATGCCTGCTTGAAGTCGACAAAGATTTGGTATACGTTTACGTTGTATTCCCAGCACCTCTGGAGTATCAGTTTGACTGAGAAGAGCTGATCGGTTGTGGAGCGACCAGGTCTGAAACCTCTTTGATATTCGCCAATGACTCGTTCTGCGTACGGTTTTATTCTATTTTCCAGAATTTTCGTCAAAATTTTATAGGACGTATTTATCTCCCTTTTTATGGATTGGACAAATGATGCTTCTGCGCCAATCGTCTGGGATCTCCTCGTTCTCCCATACTCGCAGGAGTAATTGATGTATGGCATCAACTAGACTCGTTCCACCGAATCTTAGCAGTTCAGCTGGGATCTCGTCAGCGCCCGGCGCTTTATTTCGTTTTAGTGACCGCAACGCGAGATCAACTTCCTCTACTGTCGGGGGTTGAATGGGTGGGCCTAGATCAACAATATCATCGAGAGCTTCCTGTGTGGGGATGTTAGATGGTCGGTTTAGAAGCTCTTCAAAATAAGAGGCCCATCGTTTGTTAATACCATCGGTGTCGCTGAAGATGTTTCCATCCTTGTCCTTACAAAGGCTAGTCCTGGGTTGGTAGCCGTTCTTAATTGTATTTACTAGTTTGTACGCTTGTCTGGTGTTCCTATTAGCTAAGTTTTCGTTTATGTTCAGCAACTGCTCGTCAAAGTATTTACGTTTCTTACGTCTAATTATTCTATTCGATATTCGCCGTAGCTCGTCATATTTTTCTCTTCTGGCTCTGGTTCCTCGTTGAATCCATTGTCTGTAGGCCTCGTTTTTAGCGTCAAGTGAATTTTTGCATTCTTCGTCGAACCAGTCATTTCGCGCTCGCCGGGCTTTATATCCCACGACCTTCTCTGCGACATCCTTGATGGTACCCTTGAGTTCTTCCCAGAACCCATGGACGCCTGTGTTGCTGATGTTGTGTAGCATAGGTGATAGTTTTTCCTCAAGGGCGGTAGTATACGCCACCGCTGTAGCATCACTCAAGAGCTTATCAACCGCAAAGATTTTGGGAGGGCTGATTCTTGACTGGTACACTGAGGAAATTCTACATCTGTAGGTCGTCTTCACCAAGTGATGATCTGAGTCGCAGTTTGCTCCTCGATAGGAGCGGACATCCATGACACTAGACGCCCATCTCCTGCAAATGAGGACGTGGTCAATTTGGTTGACGGTATGTGCGTCTGGAGACATCCAGGTCTGCTTGTGAATGCGTCGATGCGGGAAACACGTAGAGCTTACGACTAGATTCCTGCTGCAGGCGAAGTCGATAAGTCGCTGGCCGTTATCGTTACATTCTTCATGGAGGCTGTGGCCTCCAGAGGTCCCCTGATGCCAACTTTCATTCCCGACTTTCGCGTTAAAGTCTCCCAGCAGCAATTTGACGTCGTTTGTTGGAAGTGAGTCGAAGAGAGTTTCAAGGCGGGCGTAGAACTCGTCTTTTACTGCGTCTTCTTTAACTTCAGTGGGGGCATGCACATTGATGAGCCAGAGATTGAAGAATCGAGTCTTGATGCGAATCGCACACAGCCGTTCATTTATGGGTTTGAAGTCAGTAATATGCGGTTTGAGGTGATTGTCCACTATAAATGCTACTCCAAACTCCTTGCGGCCCGATGGTTTGCCACTTGTAAAAATTGTGTGCGATTTCTTGTCATTAATCTCGCTGCCAAGCCAATTTGTTTCCTGGACTGCAGTAATGCTCAGTTTGTACTTTTCGACCTGTTGAAGGAGGGCCTTCTCGGCCCCCGGTTTGTTCAGGGAGCGTACATTCCAGGATCCGAAAGAATAATCCTTTATTCGTTTGCGTGGTCGTCGTTGTTAATCCGTCCAATCCGAGGCTTTTGTTCCAGGTTTCTTGACATGGAGTGGTTTTTACAAGGACGAGTTGTCAGCACGTCGCTTAACCCCATTCGGGGGATGGCCTCGGAGATAGCTGCTTCAGATGGTTTAATAAACGTGCTGGAGCCCACACAACTATGTAGCAGGTCCAACTACGCAAGTCATTCCATCCTACTAGACCTGAGACGCTTAGGTGTTTGTCAGCCATTCAGGCTACAGCTATCTGCCTTTTCCAAACTGTCTTATCGCTAAGACATTGGCCGTCAGCGAATTGATACACTGCCGTTACCAGGGGGCGCCCACGTGGAGGACTATGGAAAAGGTCTTTGCCCCCCAATGCAAAAGAATATTTATTGAAAATTGCATGAAATTTCTGTTTCTCTTTCAAACACGAAAAAAATGCATGCAATAACTTCCATTATTATTATGTCATGGGGCCCCATAAAAGCTGAGTCCCGGGCCCGGATTTTCTCTCGACAGCCCTGCCTCCACCACACACGTTCCGGAATTTTTCTTCGGGAAAACTGATCAGGCCTGGCCTTGAGGAATTCGAGGATCGTGAATGGCCGGTTCAGGCGGCCGGATGCACAATTCAAAATCGCTCTTATCGTCAGAGATTCAAAGTATCTTTCTATCTATTTAATTGAATTGTACGGCATTTTATTGTACTTTCCATGGCCAAGTTTCAGATACATTGGTACATTCAAATAAACTCCTGCAAAAATTCATTCTGGCCACGCGCCGGACAGGTGACCTAGAGGCGGCTGGACAGGCCTTGAGGTGCCCAGACAGGCCTTGAGGCGGCCGGACAGGCCTTTCAGGCGGCCGGATGCACAATTGAAAATCGATCTTATCGTCAAAGATTCAAAGTATCTTTCTATCCATTGAATTGAATTGTACGGCATTTTACTTTCCATGGCCAAGTTTCAAGTACATTCGTGCATTCCAATAAACTCCTGCCAAAATTCATTCTGGTTACGCAGCCGGACAGGTGTATCTGTAACTTCGCCAGATAGAAAGATACTTTGAATCTCGATGTTCATGATTTAGGTAACCCAGTTGCGTACCCAACTAAGTTAGCTACTTTTTATGCTGGGACAGTATTGCTTATAAAGCATTATTTGGAAACCATTCTATATTAGTTTCGATGGCGTATGTGGTAGCGCGATGGCTTCTGAGGTAGAACCAAAGATTAAACATTACTAAGATACCTCACTTAGTACGATTTAATTTCTAGAACGGGATGCACTAATGTTTAATCTTTGCCAATACTTCAAAGGTAAATTCCCTTAAGAGAGAGAGACGGCAACACTTCAGTAATGGCAACTGCCCATAAAGTTTCAATGTGTGAGTAACATGCTTGTTAGTTGGCACCACCCCTTTGTGTACGCATATGGGAACCTACATATACGCAACTACTAGTCAGTCGCGTTAATTTGAATGAAGTAGCGTATCTTCCTTATGGTTAATCTTTGGTAGAACGACCCAAATTCGAATCCCGGTCGGACATGCAATCACAAAAATTGGATTTAAATATTAAAAAAGTTGTAGAAAAATTCTTAAGAAAATTAACCAACCATCAAAAAATCAAATAGGCATACTAAACGGCTGTTGCTGATTTTTCTTTACTTTGGTGGGTATTTAGAGGACCAACTTAGGAAAGGTAAATACGGTAGTAGCCTACGTTAGTAACATTGGGGGCACCGTTGGTTTGCGAAATACCTGTGACATTGATGAATTTTTTTATTACCCTATCATTAACATTTCGTAACACCCATGCCGGGGCTACTATTTTAATATTTTGGTTAACCAGTTACCTACCCTACTTGGTTAGCCACGCTTTTTGCTGGGGAGTTGCTGCACCCACTTGTGAATGAAGGGTGGAATACAGAGACCTTCCCACTGAGTGGAAGGGAGGTTTGACAATCAAACTTGCAAAGAACGGTAGCCTCACAAACTTTAATAATTGGAGAGGCATTTGTGTGCTCCTTGCCGTTGCCAAGATAATAACTAAAATCGTCCTGGAAAGACTAAAGGCCCACTTAGAAAGTACAATTGATAAAGAGTAGGCTGGTTTTCGATCCGGATTCTCCTGTGTCGATCACATTAACACCTTGCGAATCATCATCGAGCAATGCGCTGAGTACGATTCTCCGCTTCACTTATGCTTTTCATCGATTTCGAAAAGGCTTTCGATAGTGTGAACCGGAATTCTATATGGGCGGCCTTGCGCAGGAGAGGCATCCCTGAGAAGCTTGTAGCTATTATTTAGGCAATCTATAACGGCGTGAAAGGTCGCGTTTTGCATAAAGGTTAGGTGTCGGGGACTTTGGGATTCGCAGTGGAGTTTGGCAGGCGTGCATCCTCTCACCAATCCTATTCCTCATTGTGATCGGCGATGTGTTGCATGCACCCCTATCCGGACTCGACAGAGGAATTCAATGAACTTTCACATCTTATCTATGCGCATACGGCATACTGTCCAAAATCTGGCAGAGCAGTTATCTCAGCATCAAGACCAAGGTGGGACTGTTTCGCTCCCTGGTACTGTCTGTGCTTTTGTATGGTAGCAGAGCAGTACATGGAAAGTTTCCGTAAGAGTTATCAGAAAGCTGGTCACTAGGTCACACATTGCGGAAACGTGATAAATGCATTGCTTTGCATGCCATGAAATGGAATCCCATTTCCAACCGAGGCCGACTAAGAGGGGATCCTAAAATCACATGGCGTCGATCTGTGGCAAAGGAGTGTAGGGCGCTGGGTAAGTCTTTTGGGGAGTTATACCCCATTGCCCAGAACAGAGTACGATGGCGCGCCGGAGTAGTTGGCGCAAAGAAGCTGCCTCGGATGTGGGTACTTTTGATACGATCCTTTTTGGTCACACCGGCTGACATCCGTAGCATTTTCATCTCAGTCACTGTCATTCTACTTTCGTATGTCTTATACATAGTCCAGCATTCAGAAGCATACATGAGTGCGGGACGTACGACCGTTTTGTACAACTTGCCCTTAAGCTTTCGTGGCATCTTCTTGTCGCAGAAAACTCCAGAGTTTTCTCGCCACTTCATCCAACCGACACTGATGCGATGTTTGATGTCATCATCGGAGGTAGCTTCCTTGTTGCCCATCGAGCCCAGGTATTTGAACTTTGTACAGGACTTCAGCAGCTCTCCTTTAATGTAGATATCTGGTATCGGTCTCTCTGGATCTGAGAAAGGACAGCAAAAATACTCAGTTTTTTTTATGCTAATCCTCAATCCATGATCCTCCAGTATCTTACACTACTTATTCAGTGCAGTCTGCAAAGCAACGATGTCTTTGCTACCCAGGACAATGTCATCAGCAAAGAGAAGGGATATTTCCAGGCCGTCAGAAGTGAGTGTTAGTAAAGAGCAAAGGACTGAATACACTGCCTTGTTGAACTCCAACTTTAACCGGAAATTCTTCAGACTCACCAGCTGTGCATCTAACTTTAGTAGTTGCCCCATCATACATGTCTTGTATCATCGTTACATAAGCCTCGGGGACCTTAAGTGCTCTTAGGGCCACCCATATCAGATCACGAGGAACTCTGTCGAAGGCTTTTCTCAAATCGATGAACACAAAGTGCAAGTCCGTCCGTGCATCACGATGCTTTTCCATTGTAACACATATGCATTGAATAGCATCGACTGTGGACCGACCCTCCACAAAGCCGCATTGATTGTCATCCAACCGTACAATCTCTTTCAATCGATTGCAGACAACCCGCTTGTAAGTTTTCAATGTGTGAGATGTTAACTTGATTGCCCTATAGGTGTTGCGCTTGCGTGAGTCACCCTTGTTCTTATAAAAAAGAAGGAAGCTTTTTTTGAAAGCGTTAGGCATCGGGTGCCCTCTTTTAATTTTGTTGAAAAGAACAGTGAGCCATCTAAGCCCGACATGATTCATCTTCAACCAAAACTCCAAGGGTGTTTTGTCCGGTCCCACTGCCTTTCCGCGTTTCATCTGCATCATTGCCTTCATCACCTCCTCCACTGAAAAATCAGCGATATCAGTGGTGTTTTGGCTCCACAGCTTGAAAAGCTTCTCGCGGAAATTCTTCGTTCAGGAGTTCGTCAAAGTATTCACGCATTCTGCTACAGATTGCAATATCTTCAACCAGTAGTACTCCTTGTGAGTCTTCAACGTACTTTGGCGCCTGAATTTCTCGAGCGTTTCTTCTCCTTTGGGCTGCGACCTTATAAATCCGGGCATTATCTTTAGGTTCCTCTTGCAATGACGATCTCTTATCCGCCGTCAGATTTTCTAGTTCCTGATAGAACTTCTCGGCTGCAATCGCCTTTGCTTGAGCCTGTCATTGTCTTTAGGTTTCTCTTGCAATGACGATCTCTTATCCGCCGTCAGATCTTCTAGTTCCTGATAGAACTTCTCGGCTGCAATCGCCTTTGCTTGAGCCACCTTCGGCTTTACTTCCTTCCGGTATTTATCATATTTCTCCAGAAGTTGAACCTTCTCGGTTTCACTGCCTGTTTTGCATGTTGTCCAAGCCTTGAATGCGTTCGATTTGGCCTGCACTGCTTCTTTAGTTTCGTTATTCCACCACCACGTCTCCTTGTTGGTGTGGAGTGGGCCTTTCGAAACCCCCAGTGTCTTTTCAGCCTCACCTACTAACATTTCATCCAAAGCATTCCACATTTGTGTTGAACTTTGCTCGTCGCAGTTGGTGTTGTATTGGGTGGGTTTAGGTCCCGAACGTTTTAAACGCAATTGCAAACAGTTCGACTGATTTTGCTCGTGGACGGTCCGTTTCAGTTTGCGTTTAATCAACCACACTTCGGGGAAATTAACCAAAAATTTTTCCTGGTTGATTTCCGGTCAATGGGGGGTAGGGGTATTAACGTATTTGACAGTTTTTAGTTGACGTATTGCGTGTGACTGTCAGATGGTGTGGATTTTCGTTTTCGGTTTCTTGATTCTTACATGGCGTCTTGTGTGCTTATTTACAACGGAGCAACACAAAATTGTGGCGATTTTGCAGTGTTTTTAATTTTTCCTCGAACCGCCGCGAATTTAATTGAAGTTTTGTTTGAAACTCAATAGTGAATCGGCTGTCAGCTGTTTAATACATGACAACTGCAAAACAAGTCGTTCGGGTCAAGAGTTTATGGTTGGCTGGAGGGAAAATCCTTACCGCAATTACAACGTTGCGGAACGTGAACGCAGGCATTGAAACCACCCCTCCACTTTAACAATGAATGGAATTACAACAGATTCAAAGCCTCAACTACCACTACAGATTACAAAAAAATGGCCTCAGATTAATTATTTCTAGCACGAGCATTTTATTTTTTTATTGTGCTAAAGAGCCCGTGCAAACTTTTTAGTTCGCAGAAAAACTAAATAGTTTAGTCAGAAAAATAGAACACGCGGCGGCTTATGAGACCGCGCACACAGCAAACTAAACTAATACTATAGTAATCGCTATGTGCGCGTTCTCATAAACTACCGTATGTTCTATTTTTCTGACGAAACTATTTAGTTTTTTGCGAACTAAAAAGTTTGTCATCTGTGCGGGCTCAAAAGGGCATTAAATTATCATTTGCGACCTCTCATATAACACATATGTACATATCCATAAACAGCATCCAACCAGATTGAACGCAGCAGCAGCGGCATCGGCGGCAGCAGCGGTAGCAGCAACAACAACAACAGGTAGATCTGTCGCGATGACTCAGCGGCGATGACAGGTCGTTGTGTCATCGCGACAGATCTACCTGCTGTTGTTGTTGCTGCTGCCGATGCCGCTTCTGCTGCGTTCAATCTGGTTAGGGCCTAAGAATCCGGAATTTAACAATTTTGTCCACCTAAATTGGTCATTCGATCCACTGTGGACGTGATCCCATGCAAAACCTGCATCAAATACCGGACAGTGACTCTGTATGGGAATGGATCTTTGGCCGGGTGAACCACACCGCTCATGAAAATAAGCCAGTGACTTATATGATATCGTTCACTCGTTGCGCACAATATTCCGCACTCGCTCTCACCTCATTCATCATACATCTATACATAGATAGAGCGCTCATGAGTACAGCGCAGTTGCCATGCCATGCCATCGCCGAAAAGAAAAACACAGAAAGTAACGCGCTAACGCTACTTCCATTAAAGTTGGTGCATCCAATAAATGTTAACTATTCGGCTGTTGGTTGACATGCTATGGGTTCCCATGTATTGTAGTTGCTATTCCATAGAAGCTTCATATACCTATACATACATAATCTTATCATCACATTTTGACAGAAGTATCGAACAACCATCGACTGACAACCTAATGCGCACGACTCGAATACGCTCAACTGAAAAGTTGTTCCGCGACCGTTCAGTCGCGTATGGGATAGCATTCATCGTAGAACGTGTGGTGTGTAAATAACACTTTCAAATGGCAGGAGTTATTACTAGCGATGTTGATTCATTTATTAGCTCGATTGAGAAGAGACCTGGGCTATATTTAAAATCACTGCAAGAGTACTCTGATACCATAAAGACAAACAAAAGAAAATTGTGGGAGGAAGTATGTTTGGAAGTTGTGTTTGGCTGGGCGGGATTGAAAGCGGAGCAAAAATCGAAGATTTGTAAGTTGTTTTTTTTTTATTACATTACAAAATAATGGTTGCGTTTTCGCGAACTTTTCTCGGGTCTAGTCAGAGAAATAAGGAAATGAAATTACCCGAGAGAAACGAAGCAATTTTTTTGCAGCATTGTTTCTTCTACTATAAAGACCGGGCGGGTGTTCCGGGGAAATGAGATGGAATTGGGGAATGTGAGTTTGACAGGTTGTTTCGTGACTAAATGGTTCGCGCGGGTGTTCCGAGGTAGATGGCGCGTGTCTCTCCGTTTACTTTTCAGCAGATGGAATGAGGTAAAATTGCTTCAGGGAATTTAGTGTACATAGATTGTGATTATCCTTCCTTATCTCTCTCTTCTCCGGATCTAGTAAATCGCAGTAAGACCCGCCATAGACGGTGCGATCCATCGTTAGGCGGCTATTACACTATAAGGCTGCGCGCACGTTGGCTCACGTTCGCGTTCACGTGTTTCACGTCAAACGGTTTTAGTCTATGGTTTGCAACCAAAGACGCGCATCTGTCAATATGACAAATGCTCAGCTATTGTCGTATCAACAAATTGGGTTCATTATTGTGCTATAAACCGGATAATTAGGTAAGAATTGAGTGGCAACACAAACGACTGGAGAGTAGTAAGATGTACATAAGCACATATGTATTTCATACTAAATTATTGGCGTTAACGCACAATAATGAACCCAATTTGGTGATACGACAACAGCCGAGCATTTGTCGAATTAACAGATTCGTATATTTGGTTGCAAACCATAGACTCAAACCGTTTGACATAAAACACGTGAACGCGACACGCGAACGTGTCCCAACGTGCGCGCAGCCTAAAGTTCTTTTACAAATATCTTTGAAGCACGATATTTTAAAAGAGCTTTTATGAATGATATTAGCCGCCTAAGGGGGAAGGAATGCAAGCTTGTAAGAAAAGTACTTGAAACAAGCTACATTCATGTCGCAAATCTTTTCTCAGGCGGCTATTACACTATAAAAGTCCTTTGAAAATGTCTTTTATAAAAGATATGTGTAAAAGAACTTTTATAGTGTAAATAGCCGCCTCAGATCGATCTGACGATGGATCGATCGCCACAAAATATATGACGATCGAAATTATATGGAACTGTCAAAAAAAAGCAACGATAGTCACATACACTGTGTGCGTTCAGAAGGAACTGAGCAACTTCCGCTCAGCGAACATGTTCAGAACGAGCGGGTTCAGAAGTGACTGAGCAACTTCCGCTCGGGTGAGCATGATCAAATTTCACCGAGCAAGAAATATTTCTGCTCACTGATCAGTGCTCAGTGCTCAGGTTCTTCTTCTTCTTTTTCAACCTCACGCTCAAGCTGCGACTTTCGAATTTTGACAGTTATCAAGTTGGTTGTTGTGTTTTCGCCGCTTTCGGCTTCTAGTTCTTTGGTTTTCGGGTGCTTTTGATTTTGTTTTCTCGTTGTTCGTGATTTTTGTAATGGACAGCGCGGGATTCATGTATTTTTCACTTTTCGGCACTTGACGTCTAAAATTGTCATCGTCAGCTTTCAGCTGGTCGATTTGTCAGCTGGTGAAGTAGCGTTCAGCAGGTGCAGACTCCAAAGCGAGCAGTTGCGGAGCTGCTCGCGAGCGGTTTCTGCTCTTTTGCCACCTTCTGAACGCACTCAATATCGTCAGATCGATCTGACGACGGATTGCATCGTATATGGGGGCTATAACAGAGATGCTAAGTATTGTGTATACGTAAGTGTAAGAGAGAATGTCGCTGCATCTGGCAGGATCTTTAGAATGGAAATTGGTCGGGAAGAAATCTTATTCGTTTCCCCAGACCATATGGTTTCCAAACAAATACATCTACTGGGCTCTGTCTCTTTCGGTCTAGTATAATTGGTAAGGGACAGGGATAACGAAAATAGGCTCATGTCATTCTGCTCCCAGGATTCCATTCACGAAAGTGTTATTTGCCACACTTTCTACCACCATTTTTAACGTATATATTTACTAGATACAACTGTACTGGTACCAAAAGCGCAGACTTGTGCGACTAGCGAGCATTTGCTTTTTTACTAAAAACCTTGAAGTGGGGACTACAGTACCCCCTATAAAATATCCTTGTCGTAGCACACACTCACTCCAAATTCTTTCACGCAATAGAATTATGTACAAGAAACTAACCCTTTGTCTTTCAAAATTAACGACAACATTTTTCACATTATACAGGCGGCTTCCCACAATCTGTTTTGGCTCTCAATAATAGAGCCTTGAAAGTACGCGTACTCTGATATCCGAAATGTATATAATAATGCGTTTATTTTCTATATGTTACAGGCCTAGACGTGCAAAAGAAATGGATGAATTTGAGAACATGTTTTTCGAGAGAATTAAAGATTCAACAAAGATCAGTACCAGGGGGTCCGTCAAAAAAACGTCGGACGTACATGTACTTTGACAAGTTAATGTTTCTTAAACCCTCCATGACCCAGCGATCAGTAACTGAGAATAACACCGAGTCCTATGATGGTGAAGAGAAAAGTATTCATGTGGAATCAAACGATGAGTCTATACCAGCACCATCCAAACCAGCAAAGAGACAAAAGAAACAAAAAACCATGAATGCCATTTTAAAACAATCGTTATTGAATCTCTTCAAGGAGGATTTTGACGAGGATAAAAACTTTGCTCTTTCCTTAGTGCCGACGTTAAGATCCTTCACAGAGGACGAAAAACTCACGGCAAAGATCGAAATACTTCAACTCTTTCAAAGGATAAAAAATAATAGATTAACTGACAATCAAGGATATGCCGATTCCTTCATACGACCGGGAGAATGTGCCGAAGGATCTTCATGGCAATTTCGGAAGTGATATAATATATTTGTTTTAATTTGTTTAATATTAAATACTTGATTTGTAATTGGTTGCATTGTTTTTATCAGCTTAAAACAGCACAGGTCGTATGATGGTTTTGTATATGCGAAGCTTAGTATTTTTGTGCACATGCTTCGATTTCATTATTGAGAGGGCCGAGAAGAAAGTCCTAAAAATTATGGGCCATATGTCGCCGGCTTAGGATACCATACTACCTGCATTCTTACGTCTATTCGCCTAAGTCTAATTTCCTAGCTGTATCCGTCGCCTGATTTCGTCAGTTTCATTGGCATCCTTTCACAGGTATATAAAGTCGTCTACGAATTCGATGCTGGGCAGTGGTGGGTCTAGGATTCAACCTCGGAAGGGGCTTCGGTTTGTCCACAACATTTTTGCAAAGTGAATAAAGATGATTTATTGGTATAATATGAGATTGTCTTCATTTGCATTTGTTTGAAGTACTTTATGAGATCATTGGAATAATCTATTGTGCTATTGTATGTCTCTGTCATATGGACTTCAACAATCCACGACTGCCCAGTCCAATGTTGCAAGGCGACGAGGTTTGACTTGGCAATACATGTTAACTATTTCTTCAGCTGAATTTTCATCTTTGTGAACGTTTCCTAACACTAACCCGTTGAGTCTGGGCAATTCTTGTGCCACAAAATTATTGTATTTCTTGTTTGAGCTCTGTTTCGCTGCAATTGTTCAAATCGTTCTCATACATTTTCCTAGCTTCCACAATTTCTTCAATTGTGTGATTGGTATGATGTGCTGGAATCAAACTCTCCAAAGCCAGAATGTCCACAAAATTTGCTTTTGAATCTCGAACCGAGAAAGAAGAAAAAGTAATAATGAAATCCAGAAAAGGGTGGTGAATGGTGGTATTTACTATCGTACGTCGAAAGTTCACAATTCGATACAACTCACCGAAAGTATTCCAGAAGCGTTGTATCCCGGTTCATGTGCCGCTTTTCTAAAAAAAACATATAAACGAGTAGGTCTCAACTCGAATTCTAAATAGTCGACGATTCTCTTGGTTTCTTCAAAAATTGCATTAAAAGATGCTTCATTCTTTCTTGTTTCAAGTAACATGTTGATTAATTACATGAGTGATTTGAGCACAAACTGATGGTATCTGAAGTTCTGGTGCCCGTAGAATCCTGCTAAGCGTCAGCGTCCTGCTGGGGCATTGACAGTGGTAAAGACTTGCAGTGATCGCAATTGCACTCATAAGTTATGTCGCCTTTGATGATGTCTCGTTGTCGCTTTCATTCTTGAGCTCTTGTATTGCTCTAACAATATGTATAATATCCAAACCAGAATGAACGCACAATGCAGCAGCAGCGGCAGCAGCAACAGGTAGATCTGTCATCGCCGCTGTCACTGCTGCTGCGTTCAATCTAGGTCGCTTAAGGGAAATTCATACTTTCTTGACATTTCGCTAGTTCATTCTGGCTTGGGCAAGGCAGTAATTCAGCAAATTTGTATACACATTCATGTTTTTCGACTCAACGAGTAGTACAATGAGTTTTCAGACGAGTTTACTTCACTTCCGGAGCTTCATTTTAGATTTTAACTGGAATAAGTTGCGTTTTTTGACAAGGATATGTCTTATAGCTGGGGGTTATCCTAAAAATCTTTCCGTCACACGAAATGTCTGTTTTTCTACTCGGGGGTCAGAAGAGGAAACAAGCCCATTGAAATTTTTTCTATTCTGGTTGTGCATGTTGTTTGAGTGAAGTGGTCATTGTGCATGGCTGTTGCTTGTGGATCCGCGCGGGCGGTGCGCTTGCGGGGATCTTGTGTGTACATGTTGAGATGTTGATTGACGTTGTGGACGGCAAGAATGAATGTAGTGGCCGATTTAAAATAGCACCCATTGTACTATCTGAATCACTAGGATCCCAGAAAAAGTAGCAAGTAGTCAGTTCGACTAACACTTGGACATGCGCAGACGCAATTTTAGAGAGTGTACATAGTTCCCGCCCCCCGAAGATGAGCGAGAGCGGATGAAGTTAATTCGAGCCAAATCGGGTGATCCAGCGACTGTGGTTGTGCATTTGCAATGGCGGTGATTTGAGGTCTGACTGGTTCACAATGTGGGCCCCCACCACACGTGCAATAAATATATAGAACAAAATGGCGGATTTATACTACGTGCTATAAACATAGAACAAAAGCTCCACATACGGTACGATGTATTAGCAGCATAAATGTTGACTTTCAATTGGGCGTGTCTATCTGTCTCATGTGGTTGTGTGTTCAATCTCATTAGAACGGGTGTATCCGGTTCATATGGGGACGTTAGTTTTCAACTAACGGGTATGTCTCTCTGTCTCTTAAAGGGTGTTAAGTTTTATTTGGGGCGGGTTTTATCGGGAATTGGTTCTTGGAAGACAGGTTATTGGCTTTTGGTGGGAAATGATACAAAGTATCTACACTGCATGCAGATACATCGAAACATGGATATGTCTTTGGCTACCGACTGCGTGTAACCTGTTGTGTTGAAGATATCAACGTAAGTTTTATAAAGATCCCAGTATACCTATAGTTATACTGTATGAAATCATTCGACAAAACACATCCCACGCTTTCGGTAGGCATAAGACATATCCATGTTTCGATGTATCTGTATGCAGTGTAGATACTTTGTATCATTTTTAGGCGGAATATGTGAAAAAGTTAATCTCTGATAACACTGCTTCAAGCATATTTCGGATATCCTGAACTTTGCAAACCTTCGAAATACATACATTTTCTTTGCCAGAAAAGTTGAGTCCTCCGTCGCGTCGTATCCTTGTCCACGCAGGTAAGTGATATCTAAATCTAAGGCTGCCAATTCTTTCATGATTTCTTCCTTCACATTCTTCCCTATAGTGGACTTCAAACGAATGAGAAAATATTCTCGAATAATTTTACTCGCATCAACCGTCTCATCACAGATGATAGTAAAAAATTTTGATTGTTTAATCCGGACAACCTTTGACCAGATTGTTTGTCCAATGATATCGATAACTTCGTTCCGGATGGTGTTATGGATAAAGGTGGAGTTTTAGGCCGCCGTTTTCAAGTGCGTTCTCAAATCTTCATCACCTTGTTCCATACGAAACACCAAAAGTCCTTCTTGGCCAGATAATGCGACATCATATTTGTCTTCAGTCACCAGAGTCTGTGTCCCCGCAATGGCAAATTATTGCGCGAACAAAAAAGGATTGTTTTTACTATGGGGCCTAACCGCTCTCAATTGTTTTCTACTATTTCTTTTTTCTTATAGAGAAGAACGTCAATGGAATTGGAATTCTGCGTTTCCATGTTTTTTATAAAGTCAAGTTTCCTTTTAGTCTTTTGGAATTTGAGATCGTCGGGTTCTTAGCCCACCCCCCGACCCGCCACTGATGCTGAGCTCCCCGACGTTGATGTTCCGTTGTTCTGGCGTCCTTGTTCTTGAGTGCATAATTGCTTTTGTTTTGTCCAGGTTAATGTGCAGTCCAACTTCTCTTGCAGCCGTGTCACGATTATTTAGAAGTTCTTCTGCGTCGGGCAGGTTTCGGGACATGATGTTGATGTCGTCAGCGTACGCTATCAACTGGGTCGACTTGAAGAGCAGTTTGCCGCTGTAGTCCGCATTAATTACCCGGACGGCGTGTTCAAGTGCCAGGTTGAAGAGCGTCGGAGCGGAGCCATCACCT
Organism: Chloromyia formosa; assembly: GCA_964017055.1. Taxonomy (NCBI): domain Eukaryota; kingdom Metazoa; phylum Arthropoda; class Insecta; order Diptera; family Stratiomyidae; genus Chloromyia; species Chloromyia formosa. Next base: position 63,995,902 of record OZ024817.1, read on the forward strand.
TGCTTCAGTGCAGTACGTGTTTCAAAGAGATCAGTCAGCCTGTTTTGGATCCTGACCTATGAGACGCAATTGGTCATCGTCATTCTATTTGATATTCGCCGTAGCTCAATCATATTTTTCTCTCTTAGCTCTTGTTGAGCGTTGGATACAATGAGTGCGTTCCTAAAAGTATCGTAAATCGGCTACTTATCCATTTTCCCTTCTCCGATTCGTGATTTTTCCGGGAAACGACACGATTCCCTTGCCGCCACTTAATAAGGGATATTTCCAATAAAAAAAAAATAAAACTACGAGCGAGGACAAACTTTCCGGTCACTATACGCGCTTTGAGGCCAACAAACAGTTATTTACAAATGGAGTGACAGAACTTGTCAAGAGCGAACTGTCAAAACTAGAATCGTTGAAGCACCGCCATCTTTATTCTCAGGCCGGAGTGTCAAAGTAATGACGTCTTGACAAGCAGTGAACCATATGTAAACAAAGTGAAAAACACAAGTTACGCGATTTGTTGGAATGAGTTCGGAAACATTTTAAAAGATTTGCCTTTGCTAAAAACCTGTTGTGAGTCTGACAAACTTGTGGTGTTGGACAAAAAGACTGATATTAAGTTGGTCCATGATGAAGATTTTGATTTGGTTAATCTTAGGAATGTAACGGGAATCGACATAGAGAACAATGAATTAATTCTTTTTACGGACGCATCTATTCGGGACAACCTGGTGGGTTGTGCCTATGTGGATGAGTCTATAGAGGTCTCCAGCATGTTTAAGTTACAGCCCGACACATCTATAGTCAATGCGGAATTGCTCGCCATTAGTAAAGCAATTGAGTATGCGGTCTCGGTTGATAGGCCCCATGTTTCGGTTTTCACAGACAGCAACGTCTCATGCCAGATTCTGATGGATAACACGAGTGACAATCCCATAGCTCAAAATATTAAGTCCTTGATCAATGGGTCCCATATCAGGAGGGTGATGGTGGCATGGGTCCCTGCTCATATTGGAATTACCCTAAATGAAGAGGCTGACAAGCTTGCCAATGAGGCTAGAACCAAGGGTATTGCTAGTACCTGCCCAATGTCTATTGAGGAAGCTGTCTATAAAATCAAGAAATTATTAGTCCTAAAATGGCAAGAGCAATTCGATAATAATAGTCTGCATTCTGTTGGTTTTATTAGAACAATCATTAGCACAGTGGGGAGAAAGCCTTGGTATGCAAAGAAGTATCACAAATATGAAAATCCCAAACACATCAAAACCGTAAATAGATTACCAACTAATCATGGTTACAATAGAAAATTCTTGTGTCAAATTAAAAAAGAAGACTCCCGTGATTGCAGTCATTGTAATGTACCCCAAGATAATAATCATTTGATTATGGAATGTGATAGATACTGTAGGTTTAGAGCCCAAATTCCTGAAATTAATAATATGAGCTCTATTGAGCAATTCTTGGCAAACTCGCATAGTATTGATTGGATTCATATGGCGTCGCTTATAGATCAATTTAATATACAGCTCTAATTGGGAAAGTCAATCCATTTGTTGTCTGACTGACTAGCGTGTGAAGTTTTTTGTCGGTTTGTGTTTTCTTTTTTCCGCTTCCTGGCTAAAACATCAATTCGAGCCACAAGTAAGTTTATTTTTCGTTTATTTGTTTTTGTTTGCTCCGATCCTACCTGGAATCAAAAAAAAAAAAAAAAAATATGTAATATTACATAAAAAAAAAAAAAAATAAATAAAATAATGTAAATGTTTAAAAAAAAAAAATTAATTAAAAATAATATATTTATAACAAAAAAAAAAAAAAAAAAAAAAATAATAAATTATACATGCATTGTTCACTTTTCCATGGAATTAATTTGTTAATTGTTTAAAAAAAAAAAAAAATAATAATAATAATAATCTATACAGGCATTGTTCACTTATCCATTGAATTAATTGGTTTGCTTTAAAAAAAAAAAAAAAATTATACATAATAATCTTGTTAACCAACATAATAATACAAGGAGATTAGCTGGCACCTGGCAGTACAATCCTACATGAGGATTATCCAACCGACTGGGAACGGAGCCTCACCTGTGGACTTCTGAATATCAGCGGTGACATCAGGAACAAAGCCCGCCCTGGTCAAAGGAGAAAACAAAAAAAAAAAAAACAAAGTGAAAAACGCGTGCAGTCGACCTATTGAAATCTGGCGATTTTCGTGCGTAAAAGTGATTTTAGTGTCGCGATTTTAAGTGCAATTGAAAGTAGTGCTTATCACTGATATTTAAAAGTGAAAAAAAACGCAAGGTGCCGCGAACTTTCGACCAAAATGAACTGCTCGAAAGTGCGCGAGGCATGAGTATGGTTATGAAAGTGCGACACGGAAAATTTCGCATTTTCGTTAATTTTCCGCCAATTTGGCTAGTGCCTAGTGTGAATGGTGCAGCACTACCATGGAACGAATCCTTGGGCCGGTGAGTTCAGCGGAAACTCCCGGAAGTGCTCCAAAAAGTGCTTTCAAAGTGGTTGTCAAATGACAACATTACAGGTGATTTCCGGCCTTTTCATCGGAATTCATAGGGTAAGTATGTATACGTTTTTTGTTGTGCTAAAATTTTAGTGGATTGATGCGCACCAAAATACGGGTCTTGCACGCGTTGTTCACGAGCCAGACGAAAGTTTTACTGCAGCTGACAGGACTAGATGCCTGGCTGTGAAACTTTCGTCCGGTTCATCAACATCGTCGTCAAAATCCGCATTTTGGGGCGCATCAATCCACTAAAATTTTAGCACAACAAAAAATGTATACTTACCCTATGAATTCCGATGAAAAGGCCGGAAATCACTTGTAATGTTATTTGACAACCACTTTGAATTCACTTTTTGGGGCATTTCCGAGAGTTTCCGCTGAACTCACCGGCCCGAGGATTCGACCCAAGGTAGTGCTGCACCATTCACACTAGCCAAATTGCCGGAAAATTAACGAAAAATCCTAAATTTCCCGTGTCGCACTTTCCTAACCTCGCACTTTTCAATATACCATTTCACTCGATATTTCCCGGCACTTCACGTTTTTTTCACTTTCACACGGCACTGATAGCCACTTCTTTTATTTTCACTTAAAATCCCGACACTAAACTCACTTTTACGCACAAATATCGCGAAATTTTACCGGGCGACCGCGCGAGTTCACACTTGGTTGACTGCTTGTCATGTCGTTAGTGCTTTGACAATCAGCTGACACTCCGGCCTGAGAGTAAAGATGGCAGTGGTTGAAGGGGTAATCGGATCGGAAAAAATTCGTGATACTTTTGCCCTTCACAAAGATTCTGGTATCGGTGTCTGAAATCGTACCGTTTTCGCAAAGTATCTATGAAACCGTGTCGACGCACTTCCGACACGGTCCCAAATAGGAGCGCAGCCATTGTCTGTAAGCTTCGTTCTTTGTGTCAAGTGATTTTTGGCATTCTTCGTCGAACCAGTAGTTTCACATTCGCCCGTTTGTTTGTTGCTTTATAATATACTACTACTAGTGGGGCATAGCGCGTCAACCACTCTTGCGCGCCATCGTACTCTATTCTGGGCAATATGGCGCAACTCCCCAAACGACTTACCCAACGCCTTGATCAACCCTATGGGATTTTAGGACCCACTCTTTGTCGGCCTGTAAAGCAATGCAGTATTTAGCAATGTGTAATAATGTATCCACTGCCATTTTCGTCTGCGTATCAATTGAAGCCAGAAAATTCTTAGAATTTGACGAAGACATGAGTTGACGAAAACTTTCAGCTTTCAGGTAACTCTTACAGAAACTTTCCATCTACTGCTCCCATACAAAAGCATAGACAGTACCAGGGAGCGAAACAGGCCCAGCTTGGTTTTAATGTTGAGATAACCTCTCTGCCAGACTTTTGGCGGCATGTCTAGTTGATACGACGAGCGATGTCCTGCTCCGTACCACAATTTTCGGCAACATGGGTAGCATGGTAGACGAAGTTGTCCACCTACTCGACAGGCTGCCCATTAATATTGGTGGCAATAGGTGTAGGATTTTTCTTTCGCAATTGCGGGCTAAGAACCTTAGTCTTGCTGGTATTAATCTGTAGCAAAACCTTGTTTGCCTCCCTATCAAGATCTAACGCCATTGCGGACAGATCCATGATTTTGAGGGAGAGTAGGCATTAGGAGTATGTCGTCAGCATAGTCAAGATGTTGTAGATAAGATGTTACAGTCCATTGAACACAGAAGATGAGACGTACTTACCTTCTCTTCCTCGTCCCCACAGCTCCTGCAAAATTCATTATATGGATGACGAAGTCTCCTGGCATGCTCCCCAAGTCCAGTTAACACTCCTACGACAGTTCTTAGATTATTTCTGTTGTTTAGCATTAGCAACCCAGAAGAACGTTTGGGATTCAACCACATCTGTTTAGCCAGATGACATGTATTGCCATTGCTCCATCTGATGCAGGCCCTATCATACGCCACATCTTTGATAGCCAATTTACAAGCAGCTAGCGGCATCCTGACTCGAGCCAGTTCGTCGGCCTTGCAGTTACCAACACAGCCACTATGCCCTGGTGCCCAGCACAGGGAAATGTTAAAGAGCCTTCCCATCTCTGTGAGGGAGTTGCGACAATCCAGTACTCTCTTCGAATTTACTAAGCCAGAGCTAAGCGAATCAATCGGCGGTTGGCTATCCGTGTAGATTATAATGTCCCTTCTAGATATAACATTTTGCGACAACCAGGCTAGAGCTTCAGATATTGATGTAACTTCCGCCTGAAAAACACTACTAAAGTTCGGGAGACGGAACGTCAAGCTAATATCCAAGTCTTCCGAGTATACGCCAGCCCCCACTCTCCTTCGTCAGTCGTAGCACCATCAGTAAAAGTGGTAATACTATAGCATTATAGATTCCTGAAAAGCGTTCACGGACCAATCATTCCTAGAGGGAATTAGGCCAGTAAAACCCATTTCGAACAAGTATTTCGGAGATGTATAGTCCGTCTTCTGGGAATATCAAGGTTGATCAATATAGCCGAGTGACCTGTGGTTGACGCCGCCCAATGACCAGGTTCATGGAGGCGAACAGCCGTAATTTTGACGATACTCGTACTCGTATTAAAAATATCCCAATATATCGTCTATTATCCCCAATTCAGTATCAATATATTTGCTTAAATTCCCTTGTCTTATTATCCTTTATTCGTTCTGTCTTGCCACAGGTCGACGATGCTTGTTAATATGATCAGCCCGCTTCTCCCAAAAGGAGCTACAGCAAGCACATGCTTCCGTAGTGATTTTTGTGTTTTCGTCAGAAAGATCCGAATTATAAACCCGTACAAAGTAGCACTTTTATTACTGGTACAAAAATTTACGCGTTCAGTAGCCGTGAAGTCTCGGTCGCCACTCTACGATGCTTGCATCTGTAGATTAGGGCTTCATTTCACCGGAGCGTTAAAATAAAATAAAAAACTACCTGTTGGTTCTATTAGAACTCCCTCAGCATTCCCAGCTATGCTAGCAACTGCATCATCCGAAATTTATATGCTACCGAAACGTCAACAAGGCAATTAACCACCCATCTAAAAATCGTGCAAATTTTAGAAAATACATTTTTATTTACTATTGTAAATCATAAGCTAGCTGTTTTACAACGTATAGCATATTCTAGTTTCAATTGTTTAACTATTTGATTAAAATGTACGTTATACTCACTTTTATTACATTTTTAGTCGTTAGAAACATGTTATACAAAATTGGACTTGATTTGGTTTTTATTGTTTAGTTATTAAAATAGATGCTCGCTTCACAGCTACTTCACTACATTCTATTTTCAAAGAGCACAGTCAGAGTTTTTTTTAGTCTGCCCACACAGATTTTCATTTTCAATGGGATAGGTGTTTGAATGTTCGGGTGCTTGTTTCAAAGCTTTTTTCATATTTCAATCATTATTTTGATTTAACATAAAAAACAGGGAATTTCGTTTTGAACGACACATAAACAGTTGGCCATATCCATACAGCAAGAATACGACTTGGAACATAACAATCCCGCAAAGTGCAATGAAAAAAACAACAAAATGATCGTTACAATATACATCAGTTGTGTAGTAAGAAGCCGGGCCTACAGAACGAAGAAAGAAAGGCCAGGCCAAATCAATAACACAAATCACAAAAATTCTATCGCGCTCGTGGCGACTTTCTTAAATATCAGTGATAGTGAATCGATCCGCCACTACTATTTGGATTCTCCAACTCTTCAAAATATTTCCTAGCATTACGTATATTGACCAGTGTTGCTTCCGACGGCATACTCGAATCGGACATCACGACCATGACATATGTGTTGCTTGTGAACGTATCCAAAAATGCTGCAAACGCACTGTTTCGTACCTCCATCGATTGGAATTTTGCCCCCAGCTTGGAACAAGACAATTTAAATTGCTTTATAATATTCGAAACCTTTTCAAAACGATGCGAATCACGATATTGTTTACGCTGACAATGTGAAATGACTAGGAATGTTGCACGTTCGAAGAGCAAAACTTCGTCGGCATCAATGATGTTGGCAAAGTGATTGAGGGAATTTTCCAGGGCTGCAACATTTGGTATAAGCATTGTAACAATACTGGACCAGGCCCTGGAATAAAGTGATCGAGAATTAGTGATTGCTTTTGCTATAACAACAACCATAACGTACCTGTATAATGTTTCGTCCCAGATACTCGTTCGGAAGCAGGTGCATTTCAACGGTTTCGATAGACGGATTAGATCTTCTACACGTTCCTTGAATATGATATCGCGTTGCTCCTCCGCAACCAAATCCATTTTGTGAATGAGACAGAAGATTTTGGCATTTTTCGAATTCTGAAAGAGGTCAATGAAGTAGGCATTCAAATTAAATCTAACAGTTGTCCTTTTAAACTATTTAAACAACAAAAAAACTCCTCCATGTAGGATTAATCCGAATAAGCGTTAATTAGAATTTTGGACTCAATAATTGTGAAAAAAAAGAATAATGTCACTTGACCCATGATCAAAAAGCGAATAATTTGTAATGAACCATATTATGGTCTGGTAGTGCTGCTCCCACCGGCAGATCGAAGCAGCACCTGATGAGTAGTGATCTGTTGGTGGTACGAAACCAGAGGCCGAGGGTCCCATTACACCCGGACCCAGATTCGACCGCGTGGGCGTCTGATCCGTCCGCCAACCATTCCATTCTTATCGACTATTTTTTTTTTATTCTCATTTTTACCTCCCCTGTTTGTGTTGTCTTCCCCCGGCCTATGAATTTTTGTTAATACGTAAAGGACAGGGGCAACGAGCGGCGAAAACCCCGCCCACATCTCCCGAAGTGAGCTACAGCAAGCATAGGCCGCTGCTTAGCTCGTTGAGGGGCCTATTTCTTCGCCAGATGGCAAGGCCCGACCTACACGGTCAACATGCCACCTTAGGTTCCGTCCACACGGACATCTTCGGATGCCCACCAGACAGTCCATTACATATTTGGCGCCCAACGTGGGGCCCATTTCTGGTACAGAACAGGACTAGGAAGGACCTCATCGAGTTCCTTTTTGGTCCTTCCACCGATTTGTATCCCCACAAGCACATTAAGGCTACTTGCTCTAAGTCTTAGGACTTAGCCACTTTACTTCACGTATTTTCCCTTCAAGTAGCTGTGCTTTCCTCTGTAGCACCCCAATCCTTCCTATAGAGTAGTTTTTCCTTTTAGATTCAGTTTAACAAGGCAGTCCTGGCTTAGTGTTCGTCTTTTGTAGTTTAGCCACGCATTTAAGGCCTCCATAAATGCTTTGAATTTCCGGCATTTGGAGCCTCTTCGGTGACCGGACGAAGCGCGGAGGAGCCCAGGATACCTTTTTGTTTGCCACGATTGTCCTTCTAAGTGACTTAACAAAATTTCTTTACACAATATTACATTTCTCTATTATTCATGTGCTCAGCAACTTACAGAGTTTATGAGTTAATTACGGCAAGGAATGCAGTGTTGCGCCTCTGCTGGCCTCAGTATTCTTTGTAACCTGGTGATCATCTGAATAATTTGGAAATGTAGTATTTTTTTTTGCTTTGCTAATTTTTCCCCTCTACAATGGTTGTCGGCTGACTCCGGTACCCAGCTCACATTTGTTTTTTCTTTATATTTTTAGCAGCACACTTTGTCCTCAGCTTCTTCTTCTTAGCAGGCCTCGAAGTAGAAGCTGCCCTGTAATGAACCATATTATACCAGACCATAATATATATTTTATATACCAATATATGCTGCTCCCACCGGCAGATCGAAGCAGCACCTGATGAGTAGTGATCTGTTGGTGGTACGAAACCAGAGGCCGAGGGTCCCATTACACCCGGACCCAGATTCGACCGCGTGGGCGTCTGATCCGTCCGCCAACCATTCCATTCTTATCAACTATTTTTTTTTATTCTCATTTTTACCTCCCCTGTTTGTGTTGTCTTCCCCCGGCCTATTAATTTTTGTTAATACGTAAAGGACAGGGACAACGAGCGGCGAAAACCCCGCCCACATCTCCCGAGCTGAGCTACAGCAAGCCTAGGCCGCTGCTTAGCTCGTTGAGGGGCCTATTTCTTCGCCAGATGGCAAGGCCCGACCTACACGGTCACCTTAGGCTCCGTCCCCACGGGCATCTTCGGATGCCCACCAGATCGTCCATTACAGATTGATAAAGAAATGCGATTCAGCGGCCTATGTTCAAAAATAATGACTTTTTGATTTGTTGATTTGCTCTCTGGTTCCCGTTAACTCCTTGTGGGGCATAGGGCAATAACCACGTCTACTTTCCACCTCGTCCTGTTGTTATACCCTTCACGGATGTGATAGGATATATTAACTTTGTCATGAAGTTTGCAACGCACAGAAGGAAGCATCTCCGACCATATAAACTATATATATTCTTGGTCGGTATGATGAGACGAGTCGATTTAGCTTTGTCCGTCTGTCTGTCTGTCCGTCTGTCTGTCTGTTTCTATGCAAACTAGTCCCTCAGTTTTAAAGCTATCGAGCTGAAATTTTGTACAGAGCCTTCTTTCTATTGCACGCAGTATATATGTCGGAACCAATGGAATCGAACCACTACGTCATATAGCTGCCATAGGAAGGACCGGTCCAAAAATTCGTCTTTGTGAGAAAAACTTTTTTATTTCTAAAGATATTGTTTTCGAAATTCACAATAATCAATAATATTTTTAGTGAAATCATATTTCGGAATTTGGTTGAAATCGGAGTACTCTATCATATAGCTGTCATAAGAACGATCGTCCCAAAAGCAAGCTTTTGTCAGAAAATGATACAAAGTATCTACACTGCATGCAGATACATCGAAACATGGATATGTCTTATGCCTACCGAAAGCGTGGGATGTGTTTTGTCGAATGATTTCATTCAGTATAACTATAGGTATACTGGGATCTTTATAAAACTTACGTTGATATCTTCAACACAACAGGTTACACGCAGTCGGTAGCCAAAGACATATCCATGTTTCGATGTATCTGCATGCAGTGTAGATACTTTGTATCATTTCCCACCAAAAGCCAATAACCTGTCTTCCAAGAACCAATTCCCGATAAAACCCGCCCCAAATAAAACTTAACACCCTTTAAGAGACAGAGAGACATACCCGTTAGTTGAAAACTAACGTCCCCATATGAACCGGATACACCCGTTCTAATGAGATTGAACACACAACCACATGAGACAGATAGACACGCCCAATTGAAAGTCAACATTTATGCTGCTAATACATCGTACCGTATGTGGAGCTTTTGTTCTATGTTTATAGCACGTAGTATAAATCCGCCATTTTGTTCTATATATATCACATTGTGAACCAGTCAGACCTCAAATCGCCGTCATTGCAAATGCACAACCACAGTCGCTGGATCACCCGATTTGGCTCGAATTAACTTCATCCGCTCTCGCTCATCTTCGGGGGGCGGGAACTATGTACACTCTCTAAAATTGCGTCTGCGCATGTCCAAGTGTTAGTCGAACTGACTACTTGCTACTTTTTCTGGGATCCTAGTGATTCAGATAGTACAATGGGTGCTATTTTAAATCGGCCACTACATTCATTCTTGCCGTCCACAACGTCAATCAACATCTCAACATGTACACACAAGATCCCCGCAAGCGCACCGCCCGCGCGGATCCACAAGCAACAGCCATGCACAATGACCACTTCACTCAAACGACATGCACAACCAGAATAGAAAAAATTTCATTGGGCTTGTTTCCTCTTCTGACCCCCGAGTAGAAAAACAGACATTTCGTGTGACGGAAAGATTTTTAGGATGACCCCCAGCTATAAGACATATCCATGTCAAAACTTATTTTATTTCTGAAGATATCTTTACGAAATTGCATATTATTAAATCGTATTGACTGCTAATCCACGTTCCTAAATTTGGTTGAAATCGGCTCACTATGTCATATACCTCTTATAGGAACAGTGAAATCGGAACAAGTTTTACTACTAATTTCAAAAAGGCAAATGTACCATAAAACACAACGAAGGCAACGAAGGGTATCATACCTTCGGCAAGCTACCCGAAGGCTAGTTTGTTGTTGTTTTAGCAATGCAGAAATTTAGTTTCAGTGTGTGTGTGTCATAAAATCAGCGCGTCCGACTGTTTCCTCCGTAGGAAGTTGCAGAAACGCAGCTACTTCGATGGAGTTCTCCCAGAGTGCTATAGGTGTTAGGTGCGTTGGTGCTGCAGGGCAGTCGAAGATGTGCTCAACGTCGTGGGGAGAACTGTGGCATGCCGGACAAGAGTTTTGGATGCTGTGGTCGATTCGGAACAAGTATGAGATGAGGCGCGAATCTTCTAAATTACACGTGTTTGCGCGCAAGTGCCAAACGTTTAATGAAAATCGCAATGTTCAATTATTTTCAAAGAATTGAAGCTTCCATTTACAATAACCAAGTAAAACCTTTCTGGTCGTACATTCGCTCCCTAAAATCTTCCATTTGTGTACCTGCCCAAGTTCGTTTAGAGGATGCAGTCGCCAATACCACCCAGGAAGCAAGTGACCAGTGGCGTAACTATAGGGTGGCAGGGCTGGCAAAATGCCACGGGCCCCCAGCCGATGGGGGCCCCGGTCCGAGAGGCCGCGAGCTCAGAAGTTACCTAACATTTTTAACAAAACTTAGTAAAAATCATAAATTTTACATAAGTAATTAAAATTAATTAAAGATAGACACAACTAAAGACCATATACAAATTCAAATAAATTATTAAGATTTAAACGGAATCATAAGAAAAGGATTTCGATCAATTTTAGAACGCATCCATTGGTTGTTTCATTTGGTGGCGCGAGCTAGTGATGCTCGGAAAATTTCCGCATTTTGTTAACCAAGGAAGTACTTTTCAAATCAAATGTGTGAACTTTACCGTTATTGTACGAGTATGATCGAGAAAGACGAAAATAGAATCCCAAAGGCTCGTCATTAAAGAGTCATATTTAGGATTTCATAAAGTTAAGGACCAAACTGCCTGAGCAATGTCCAACCAAATTATCTAATCTATAAATTTCAAAAATATACCTGTAAATAAGTGTCGAGGACAAGGATATGATGGAGCTAACACAATGAAAGGCACTTATGGTGGAGTTCAAAAGCTCATAAAATATATCGAGCCAAATGCGGTATATATTCACTGTGCTGCTCATAACTTAAATCTGGTACTTAATGATGCAGTAAGAGAGGTTATTGATATGCAAAATTTGTTTGAAACAGTTCAACAAATTTATAATTTTTTTGGGCAAAGTATCAAAAGATGGAATATCTTATCAAGTTTTATATCGGAAAGGGAGTCTTCAACTTCGATAACATTAAAAACATTGAACCCTACTAGATAGGCAGGACGTTATAATGCTATTTTTGCTTTAAAAGTTCGGTTTGTTGAAATACAAAAAGCGCTAACGAAAACAATTCCGTTAAGTTGCAAATCAGATGAAAGAAATGAAATTATTTTACTCAAGAAGAAGTTCGAGAACTACAATTTTATTATGTTATTGGTTTTCCATTGCAAAATTCTACAAACTACTGATGCAGCCTTTAAAGCACTTCAGTCTAAAGCCATCGATCTTTCAAATGCCTTAAAACGTTTGAAAATTTGTCTGAAAGAATTGGAAAGAATTGTTTCCAATTTCTGTGTTTTGCAATCTGCAACTTTGCAAAATTTAAATGACACTGTGCTACTAAAAAAAGCTCTAGAATTTGTTGATATATATAAAAAAGACATATCTGAATCTTTTGCCAGGGAAATTCTCAGTTTTCGGTCCACCTTTAGAGACGAAATAGAAAAGTTTTCGTGTATTAGAGAACTTGCTGATTTATTAATAATAAAGAATCATTTTATATCGTGCAGCTTTCCTGAAGTATGCACTGCATTAATGTTGTTTGTTACAATAATTCCTGTGCCAACAGCTAGTGCTCAAAGATCATTTTCGAAACTAAAATTAATAAAAACCTATTTAAGAAACTCTATGGGACAAGACAGGCTACGTAACTTGGCTATTCTGTCTATTGAAAATTCTATGGCCCGATCTTTAAACTTTGATGATGTTATTGATACTTTTGCGGAACAGAAAGCTCGGAGAAAAGAATTTTATTAATAAATACCTTGTTAATATTGAATTGTTATTTCATTAAAATTTTGTAAATTATGTAATACCTATGCTTCTTGAAAATAAAATTTATTAGATATTTAACCAACATATTATTGTAGTAATACTGTTGGGTAACTACTTGAGTGATTTATTAAAATTAAACTACAACGTGACGATTTTTACTGGGAGGGCCCCATCCAATGAATTTGCCACGGGCCTCAGATGGTATAGTTACGCCACTGCAAGTGACTTATTTGCTCGGTTTTTTTTTCTTCCACTTTCACTCACATCTCCTCTATCTTTGCAATCTATGAATAATATGCCCCTGAATTCGTTACATATGTTATCCACCAATCCAACCGAAGTGGCGGCTATAATTGATACTCTGGATATTAACGGTGGTTGTGCACCTGATGAGCTGCCCAACGTTTTTGTTAAGTCCCTTTCATCACTTTTAAGTGTCCCCTTATCCATCTTGTTTAATCAAAGTCTTAGTGAGGGCACCGTCCCAACCGTGTGGAAATTGACCAACATTCTCCCTATTCCAAACTGTAATGACACGTCTACTGTGTGTAACTATCGCAAAATGTAATGACACGTCTACTGTGTGTAACTATCGCCAATCTCATTGCTGTCTTGTTTCCCCAAATTACTTGAACGTCTTATTCATAAGTTTCTGTACCCTTCGGTGTCCTTATTGTTTGCGGAGCAGCAGCACGGCTTTGTTAAAGGTCGCTCGACAATCACAAATCTTATGACCTTCCAACACACGGTTGCAACAGCCTTGGATAACCATGGCCAAGTTGATGTCTTGTACACGGATTTTTCCAAGGCTTTTGACACCGTTGATCACAACTTGCTCCTTGCGAAGCTTAAAGGCTTTGAAATTGCTGGCGCGCTTCTGTCCTGGGTTGCCTCTTATTTATTTCAACGTAAATGTCGTGTTGTCTTCAACAATTGTGCATCGTCTCCGTTCTGTCCTACTTCGGGTGTTCCCCAAGGTTCTATTCCGGGCCCCCTTCTCTTTAACATTTTTATAAATGATCTTCCTATCTATATCTCCTCACATTGCTTGTTATATGCAGATGATCCCAAGATACTTAGAGTCATCAGATCAATCGAAGACTGCTTATGCCTTCAATCTGACCTAGATGCATTGAATGATTGGTGTCTATTAAATCATCTACATGTAAATGTAAGCAAGTGTTTTTCTATGTCCTTTTCCCTAAAGCCTTTTCCTATATCCTTTCAATACACAATTCACAATTCTGCTCTTTTTAAAGTGGATCGTCTTAAGGATCTAGGCATCGTATTCGATTCTAAATTGAAATTTGATATCCATATTATTGAGGTCTGCAAAAAAGCATCCCGAACTGCAGGCTTCATCTTACGTTGTTCCAAAGTCTTCAGAAACTCTTCGACTTGCCTCAATCTTTCCAGCACCCTATTCCGTAGCGTCCTTGAATATTGTTCTCCTATATGGTCACCCCGAGCGAGCGCGAGATGACTGGTTCGACGAAGAATGCAAAAATTGACTTGACGCGAAAAACGAGGCCTACAGACAATGGATTCAACGAGGAACCAGAGCCAGAAGAGAAAAATATGACGAGCTACGGCGAACATCGAATAGAATAATTAGACGTAAGAAACGTAAATACTTTGACGAGCAGTTGCTGAATATAAACGAAAACTTAGCTAATAGGAACACCAGACAAGCGTACAAACTAGTAAATACAATTAAGAACGGCTACCAACCCAGGACTAGCCTTTGTAAGGACAAGGATAGAAACATCATCAACACCGATGGCATTAACAAACGATGGGCCTCTTATTTTGAAGAGCTTCTGAACCTACCATCTAACATCCCCACACAAGAAGCTCTCGACGATATTGTAGATCTAGGCCCACCCATACAACCCCCGACCCCCCGTAGAGGAAGTTGATCTCGCGTTGCGGTCACTAAAACGAAATAAAGCGCCGGGCGCTGACGAGATTCCAGCTGAACTGCTAAAATTCGGTGGAACGGGTCTACTAGTTAATGCCATACATCAATTACTACTGCGAGTATGGGAGGACGAGGAGATCCCAGACGATTAGCGCAGAAGCATCATCTGCCCAATTCACAAAAAGGAAGATAAACTGCGGTGTGAGAATTACAGGGGCATATCACTAGTTTGTACGTCCTATAAAATTTTGACGAAAATTCTGGAAAATAGAATAAAACCGTACGCAGAACGAATCATTGGCGAATATCAAAGCGGTTTCAGACCTGGTCGCTCCACAACCGATCAGCTCTTTACGGATAAACTGATACTCCAGAGGTGCTGGATACAACGTAAACGTATACCAAATCTTTGTCGACTTCAAGCAGGCATGCGACAGTATTGATCGTGGAGTACTATAAAACATCATGTTGCAATTTGGTATAACGGCCAAATTAGTGCAACTGACTAAGATGACGATGACCAACTCCGTCTCACAAGTCAGGATACATAATAGACTTACTGATCTATTTGAAACACGCACTGGTCTGAAACAGGGCGATGGACTGGCACCGACGCTCTTCAACGTAGCACTGGAATATGCTATTCGGGCTATGAATATGGACAACAGCAAGACGCTACTCATCAAGTCGATACAATATGCAGCGTACGCCGACGACATCAACATCATGTCCCGAAGATTGGCCGACGCAGAACTTCTGTATACGCTCGATACCGCTGCAAAAGAAGTTGGACTACGTATTAACGAGGGTAAAACTAAAATAATGATGCAATCGACGACAAGGACACCTGCACAACCGAGCATCAATGTGGGGGACCTCAACATCGAGTTCGTGAACAACTTCATTTACCTGGGTTGAAACTTGTCAAGCGACGCCAACGAAACTGACGAAATCAAGCGACGGATACAGTTAGCTAATAAGACTTTTTTCTCGGTTCTCCCCATAATGAAATCGAAGCATGTGCACAGAAACACGAAACTCCGCGTGTACAAAACCATTATACGACCAGTGCTATGCTATGGCTGCGAAGCATGGACCCTAACTCAAGCCTCCGAAAACATGCTAGATACATTTGAACGCAAGGTTCTACGGCGAATTTTCGGGGTTGTCTGCGATCGAGATGGATGGCGCATTCGGTACAACCATGAGTTGTATGAACTGTACGATGAGCTGCAAGTTTCGAAAATCGTCAAACTACAACGACTTCAATGGGCAGAGCATGTACAAAGAATGGACGATGATCGCATGCCTAAGAAAGTAATGAATGCAGAACGAGTCGACGGAGCGAGATCTCGCTGGGAGAGCTCAGTAGGTGTGGACGCCGCGCAGCTACTAGGCTTCCACAATTGGAGGACGCGGTCACGTGACCGAGATAATTGGAGGACAATGATCCAGGCGGCCAAGGCCCGACGTCGGGCTGTCGCGCCACTATGATGATGATGGTCACCCCACTACGAATACCTTGTAGCCCTTCTAGAATCCGTCCAGCGCAAGTTTACCCGAATTCTTTTGTATAATTCTCAAATCCCCTATTGTCCTTACAATGAGCGCCTTATCCTGCTGAATATCTCCACGCTTGAAATGCGCAGGGTGTATTTGGACGAGTGCTTCCTCTTCAATCTTTGCAGAGGCCTCCTCTCGACTAATTCGTCAAATGAGATCTTTGTTAGAGTATCCACCAGAGGTAGTTGATCTTCATCTCAATTTGTGATTCCATTCGCAAGAACCGAGCTATGCTATCATTCCCTTTTATTGTAGTTAGATTGTCGCGTAACCATGATAGTCTTCAGCTTGGGCCTTTTCCATCATCGCTCTTTCTTTTTTAAATGTACCTTAAAAGTATTTTATTCAACGGATTGATGGTTTGACGGTCTTTCTTTCACTTTCTCTTTTTAACTTTTAATTTTATTTTTTTCTTTTCCTTTATAATGTATTCTTTTTAACTTTAACATTTTTATTACTATTTTTCCGTTTTGTTTCATTTTTCTGAACTATTTCTCTTGAATTAAGATATTTCGGACTCTTGTTTGTTAATTATATATGTACTCTCTTTTATCACTTAATTTGTTCATATCATTGTATTCTGTCCTGTAATTGGGATTTTTGTCCTGTTGAACAGGAATTAAATAAATAAATAATTAAATAAATAAATAAACGGATCTGTGCGAGCGTGGTCCTAGTCGCTCTAGGCAGGTTTCGTTCATCCGGTGAGATGTGTGTGGTTGAGCGTCAAGTACTTTGTTGTTATTTAGGTCCACAATCGACGTATGTACTTCTTCCCTGTGCGGCATAGCGATGGCAGATTTGTAGCTAGCGCTATCGAAGGGGACCCTCTTAAATCGTTGGACTTTCCTTTCGAGTTCTCTTAGATTTCGCCTGATGTGTCGTAGCAGTGGGGTTCTGTCCATACGGTCAAAGTTCGGGTGATTATTTCGGTAGCAACCAACTAGATACTGCTTTGATAGTAGTATGTTGTGTTTTGGTCTCTTGGTGGAGGTGGTCTTGATGAGACATTAACAGACAGCCTGTGATGGTGCGTTGGGCTGCATTTTGACAGGTTTGAATGTGTTTCCAATTTGTGTCGCTTAAATTTAGTGTTCACACTGGTGCCGCATAATTTGCTACAGATCTGCTGATCGCCTTGTATGTGGTTAGTAGGGTCTCTTTGTCTTTACCCCATTAACAACCAGCAAGAGCCTTGAGGACCTTGTTCCTGCTCCTCATCTTGTTAGTTATAGTAGATGCGTGGGCTGATGATGTTGCCATGCTGTCCAAAGTAACACCAAGGATTTTTGGGTGGTTTGTGGTGGTTATTATGAGACCGTCTATTAAAATGTTTAGCTGCATCTTTACTTCTTTGGTCCAGGATGTGAATAATGTTGCGGTGGATTTTTGAGCTGTAGCTTAAGTTCTTGCTGACGAAGAAGGTGTTAAGTTCGTTTAGGTAGTCATTTATCCTAGCACACATTTGGGTGATGTCGTTTCCTGTTGCTAGTATAGTGCAGTCGTCGGCATAGATCACAATCTGGATTCCTGTTGGAGGTGAGGGAGTTCCAGCGAGGTAGAGATTAAACAAGGTCGGTGACAGGACTCCTCCTTGGGGAACACCTTGTTTAACCCTTCTGAGCTTTGATTTGCTACCTCTGAATTCGGTGTAAGATTGCCGACCAGCAAGGTAATTTGCGATCCATTTGACTATTGGTATCGGAAGCGACGTGTTGTTAATGTCAGGCAGAAATAGGGAGTGGTTGACCGTATCGAAAGCCTTCGATAAGTCAAGTGCTACAATAATGGTTCTGTGACATGGACGAGCCTCGTTGAGACCGTTGTGGATGCTTGAAGTTATGACATCCAAGGCCGTAGTTGTACTGCGCATTTTTCGAAAACCATGGTGGTGGTCAGCCAGCTGAATATGGGTCGCAGATGTGGGAAGTAAGACAGCTTCAAGAGTTTTTGCAATTGGAGACAAAAGCGTAATGGGACGGTAGGAGTCGCCTTGCGTATGCTTTTTCCCGGGTTTTAGTATCGGAATAACCCTACCTTTCTTCCAAATTTCGGGAACAACAGACGATGACACGGAGAAGTTGAAGGCCTCCGTAATGTAGTCAATTGCAGGCATGTCGAGGTGTTTCAGCATGACCATCGATATGCCATCTGGTCCTAGGGCTTTGGAGTTCTTGGCGTTTTTAATGGCTGAAGCAACTTCATTCGATGAGATTTGAAGTGTATAGTATGGTCTACGATATGGTTTCAAATAGTTCGGCAAATTTTACGCTTTAGCCTGTCGGGTGGCGGATGTTCAATGAATTGTCTATTAAATAGGCTAGCGCACTGTGCAGAATTGTTAGTTGTATTGCCACCAAATTCAATAGCAGCCATTCCTCTCTGACTTGTTGGGTTGGTGAGGGCTCTTACCGTAGACCATAGCTTGCCAACTTCGGTTGTTAGGTTGCAATTGTTCAGATGCTCATTCCGCTTTTGTCTTGTATGTTCCGCAACATGGTGTTGAATTTGTAGGTTCAGAACTTTGAACCTGGGATCGTCAGGGTTTGTGCTGAGAATTCTGTCGCGTTCATCCGCCAATCTTGCTGCTGAGGTGGGAAAATTGGGTCGTATGGTTGGAATACGACCAGCCGGAATGAATCTAGCTGCTGCCTTCACAATAATACGCCTTAGGTTGGCCTCAGCTACTCGAACATCAGAGGGTGTTGGTAAGGCTAAAAAAGCCGAGTTCGTGTATTCTTTGAAGCCGTCCCAGTTAGTTTTGTTATGATTGATGAAGGTGCGGTGGTCGGTATGGATCACATCGGATGGTTTGTTTAGCTTGATCACTATTGGCAAGTGGTCAGATGACAGCGTGAGAGTCGGTACCCATTGGGCGATGTTGATGAGGCCCGCACTTGCAATTGATACGTCGGGGGAGCTGGAAGAAGTTTCAGCCAAGCGAGTGGGAATATCATCGTTCAGAGGACAGAAATCTAATACATCCACTTGTTCCGCTATGGCAACTCCTCTGGCGTCGTTTTCGAGGTTAGAATGCCATAACTCGTGATGAGCATTGAAGTCTACCAGCAGGAGGCGGTATTGGCCAGATAGGAAAGGGCCTAAGTTTACGCTGAAAGCCGAGGGATAGCTTGATACTGGTGGTATGTAGAAATAAAATATTTCTATGTCCACATTTCCGGATTTGATTGCGATGGCCTGTACTTCCATTGTGTTGTCGACGGCTGGGACGACAATCTCACGATATGGCATAGATCGATAAACGAGGATAGCAAGCTCCCCTCCAGCATTGGTTAGCCTGTCCTTTCTTACGATGTTAAAATTGCCATAGGAGTTTAGGGACGAGTTGCGATTTAATTTTGTCTCCTGTATAGCGCCAATTAGGATGCGATGTCTATCCATGAACGCAGTGAGTTCTGCAATTTTACGCTGCAGCCCATTGACATTCAGCTGGACAATGGATAGGCTGTTGAAGTTAGCGACGGGTGGGACGGGAGGGACGGGAATCAGATTGTGTTGACTCGGGATAGGTCGTGCGGGATTGTTCGCAGGTGTGACCGGAGACAGATGGGAGCTAGGCTGTGTAATAACCACCTCGTCCTGTTCATCGCCATCGCTTTCAGCTCACTCCACGACTTGCCTATTGAGGCACCCTCTCTCTTAACTGATCTTCTCCAGATGTTACTAGGTCGTCCAACACGGCGACTTGCGTTGGTTCCCTGCGGGTTCCAATCGAGGACTTGTTGAGCAATGTTGTTCGGCCCTTTTTGGAGTGACCTATCCATTGCCACTTTCGCATTTTAATGGAAGTGTCTATCCTGTCCTGACCAGTAACAGTAAGGAGGTCGTCGTTAGAAAAGAGCTCCGGCCACCGTATGGGTAGTATGCGCCGTAGACACTGCTTCACAAAAGTTTGCAATCTAGTTGTTATCTCAATGGTCACCTTCCAAGTTGAACAGCCATATAAAAGCACTGATTTTATGTTGGTTTCGAAGATCCGGAGTTTGGTGCGTCTGGAAATGTTGTCATTTTGCCAGAAAGGAGTCTAACTGAAAAAAGCTGCTCGAGCCTTGTTGATGCGAGACTGTACATCAGCATGCGCTCCACCATCTGCTGTAACTACGCTTCCGAGATAGCAAAAATAGTCAACTTTCTCGACTGCCGGTCCCGTAACACAAATTCCGCTTTGCCTTCCTGGATCCAAGCTCGAGTAATTAGTCTTGAGAGCGTTGATTTTAAGCCCCGCATTACGGCTTTCACAATGCAGAGCATCAGACATTTGAACTACTTGATCCGATCTATTTGATAGAAGACAAATATCGACAGCATGGTCTAGGTGTTGAAGGTATATGAACAACTTCCATTTTATACCTTTGTTCTGGTGTTCTTGAAGCGCGCCGCTTAGTACATCATTAATGGCAATTAAAAAGAGTAAAGATGACAAAATGCAGCCTTGTCTCACTCCGCTATGCACCTCGAAAGGATGTGCGGCAGCCGGTTCTACGCACCGGAGCGACGCGTGTTACCTGGAACAACCTCGTCACACGGCCAAGAGCTGCCGCACCCCTTCGATGCAAGAAAGAAGATCTATGTGTGTGTCACACAATTTGACTGTCCATTTTTCCTGGAAATTGGTAGCAACACATGTCGGCGCTATTTGTCTCAATACTTCTTCAACGCGCCGGTATCGAGCTCAACCCGAGTCCAAATTCAGGCCCTTGGATCTGCTGCGTCTGCAACAGAACGCTGCATCCCAACGCTACCACAGTAAGATGTACATGCTGCAACAACTGGTGTCACCTTAAAAACTGTTCCGGGCTGAAACACCACCGACAATGGAATTCCTCCTTCACTGCGAATCAATGTAGATTCAGAGGACAACAAGCATCAACGCCATCGCAAACACCTAACGTACCACCACCTGTTAGTTCGAACACAAGTTCCAATCCCTCCCCCTCGACTCCAGTGAACCACATTACCAACAGAATTCCACTGCAACATAACCTGACACCTGCACCAGCTGTTGCGAATTTCAACGCCGTATCAATTGTGTAACTTAACTGCAATGGGTTAAAGTGCAAAATTGCAGAATTATCGGACTTCAAGGATAGACACCGCGTCATGATTGGAGCTATACAGGAGACGAAGTTTAACACCAATTCGTCCCTCAACTCCTACGGCAATTACAACATCATTGGAAAGGATAGAGTGTCCAATGCTGGTGGTGGAATTGCATTTCTAGTCCATCAATCAGTACCATATCGTGAAATCGACGTTATAGTCACCGACAACATCATGGAGGCACAGGCCATTGCCATTCAGTCGGGCAATATCGATATTGAAATGTACAACGTCTATATTCCACCTGTATCCAGTTGTCCCTCGGGATACAGTGTCAATATCACACCACTGCTAGCTGGCCAATATCGTCTCCTACTTGGTGACTTCAACGTCCATCACGAGTTGTGGCACTCTAACTTCGACACCGATGTCAGAGGGGTTGCCATAGCTGAACAACTTGACGCGCCAAACTTCTGTCCACTTAACGACGACACGCCCACTCGTATTGCTGGAACATGTTCCAGCTCGCCCGATATTTCAATTGCCAGCGCTGGAGTTATCAATGATGCTCAATGGGAACCAGTCCTGACGCTATCCTCGGATCATCTGCCGATTCTAATAAAATTGGATCATCGCACGTTCATCAACCACAATAAAGCGGATTGGGATGGCTTCAAATCCTACACCAACACGGGTTTCGCTGCCTTACCAACTCCAACTGACGTGCGCACGGCCGAACGAAATGTGAAGCTCATACTACAGGAAGCAATTACAAAGTTCATCCCAGCGGGTCGAATACCCAAAATTCAACGAAATTTCCCTACTTCAGCAGCTAGATGCAGATGATAGAGACCGCATATGTAGGATTAACCCGGACGATCCAAGGATCAAGGAGTTATACCTTGATATCTTTAAACAGGTAGCAGATCACAGGAGAAGGAAATGGAACTCTCACCTCGACAATTGCAACTTGACAAAGGGCGTCAATAAGCTCTAGTTAACAGTTAGGGCCCTTACAAACCCAACCAAACATAAAGGGCATATTGCAATCCAATTTGGCAACATTACGATTAACGACCCAACAAAATGCGCCATCAACTTTAATAGACAGTTTATCGAGCATCCACCTCCTGATAGACTTAAGCGCATCATTACTAGGAGCATTCGTACCCATCCAGCTGACCAGGAACTTCAATTTACATCTCACGAATTTGCACTAGCGATAAAAAGAGCGAAGAGTTCTAAAGCCCTTGGACCAGGTATAGGTATATCGATGGTCATGCTCAAACATCTTGACACACGAGCAATTGATTACATAACGACCACGATCAACCTCTCCATCTCATCGTCTATCATTTCCGAATATTGGAAGAAAGGAAGAGTGATCCCTATTCTAAAACCGGGAAAAAATCAACACTAGGCGAATCATATTGTCCCATCACACTTTTGTCTCCTGTAGCCAAGACCCTAGAAGCGCTGCTCCACCCTATAATAGCGACTCAAATTCAGATGGCCGACCATCAACATGGCTTTAGAAAGATGCACAGCACCACGACAGCTTTGGATGTCATAACATCGAAAATAATTAATGGCCTCAACCAAGCACGTCACTGTCAACGAACGATTCTGGTGGCATTAGACTTGTCAAAGGCATTTGACACTGTCAGTCACTCGTTTCTCCTGTCTGACATCTGTGATACATCGCTTCCGTCGCATATTGTAAAGTGGATCGCCAACTATCTTGCCGGCAGATAGCCCCACACAGAATTTAGATCCGGGAAATCTAAACTAAGACGAATTAAGCACGGTGTTCCCCAAGGAGGAGTCTCATATCCCACCCTGTTTAATCTTTACATGTTAGGACTCCCTACGCCACCTGACGGACTCGAAATTGTCAGTTGTGCTGATGACCGCACGATTTCAGCAAAACTCAAATGTGCGAACAGATAAATGGGTGTCTCGACGAACTAAACACCTTCTTCGTCAGCAAAAATCTCACTCTGTCTGCGCCGAAGTCTACCGCTATACTGTTTACCACATGGACTAAAGAAGTCAGGCAACAACTGGATATTGCAGTAGACGGTCAAACTATCCGCACCAATAACCACCCTAAATTTCTTGGTGTTACCCTTGACAGTATGGCTACCTTCTCGGCCCATGCGTCAACCATTTGTGACAAGATGAGAAGCAGGAACAAAGTCCTCAAAGCTCTAGCTCGCAGTTCCCGGGGGAAAGACAAGGAGATCCTACTAACGACTTACAAGTCTATCGGGAGATCTGTGGCCAATTATGCGGCTCCCATCTGGTCGGGAAACTTATGTGACACTCAGTGGAGGAACGTCCAGACCTGCCAAAATGCAGCTCTTAGAACTGTCACAGGCTGCCTACTGATGTCGTCGCAGGACCACCTTCACCAAGAAACCAGAATGATGCCCCTAAGAAGCCACAACACACTTCTAACGAAGCAGTATTTGGTTGGCTGTTATTGGAGTGACCATCCTAACTCTAACCTTAACCTTATGGATAGAAGCCCACCGCCACGTCATGCAAGACGTAATATGAGGGACCGCGAGCGGGAGATCCAAAGGTTTAAAAGAGTTACCTTCGATAGTGCTAGCTACAGATCGACCATCACAGCACTGCATAGTGAGGAAGTGCTATCCTCAATCGCGGACATGACACCAAACAGGGTACTAAATGCGCAACCACCTGCTATATGTATATTCAGACGAACTACGACTTCCTAGAGCAACCAGGACCACACTCGCCCAACTTCGTTCTGGCTGGTGCTCACGTCTGAACTCGTACTTATCCCGCATTGATAACGAAATAAAGAACTCCTGCCCAGCCTGTAGCCTCACTCCACACGATGTTGAGCACATCTTTAGCTGTTCTGTAGCTCCCACGCGCCTAACACCTACTGCGCTATGGGGTAATCCTACTGAGGCAGCTGCGTTTCTACACCTGGACATTGAAGAAAACATGGACAACCAAGCTTTATGACACACACATTCATCAGATATCAGCGCGTCGATACTACAACAACAACAACAATTTTTTTTTGTATCTTAAATAGGTTTCGAGATAAAAATCAACTGAGATCCGATTGATTTTCCATGCTTCTGTTTTTTTCTTCCGTTTCGATAAAATATAAAAATCTTTCGTGATGTATATATTTTGCCTATTATGAATAGTGATCGACTGGACTCACATATCTAATTGCGCGTTTGAGGGTGTGTGAGGCTATATATTTTGAATTCAACTAATACCGTTGTGGACAAGTCCATTGCAAAATATATAGTCTCACAATATGCACCCGCAAACGACTCAATTAGATATCTAAACCCAATCGGTCACTCGAGTGAGATTCATAATATGCCTGTAAAAGTACTCATCGCACGATAATACGCAAATGAGGTCGTAGGTAAGTTGATAAGCTTCAATTTGAGATAAGTGCAAATATCGTCGGTCGGTGCAAAAGTTACCTGGTAAACGGTAGAACAACATTACGGAACAAATGTATTTGCTAGTCAAAATGGGTCGTCTTATGGTACATTTTGTCGTAAACGACAACACGTCAACCTCAGTAAAACGGAACATGTGAAAAGTAAACGTTTTCCCGATTCGAAATTAAATCAAAAATTGCATCGAATGTTTCAACCGACGAAACGAATGCGTACGTTAAGTCGTATCATGTAAATGTGAATAGGCCACAGCTTTCCCGGTTTGTCGTAGAAGGCGACTAAATGGACAGGATCTGTACACTGTACGCTAGCAACTTGCAGCATCCTGAATCCGTTATATATAAACGTCAAGTAGACCCCTTAGTTGATGCGCCATGCCTCACAAGGAGTTAAAGCAAAATAAATAGCATTACTCACTGACAACAAAGCCTCCAAGCACGACTGGTAGTAGTGTGCATCCTTATCCAGCTCCCGACTTTCCACATCAAAAACATAGATCAGCACTTCAACATTGCGAAAAATGTTTTCTTTCTGTGACGCGAAATACTGCTCCATGAACGATTCCTGACCGCCACAGTCCCACAAATTGAGTACGAGATTGCCCAAGAAACGAACGTGCGAATGTTCGACATCAACTGCAAGAAAAGCATAAAAAAGATTGTCAGTCGCCTGAATTTCCAAGGTACCGAATAAGGCTTACTTGTTGCTCCCAGCCGGGTCGTATCTCGGGCAATATAATTGGCAAAAATTATGGAGCGCATACTAGTCTTCCCCGAGCCACTTTTGCCCATCAACAACACCTGTGGAGAAAAGCACCGTAGAAACGCTTACATGTTAATGGAATGGGGCAAATTCATGGCTGCTTACCTTCTTCTTCATTGTGTAAGGTTTTTTTTTCAACTACAAATCCCAAATAGAACTTTTACAACGCCCTAAAACCCAACAACGATTTATGAACTGAATTTTTATTGAGCGGATAATATATGTGTACATATTAGACTTATGATCTATTACAAATGTTGTGCTATGAATCTTAATTAATGGTGACTAGTTAAATTATGTCACTCTGACATTTTTTTGACAGCTCCACCTATCAGTGGGACATACAATTATTTCAGTTACGTAAAATGTTAAGATTCCTCAATGCTCACCTGAGGATTAAATTCTTTAAAAGAGATGGACAAACTTATAACTAACTTATGACTAGGGAACAAAATGCATATTCATTCAATTAGAAAACGACGAACAACATAACTTTTCGTTATTATATTGCGAGAGAATATTGTAAGCATCTTTTACAGTACATATTTATATAAATTCAATGTAGAGGCGTTACGATTCATTTCGTTATTATAAAGCGATTAGAACATAAATGATGACACTATTCAGATAATGATTTATTACAAAATTTAAGTGTGGAAATTAAAAACTTATATCTCTATATGTATAATGCAATGTAATTACAAGTACAAGAATGAAACGGTGTCCAATATACTGTAATTTTGTATAATACTGTATGTTAAAATATCAATTTAACCCCTACGGACTCGGTCCGATTTTTTAGAGTAAAATTTCGACAGAAATTTCGGACTGTCACCGAAATCAAACATATCCGGAAACTTTGAAAAGATTAAAGAAAGACCTGTAACTAGGGAGTTGTTAGCCGGTATCATTTGACTACGCTCCGAAATTATTTTTATAATAGGGTTGCAATGGTTGATCCAATTATCCGTTCTTTTGGCCGCTAGTAATGTCATGTACTGTAATAGTGGAATTATTTTTGTTTTTTTATAAAGTATCGAATTTTTAAAATATCTCTTGTCAGGTCGACGATAGAGAGAGGTACAGGCACGAAGTATTTTCCGTTCAAATATTTGCAATTCATTACCCACGCAGGGTGAGATAGTTGCCCAAATTGGGAAACAATAAGAAACAATGGGTCGTAGAAGCGTTTTATAAAGTAATGTTTTAGTACGAGGGAGAATAGCTTTCCGTGGCATGATTTTATTTAAGGCAAACCTAGCTTTTTTTGCTTTCGCTAACTGTATTCTTCCATGTACGTTAAATTTCATATCGTATTTAAACGAGATTCCCAAATATTTAATAGATTCTTTACGAGGTACAGGGACGCCGTTGACTTTGACGATTATAGATTTGCTTTCTGGTACTGTTCCTTTTTTACAACTGCGACCCGTGTTTCTGAAACAGATAAGTTCAGATTTACTGGGGTTAACTCTGAGGGCCCATTTTTCAAGGTAATTTGTGCAACGGTTGATTAGGGATTGAAGCATGTCTGCTGCTTTGAGTGGGCTGGGGTCACTTGCAAAAATGATAGTATCATCAGCATACATTAAAGCTCCAGATACCGCAGGCAGCTGACAGGAAGAGGATGCAGGCATGTAACCTACAGGAAAGTCATACACATATAAGTTGAATAGGAGTGGACCCCAAATTGATCCCTGAGGCACCCCCGACCTAACTTCCTGTGGGTTGGAGCATAAATTGTTGATTTTAACTACAAATTTTCGATTTGACAAAAAGTTTATAATCATCCTCAAAATCGGAATAGGACAGGAGAGGTCGATAAGCTTGAAGATTAAACCTGTGTGCCATACGGAATCAAAGGCTTTAGTAAGGTCCAAAGAACATGCAACTGTACATTTTTGTTGACGAAGATTGGAAAAAACGTGTTCTTGTAAAGTGGCAACAGCATGTTCAGTGGAGTGATGACGTTTGAAACCAAATTGGTTGTGAGGAATAAGCGCTTCGCAGAATGGATTAAGTAAGCGTAATAAAATGCGCTCAAGCAGTTTGCCAAAATTTGACAGCAAGGAAATTGGCCTAAGCTCATTAAGTTCTCCCTTGCAACCTTTTTTAGGGGCAGGAAAAATTGATGCTACTTTCCAATTATTTGGAAAGTATCCATTATTTATGCAGTGATTATAGATAATGGCTAAATGCTTGCTAATGCATTTGGACGATTTTTTAATTATAAAATTTGAGATCGAGTCGAGTCCAGATGACTTTTTCGTATTTAATGTATCAATGGTACTCTCTATTTCACCTGGAGAGGTGAAGGAATCGGAAAATTGAGGGCAATTTGGGTTAAGAGCTGTATTAGTGGTAGTAAACGAAGTGAGAAATGATCCTTCAAGGCCATGTAAGTAAGAACTTACCACTTCACTCACCTCTCCTGTCCACTCCCGATTTTCAGGAGGGTTATCAACAAATATATTTCCGAAGAAAGAAGCACACGCGTCAAGTTTTTCTTGTGTGGATGAAAACTCCGAATTGAGATGGGTTAATGTAGATGTATTAATGTTGAAGCCATTCTTTTTACGTCCCGAAATCCTGTCTATCGCCCGGAAGCAATCAGGGCCTGGTTTAATTTTTTTTAAAAAGCTGATGTACGCCAAATTTAAATCATTATTAATTTTTTGTTCAATGATTGTAGATAGAAGATGTATTTCTGTTGTGATGGACTCATATGCTTCATTTACTCTGTTGTGAGCGCGGTGGAAAATCCTTTTCCGACGTTGTAGTAATCTTTTTCTCACGCGAAAGAAGTGTAATGTATCCTCAGAGAGATTTCCATATTTGTAATATGAAGGACTAATTGAAGGGGCGTGTTTGTCAACTGTTTTAGCAACTGAATCATTTAAAAGGCTAATATGATCGTCAATGTCATTATTAGAAATGATTCTATCTATGGGAAGAAGATGTGGTAATACTCTGGTGAGGTCCGAATTAAAATTGTCCCAGTTGACAGTTTTAAAGCTTCTAGGGCCACAAGATACTCGGGGTGTAGGAAAGGAAGTAGTTGAATTTAGTTGAAGTAGGAGAGCAAGGTGATCAGAAAAAAGAGGGAGTGATTCACATTGGTAATCTGGTTCTGTGAGAAAAGATGACATTAAAAAAGCGTCCAAAAAAGAAGCTCCACGGGGAAAAGAAGGAGAATCCGAAGTAACAAAGCTAGCACCCAAATCTGAGTTTTCTGAGAGCCAACTTTCAAGGCTTGAGCCATTAGTATTATGTGACGAGTCACCCCAACTCGGGCTACGACTATTAAAGTCTCCTCCAAGGATAAAAGCATCGTATCTTTCTGCAGTTTCGAAAAAAGTATCCAGCACCGATTTGAGTTTAGAGCCTAGGTTACAAGGGACATAAATGGCGGCAATGATGATTTTTAAGCTAGATCGGGCCGTAAGCTCGGTCTCAATTGCCGTTATTGATGCAAACGGAGTTTCAATTCGGACATTTTTATATTTAATGTTTGCTTTAATGCAAATGGATGTACCCCTTCCAGAGTCGTTCCTCACTATTTTATAATTTTTAAGAGAAATTTTTGATCCAGGTGGGAGCTCCCCAAGCCTCGTTTCGGTAACACAGGCAAAGTCAGGCTGTGTTTGGGTAAGTATTTCATTGAGCGCAAAACGTTTCCCGTGCGAGAGCAGCGAGTTAATATTAGCATTCAGAATACGAATTTTATCCATTGGATAGATTTAAAATAAATGTTATGTAAGCCATTTTTTTTTCATCGTTGCTCAGGGAGCGCGTGGTGTTCCAAAAGGTGGAAATGCGTTGGACTAATGCCTCAAAGGACATGCCAAAGAGTTGAGATATTTCCTCTTGAAATGCTTTAAATGGCAAGATTGAAGAAGAACAATCACGCCCCACATGAGGATTAGACGTAGCTTTAGCTACATCAGCATAAGAAACTCCAGACAGGCTAGAAAGTGGGAACACATTTTGATTCTTGAGTGGTATCTGCTGCCTCGGGGAGGTAGAATTCTGAACCTGAGTGGGGTTTCTGTGTTGCGCCATTTTCAATTTGTATCTCATTCGAACTGGACAATTCGAAAAACTGGCCGGATGGCCTAATTCATTGCAACTAGCACATCTAATAGGAGGAAGAGACTCAGAGCTATCATTGTTGTGTCCCTGTCTAGGGCATTCGCTTGAGGAATGATCACCAGCGCATTTAACACAGGTGGGCTTCGAAATACAATTGGCAGCCACATGGCCAAACTTCTGACAATTATAGCATTGCGTCAGATCGTGACGATTAGGTTTCTCCCACTTCACTCGCTGTGACAAAATGAACGAAATGTTTTTAACGGTTGTTAAGGCTTCACTGCTATCGGCAGTGACTCGAAAGATGTCGAGATCTACATTATTGGCCCTCGACCAGGCTGTGGTATGCTTTGAGACCGTAACCTTTAAAGGCGAAATTAAACCATTAAGCTCCTCGGATATTTCCTCTACTGTGAATGAGTACAGACCTCTCAACATGGTGGAAAATTTACGCTGACTTTTTAATGTATAAGAAAATCCTTCAAGATTGGCCTTTTTACAGGCCTCTACCAATTTCACATGAGTTTGTTGGTTGTCTACTCTTACTTTATGACTACCGTCCGATAAATTTAACATGTCAACCTGACAAGAAGGATCTATGTCCTTGATTAAAGAGAGGAGATTTCTAGCCGACACCTTATGAATCGTGATGGGTGGACAGAACTTCGGCTTGTTAGGATTAACCATTGCAACATTAGAGCCTGACGAAGACCGTTGTTGATCTTGCACCCTAAGTGATGCAAATTTATTCGCAGAAGTAAATTGAGAACCTATATTGGACGCAGTTCCATTATTTGTTACACAGTTCGAAGTATCATTCTTTGACCTTTTCTTATACACTAAACGCCCTTTTGCGGGTAAAAATTCAGAAGAGTTATTACAGATTAAATTTAATTTATCATTACCATCCATCGATGAGATTCGTATTAAAGAAATATCGCTTCCATTCCAGGTGGAAGTGCCAAAAGTTGAAGCGTCGTTACGATTGCTATTACCGGTCACTGATGAGTTGAACTGAACTTGTGTTGTCATACTATTAGTAGGCATTCCCACTACGGAGGAATTGACTCGATTTACCGGAGGTAAATTCTCATTCAAGGACATAAGCGCGTCAGCCGCTATAGCTTTGTTGTTGTCTTCGTCGCAGATCGTTGTAATTGCTGTATCAAATGCCGTATCCATGTTGTTCGTAAAGTTTTTATTAACTGACGTTTCTTTTCTAATCCAGAAAGAATCGTTCCTTTTTGTTCTATAGACGACTTTAATTTTCCCTTTACGTGGGCGTAAATGTGGTTTCACATTTCCATGTGCGTTCTCAGAACCGTTACTAGTGCCGTAACTGTTTCCGTTATTCGGACTCAGCAGCCCCGATTTGTCCGAGCCAGCCACATGGCTGCTCTGAGAGCCTATAATCCTCCCAATATTCGTGCTAAAACGATATTCACGATTTTGAAACTTTATCAATTAATTGCGTTTACCAAACACAACAATTATGTGTAAAATAACTGCGCGACAGAAAGCGCAAAAATTTACAGTCGTTGTGAAATTATACGATTTAAATCACGTAAAAACTATTGCACTGCGCAAAAGCGATGTGACACTCTCGACGACTACGGGCACAACCCAACAACGATTTATTGTTGGACAGTCGAGCTGTCACTTCTTATCAGCGACTGAAATGACAGCGCATTATGTCTTTTTCGTCCAAATCATATGGAATCGTTCAAAGCGGATTTATTGTTGGCGGGAATTGTAGTTTAAGATATTGGGTGGTATGCATAATAATGAGGATATACTCAAGAGTGAAGTCTATTGAGGACATTCCTGAGTCTGCTATGTTCGGTGAATCGAGTGAAAAAGTTGTATGCATAAAACTACTCTCCGCTCCATAGTGAAAATTGAGTGGAATTCTGTCAACTCAGCTTTACTCCACTCGACTCACTTTATGCATACCACCCATTGGGTTTCAGTTAATTGAAATTTGATGTTGAAAACCCCCGCCGAAATTCTACTTATGTGAAAGTGAGTTCACATGACGCAAATATTTAGAAAAACAGGCAAATCGCTGGTTAATTGATTCAAGTGGCTGTCCTTCCGCTACTGCGAGAAGACACAATTATCATTGACAATTATATTACTTTTATACTATACCCTGATTCAACGAGGTTTTCGAATTTTTCCTCTACAACCATTCAACATCAATACACAAATTTTAAAAACTTATGTAATACATGTCACGAGTTGCATAGGTTAATTTTAAGAAGCCTGAACTCTCAAACAGCCATTATGTATCTCAACGAACTTTATAATTACTGATAATGAGAAAATAAATTGAATTGAATTGAATTGACTATACCCTGATTACTTCATCTGCGGGCAGATCATTTAATCTGGGCCAGATTAAACAGCAGGCTCTTTATGCGCCGTTTTGATACCACACACTTCGTAGGAGGGGGGCAAAACCTTGGTTATAAAAGTCTTTCATGGTAGCTGTCCGAAAATATTCTCAGAGCCTTGTCTGACAATCATAATATCGTCAGATCGATCTGACGACGGATTGCAACGTGTATGGGGGTTATAAGAAAGCTGCTAGGGTGAATTGCTTGTAATGTAAGTCATGCTCAATAGTGCGTACAATCTCATAGAGAGCAGTCTCCGTAGACTTACCTTTAATGTACGCATACTGGTGCTTCCTAAAACCACCATAGACTGTGAAATCCGTCGTTATATCTATCGGCCGATGGATCGCCACAAAATATGTATCTGCCGATTTCTGCTGCACACACACTGTACGATTTTCGTTCGATGCGATAACGAATGACAATTCAAAAAATAGGTTATGATTCACTCCCAATTCAACTTACATTGATTTTTGTTAACTATTTGGATTTGTGTGGCATTTTCGTATACTACTGATTTTATATTTGCATTATAGGGTTCATTGAAATCATCAGAATTCGTTAAATTTCATAACAGAATAATTTGATAATTTGACATTCACTTGTGATAATCACATACACCATCCAACCGGTCGTCAGACCGACAGATGGTAGTAAAATCGCAAAAAAATCGGCAGATAAAATTTAATCTTCTGATCAGTGAAATCGTCATCGATAGTCACATACACTGTGCGATCGATTTGACGATCACAATATCGTCAGATCGATCTGAAGACGGATTGCGCCGTATATGGGGCTATAAACTGTCGTATGTGGCTCTACAAGATTCGTTCTAGCGTTTTCATAACGAAGAAGTTACGACTGATAGGCCTGAAGTCCTTCGCGGACTCATGCCCACATCTTCCGAAATGAAAATCAACCGCACATACATACCTCCAGGACTTGGGTCGTGATTCAGTTCTATATAATTCCTGAAAATGGCCAACCAGCCACGGAGTGGTCACATCACGCAGTTGCTGAAGCATAAGTCGCCACCCACGACAAGCATTTTGGTCGCGAGAGTTACATGCGTCACCAGCACACCTAGCAACAACCAACAACAATAGCACATGTGCCCAGTCAACAACATTACACCTTCACCTACAATGCAACATACATACGATTCATAGGTACATTGCACCTCGATCTAAATACTGTTTCCGGCATGTGCCGCAACGTAAACAAAATATTCTTTTAAATATCGATGTAAGAAAATTGTATCATTCATTATTATCTGGAATACAGAGTTGTACAAACAAAAGTTTAATTTTTTTTATAACACGTAAAGCTATTAGATGTAATTGGCGCATTCGCTCATTGGCGGGAAGGTGATACTTACGGTCGTGAAGTAAATAGTTAGTGCGACGGATTATCGCGTAGAATTGACTATTTCCGCAATTTTAACTGTGAGACACTAAAACTGTGCGTACGAAAGTTAATCGTAGTGCGACGGATTATCGTGAAGTACAGTGATAGTGCCACCCACAACTAGACTCTCGTAGTGTGTAGTGGTCACCTTTAAATTAAGGGAAGTATGCGGACGTATGTATATGTACATTTTAATGTACAAAACGTAATAATATAAAATAATATTATAATTTCCTGCATCTTTGTAATGAAGGGCACTGCAAAGATGGTGTTTGTTGCAGAAAACTAAAAGCGGAAGTGACTATCAGCAAAGCGGTGGCATATGCTTGCAGGCAGCTCTGATCGGGAAATGGGGTGGGGTCTTGCTTGCCAATAGTCTCCAGCCCATTACATAAAAAAAACTCATATGCCGGACAACACAAACGAAAGGGTTGAAATTGCGGTAGAATGTATATTTATGATCGGGCCGACCAATCCATGCACTTCGCGTGGGTCCTGATTTTACTGGACCACTGCCACTATCCCCAACCTACCAACAGATCCCTTGGCTTCGATGCGGGATCTCCCAAACTGAATGCACCGCAAATAGAGCTAGGGTGCACCTACATCTCCGATCTGAAAGAGGGCAGGAACTTCCGCAAGGAAAAGATTCGTCGGTATAGTTTACACCATGATGAATTTATTCTGTTCCATGGACAAAAAGTTACATAATAAGATATTTATCATTGCCACAATTTTGAGACAACTGGAACCACGAAGTAGGATCACTAAATCAAGTTCCTCGATACTAAGTACATAACTACATATGAAATATTTAGACTTTACCACACTACAATTGGCTTTTTGTTGTACTTACCCCGTTGCAGCTGGAACGGCCGTTTCTGTGCGACGAGGCTAAAAATTTTTTTAAAGTTAGTATCCTACTACGCGGTATCCGAATTTATACTATTATAAATATATTAAAAAAACCGAAAAAAAACAAACAAGAGAACAAAACTTAGGTAAATTAATCGGATAAATTAAACATTTAACGCGTTTGAATGGAGTTGAATTAAGATATTGTA
This sequence comes from Chloromyia formosa, assembly GCA_964017055.1. Taxonomy (NCBI): domain Eukaryota; kingdom Metazoa; phylum Arthropoda; class Insecta; order Diptera; family Stratiomyidae; genus Chloromyia; species Chloromyia formosa. The sequence continues at coordinate 64,030,301 of OZ024817.1, forward strand.
TTCCGGAACACGAAGATATTTTTTCGCCTTTATTGCAATTTTTGGGAAGTGCGGGTGTCACTCTACGGCACTTTTAAATTCGATCAAACAAAATGGGGAATCTGCGTCCGCACTGTTGAAACCTCCAGCCACTCGATATTCGGGTTGAGCTAACTACGTGAGGTGCTTGGCCGCTAAGATTTCTTTTTGGCGCACTCGATATAGTATGGTATTATACAAAATTTCCTCGTAGGGACACAGAATCGCTTTTCGGAGATGGCAATTGGGCTTTTATTCGCCGCCAATTTCCCAGTGATTGGTGTGGAATCAAATCCTTCCGAGTGGGATCCGTTATGTCACTTTGTGATTCCACTTCTGTGGAGATAACCATGTGTCGCTTCGTCGAATGTTGTTCTTAAATACCATTTAAGATCGACCGCACTAGATATTAACTCGCGGAGTTAGAAAATGTTGGGTACTTTTATTTCCTTTTTAAAACTTCCACTTTCTTTTTTTTAACCTCTCGCGGATCTCCTTTTGTTTCATCCGACCCCGGTCAAGTCCCAATTCAAACTCTCCGTTTTTTTTCCAAAAATCCGCAAACAAAAAAAATCCGCAAACCCCCCATATAGCAGTTCATACTTTCACCAAACCATCGCCCGTCCTTTTTCCACCCACATATCAAATCAAAAAAAGAAATGGTCCAAATTCACATTGGTTAAAATTCGAAACGTTATATGTACGTACACTTTCAAATTTGCATTTGCATACGTAGCATAAGCCTTGCACGCAGCAGTAAGAGAGTCACTGTGCACAGATCACAATTCTCTCTTCGCTGCCAAAGTACTCTACGCATCTATTGTTCAGTGCAGCGTACAGCATAATAAATATGCACCTATCGACCAAGCAACATCATCTCGGCAAAACATACGCACGTAGAAATATGCTCGGAGTGATTGCATTCCATTGCAGATCTCTACGAGCGATAAGATGATGATGACGTAGCACCCGCACAGCTGGCAATTGCCGTTCGTTGATGTGATAAGAATTGAAGGTGATAAGAGGATTGAAAAGAGGTGATTGCATGCAAATAGGGCGCGACGGCAGTTGCAATTGTTCCGTCGATGGAGACGAAGTGTAGGCTGATTCCAGCTTTCAAAAAAAACATATCGAATTGCAAAAAGAAATATGATGAATATATTTCTTTTTGAAATTCGATAGGTTTACCAAAAAGCTGAACATTACATCTTGTTCATTAAATTTTGCGAATCACTGTACCCGTATCAACTAGGATAGCGGGTCCAGTGATAGCTTATAAGAAATGATCAAGATGCAGGAAAACATGAAAACTGGTTTTGGCTACTGAGAAAGGGAACTGATAACGGAGGCGGCAGGTAGCAAGATTGATAACGAGACCGGTCAGAGTTGATTGTGATCCGTTTTCGGGAGTCTTGTGTTAGCTGTGGAAAGAATCGGACGAAAAAGTGGGACCGAGCCGTTGAAATTCATGGGAAGAAGCCACCCAGAAGAATTCGAACACGAGATCGGACGGACGGATTGGGGAGATGCGATTGGGGGTCGATTGTGGTGGCGGACGGAACAGGGCAATTTCGACGCGCGAATAGTCCAATAAATCCTCAAAGAGTAAAAGAAAAACCCATATATTTATTAATATATACACATATGGACAATTTCCTCGTCGCCCCGGTCCGTTAACCGCAATTGACTCGTCACCACCACGTGGCTATCGCCCCACCACATCGTCGTGGGAGCCGCAGATAGGTGCTTCACCCCAGGTGAGGCTGTATCGCGTTGAATGAGGTTATGACTTGCTGTCACAAAAGCCACAAAAAGGGGAGGTACGTGCGAAGAGTCTTGATCCGATTCTCGTGTAAACTTGCGAGTCGTATGTCTTCTGTGTAGTGTCCATGAGACGAAGACGGTGAAACGGTGGTGTTCAGTCGCAAAATCGTTCCCACGTTCTAAACAGTGTTCCTACAGAGTTATCTACTGTGTTCAGTGTATTCCAATTGGAGAAAAATTAGAAATAAAAAAAAAGAGTCTTCACCACGAACAGGATAATTGAGTTCCTGGCTCCTTTGAAAATAGGCCGGCCTTATGCTGGTCCCAGTCAGCGGAGAGATTTTTTTTTGTGGTGAAGAAGGTGACATTTGGCGCAGCAGGTTGTGTCCATGGGAAGCTCAGTGGAGGGAATGCATAAAGCAAATGCCCAACAGTAGGTCAATCGTTGTGTGTCATGAACCTAGCCATTGAACAACGGTTCTGACGTCAACACAGTTGAGTAATTGTTGCCCAACACTTAATTTTGAACATTAAGATTGGTTTCATACAAAATTATTCGCTTCATCGTAGTTTACTGCACGGCAATCAAAATGCGAATATCGACTCAAATTGAATCGAAACCGATTTGTGTATGGTAGAGTTAGAGAGCAAATTCGACACCGATCGTTGCTCGATCGTTGCTCGACCGTTGGCATCTACCTGAACCGCTTTAGAGACGTTACTGTATTGCGCCGCGAACTCATCATCTCTTGTTTTGTTCACTTTTCCATTGACGCACTGTTTTAGTAGTCTGTTTTACGCCGTCGTCTAGTGCTAAAAAAAAAAATAAAATTTCACGCAATTTTTTTGGCCCGCCTCAAACACAAAAACAAAAATTTGTGTTTATCGTCATTGCCCGCAAGTAGAAAACATACCTATGCATATGTGGATTTCCTAGTACTTCACGTAGTACTTAGACATAGATAGATTGAGTCTATTTTATTTTCGTTTTGACATACACGCAACGTCTTACTTTTATCGTATGTTACTATAAAAAAAAAAAAAAAAAATATATATTTTATATATATATATTTACATAGTTATTAAGCACATGCTCATGCGTTTTGAATTCGATGATTATGGGCATGATTTTGAATGAAACAATGAAAGGCTAAGGTCCCAATTTTCCCCCTCTCCCTTCGCTCTCTCACTGTAAACTTCGTTTAATTTGGGGGTTTTCCAATAAATCATGGCGCCTGAAAACCCAACGGTAGGGCCGGTCAAGACGCGCCGGACCCATTACATCAGGGGTCCATTGTGAGCCGTTCACCATCGTAAGGCTCGTTTGACCTGGAGGGGGAAAGGATCGGTCCTGATTGGACGGTTTCCTGGCTGATGCAGCTCCTTGTCCCTGCACGGGACTTAGTTGTTTTGAGTCTTAGGGAGTTTGGTGCATAGGCACCCCAATTAGGTTTTCTCGTTTTTCTTTGGTTTGTGTATTGCGGGTGTTAGCTTATTTGGAATTTTGGACATCGGGCAGACGTGCGATTTTGTTCTTGTACGTATATGGAGGAGGCCGATGACTGCCGTGGATTACCCACCCCGCTACTCCCGATAGCTGAGCTGGTCTGCCAGCGCACGTCACGGGTGGTCATCGGAGAGTGGTTCTTCGACACTTGTTGTCATTAGGCCTTCACGGCCATCCCAACCCTCGTCCTCCGGTCTCCATTACTACAAGTGCGACGGATTATCGCAGTGAACAGCAGTGGTAGCAGTGGAAATTGTGACCTACAGGCAGACAAACTGACGGCATGTGGTAAGTCTTTGTCCATCCTTTTACGTTTCGTAAGAAAACCTTCACCCCGAAACCTTATCTCGTCCCACGCTCTAGGCACATTAGGAATCTAAGTAATATTCAAAACACAGTAAATTTAGAAAATACAGTAATTCTAGGGAATACAATGAGTTTAGAAAATACGGTGAATTTAATGACTTTAGATAACTTAGAGGAGTTAACATCTTCAGTAGGACCCAACACGACTTCCGACTCGACAATGACAAACGTAACATCAATGGACATCTGTAATGCTTTACGTGTACCAGATGCAATCAAGGATTCACCGATATTTGACGGTAATCCCAGATTATTATTCGACTTCATAGAAAACGACGAACAAGATCGATACATTAGGGAATATCACATTAATAACAACCACCGCGGAATTAATGAAACAGTCTCTCATCTGAAGAGACAGTACTACTTCCCATTTATGAAGAATAAGGTATCTCAAGTTATAAACAACTGCCATAAATGCCAAACGCTAAAATATGACAGGAACCCCCCTCGACTCGAATTCCAAGTCACGGAAACCCCAAATAAACCTCTCGATATACTTCACATCTATACTATAAACGGAAAACAAATTCTAACGCTAATAGACAAATTTTCTAAATTCAGTGCCGCTTATACACTTCTATCTAGAACAAGCTTACTTATAATTAAAGCATTAAAAAATTTTATTAGCTCCCATGGCATTCCCAAGAAGGTAGTAACTGACCAAGGAACAGAGTTCGCCGCTAACATTTTTGTAGACTTTTGTAAGCAATACGGAATCATCCACCATTTCACGTCGTTTCAACAATCCTCTAGTAATTCTCCAGTGGAAAGGCTACATTCAAGCCTAACCGAAATCTATCGAATAATCTATGACAAATACAAAAACCAAGACAGAGATCATGACGAAATCTTAGACGAAACATTAATTACTTATAATAATGCTATTCACTCCGTAACAAAATTGAACCCTTTCGAAGTATTTTACGGAAGGACCTATAAATTTAACAATCAAATTTAACAAAGGCCACGTTTAGACCGTGGAACTAGAAGGCGATTTAACTAAATCATTTTAGTGTTAGTATTTGTTGGTGGAGTGTTTATACCGACCATACGGAGAGGTACTTCTTCTTCTTCTTTCTCCGTTGACAACACAGATAAATTTTGCAGATACAAATTTTACGACAGAAAAAGACTTTCCTGCCCGCACTGCTTTCCTGAAATTGCAAACAAAGCAAACGCCGAGCAAAAAAAAAAAACGACAACAAAGGAAACGTCAACCACCGAGTCAACATTAGCGATGACAGCGACATAGTCCCAATTTTTTTAGTCCAGTTCCGCATCGCAAGTAGAGATAAGCCAAGTCCAAAACTAACTAAATCGATACGTTTGTATCGTCGAGAGTTAGATCGATTTAGTTAGATCTCGAAGATAGTTCCGCGGTCTAAACGTAGTGAAAGTAACGTACACGAATACCTAAATAAACTTAATGCCTTTCAGTCTGAACTTTTCCCTCAAATCAAAGAACAATTAGCAATCCAAGCAATAAGAAACACTGAAAAACTTAACACGACCAGAAACGAACCAGATAAAATAAACTCAGGATCGGTAATATACAGAAAAGAAAACCGTCGTAATAAATTAACTCCTCGATTCACTAAACATAAAGTCAAAGAAGATAACTTCATAACCTTAACAACTAATAAAAATCAAAAATTGCATAAATCTAAACTAAAGAAAAAACGTAAATTACAGGTTCCTACTGCTGATGATACTTCCAACAATCGGGCAGAAAATTGACGTCAACGACTTAAATAACAGCAACGGCATACTACCGATAAAATTAGGAAACGCGAGGATAATCCAATCATATAACAACCTCCTACACATAATCCAACTTAACCAATACGAAAATAGTATTAAAGAAATAACTAACTCTTTAGGACATTTTGAAAAATTGGAATCAGTTAAAGACACTCTGGAAATAATTAAAACAAAATTAAACTTCGTAGCTAGCAAACTAGCAACTATAATGCCTACCAGAAGAGCAAAGAGAGGTCTAGTAAATGGGCTCGGTACCATCATTAAAACCATTACGGGAAACTTAGATGCAGATGATGCCATTCGGATTAATAACGATATAAACAAACTACTAACTAATCAAAATAATATAAAACAAAAATTAGCCCTAAACTCCGAAATCAACAAACAAATGATTGACCGATTCACTAGCATAACAACCCACATAAATAAAGAACAACAAACAATAACCGATTACCTGAAACATACAACAGAGTCAATCCAAAACAAAATCAGAACTGAAGATGCTACTCTCCACTATTTACAATACCTTAATCAAATAAACTACAATATAGATCTCTTAAATAGCCACTTAACAGGTATTGCAGAAGCAAGTATCTTTGCCAAATTAAATGTAATCTCTAAGCAGATTTTAGATCCAAACGAACTCTCTGAAATTCTCCGAATTTTCAAAAATCACTCTATCCCAATACTTTCAAATGAGAATGTTTACGAACTTTTAGAATTACAAGCATACTATAACAATAGCAACATTATATTCAATATAAAGATTCCAATTGTATCTCCAGATGAATACTCATTTTTCCACATAATCCCGCTACCCATAAAACGCACCAAATTCATTTCCACCAAGCCTTACCTGATCATAAACCCACATAAACTCCTATCCCTGGACAAGCCCTGCCCAAACATCGAAGACACTTTTTACTGTCACAATTCTCCCGGAAACGAAGAAACACCAGATTCCAGCTGCATCTCAAGAATCATCTACAACATACCTGCCCAATGTGCACTGCATGCTCGAGAAAGGGCGACCTATATTTATCTGGTGGAGCCTAACCACCTGCTCTTCATCAAGGTACCGAAAACAAGGATAAATACAACCTGTGGTCCCGAAAACATAACGATTCAAGGAACGATGCTTACCAAATTCAAAAATTGCGAAATCTCCGTCAATGGCATTACATAATCTTCTGTAAATTCGGAATACTGGGACCGAATAAACGATTGCACCGTGTATGTGACTATCGTTAACGATTTCACCGATCTGACGATCAAATTTTATCTGCCGATTTTTTGGTGCGATTTTACTGCAATCTGTCGGTCTGACGATCGAGTGGACGGTGTATGTGATTATCGCCAGTAAATGTCAAATTATCAAATTGTTAAAATAAATTGTGAAATTTGACGGATTCTGGTGATTTTAATGGATCTGTAATGCAAATATAAAATATATAGTATACGAAAATGCCTCACAAATCCAAATAGTTAACGAAAATCAATTTTCGTTATATTGGGAGTGAATCATAACCTATATTTTTTGAATTGTCATCCGTTATCGCATCGCACGAAAATCGTACAGTGTGTGTGCAGCGGAGATCGTGAGATATTTTGTGGCGATTCATCGTCAGATCGATCTGACGACGGATTGCATCGTATATGGGGGCTATAAGGCGATTTGTCCGATCGAATGTGATTCTCGCAGTTTAGACCCACCATATACGATGCGATCCATCGTCAGATCGATCTGACGATGGATCGCCACAAAATATCTGACAATCGAAATTATTTGGAACTGTGACAAAAATCGTCAACGATAGTCACATACACTGTGCGATCGATCTGACGATCACAATATCGTCAGATCGATCTGACGACGGATTGCATCGTATATGGGGGCTATTTAGATTTGCGAGCAGGAACAATTCAATTTTGAATCTTTGGCTTCATTCGCCAATGTGAGGGACCTATCGACGATAATAAGGCAAAATCGCCCAGATAAAAAAAGTGCTTGAAAAGTCACTCTCACAACCGCTCATGTCCAACCCCCAAAAACAAACAAAAAACATTTTTTTTAAAGTTTCTTTTTTTTAATGATTTATATTGAATGTCTAATATGTTGAATGCATGGAAAATTACAATATTCGCAAGTCCTTTTGCATGAGCTTCGCCCGCTACACTCGTTACGCGTTTAAGGGATCGCAACACAAACATGAACGCTCGCATCGCTCGCTCTACGTGCAAATGCGTTTTTACTAGTTTTGAACATACAAAACATTCAGCATAAATCATTAAAAAAAAATAAAAAAACGTTAAAAACTAAAAAAAAGACACCTGGCGCACTGAAGCCAGAGGAACTGATTTTTGATATGGGCTAATTCGAGATCATTTATGAGTTTATGGCCCGTTTTCTCAATGACTGATTAAAATTTAAACTCCAGTTAAACAGACATTAAACGTAAATGTCAAATTTTACAGGGAAAACAACAACAACAACAAATTTTATCTCCAGTTTAAATTTTAACTGTATATTGAGAAAACGGGCCTATGTAAAATTAGAGATTTGCAAAAAATAACGCAACAGTTGCAAAAAACAGTTTTCAAATGAAAACTGAAAACAACGGTTTCCGAAAAACCAAAAAAACGTTTTTTCCACATATTCAATCTCACTTAAATTATCCTGCAAATTTTGCTGTGCAAGATACTATGCAGCACTATCTCGACAGCTTTAAGCAGCGTTCTGACGGGGCAAATACACGACAGTGTGGTCTGTGGTGTGGTATAATAAATATTGTTCTAATTCGGATATGCTATGATTATTGTTCGGCGATTCGAAGACTTACTAATAAAAAATAACAGTCAACAGGATCAATTCTAAAACCTTTTCCACATACACTACACATTCTATCTAGAAATTGTCTGGTTGTTGGTATCGTTTCATATAAAGTTGAGCTTGAGATGATACATAAGACGATAACTTTTGTTTTAGAATGTTGGGCTTGTTTTGTGTAATAGCCGCCATACATTATCCGATCGATCGGCCGATGGATCGCCACAAAATATCTGCCGATCTGCACTGCACACACACTGTACGATTTTCGTGCGATGCGATAACGAATGACAAGTCAAAAAATAGGTTATGATTCACTCCCAATGCAACCTAGATTCATTTTTTTTAACTATTTGGATTTGTGTGGTATTTTCGTATTCCACATATTTGATACTTTAATTGCAGTGCCATTTAAACTTAGAACATACAGTACATGGAATGAGCATATCCCGTTTATCACTGGCTCCAATATCTGGTGAATAAGTCGACAGTCAACCTACTCAGTTGGCGTTTCGATATTGACATAATGTTGACCACAATGGGTGGTATGCATAATAATGAGGATATACTCAAGAGTGAAGTCTATTGAGGACACTCCTGAGTCTGCTATGTTCGGTGAATCGAGTGAAAAAGTTGTATGCATAAAACTACTCTCCGCTCCATAGTGAAAATTGAGTGGAATTCTGTCAACTCAGCTTTACTCCACTCGACTCACTTTATGCATACCACCCAATGTCGAATTGTGCATAAACAAACGTCAATTATTGTCAATATTTGAATTTCGTAAGTCTACTAAGTTAGCTGACTGTCGACTTAGTACCCAGATTTTGGAGCCACTGTTTCTATGGAGACATACAGGACAAGCTCATTCCATGGCTATATGTTCAAAGCATTTAAATCACTAGAATTCTTCAAATTTCATCATTTAATAATTTGGTAATTTGACATTCACTTGCGATAATCACATACACTATCCAATCGATCGTCACCGATCGATCGCACGAAAATCGCACTAAAATATCGGCAGATCAAAACTGATCGGCCGATCGGTGCGATTGCCACATACACAGGCCGATCCGTCGGCCGATATCGATATCGGGCGACGGATCGGCCGATCGATCGGTGTGTGTATGGCACGTTTAAACGTGGATGTGTGGTACGACGCGACGTAAGTAAATGATTTCTGATTTGCTTGCAGATGTAGTCAGCATCTGCATGGGTTATTGTGTAAGTAACCTAACACATTTTGCCGTTATATAGCTGTGACTTTTGAACCGTTTGATGCATTTTTCTGAAAGCAGATAGGAGTTGAGTCCTCCTTAACATCCACCAACTGGGTAGATTTCGCCAAGCTAGCTTCTTCCGTTATGTAGTTATTTTGTTTAAGGCCTTATCGACATCTACTTACTTGGCAAGTTTGGTCTAGCTAGCCTCTTCCGTTATCAAGTTATTAGGCGCAGATACTTTTACCGTTATATAGCTGTAACTTTTTAACAGCTTTATCGATAGTGCTGGATTTCAGTAGCAGCCGGTCCCACTGGCATCTACCAACTGGAAAAGTTTCACCTCGCTTACGACTTCCGTTCGACTGTTATCGTGTTCACAACATTTTGCGGATACATACAGTCATTCAAACTAAACAAAGCGCCGAGCGCAGATACGATTCCAGCTGAAATACTATAATCCAGTAACATTCACGAGTACAAAACGAAAATAATGCTGCAATCAAGAAGGACGCCAGTGCAACTGAACATCATTGGGGACATCAGCCAGTATCTAATTCGACAAGACAACTTCACATGTCTGGGTAGCAATGCAACGATAGGGCATGTACAATGAATGGACGATAACCACATGCCTAAACGAATATCGAAAGGAGGCATCAGCGGAGGAAAACCGAGAGCTCGATGGGAAAATTCGGTAGATGCTGACGCCGAACACCTGCTAGGCGGCTGGGCTTCCCAAATTGGAGGACGCGGTCACTTGACCGAGATAATTGGAGGACAATGATCTATATGGTCAAGACCCGACGACGGGCTGTAGCGCCACTATGATGGCTATAATGAGGTAAATGTACCCATAAATAATTATTTCTTATACGGAATTTAATTCAAAAGTAAGGTTAAATCGGTGATACGGTATATTGCTTATTATTCAGAACTGATACAAATATGTACTCTTATAACACATAAATCTAATACTTATCTAATCCACCAAAAAACTCTCCTTTAAACTTTACTTGAATATTTATTTGATTTGCTTTATTATTTCAGTTATGTCTGACGATTGTTTCTATTTTGGGAACATGTACGGAAATGTAAACCACTTTATCTAATTGGAAATAAATATAAACTTCTCTCTGCAATTCGGATCGCACGTCTAATGTTTGCTATTGCATATAGGTGCAGCAAAGTTGATTTGTTCACAAGCCGCACCCAAAAAGTTGTACAAGGATTTATCCTGAATTCCTTGATCGAAATGCTGCAAGCGAAAAACAGGATTAATAGAGAAAGCTGTCCGATTTTTTAGAATGCGGTATTAACTTACATTATCGAAAACAATGGTAGGCACAAATCTCGGATTGAATTCATTGGTACGTTTTTCAGCTTGCAATTGCAACTCACGTCCCATATTGGTGTTAGCACAGTACATAATATCGCCAAATTCAACGCCATAGGTGTTAGCACACTGAAATCGCAAAAAGATCGAATTTTGAGTTAGTCTACTCACAAATACTGGATGGGATTTTACATTCTATACTCGTATAAATAAATTTAGAATTATAATTGTTGAAGGATGCCACTTATATAACTTACAGTGAATCCAGACAAGTCACCAGTTTTCATGTAACAATCGATGAATCCCATTGTCAAATCCCTATTCCAAATTGTGTTGATGGCGCAGCTCTGTATTTTATTTCCAGCACATTCGACCTGTCCATGTTGACATGTGAAGGATGCCCCTTTTTTGTGACTCTGTCGAGAGATACAATAAATAAATAGAGAATATGTAAAATATAATATACCAAAAAGGATAATCTCAATTACCTTTGCTTTTCCGAATGGTACGAGTTCAATGTCCAAATAATTTCGGAAATGATAGTAGTATGGCGAAAGTTGCTCAGTAATGAATCGAACACTGTCAGGACATAGTGTTTCGTACAAAATGGTTACTTTTACCTGAAAGTGAATAAATTGAAAAAAATAAAATATTAATATTTTTGTTATCGCTTTATAGGAGAGTGTATGTGTCCTGTGCTTACCGGCCGATCGATTGAGCGACGGATCGTCGTAAAATATCGGCCGATCAAATTTAAAAGACGTTTGAGGGGTATTCACGGTCCCTGTCGTATATGTTGTAAACGTCATAATTCGTCGTAAACTTCTGTCATCTCCACAGTAAAATGACAGAAGTTTACTACTTTACGACAAATACGACGTTTACGACTTGAGCATGAATCCCCCTTTGTTCGAATTAAGATTAAGGCGCGTTGACATGATCAAACTACGGTTTGACAAATCAGCATTTGATGAAAAGTTGAGCACCGTCCAACTACGGTTTGACAGGCGCACAAGACTTCAAACCAGTTTGACAAGGGGTTCACACATTCAAGTAGGTTGTCAAACGTGGTCTGTCAAACCGTAGTTTGATCATGTCAACGCGCCTTTAAGGAGTGACATTTGGTGGGACAAATACGAGTACCTAAGAATGTATTGAGCAATTTTGTGTTTCACCCGAAATCCGTTTAATTTGTTATGTGATGTTGAGGCTATAGGCCAGTAAAATTAAGCCAATTTTGGGGCTTTTAAATACTTGTAATAATTAGAGAAAGATCTGGAAATAATTTTAATCCTTTCTATAGATAAGTACTGAATACATGGAAACTGAGTTTGAACGGTCGAAGGTGAGCTTAACTATTGGTGGGCGAAAATCCGACAAATTTTAATATTATTCTTATAACTCTCAAAGGGTGCCTCGGATCGAAAAAACTTGCATGACTAAATTAAAGACCGTTGAATTATGCGTTCAATGCAATGTTAAACTTTATTGAACCAGAGTAATTTATCTACAATTTGAGACTAAAATAAAACTTCTAGCTGTTATACTTACCGAGATAGAGCTTTTAAGGCATAAATCGATGAGCAGGCATTTTCCAACTTTTGCCCCATAACTACTCTAAAAATAGCCCGAACTGAAAAATATTGGCCACGTTAGGCTTATAATCAAATTATCCATAATTATCCATAACAGTTGCAGATAAGCTTTTCCATTTGGAGCATCCGTTGCAAAGATCTGTGAGCTTGAAAAGTGATAAAGTGTGATTTTCCTCCGAAACTTCGAAAATTGTCATTTTGTGACTATCGATTTTGGCTACGCTTCTGAACTGTATTTCAACTTTGAGCAGCGCATTGAATGCAAAATTTAACTGTCTTTAATTAAATCAAGGAAGTTTTTTTCGATCCGAAGTACCGTTTGTGTTTGTTTATAATACAAAACCCTAAAAAATGGGCTCAAATTTTTTGGATTTTCGCCCTCCAAAAGTTAAGCTCACCTACGACCGTGCAAAACTCAGTTTCCATGTATTCAGTATATATAGAAGGGATTAAAATTATTTCCAAATCTTTTCCTAATTATTATTAAAAAAATTTAATTTTACTTGCCTACTAGGAATTCCGAAAAAGATTAGGAAATAAAAATCGTGTAGTTTTGAAATTTTGCACAATTGTTGGAGTCAGTTCCCTGAATATGTACTCAAAAGTCCCCGATAATAGAGGGTCCGGAAGAGTAGGGGAAACGGTGTCAAAGGTCTTTTTTAGGGGTTTGTAGTAAAAACTAAACCCTTATGAAATCGGTCAAATGTCTGTTGGTCTGTCTATGAAATATCTCTCGAACGGCTAAAGCTACATACATGAAATTTTGTGGGAATATGTAGAATTATTATAATTCGCCGGAGAAACAGATTCGTTGTGATAGGCTGACTTTAAGGGGATGTCCCATAGAGGGGAAATGAAGGTCAACATTGTTTTTTCATCTGGTATAGGCAAGTGGGGTATCATGAGAAACGTAACACCGAGTACATTCCATTTTTGGTATTTTCATCAAATTTGAAGAAAGGGGAAAAGAGGTAGAGGGGAAAATATGTGATCCGAGTTTGTCTCCCCCCCTCCCCCTTCCCTTGCATTTCGAGACCGTTATACTTAGAAATATGAAAATTTGCAGGAAAGCGGCATTTCACTAGAATAGAAAACTTAAAATCGTAGAATTTTGATATCTTATCAAAAAAGGTTAATAATAGTCCATTTATGTATATAGTTGCAGTTAGCACACCCCTGCACCCCTTAAGCATACCCGAGGTCAAATTGCAATGATAACCAACATCATTGGCAATAATATATGTAAGTTTTATTACAATCGCATAATATTTAATAATAGTACATTCATTTAAAATTAGGCACAAAAAATACACCTATTGGCCTCATAGGTGTGAGTACTACTTTCATGTTGTTTTTCGTAGTGCGAATTACAGTTATTTAATTAATCTTTTTTGAAAGGGTAAAGAGTGGTTTGGGGGCGCTGCGTCGTAATTCGCCAACTTTACCGGGTGGAAAAGGGGAGGGGTCCACATAGAGGCGAAATTACCGTTACTTAATTACAGTTATTTAATTAATCATTTTTGAAAGGGTAAAGAGTGGTTGGGGGCGCTGCGTCGTAATTCGCCAACTTTACCGGTTGGAAGGGGGGAGGGGTCCACATAGAGGCGAAATTAAGGTCAAGTTTTTTTTTATCGACTGGTATAGGCGAGTGAGGTGTCGTGAGAAAGGTAATGTTGAGCACATTCCATTTTTTCGCATTTTCTAGAAATTTGTAGAAAGGAGAACTGTTTTGGAGGAGAAAATATTAGTTCGTTATTTGCCTCCCCCCGCATTTCCAGACTGTTATACTTACAATTATGAAAACATACAGGAAGGTGAGTTCCGAATAGCATATAAAATGGAAAATAATGGAATCTGTATATCTCCCAGAATAGGTCAATAATAGTTTCTTTCTACAGTAACACTAAGCACACCCCTGCATGCCTTAAACACGTTCGAGATCAAAAGTACTGATGGCCAACGATAACCAACACCTTAGGCAATATTATGTTCTAAGTTTCGTTACAATCACGTAATATGAATTGGCATGTAAAATGTAAGTGGGTGAGACATTTTAATTATGTTTTTTTTTTATCCATCTGAGTGGTATCAAGAAGAGCAAGGAGCCGATATTTAAATACCAAAATAAGCGCTTGGTACAAAACCCTCGGATTGCGGGCGTAGCCCTCTTCATTCCGGTTTCATTTAGCATTTGTATGGGATCAGACCAAAGGAAAGCCTTTTCTTTTGCCTGATTAGGCCTACCTTATTAAAATTAAAGAAGCTTCTCCTCTGAAGTTTACATTAGATCCCTAAGTCAATTGGTTCAAGAGTTGTGGAGAAAAAACCTGAAAAGTAGGGTAATGCGGGGCTCTTTTTATGAAAAGTACATTTATTTTCCATCTGATTGCTCTTATTTTTACAAGAGAGTATAAAATGACCCTCTCGAGTCATCTGCTAAAGTTAGAACTTTCACGTTTATTCAGTTGGGAGTTATAGATACATTTAAATATTTTCCATATATAGGGGATTAAAGCGCTCCCTTGCCCGGATAACGCCCATCAATGCCAACCAACTAGATCATACTGCGAACATTTGACCAAGCCTCTAGCTTCATTCTTTCGAAAGTTATCGTGCGAACAGACAGACAGACGGGCAGACGGATTGATGGACAGACGAACAGACGGACAGAGAGACAGGCGGACAGATAGACAGACAGACATGGATAAATTGAATCAGGAGGTGACCCTGATCATTTATACACTACCTTAACTATGGAGGCTCCATTAAGGTATTACATATTTCCGTCGTGACAAAAACAATACCCAATACCTTATAAGGTCTAGAGTATAAAAATCAACAAAACAAATCGATCTTTCCATGACAAGGTCGCGCCAGGTTGCCCTAGTCCTCAATCTAAATTAACATAGTGAACCAAATTATCCAGAACCAATACAAACTAACGGATCTAGGTATCTGACGATTGTCACAGTACAGATTAGGAATCGCAGAAAATAATAATTATGAAAGCTGTGGGTTATGGGTTTTTACGTTGGACATGGTGGAGAGAGCGTACGACATAGGGTATTAGCAAATCGTTCAAACTTCGTCGTCTTTATTCTTTTGGCCTAAAATGGCTAAGCTAGTAAAGGAATATGTCTATCCATGCAAGATATGTCAGCCAACTAAAGCTCCCAACCAGAGTTTTCACCCATCAATTGAAGGCGATTTAATTCCGATCGAATGTTTTAGAGACTATACATGGATCTATTAGGTCTTTTACCGAGATCCTAAGCGGAAGTGTCAAAACGATTGTTCTTTGGACTATTTTCAATGCAATTTTCCAATATTCGGTACTTGGCTCAGTGTTCACATGTAAACCAAGCATTAGATCTGCACACCATTCCGCCATTAATCCGTCTCTATACTGTGTCACTAGCCGCATTCGGTCAGTACTTGACCATTATTTACGTCTACAATCTTTTACGTTAAAATTGCAGGAGGATTCCAATGACAGGAAAACCTGTGAGTGGTTCATACCCACTCAACACGCGCTCTTGTAAAATTGAATTTCAGCGGGGGAATTAAGCTTTTTGCCGAAAACCTTTGCTAAAAAAAGATGCCGCGGCTGGCTATAATTCCAAGTTGGACTTTAAGTTTACCTATAGTGGCGCGTAACAGCGGTTACCTGTTACCGCCCCCGAAATTCTTCTCTATTTTCGAATATCCCACTTTAAGATAGCGTAAGGTAGCCTTAAAGTAATGTCTAAAACGGTTTAGGTTTTTGTGTTTTCTGACAAACGATAGCGCGCGTATTCGATTAACCTTTTCGGTATTACTAATTGGGCAAAATCACACTGATCCAACAAAATTCGCTTTTTTTTTTATTATTTATACGTACATATATTTGCGACTGAAAAATTTCACTGGAGTAGAATTAACTTATTGTTTTTCCATCTATACAATTTTTTATTAGTCTATTCCCTACTTCACTACCTACAACTTTTTTCGGAACCCTAATCTCTATTCCCCCTTTCCTTTTTAGCCCATAGTCATCTCTTATCGTTTTTCGCTTTTTCGGTGATGGGCTCAAACAGCAAAATTATCTCTACTTCAATCTAGCAACGAGGTCCTTCTTTTTATCACCTTTCAACAATTTAAATTTATCATATGACAGCCTTTTTTACTTTGTCGAATCAGACTGATTCTATCCTGAGAATATGAAGACTATATAAAGAACGGAAATCAGGTTAAATTTTTGGTATCCGTTTACACACTGTGACATATTACACACACCACAAAAATGTTCCCCCGGCTGTCAAATAAATTGTTGTGATTTTCAATCAAACCGCAATCCAGGGAGCACCAGCTGATAGGAGAAAGTAGGCAATAAAAAAAATATTGTAAAAAGCTGACACGAATTGCAACTTTCATTTAATTAATTTGACAAACGAGGGAAAAAAGAGTGTAGGCTATGAAAAAAAAATGTGTACGAAACACCTATAGAGTGTGTGTGATGATAGCCTCTCTTCAATACATGTTCCATACTCTCAGATTCTATCAACTAAAAAAACAATTCTGTTTTATTTCTAAATTTTCGACTGCACATTTTGTATTTATTACGTTGTAAAATAAGAATGTTTTCATTAGTAAAATGTAAATTTAAAATAAATTTTGTGTATAGAACGATAAGATTTTATCAGTCTTTTTTTATATTTTATATTTCTTGCGTTGGGTCGAATGTTCACACTGAGGGGACAAGAATTCACTAAAATATGTGACATCTGCTTTGGTATAACATTTTTGCAGTTTTTTAATACGTTCAAGTTCATGCTGGCCAAGGACGAACATTGGCTGCGTTCCTGCGAACGAATCAGGTTTTGACATTTCTCGGATTCTCCTCCATATGCTTTCCCCTCCGGTAAAATTTGTACGGACAACTGTCATGAAAATGTTCCCCTCCGGATCTGGGAAGTATTCTAATCGGAGAAATGTAAAAACCTGATTCGTTCACAGGAACGATTAATTGACTTTGTTGCTTAGATCTCGTCTCAGAAATGCTGCTGTTCGTCTGGCGGCACAGTGGATCAAGTCGCATCGACACATATAAATTGTTGACATAATGCGAAAAACGTCCGCTATATCACAAGCTTTCCGTTTTAGAGTGATTGTCAGCCAAATTAACGATTTAAAAAAAAGTAATCTAGTAGTATTTAGTACCCAGTAGTTTTTGAAAGTATTAAATACATTTTCGATGATGATTTTATACTCATTACATCTAGTGATTTTGAAATAATTAAAAAGAAAGATCTCATTACTTAAAAAATAATAATTTGCTGTGCTCTACTGAAACTTCAAATAATGCAACAAGAGGTGCATGATAGCAACTGGACTTCCGAAAAGTAATTATACTTTCGAAAGGTCATCAAGGCATCGAAATGCTAGATATGTTGACGGGCCCATGCCCCTGAAGGGGTCAAGGCAATTAACATCTTGCATTAAAAGTGTGTTTTCTACTCGTATATTGTCGGTTTGAGCAGAAGGTACCCGATGAAACTACGTTTAAACAACATTTGTAGGGAAGGTGGGCGCCATTTGAAACGAGTGAGCTCTTTTTACAGCAACTTTATAGGGGAGATAGGATCTTGTTCATTCCCAAAAACAACAAACTAACCCACACCACAAACATTTGACCAACATTTTAAGTCGCTAGCATTATTATATTGAAACTTATCGCCTATTGGAAGTACCATTTGTAGGGAAGGTAGGAGCTACTTTTGTCGGATTTTCCCTTTTTCAATATCAACTAACTAGATCTTATTACCAACATCCCACCAAAATTTAAATTCGGTGGTGTCATTCTACCGAAAGTTTAATGAATATTTCATTTTTTGACATTTGTAGAGGAAATAGGCGTTCTTTGGGTCTGAGTATGCCCATCTTACAAAAACAGAAGCAGTTTATCATTTAGTTAGTCATCTTAAGTTCACATGCCAAAAATCAGCTCCATATGTTAATTGGTTCAAGAGTTATAGACAGAAATAACCAAACTACATTCCCGAAATTGGTTGGAATTGGACTACTATATCATATAGCTGTCATAGGAACAACCTGTTCAAAAAGTAAGTTTTTGCCAGAAAAGCTTTTTTATTTCTAAAGCTATTTTCACCAAATTTCATATTAGTCGATCATAGTTATTCTCTCTATCTCTCTCTATAGCTTCCTTTAAAGTGTTACATACTTAGTCGTGACAAAAACAATATATATTTTACATACCCTATACTTTATAAAGTTTAGGGTATAAAAAAGCACCTGGCATAGTGAAGCCAGAGGAACAATTTTTGATGTGGGTTTTTGTATACTAGATACCACTCTTCGTCGATCGCAGGTGAATATCAAAACGATACACACAAATAATGCTCGTGCTCTAAGGCTTCACCGCTATTCGCGAACACTGTGCGACGATCGTGTGCCTAGCAAAACGCACCTTAACTCGAAATTGTTTCTGAGTTTATGTAAAATTAAAAAGGGATGGGATACTTAACTTCAGTTGTTAGTACCAGACCAGCTATATAGTTATGTATATCGTTATTTCGGCGATACTTTCAAATGTCGACTTTTCATCTGTTTGATAGATTTTGCTATATGAATTTACCTCCAACTTCATTTTAAGCTTCACCAACATACATAGATTCCTTTTGCAAAGCTAGAACTTCGCTTCAAAGAAATATTTTTCTTACTATTTTACTTTTTGCTGTTGTACTATTGTAAGTTTTTAACCGTACTGTGGGTTTTGCTGAAACTCCACCAGAACCTATTCCTCACTAACACTAACATTCACAAATTGCATAAGTTTCGCCCAACTGGTGATGACGGATAATAATTGAAGACTTTCCTAATACTTAAGACTTTGAGTTTTCGTTTCAAATGAGTTACGAGTGTTAGGCTGAAAATTGGTATTTAGGATTCGCCGATGTATTTATTAGTTTTGATTTCAACAACACCAAAGATGTGAAAACTTCTTCCTTGCCCTTTCATATGACTCTGCGGCTTCGCGTTGCTCTGCCTGTGGTGTTGGCACTTCGCCCATTCTGGCGGTATAATCCCAGCTTCCTCCTGCAAGCAACTCGGTCTTAGATCGTATAATCGCCGGGATTAATGCGTTGTTGTTGCTTCTTCATCTGAGCGGTCCACGTGTATTTCCGTCTGCCTCGGGGTTGGGGTCCATCAAATTAAATATTCATTGATAGTGCCTTCATGACTGGGTTCTCAGGCGGACGCCTTAGAACATGGTAATACCAATCCATACGACGATCTTCGAGCTTTTCTGTAATCGTTGTCTCAAAAAACAAGCTGCATCGGATGTAGGTACTTTTGATATGATCCTTTTTGGCCACACCGGCTGACATCCGTAGCATGTCTCATCTCGGTCGCAGTCATTTTACTTTCGTATGTCTTATACATAGTCAAGCATTCAGACGCATACATGAGTTCAGGACCGTTTTGTATAACTTGCCCTTAGGCTTCCGTGGCATCTTCTTGTCGCAGAAAACTTCAGAGTTTTCTCGCCACTTCGTACAACCGACATTGATGCGATGTTTGATGTCGTCATCGCAATTAGCTTCCTTGTTGACCATCGAGCCCAGGTAGTTGAACCTTGTACATGACTTCAGCTGCTCTCCTCTTATGCAGATATCTGGTATCGGTCTCTCTGGATCTGAGAAAGGACAGCAAGGTACTCAGTCTTTCGTATGCTCATACTCAGTCCATAATCCTCCAGCATCTTACACCACTTGGTCAGTGCTGCCTGCAAGCAAATTTGAAACGATGTCTTTGCTACAACATCATCGGCGAAGAGAAGGGATATTTTCAGGCCGTCAGAAAAGAGTGTTAATAAAAAGGGCAAGATGATGTTGAAAAGCAAGGGACTCAATACACTGCCTTGGTGAACTCCAACTTTAAACGAAAATTCTTCAGACTCACTAGCTGTGCATCTAACTTTAGTAGTTGCCCCATCATACATGTCTTATATCATCTTTACATATACCCCGGGGACCTTAAAGGCTCTTAGGGCCACTTATATCAAGTCACGAGGAACTCTGTCGAAGACCTTTTCCAAATCGATGAACACAAAGTCCAAGTCCGTCCGTAGATCACGATGCTTTTCCATCGTAACACACATGCATAACAACAACAAACAAATGTAAAGTGGTTGTATGAATGCAGATTGTCCATTTTGGTGGTTGTAATAAACTCATCTAATTGAGCACCTTAAACACTCAACTAAAGTTCTGACCACATGTTGATATCTAAGGCTATTCACCAAATTCTTTCTTAGAAAACGTAAATAAAGTAATATCTGCCGGACAAAATTTTGGTGGAAATGGATCAATGGTCAATATTAGGGAGTCATATATTACTGAGTTACTGAATCATGCCGTAGATATCGATGAAAACGAATTGACAAAGTTGGGCGAAACATTCTTAAGGCTGACATCCACGGAGAGACCACAGAGCTAAATGAGTTCGCTCAAAACCAAAACTCACTGAGTGTGGGGTCAACTGACGGCTCTGCAATCCAGCTGACGTTTGCGAAATCGAAGTTTGATATTTATCCCGGCCAAAATCTACGATCCAGAGCCCGACTTCCATGCTACTTGTTCGCGAAATTCGAAATGAACGTTGTCAAATTTTGTTTATACTTTCTTTTACTTTTGTACCCAACAAAGAAATCGTTTTGCCATGTTGCCTGGCCGCCAAAGTGTTGAATCAAAACTTTTGCTATCGAATTGCTGATGCGTGGAATTTAATTGAATAAATGAAAATTGAGTGCGTCATCGAACTTGATTTTTAAAATGACGTCTGGCCCGCGATGGATTGGCGTCGCGGTGTGTGACCCCAAAATTTAGATTTTGGACGCAAACGTGTATCCACCTTTAGTTGACCGGGCGGTGCATGGTGGATCGCGTCTTTAGCCAATAGTGGGTCTTAAATTGAGATAATTTCGTACTCTCCTGGCGTGGACTCCACGTCCGTTAAGGTGGCACCCCTCTCCCGACGTAAAATCGAGACTTGACATATCGCATAATTAGGTGCTAATTTGGTGCCCAACTCAAAAATTTTGTGCTCTAGTCGAATCGCCACAATTGAGTATTTGAGATAGGGGTGCTAGCTTCACATCACGCTAGCACCCTCACTTCTTTGAACAACGGAAAATCGAGATGAAACATATCGCATAATTAGCTGCTAATTTAATGCTCAACTCAAAAATTTAGCGCTGCAGTCGTTTCGCCACAACTGAGTATTTTATAGAAAATAATCAATTACGTCAATTCGTCTGGAATACTCAATTTTTGAGTTGAGCACCAAATTAGCACTTAGCACCTATTTATCCGATTTGTCACATTTCGATTTTCCTTTGTTTAAAGAAGTGGGGGTGCTAGCGTGACGTCAAGCTAGCATCCCCATTTAAAATACTCAATTGTGGCGATTCGGCTAGAGCACTAAATTTTTGAGTTGAGCACCAAATTAGCACCTAATTATGCGATATGTCACATTTCGATTTTTCGATGGGTTCCCTTTTTAAGGGGTTTGCTACCCTCAGTACATCGCCCTAGAACGCTCGCTTTGCTCGCTCTATTTATTTATTTATTTATTAAAGGAAATTAATTAATTAATTAATTAATTAAATTATATAAAACCACTGTTTACTAAGATTCGAACCACGATGCGTCGCACTGTGAAATACGAGTATTCATATACACTTCGAAAATGTTCGGAGAACTAGTTTCACTCTGCTCAAATTCAAATTGCATAACTTGCTCCAAATAAGATTTGTCCCCTTGACTTAGCTACTGATTCCGTAAAGAAAACAAAAAGAATTTACAACAAACTAGTACTGTTCACATGTGCCGATATAAAACTGCGATTATCTTTCGCCTCAAAGGTACATTAAATGCATAGTACGCACTAGCAATGCATCTGGCGCGTAAGAACCACTTTCGATTTCCCAACGAACAAGCTAATCAAAATGCGGACCGACTGCACTGAAGCAAGTTCAAATGAGGTTCCAGCACACACTCTTACTCCTAAATATTGTCGACATGAAATTGTTAATAATCGACAATTGACCCATGAATAGTGGGTACTAAATATTATTTAAGTACATACCGTAGTACATTTAAAAACTTTTATTGTTTTTAAATTATTTTATATTTAGTCTACATTTTTGGTTTTAACACTTACCCGTCTTTGGGTTGAGTAGACTGCGAATAATCCAACAAAGAGAAACAACGCCAAAATCTTCATTTCAGATGCTCCAAAAGTTATGTGGAAGACGGACAAACGAGCTTCTGTTATTTACTTATTAGAAGAATACCACTCAACAGTCGAAGATTTAGCGGCAATGTAACCAATTTTCAGGCAGTTACTCCACAAGATACTTTTCGATACACTGCAGAGTAACGATTGACAAAAGTGTGCTCTTGTCCGGTAAATTTAAAGAATTGGCCAAACTCATGGCTTGGCAAGGTGATTTTCTAATGAATTTTCCTAGAAGCAGTTGTAACGACAAGACTATAAGGAATGAGAGTATGGCTCAAGATATCGAAAAAAAAATTCAAAATTTAGGCGCATCTCCTTTCGTTTAATATTAGACAGAATAGATGATTAAATGGAACTAGTCATGGTTGCCAATTCGCGAAGGTCGAAGGTCGACCTACTTCGCAATCGAAAATGATCAGGTCGAAAAATGACCAGCATCGGCAGGGCCGTCGAGAGAAAGTCCGGGCCCGGAACTCATATTTTACAGGGCCCCTTGCCCTCATAAAGCAAAACCCAGTTTTTTTCCGCAAAAAAAGTCGCTGAGTGTCTAAACTACACACAGGGCCGCCAAGACAAAATCCGGGCTCGGAGCTCAACTCAATAATAATAATAATGATGGAAGTTACTGCATGCATTTTTTCGTGTTTGAAAGAATTCGGAAAGTGCATGCAGTTTTCAATAAAAATCTTTTGCATTAAAAACTCAAATTAAAAGAATTTATATGTTTATTACGAATAAGCATATGACTCTCATTGGGTTCAAGACAATTTCCAAATAAAACATTAAATTGACTACATTAAAACTACGTATGTAGAAAATAGCGCTAGTTACAACACTTAAATAAACTGATTCGAGAATGTTTAAAATGTATCCCGTCAAAAAAATCAGAGAAATACTTTTATAGTTATAGTCATTTTCAATATTTGTTCGAGTTTTCGCGTAACATGTTATGTAGTTTTATAATTAAATCTGTTGTGTTAAAATCAATTTTTTACGTCATTTCATTATTATTTCTTAATATCTGACAGTTGAAATGTCTAAAAACAATTCTTTGTGTATTGGGACAACGAATACTTGTGAAATTTCGCAAGAATAAAATTGCAGTTTACAGTCAAAGGCTTCTCATTGCCAGAAACTATGAAATCATGATGAAGGAATTAAATTTTTGAAACAAAAACTAGTTTGCGAAAGTCCTTACACAGACTTTATACTCGTAGATTAGGAATTAACCGCCTGTTGTTCTTTTCCTCCCCCTCCCAGTATAACGACCAGAATTCCCAGCTGGCACCGTGTACATTTCTTGTCTCCTACAACCCATAGAAAAGAATCCACTAAGATACCGTGGTCCGCTAATTTTTCATACTCAATCCCTTCCAGCTCCTAGTCTATTAAATAATTCTCAGGAACAATAGCAACGCCAAATGAAAATGCCTTGAAACGCTTGTATTATCACCGCGGTCAATTCCATATTGGTCTCTAGAGTAAGCCTGACTTACTAATATAAGAAACGTCTAAAATATGTATTAATTAAGAATAATTTTGATTTCATCAATTGCAAATTGTAGTTAATGTGTTGTGATAAAAATGATCCCTTTATTTTAAATTTTTTCTAATATCCTCCATCCCCCCTTCCCAAAAAAAAACACGGGCCCGGGGCGATTCGCCCCTTCCGCACCCCCCTCTCGATGGCCCTGAGTATCGGAGCATGAAGCCGAACTCTTTTTAACCTACTCCGTACACCGTACTAGGGCGACCTACTCCTGTTGATTAGATTCAATGATGTGACGCGATGTCGCTACGCTATATTGTGGTGTAGAATGAAGTGGAGTAAATTTTCAATTGGAAGCTTTTCGTCTTTCATTGTGCTGTGGGTGGGTGGTCATGGGCGATGACGGATTGGGTTTTTTTAGGCCGGTGATTGCGAATCTAAAGTCCAAATGGCAAAAACCCAAATGGCGGATCCAGAATGGCAACACTTTTTTCAAAAACACGGCCAATCTTGCTGGAAAAAAACTAATACATAGGTGGTCGATTATGTCGTTGATTGCGAATCTGAAGTCAGAATTGCAAAAAATCCAAAAAGAAAGGAGTTTCTGAGCGGCAACCCTTTTTTCCTCAGAAACACGGCCAAGCTTGCTGGAAAAAGCGGGTATGGGGTTTTTTGGGTCGCTGATTGCGATTCTGAAGTCCACATGGAAAAAAACAGTTGGGGGATTCAGAATATCAACCCTTTCTTTTATAAACACGATCAATCTTGCTGGACAAAACTGGTAGGAAGTTTATAACGTTTGCTGGTGGCACTCGACTTAGTATACCGTCGATAAGAGGCAAAGGATAAGCGTCCTTAACAGTGACGTCGTTCACTTTCCGAGCATCCAGACACATTCGGACCTTACCGGGCTTCACTACAAGGGTGACCGGCGAAGACCAGGGACTGGTAGACTCCTCAATTACACCCATCGCAAGCATCCTATCAATTTCCGCAAAGAGGAGCTTTTCGATGGCGGGAGAGACTGCAAAGTGTCTCTGCTTAATTGGCTTGCTGCCTCCGACATCGATGACGTGTTGTACAAGACTCGTACGCCCTAAGCCCTCAGCGGAAAACGAAGGAAACATTGCGATGACTGTATTGAGTCTCGCCTCTTGTTCCGAAGTAAGTAGATGTTTGTTGGGGTCAATGGCTCTTTGTTTCGAAGACAGGTTCGATGCACAAAGAGAAGAAACAAATAAGTCAGAAGCAAGTCCGAACATCCTAATGAAATCCACCCCTAAATAAAGGTCCTGACCTAAAGAGGGTAGAATCAAAAGGGATAGATAGTGAGTTTGCCCACGTAAGGTTATGTTGGTCGAAACTCGCCCTAACGCTGAATGAGGAGTTCCGTCAGCAGTGTACACATGAAGGTTAAATTTTTCATATGGATGCTGCTTCTTACTCAAAAATTCCCTCGCAAAATCAGCAGATATGCAGCTAACACTAGCTCCGGTGTCAAGCAGTCCTGTAACCTGCTTACCAAAGATGGATACTTCCGCATATGGCCGTATATCCACTGCGGAGTGGCTGGGAAGGATAGCTGAGCAATAAAGCCGCCTATTTGCTTTCACCTTCTTCCAGAATGCCCGCCGCCGAGCCGTAGAACGCTTGGGCTTCTTCACCAGTTCGTTTACTGCAAAAATACGATGTCGAGCAGCTTCGTATTCTCTTAACCGTATATGAAAAGGTCTTAAATTGTGGGAGGTGGGTGTACCCATAACTTCCAACGGAAAAGAAGCAGCTTGACGAACGTCACCTAGTGGTTTTTTTAAGATGGAAACCGGCGTCAGCGAGGGAGTCGATGATAGCAAGGGTGTTGTTGGTATAGTCCGGGTGTTTAAATAGGAAGACGTGGAATTTAGGTTAAGAACAGCAGTATCAGAAGAGGTGCCTGGAGGGGCCTGATCACTGCCGTGGCGCGATGCTAGACAGTTTAGGGGAGTGGACTTGGCTTGGAAGCAACTAGATGGCGAGGCTTCCCGTTTTTTGAGAACGCACGGCACTTAGTACACTGCGGCCTATACGTATTTGGGGTTCCGCAACCATAGCAAAATATGGAGCGTTGCTCCGCCAAACAATCCTCAAAACGGTGTCCCATTTCCTGACAGTTCCAGCATTGAACTTCACTTATAGTGGCTATTACTGCCAAATCAGAAGACGCACCCTCACCTGCATCCTCGTCCACTAACTCAGACACGTTACGACGTCCGGGATTCACGGTTCCACGAGGGTGAGACCTATACGGCGCACTTGCTTCCAGGTTTTCGTTACGATACACATATGCCCGAAGCTCGCGTAAAGTGCCTATTGAGAAATGCAGCAGTTCTCGACGTAATTCGAAACGCAGGTTATTTTTCAAGAGCTCTACTAATTCGCGTTCCGGTATAGGGCGTTCCATGCGCTCAACAAATCCCATGACTCCTTCATAGAATTTGTCGAAGGGTTCTACCGAACCCTGTATACGGTTACGCACTCTATTTAGGAGCTCGTAATCGGACAAACGCTCCTGAAACTCGTCACGAATGGAACTGCAAAATGATGCCCAATCCACCTGATTTACGGAGCGGTGATAGCGCCAATACCAATTGGCAGCCTTCCCCGTAAATAGAAGGTGCAAATGGTCAACAATAACCTCTCTATTATTCTCCAGCGTAGCTGACGTCAAAGTGCTGACCCGATACAGAAATTGGTCGACTGTCATATCGGAACTCTCCCCACTAAACCGAACGTTCCAACCTGAAATAATTTTCCCAATCCTTTCCGCGTTATGACTTGCCGAATAATTAGGGCATGACTGACGAGGAGAAAAATAGTTAGGACGTGAACGATCCGAGGTAATTTGTGGTTGATTTCCTGTTGGAGAACGTACCACATTGGAAGACCGGGCTATCTCCGGAGAAATCAGGAAGACATCATCACGACTACTATGGCGTGGTGGAGGTGTCTGACCGTTCAACTGAATGTTATTCAGTCTGTCAACTAACAGCTCATCCAACACTGTGGCAATTTGCGACCTAAGGTCAACGTCGGGTGCACGTGTGGAGGCCGATCTACCTCCAGCCGCATTAGCAACCGGGATGAAGACATGTCTCTGCTTCTGCGGTCGTGGTGTACGGGTACCCTTCGATTTTGGCTTCGTTTGAGATCGAGTCACTGGCCTCTCATATTTCGGAATTGCTCCTGTCCGTGACTTAACCGCTGGAGAAGCAACAACCTCAGGCCTTGTTTCCACAACAGCCGAGGGTGCAGCACCCTCTTGCGCTCCCACCTCTCCTGCTGCAGGAGTCGGCGCAATGTTAATAACAGAAAAGTGGGTAGGGCTACATGGCCGTCGACACAACGGACAAATATGGTGTTGTAATATCCAGCGGGTGATGCACGCTCTATGAAATATGTGCGAACAGGCCGTGACAATGACGTCGTCATTAGGAACATAAGTTCTCTTACAAATTGAACAACTCTCTGAGTTATTCGTGTCTAGCCGACTGAGGTCTTCGTCACTATGACGAACTGCCATACTAACTATAAAATCTATTTGATATTATGTACTAAATAAACTATTTAGGGACAAGGGTCCCGAAACGAGAGCAATTGAAGATTAAACTCGCAAAAAAAAACAAATTGTAACAGGGGGTGTTTGATAACCCAATCGCACAGAAATATCCCCTCACAGGGATTAATATTACTATATACTACTTCGTTTTCTTTCTCAGATAACAACAGAAAAAAAACAAATAACAAAGAACAGAAAAAAAACACTTTTTGTTTGAACAATAACAATACGAATAGGTAGGGGGTGTCCTTCTTCTACGGCTCCAATTTTGGATAGTAAATTTTTGGGAGGGCTACCGGAGTTCAGCGTCTTGAACAGCAAGAAAAATAAAGAAAAATAAACTAACTGATAAACACTTTTAACCATTAGAATCCAAACGATAAATATGTGATTCTTCAAATTAACTTCTATTCCTGGTTAGAAGGGTCAGAGTCAGGCGGCTATGCCACCACGACTCCAAAATTCCACATGTCCCCAATGAAAGAACAATTCCAATGAATCACATAGATGGAACGAGATGAAAAAAAAACAAGAAGAGTGACCTTCCAACAAAAAGGTAAGGACTTTTCTCTTAAACTATCTTGGCCTAAATATGGAAAAGGTCCCCAAACTTTAGGAATTCCAAGAGCAATAAGAGATTTCCTTACAAGGCGAAATTTAGCCTCCACCGACAACACTCAGTAGGCACTCTGTAAATAAGACAAGTTAATAAAATGAATGCAAAAAAAAGGTAATATCATCTGCGTACAGCAAATATGGAGAAGGTCGATTGACTACTAAAGGGAAGATAAAGGAATGGTGGTACTTGGTATCAGACATCACTGAGTGACACCTGGTATTCGGACCTAAGTACCACTTCTGTGAGGCTTACGACCAAGGTTCTCACGAGGGAGAAACCCAGTCGGGCCCCACGTTGGGCGCCATTTGTAATATTTTCCCTTCTCCCAAGAAGGAACCTACTACAGGGCTCGAAAAATATTACAAGTTGATTGGATCGCTGATTGCGAATCTGAAGTCAGAATTGCAAAAAATCAAAAAAAGAAAATAGTTTCTGAGCGGCAAGCCTTTTTTCCTCAAAAACACGGGCAATCTTGCTGGAAAAAACCTGGTAGGGGTTTTTTAGTCACTGATTGCAAATCTGATGTCCAAATGGCAACAAAACAAATGGGGGATCCAGAATGGTACCACTTTTTTTTTACAAACACGGCCGATCTTACTGCAAGAAAACTGGTAGCGGGTTGATTGGGTCGCTGATTGCGAATCTGAAATCAAAGTAGCAAAAAAAAATAAAGAAATTCTGAACGGCAATCCTTTTTTCGAAGAAATGGCCAATGGGTCTGCAAAAAGCTTGGGTTACATGAGTGGTTTCACTTAACCTGAACGCGTGCAAACGGTTTTCGGGGAAAATTACATGCAACATGTGATTGGTAAAAATTAAATTAAAGTAAACGCTCTTCACAAGTGCGCACATTATTTCCCTATTGGAGCGCGTATGTTATATTACGTTTACACTATCCCCAGATTACTTCATCTACTGCTTAATCTGGGTGTGGTGAGTTTAAAATTGTATGTATTTGACAGTTGCAGATTAAATCAGCCGGCGCAGATGAAGTAATCTGGGGATAGTGTAAACGTAATATTACCGCACTATTAGTTGTTTGTCATTGCCCAACAAAACAGTACTCGTGACTCGTACTCGGGTGAGAATGTGATGGCACACCTCGCCCAGGCTACTTGCCTCGGGCATTCCCGCCGAATATACTCGCCTCGTCCACTCGGCGAGAAAGTAAACCGGTCATAAAAGCTCCTCTCCATCTGATATCAATAAAATCTAATTGAAAATACAATCCATTTTATTCGGCACTGCAATATAGCGATATGTAGATATGTCTTCTAATCTAGTCAGTAGTTCAGTTCTCCATTCTCTTATTTACTATTACGACTCAGACTTAGACGAACCTAGTTCATCCACTCTTTTGTTCTTTCACACCATCTCCAACTCCATGACGGATAACAGATTCGTTTCATATACGGAATAGGTCTGCGAACCTAGTTTCTTGAAGCTACTCCGTTGTCGGACTCGGAGTAGATCGACCTGATCCGCAAGAGGAGCAGGTCATACCATGACTATATGGAACCCCACTTTGGCTTATGACTTGCTTGACAATACAACAAATTGTATTGTTCTCTATAATTTTATTTATTTTATTTGTTTATGAATCGCCTGTTCAAAATTTTGCGTTCTTTTATAGTTTGATGGATGGAGCAAAATTCAATTTTATGAAAGTAAAAGTGGTGTCTCCGACATGGGTGGAACCCCTTTTTTTCTTTTCTTTTTCATAATTAGAAATTAAATTAAAACAATCAATAACAACTATGAAAAGCCCAAAAATTTAATTCATTTAAAGAGAAAGAGTTAAAATGAAGTGAATTGGCTCCCTTGGAAGTAGGATGTTAACGTCATTTAAATATTTAAACAACTTTCTGCTGTTTTCTGGTATTATCCTGGTTCAATTCCGTCTTTCTATCTTCCGCCCATTGTATCCAGAAATAGAACACATCATCAACTTGACCATTTATTATACTATCTGCTAAAAACTTTTTTTTTTACTTTTGGTCCACTGAATTTTCCTTTTAAATTGTTTTTATAGGGGGATGAATTGATAAGAGTAGTAGTAGAGCTTTTTTCCACTATTTCCCCCAAATTCCAATGAGCTTGCGATAGTCCAGAGAATGTTTTAATACCCTAGACCTTATTTATGTTTTTGTCACGACGAAAATATTCAGCACCTTAAAGGAGGCTCCGTCAGTAGGACAATGTATACATATAAATAATCAGGTTCACCTCCTGATTCGATTTAGCTATGTCTGCCCGTCTGTCTGTTCGTTTGCATGATAACTTTCGATAGAATGAACCTAGAGGCTTAAATTCAATACAAAAGCTACTAAATATAATGGAAAGATACAGGTTGTAACGTATTATATATTATGACCTGTATCTTGCCATTATATTTAGTAGCTTTTGTACTGAAGAAGTGGGTAAGTCGTTCCCGAAATATATATATACAACATAAATAAAATTTGTAGTTTGGGAAAGCTGCGTCTTCTTTGATATACCTCCCCTTCTTTGTGAAAGGATCTACTTGGTAGATTTTAAAATGGGCATGTTCGAACCAAAGGAATGCCTACCTCCTCTGCAAATGTAATCTTAAATATTTGGTAACATTCCATAGAATGCAGCTAGAGACTTGAAATTTCGCCAAAAGTTTGTACTGTGGGTTAGTTAGTTTGTAGTGTGAGCTAGTTAGTACACTATAAACTTTCGATAAAAAGAGCTCACCCGTCTCAAATGGCGCCTACCTTCCCTACTAAGGTTCCTTAAGGTTTCAGTTCCGAATCCCGTCCACGACGACGTTCGTGGCCATGGATGTGCAGGAGGTGCATGCTGGCAACTGCATTCTCCGAAACCATTTTATGCCAACGAAACGTCAACTGGGCCACATGGAACAGTTGACGCGCTATGCCCCACAGGGGGTTAGGGCAATTGAGTAAGGTTCCTTCATCGTAGCTTCATCGATTAACCTCCGCTCAAACTGACCATATAACAAGCACCGTTTTAATGCATATGGCTGTTACCTTTTTGAAGTTGTGGTGGCACCACTAGGTTTGCACAAGTCTAGGGCAGAGTTGTTCATTTTCATGTAAAAAATATTTTTTTTACATTTTTACGGTAAAATAAGTAAAAAAGTGGTAAATAATGTAAAAAATAGGTAAAAAATGTAAAAAAATGTAAAATTTGTAAAAATTGTCTTCTTCTTCTTCAGAACTGTCAATCAGTTGCTATTTAAATGTTCGCTTAAGCAGTTCGTGTTGTGTTTCAGTGATAAAATGAGTAGCGGTAGGCCGTCCACAACTCAATTTCAACAATTGAATTTGACTCTCAGAAAAGAGGGGAAAAAATATAGTGCATTTTGCAACTTTTGTTCCAAGACGCTTCAAAATACGGCAAGTGCACGGTTGGCTGCATACAGGTAAATTTTCCATTCACTACGTTTATATCGCGGGAATATGTTTCAGTATTAATTAATCCCAGCTAACTCTCCATGATGTAAGCATGTCGGATTAGTTGATTGGATTAGCTCTTATCTCTACATGCGATGCGGTATTGGACTAAACGATTTGGATTGGGTTTGCATTTTCGTTGTTGACGGTTGCTTTTCTCTGTGTATGTTTCGTTTGAGTCGGCAGTATAAAAGCGCTTTTCATTAGAAGTTCTTTTCATTTCTAAAATTCTCCTTAAATCCAAGCGAATAGGCTAACATCTGACATTTGCCATATTTAGTACCGGCCGGTATAAACACTCCACGAATTAGAACTATGTAAATCAATTATGATCTAGTTAATACTCTTTTTAGTTCCACGATATAAACCTGGCCATTGGTTATTATTTTATTTTATGCTAAGACTATATATTTTTAATATAGAAAGCGTTGCATAAATACGGAGGCGGAGACAGAGTGTGGAGATGCGAGCATTGAGGAATACATCATTGAAGATTCTGGACAATTGATTCCGGTAATTTTAAAGTACTTTATATTATTAGAAGTTCGCGGTCTCACTTAATGTGGCGCTTTTTAGTTCGAGTCGATATCCAGTGGCGACAATGATGTGTTGATTTTAACCGACATTTTTTGTGATTTTTTTTTCATGGAGAACTTACTTTTACTTTGTAACGAATTTCAATACATAATGAATAAAATTTACCGAAACTTAGAGCGTATTCTTATTTCAAGAATAGAGAGGGCTGTGAAAGCCATATGCAACGAGAGTGAGAGTTAATTGTAGTACTGAGTGCTTTCAGAAGGCGCAGTCATTTAGCAACGATTCGGTAAATATGTTCTGAGTTAACTCTGCTTAGACGAACAAAAAATAAAACACGGAAAACAAGAAATCAGAAGTATTAGAAATCGGAATTCCTCATACAAATATGTTTTTTACATTTTATTTTTTTACGTGGCGTAAAAAAAACATTAACGTAAAAAAATGATTTTTTTACATGTAAAAAATCGTGTAAAGAATGTAAAGTAAAAAACCGGAACAACTCTGGCTAGGGTATACACGCTTCGAATTCTTGACTGAAGCCCAGGCTGCGGTTTCGTTCTAAATAGACATTGTATGCCGCTTGGAGGGATATAAACAACCAAATCGTAATGTAAACTACCTGAGAAGTGTGTATCTGATTTCGTATCTAGAGGACGTGTAAGCCCTGTTTCAATAGATGGCTGGCTGGGTGTGAATGGATTGGTAGAGAGAACTTTACCAAGTCTAGAAGCCACAGTGTGCACCCACCAAAAAAAGCTTCTCATGAATTCTGTTTGGATTTTCTGTCTCAGAAGGTTCTTCTAAGGATAGGGATGCTTTTTTTTTGTTAATTGCCTTGACCTCTCCAGGGGCATGGGCGCGTCAACGTCTCTTGTATTTCTATGCCTTGTTCACGTTTCGATATTATATCTACTTTTCGAACATGCTGTTAGGTTAGGTTAGGTGCAGGGGCTGCCGTCAAGTATCACAGCACACTTAGACCAGCATTGGGTTCGTTGTGGTACCACCAAAAATCGCCTCCAAACGAACCTACAAATCAAACCAGCCTGTGCTAGCTATGTAACTGTTGATCCTTGTGGCTGTTATATTCCTTAGGTCACTCAGATCATAGAAGACCCAAGAGCCCAAAAATTTACTTCTCCTGGGGGCCAAGGCCGTACAGTGACAGAGAAGGTGGAGAACACTCTCCTCCTCGTCTACATTTCCACAACTTCTGCGGAAGTCGTGATGAGGAATTCGGAGCCTGCAGGCGAGCTCCCCGATTGGGCAGTGCCCCGTAATGACCCCTACCACCCTGCCAATGTGCTTTCTGTTCAGCGACATCAGTGTGACAGAGCGACTGGGATCAAATACGTGCTGTTGCAGGTATGGACCTCCTATCCGCGCCGTCTTTATTTAAACTGACAAGCTCATAGCGCAGTGGGAGTTCTATTAATATCCACAGGCAGTTTTTGCTCACGGCGATGATCGAACCTCCACTCTCTAGATCGTAGAGCGGTGACCGAAGGAACACGGCCACCGAGCGCGTAAAGATACCCGATAGGAAAATCCACTTTGTAATGGATTTTTAACACACCTACTTACTACAGACTAAAACAGTTTTTTACAGATAGTTCATAAATATGAAATACGAGGTTTGTCTTTCAACCGCTCCAAGGAATCGTCAAAACTGACTAAAAAGTTTCAACCCTACAACGGATTCATCACATATCACACGTATTTTAACAATTTTTCAATAAAAGATATTTTCGCAAATGATAAGATATTATTCACAGATGCATCTGTAGATAGTAAGCAATATAATGTTTTATTGGTCTTCACCGAGAGTTTGATTTGATACAAAACGTCGATAAATACAACAAAACAACATGCCAGACATACATACATTACGAGTATGATGACGATGCCTGCGACAATCGGTTGCAAGAAACACATTAGTCGATTACAACTTGATGTAGGACCGTGTAAGGTCTACTGTGGACAGGAGAAACTGAAAAATCAACAGTAACAACAGCGCCTCCGATAAGTTTCATTTTCTTTTGCTTTGTAATTAGCGTAATTACTTAAAATGCTGCATTCCATCGGTTCCCTCATTGAAATAATGCGAAATCGGTGCTAGTGATCGACAAGAACAACGTCGTTATTTCGACAGGATACGGGAACTACAATAGAACAAGAACAATATATTAAAAATTAATTGGCAGAATCGAAATGAATGGTTGCTGTGTTTATGACGACATTCGACGAAAAGAGAAAAGGAAAATTTATCACTGTATTTCGTCGATTTGGTTTCACGAATTTCCCGAATTTTTATCGTTTTAAATATTCGGAGCGGTAGCTTCAAAAAGGAAGCAAAAAATAAGCATTTCGTTACCTGTGCTTATTGTGCATCTGAAACTGAAAAGAACTGGATTACTTCTTCTAAAAATTAGCCCACCGAAATTAAATTGAAAATGTAATCGCGTAATCTTTTTGTGTGTTGTCAAAGGAAACAGATCGCGTCGAAACAAATTGAGAGGAAGGGTGGGAGAAGGGATATTTTTCAAATTAAAAAGAACGTCGAGTACATTCCTTTTGCGGTATATTTTTCGAATTCACAGCGCAACCACAGTGTAGTTGAGGATTAGGGAGGCACAATAAAAATGCGCAACTTCAAGTTCCTATATGTATTAGCGTTAAAGGGTGGCAAAAGACCTTTTCCATAGTCCTCCACGTGGGTGCCCCCTGGTAACGGCAGGGTATCAAATCGCTGACGGCCAAGTCTTAGCGATAAAGGTGTGAGTTCCAAGGCAGCGACTGAGCGACTTGCGTTTGTGACTGTAAAAAAAACTATCATAACGGAGCACTATTCGTGTGTAATTTATGTGAAAGTACAGTCGTACAACTACGGCCTGCATTCGACGATCCCCTAAACTTTAAAATACCCAAGAATAGTGCTCCGTTATGATAGTTTTTTTCACAGTCGCAAACGCAAGTCGCTCAGTCGCTGCCTTGGAACTCACACCTTAAGACAGTTTGGAAAAAGGCAGATAGCTGTAGCCTGAATGGCTGACCAACACCTAAGCGTCTCAGGTTTAGTAGGTTGGAATGACTTGCGTCGTTGGACCTGCAACATAGTTGTGTGAACTTCAGCACGTTTATTAAACCATCTGAAGCAGCTATCTTCTGAGGCCATCCCCTGAATGGGGTTAAGCGATGTGCTGACAACTCACCCTTGTAAAAACAACTCCACGTCAAGAAACCTGGAACAAAAGCCTCGGATTGGACGAATCAACAACGACGACCACGCAAACGAGTAAAGACCCTGGAATGTACGCTCCCTGAACAAACCGGAGGCCGAGGCCGTACACAATTTTTACAAGTGGCAAACCATCGGGCCACAAGGAGTTTGGAGTAGCGTTTATAGTAAACAATCGCCTCAAGCCGCACATTACTGACTTCAAACCCATAAATGAACGGCTACGTGCGATTCGCATTAGGACTCAATTCTTCAATCTATGGCTCATCAATGTGCATGCCCCCACTGAAGTTAAAGAAGACCCAGTAAAAGACGAATTCTACGCCCGCCTTGAGACTCTCTTCGACTCACTTCCAACAAACGACGTCAAATTGCTGCTGGGAGACTTTAACGCGAAAGTCGGAAATGAAAGTTGGCACCGGGGGGCCACTGGAGGCCAAAGTCTCCATGCGACTTGTCGACTCCGCTTGCAGTAGGAATCTAGACGTAAGCTCTACATGTTTCCCGCATCGACGCATTCACAAGCAGACCTGGAAATCTCCAGACGCACATACCGTCAATCAAATTGACCACGTCCTCATTTGCAGGAGATGGGCGTCTAGTGTCATGGATGTCCGCTCTTATCGAGGAGCAAACTGCGACTCAGATCATCACTTGATAAAGACGTCCTACAGATGTAGAATTTCCTCAGTGCACCAATCGAGAATCAGCCCTCTCAAAATCTTTGCTGTTGATAAGCTTCTGAGCGATACTACAGCGGTGGCATATACAACCGCCCATGAGGAAGGTTAGGTTAGGTAAAGGGGCTGCCATGCTACCGCGTAGCACACTTGGACCACCTCTGGGTCCGATGTGATACCGTAAAAATCACCTACTTAAACCTAGGCAACAAACCAGCCTGTGCTAGCAATATAGCGATTGAGCTGCATTACACTCGTATCTTTTAGGTCCTCCAGCTCCCGGAAAAATCAGGAGCCCAGAAATTTCCTCCGCCTCGCGGCCAGGGCCGGACAATGACACAGAAGATGGAGAACGCTCTCCTCCTCATCCACGTCATCACAGCTCCTGCAAAAGTCATTGTGAGGAATACGAAGCCTCCAAGCAAGCTCTCCTATAGGACATGCCCCGTAATAACCCCCACGGCTCTGCCAATGTGTTTTCTGTTCAGTGAAAGCAGTGTGGCGAATCGACTAGGGTCAAGTTTCGGCCAAATCGACTTCGTTGTTTGACACGTATCGCCGTTTAACCATCTCTTGTTCGCCCTGTCAACCGCGGTGGCCTTGATGACATGTTTGCACGACGAGGCAGGCATTTTGATGTTTACACGGTCCCCCTCAATAACTCCGGTTGTCCCCTACCAAACCATCTCATCCGCCTCGCGGTTGCCTGCGAAGCCACAGTGGCTCGGTATCCAGCAGAGCGTAATGTTGAAAAAACCACCCATCTCACTAAGGGCTAAAAGACAGTTCGCGATGGTTTTCGATGTGGTCAGGACGGATTCAAGTGATCGATTGCAGCCTGACTGTCCGTGTAAATAGTAACGTCCTTCGTGGTCACAACATGAGTTCCCAGCCATGTCAGAGCTTCCAGGATTGCCGAAACCTCTGACTGCAGGACACTACAAAAGTCCGGAAGACGGAATGACAAGTTAATTCCCAATCCCTCCGAATAGATACCAGCCCCAACTCCGAAGATTCCACGAGGAATGCAAAAACTCACTTGACGCGAAAAACGAGGCCTACAGACAGTGGATACAACGAGGAACCAGAGCCAGAAGAGAAAAATATGACGAGCTACGGCGAATATCGAATAGAATAATTAGATGTAAGAAACGTAAATACTTTGACGAGCAGTTGCTGAATATAAACGAAAACTTAGCTAAACATCAGACAAGCGTACAAACTAGTAAATACAATCAAGAACGGCTACCAAACCACGACTAGCCTTTGTAAGGACAAGGATGGAAACATCATCAGCGACACCGATTCCATTAACAAACGATGGGCCTCTTATTTTGAAGAGCTTTTGAACCGACCATCTAACATCCCCACACAAAAAGCTCTCGACGATATTGTTGATCTAGGCCCACCCATAAAACCCACGACAGTAAAGGAAGTTGATTTCGCGTTGCGGTCACTAAAACGAAATAAAGCGCCGGGCGCTGATGAGATTCCAGCTGAACTGCTAAAATTCGGTGGAACGGGTCTAGTTAATGCCATACATCAATTACTACTGCGAGTATGGGAGGACGAGGAGATCCCAGACGATTGGCGCAGAAGCATCATCTGTCCAATCCACAAAAAGGGAGATAAACTGCGGTGTGAGAACTACAGAGGCATATTACTAGTTTGTACGTCCTATAAAATTTTGACCAAAATTCTGGAAAATAGAATAAAACCGGACGCAGAA
This sequence comes from Chloromyia formosa, assembly GCA_964017055.1. Classification (NCBI taxonomy): domain Eukaryota; kingdom Metazoa; phylum Arthropoda; class Insecta; order Diptera; family Stratiomyidae; genus Chloromyia; species Chloromyia formosa. Next base: position 64,068,336 of record OZ024817.1, read on the forward strand.
CGAATCATTGGCGAATATCAAAGCGGTTTCAGACCTGGTCGCTCCACAACCGATTAGCTCTTTGCAGTTTAACTGATACTCCAGAAGTCCTGGGAATACAACGTAAACGTACCAAATCTTTGTCGATTTCAAGCAGGCATACGACAGTATGGATCGTGGAGTACTGTTACAACATCATGCCGCAATTTATTTTAGTATACCGGCCAAATTAGTGCGACTGACAAAGATAAGGATGACCAACTCCATCTCACAAGTCAGGATCCATAATAGACTTACTGATCTATTTGAAACACGCACTGGTCTGAAACAGGGCGATGGACTGGCACCGACGCTCTTCAACCTACCACTGGAATACGCTATTCGGGCTATGAATATAGATAACAGCAAGACGCTACTCATCAAGTCGACTTAATTAGCAGCGTACGCCGACGACATCGACATCGTGTCCCGAAGATTGGCCGACGCAGAAGAACTTCTCCATATGCTCGATACCGCTGCAAAAGAAGTTGGACTACGTATCAACGAGAGTAAAACTAAAATAATGATGCAATCGACGACAAGGACACCTGCACAACCGAGCATCAATCAACATCGAGTTCGTGAACGACTTCATATACATACCTGGGTTGCAACTTGTCAAGGGACGTCAACGAAACTGAAGAAATGAAGCGACGGATACAGTTAGCTAATAAGACTTTTTTCTCGCTTCTCTCCATAATGAAATTGAAGCATGTGCACAGAAACACGAAACTCCGCGTGAACAAAACCATTATACGACCAGTGCTATGCTATGGCTGCGAAGCATGGACCCTAACTCAAGACTCCGAAAACATGCTAGACACATTTGAACGTAAGGTTCTGCGGCGAATTTTCGGGACCGTTTGCGATCGAGATGGATGGTGCATCCGTTACAACCATGAGTTGTATGAACTGTACGGTGAGCTGGAAGTTTCGAAAATCGTCAAACTACAACGACTTTAATGGGCAGGGCAAGTACAACCAATGGACGATGATCGCATGCCAAAGACAGTAATGAACGCAAGACGAGTCGTCAGAGCGAGACTGCGAGGACCACCGAGATCTCGTTGGGAGAGCACAGTTTATGTGGACGCCGCGCAGCTACTGGGCTTCCAAGATTGGAGGACGCGGTCACGTAACCGAGACAATTGGAGGACAACGATCCGGGCGGTCAAGGCCCGACGTCGGGCTGTCGCGCCAGGATGATGATGTAAACTGCCCGAAAGATTCGACATCTGCGCCACCTGCATTTCAATATTAACGTTGCAGCATTCCTGCAATAAATTATCTAAAGCAGCTCAGATCAAATTGTTAATGTATTGTAATTGCGTGGTGTTAACCTGCTCTGCTCTCCATGGCTGTTGAAAAAAACGCGCACAATCTGTTGGCCATCTAGGACTGAGTACTCAACCCAAAAGAGCAACAATCCTCAGCTAATATAATTATCACGATAATATAATTTATTCATAGACATTATTCTACCAAAGATTTTTTTTATTTTTAGGCCACATTTTGAAAATTAAAGTGAAAGATTACCACAAATTCATTATACGTGCGTGCATGTGTAAATATATAATACTAATGCAAAAACCACAGAAATCTACAATTACGCAATATATTTCTATAATATATATTTTATATACATATATATTTTGTCTTTTTTATTTTTTTTGTTAAAAATATTTTCCCGCACTATTTCAATCATCATCTGAGCTAGATACAAACATATTATTAGAGCAAAGATTTTTTTGTAAGAGTATTACTATTTTTTTGTTAGAATATAATGTAAACATTGGTGGTATTTTATTTTATTAGATTTTAGCATTTTTTCTCTCACTTTCTGCAGTAGTTACTATATATTTGAAAATATACGCAATTCTATATTAGTTTTTATCAGCTTTTTTATACACATAAATTATTTAAAATATATATGCATGTGTGTATGTACCAGATATAGATATTTTATCGAATTTTCTGATCTTTTCGTTTTTTGACGGTTTGCTCTTGGATCTAGTTACATATTAATGTAGTGTATTTCTATTTTTTTATTTATGTATGTATTATAGAGTTCTTCTGCAGATTTTATTGTAATATGTTTATACACAGCTTTCTAGTAGCAATATTACATTCATGTATATATGTAGTAGGCAAATTACAGTAAAAAGAAAGAACTATTGTAAGCCAATATCTATTTTATGTTATATATTATGTTATATTATACTCGTATTACATATAGAAGTGCTTTTTTTAATGAATTTTATTAAAAAAAAACAGGTTAAACTGTTTTTGTCGATATCAGTTTCTATGTAAAAATGGCACTGTATTAATCTCATTTCTATTTTTTAGTTTTGTTTTATAGCATGTTTTTGAAACAGCGTTACGAACAACAATTACAATAATTATTTATTAGTACGTGTGTTAAGGTTTCATATGCTTGATTCTTTTTTAACTTTTGTTTTTATTTAATTTTTAAATTGCTGATTTTGCCTATTCGTTCCTGATGGTCTGTAGGTCTGTGGGTTTTGAATTTCTGCCATTTGCCGTTTAGTAACTATTGTAGTACAAATACTTTTTTTTTACTGTTTCCTTTTCTAAAAACAGTTCCAAATTATTGTAGATATGGATTCGAAGTGTAAACTATCAATATGTAGTACTAAGAGCAGTGTAGTAGTAGATCTGAATGGTCTTATTGTTTCGTTCAAGAGGTTTGACGAGGTGAATTGTTTTTTTTTTATTAGTCTATAATTCAACTTGTTTGATTTTTGGTTTAGGTTGTTTAACTCTAATATGCGCGTGCTTTTGAATTATATTAAAATAAATACTATTCTATCATATTATTGATATATTCTGATGTACGAGTATTGAAAAGAAAAAACAAGCTGGCCATCGGCTAGCCGTTGTAACTTATGATGCATTTGCCACTCTGAAATTAGTAGTAAAACTTGTTCCGAGTTCACTGTTCCTATGAGAGGTATATGAAATAGTGGGCCGATTTCAACCAAATTTGGGAACGTGGTTTGGCGGCTTAGATCATACAGGCATGGAATGGGCTTGTCCTGTATGTCTCCATAGAAACAGTGGCTCCAAAATCTGGGTACAAAGTCGACATGTGGTCGACAGTCAGCTAACTCAGTAGATCGTTTAGTAATTATGAAATTTAAATATTGAAAAGAATTGACAGATCATAAAGACACAAAGAAAGTATTATCGATAGAAGGTGGACACAGAATGTATCATTCTACTGGTAGTTTCTATTAATTAAATAGCCTAAATAAGCCCTGAAGATGCCTTAGTGGATGTTCACACTGCGTGCGATGCCGAGCCGAGCCGGGTCGAGCGATGCGATGTGGTGGGTGTTCACATTGCACGCCGTGCGATGCCGAGCCGAACGATGGCTTGCGATGCAAAGATGATCCGAGCGATGGCTTGCGATGCAAAGATGATCCGGGATGTTCACTGCACGCAATGATGGAGAGACCAATTTAGTTCAAGGAATAGAATCTGTCCGACATCATGTCGTTTGTGCTTGACCCAGTAAATTTATTTTCTGTTTGAAAACAATGCTCTAAAAATTGAAGGGCGTCGCCATTGGGTGCATCCCATTAATGAAGAAAGGCCCAGTGTTGGTGAATTTCATCATCTCTTCCGCGACCTCAGACGAGATGAAGAAAGGTTTTGGAGTTACTTCCGTATGAGCACTACCACGTTCGATTACATAGTAGCGTCAATTTCGAGCAGCCTACAGAAACAATTCAGTGAGCCGGTACACATGGACGTCCAAATGACGCCGGATATGTGGACGCGTGAAGTGACGCAGATAGGAGCAGAAACCAGCGTCATCCCAGATAGCTATCGCGGTGGCAAAATGCCGCCGATAGCTATCGGATAGCTATCTGCGGCCATGTGCATCGCTTCATTGCCCGTAATGTATTTCTTCCTATCCGATTGAAAGTGACGCAGCGTCAGGCGTCATTTGGACGTCCATGTGCACCGGCACTAAATATGTAAGCCGCCGCTTCTGCTCTATGCCTTTATACGCAGCGGTGTCCGCTGCTAAAACCGCTTGTGAAACCACGCCTTCTAAACGCGACTTTATTACGGTGGTAATAACCTTTCATTTGAGCAATACTGAATCAAAACCGGAGTCCAAAGCGTATATACCCTAGACTTGTACAGACCTAGTTGTGATACCAAAACCTCCAACTGGCAACGGCCATATGCATTAAAAGTGAATTTTCCATATGGTCAGTTTGAGCTGTGGGCGTGGATCCAATGAAAAGTTTCATCGTTCATCCATTCGAATTTTGGATATTTACATTTGAACTAACGTTTATAGCGAAGGTTGCCGTTCATTCAATAGGGTCATGCCCATTCTCAAAATCAACTAACCAACCCACACTATAAATATTTGTCGCATTTTGCAAGTCGCTAGCATCATTGTATCGAAAGTTATCGCTCATTTGAAGTTTCATTTGTAGGGGATGTAGGGGTTGCTTGGGACGGAGCTTGGCCATTTCCAATACCAACCAACTAAATCTAAATCCAAATATTTGAATCAAATTTCAAGTCGCTAGCTTCATTCTATTGAAAGTTATCGCTCATTTGAAATTTCATCTGTAGGGGTTCCTTCGGTCGGATCTTGCCCATTTTCAATACCAACCAACTAGATCATGCTGCAAACATTTGACCAAAATTTCAAGTTTCTAACTTCATTCTATCGAAAGTTATCGTGCAAACGGACAGACAGACAGACAGATATGGCTAAATCGAATCAGGAGATGACCCTCATAATTTCCATGTATACACTGCCACACCGCCGCGCCTAAAAGTCTAGGGTATAAAAGCAGACATACATGCATTTTTTTCAGTGTGATCTTACATCAAATATTACCTTACAGCTCGTACTGGCACCATACTGGCTCCATGGAGCTTCACATCGCAAAGCATCGCAAAGCCCATAAACTCCATCGCAAAGTCCATTAAATTCCATCGCAAAAAATCATCAGCCGGTACTCGCACGAAAAAGCAAAATTGTTTGTGAAAACATCGGGCCATCGCTCGGCTCGTCATTGCATCGCGCGCAGTGTGTACACTCAAAGCGTGATTCCATTTAAAATTGAAGACTTTCCATTTTCTTGCTTTAAAAGCTTGTAATCGCATTGCATCGCTCGACCCGGCTCGGCTCGGCATCGCACGCAGTGTGAACATCCACTTAAAGGCGAAACGTTGGCAATAAACCAAATAAATCATAAATGCTGGAAGTGTGATTAAGTATAATAATAAATATCAGAATTGACATTTGTTTATACATAATTCAGTGCCGTCAACATTGTGTCAATACCGAAATGCCAACTGAGTAGGCTGACTGTAGATAATCAGAAAAGAATTGTCCTTTATTCATGCACAATTCGACAGAACAGTCAACATATGTCAATGTGTGCGTTCAGAAGAAACTGAGCAACTTCCGCTCAGCGAACATGTTCAGAACGAGCGGGTTCAGAAGTGACCGAGCAACTTCTGCTCGGGTGAGCATGATCAAATTTCACCGAGCAAGAAACATTTCTGCTCACTGATCAGTGCTCAGTGCTCAGGTTCTTCTTCTTCTTTTCAACCTCACGCTCATGTTGCGAGTTCCGACTTTTGATAGTTGTCAAATTGGGTTTGTTGTGTTTAGGTTGTGTTTTCTTGGTGTTTTCGCCGTTTCTGTGTTGTTTTCTCGTTTTTTTGGGATTTTCATCATGGACAGCGTGGGATTCATGTATTTTCCACTTTTCGGCACTTGACGTCTAAAATTTTCATCGTCAGCTTTCAGATGGTCGATTTATCAGCTGGTGAAGTAGCGTTCAGCAGGTGCAGACTCCAAACCGATCAGCTCCGGAGCAGCTCGCGAACAGTTGCGGAGCTGCTCGCGAGCGGTTTCTGCTCTTTTGCCACCTTCTGAACGCACTCAATATCAAACAACAACCGGCTGGCTATCGACTTATTCACCAGATGTTGGAGCCAGAGACATACAGGACAAGCTCATTCCATGTACTGTATGTTCTAGATTTGGCAGTCAATATGGTTGAATAATATGAAACTTCGTAAACTTCAGAAATGAAAAAGTTTTTCTAACGGTCGTTCCTATGACAGCTATATGATAGAGTAGTCTGATTTCAACTAAATTTGGGATTTGGGTATTTGAGATTTGACTAAGGATTATACTGATTTGTGTGAACTTTGAAAAAAAGATATATTTAGAAATAAAAAAGTTTTTCTCACAATGACGAATTTTTGGCAGCTTTATGGCGCAGTGGTTTGATTCCGTTGGTTCCGACATATTTACAGCGTGCAATAGAAATAAGGCTTTGTACAAAATTTCATCTCGATAGCTTTAAAACTGAGAGACTAGTTTGCATAGAGCCAGACGGACAGACGGACAAAGCTTAATCGACTCGTCTCATCATACTGACCATGAATATACGTATATAGTTTATATGGTCGGAGATGCTTCCTTCTGTGTGTTGCAAGCTTCATGACAAAGCTAATATACCCTATCACATCCGTGAAGGGTTTAAAAATATTTCACTATTTTTGTCAATGCAAGTTGACAAGAGAAAATGCAGAGGAAATGAATTTGCAGATGAAGTTTGTCAATGTAAACAACGACTGATGTCGAAAGAAACTGAAAGCCCAGCTGAGCAATTTACCACCTTAGGCTGCTTTTATGCCCAAGCGCATCGCATCGCACGACGCGATAGCCAGTCGCTTTAAAGTGCTAATTATGTCGCTTGTAGTCAACTCGCTGCAAGCGATGTTGCGACTATATGGGGTTCCTTCCTGTTTAAATCCGAGTGCAAGGGTTGGATTACCACTGCTATTATAAATTACATTACCAGAGGTCTTCATCATCTTCGGCGCGACAGCCCGACATCGGGTCTTGGCCGCCTGGATCGTTGTCCCAGTAGTTGCTCGGCGTCCGCATATACTGAGCTCTCGCAACGAGATCTCGGTCGTCCTCGCAGTCTCGCTCCGTCATCCGTTCATTACTCCCTCTTGTATGCGATCATCGTCCATTCGTCGCACATTCCCTGCCTATTGAAGTCGTTGTAATTTGACGATTTTCAAAACTTTCAGCTCATCGTACAGTTCATATAATTCACGGTTGTATCAGATGCGCCACCCATCTCGATCGCAAACAGCCCCGAAAGTTCGCCGCAGGCCCTTGCTAATGAATAGAGATTGTTAACAAGAAGTGGGACTCCATACGAATTAAGAGTGCCTGCCTAGTAGTTGCATATATGTTGGATTCCAACAGTACACGAAGGGGTAATGCCGAATAATAAGCATGTTACTCATACGATGGAACGTACTGGGCAGTTGTCATTTGAAGAGCTTTTTAAAGTGTTGTCGTCCCTATCCCTCTAAATGCGACTTCCATTTGATTATTTGCGTCTCAATTGGCACTGCGCTTTTGCTTAAATAGTATGAACTTCCACCTCTAGTAGTAATTACTTTATGACCTTGCGTTCGAATGTGTCTAGCATGTTTTCGGATGCTTGAGTTAGGGTCCATGTTTTGCAGCCATAGCATAGCACTGGTCGTATAATGGTTTTGTACCCGCGGAGCTTCGTGTTTCTGTGCACATGCTTCGATTTCATTATAGGGCAACCGAGAAGAAAGTCTTATTAGTTAGCTATATCTGACGCTTTATATCGTTTCGTTGTCGTCCTTTGACAAGTTGCAACCCAGGTATTTAGTATGAAGGAGGCAGCAACTAGCTGCCGAATTACGTATACGGTAAAATAAAGACCAATCGTCGACTTAAATAAAACTTAAGTATTTTAATTATGGATATTAATGTAGTAGACGCAAACGGACCGAACCCAACACATAACAGCATAAATAAGGGGTTTTAAAGAAAAAAAAAATTTGCAAGAAAAATGAATTTTTTCCGATTTGTTCAATATAATGCCGGGGCCAGATTGATCGCAGATGGCAGCAGCAACAATAACCTACAGATCTGCTTTTGCCGCTGTCGCTGCCGCTGCGTTCAATCTAGGTAGCGAAGGGTAAGGGAAATGCATGCTTTCTAATTTGATTTTTTCGCTGCCGCTGCTGCTGCATTCTGCATTCAATCTGGCTCGGGCATAACTCGACAACTATTCATCTTACGTAAAGGTCGACATACACGGCAAGCATTTTAGTCGCGAGCATGCATCAAACTACGTAAAACTCTATAAAAAAAATCTGCTCATTTCCACCGTTCTATGATATTTGATGGTTCGATGGAAGTTCGGTCGTGGTTGTGCTCGTTCATGTGTGGCGACTTTTAAAGATAGCTATGATGAAATTAAAGAGAGTAAAATTTCCTACATTTTACGCACAGAAATTTTGTTCCTTATATCAACAGTTTAGCCGCGATGGTGTCGCGAAAGTGGGTGTTCAAACCAAAAAGCTAGAAAAAAAATCTTGAACTACCACACTGTACATCGATGTAACAGGAAAACTACCCATTTTACGCAGTTATATTTCATGGTGACCTTGAACAGCACTCATAGAGGGTTTTCGGCATCAATGTCGTTTCGGTGCTAGTGCAGGTCCGTATCAGGACAACAGGGCCTTCTTGAAAGGACCTTCTTGAACAGGGATGAGATAGAAACCAAACCTAGCCCATATAGATATTATGACATGCACGAACGGTCGGAGCAGACGAGCGACGTGCGGTCGGGGAGTCGAGCGAACTAGCGAAAAGCGAGAGACGTGTTGCGTGAGTCGAGTCGGGCAAGCGCATCGACGAGGAGAGGTTGTGTCTGAGCCGAGTGCGATAGTTGGTGAATAAAGCGATTAAACATAAGAGCTTCGCGTTTTTATTTTCAAATCCAGGATTCCTTGTGTCACCCCACGTATGCCACACTGGTGTCAGAAGTGGGATCCTGGTGGAATCGCGAAGAAAATCGAGCGACGAAAGTGGTGAAATTGTCAGACAGAGTAGTGCGGTGCGCGAAGAAACGAACTGGTCGTGGGAGCAGTACGGCGAGCGGTGAAACGAATTGGTCAGATAGAGTGGCGCGGTACGCGGAGAAACGAACTGGTCGTCGGAGAAGTACGGTGCGCGGTGGAGCGAATTGGACAGATAGAGTTGGGCAGTGTGCGGAGAAGTGAACTTTTGTTACACTATGCCTACTGTTGAGGATCTGAAGGTCGTCCAGATGAAGAAGGAGTTGGAGAGGAGGAGTCTCCCAACAAATGGGAACCGAGTAGCACCAATGGCCCGTCTTGTTGAGGCAATCGAAAAGGATGGGCATGATGCAACCACCTTTCAGTTTGTGGTGGACGACAAACCCAACAGCGAGGATGCTGGTTCCATAATGGCGGTCTTGCAAGAAGTTTTATCAAAAATGGACCAGCACCGGCAAGACATTGAGACGTTTTCGGTTACTCTTCGCACACAAATTGAGAGCCGACTCGAGCAAATGGAAGTCCGAATGAGTGGCAAATTGGAGGATTTGCGGCAGGAGATGAATGCCAAAATGGTAGCTATGTCAGCACAAGTCGACCACCCTATGAATGAATCGGAGGTAACGGAAGTGGTCGCCAGAGCTTCGGCTGCAGTTATACCTATTGGATCCCGAAGCTTGAAAACTCCAATATTTAACGGTGAATCACCCTGGGGCATTTATAAAATGCAGTTTGAAGCGGCCGCTTTAAATAATCAATGGACCGATCAAGAACGTGCGACGGCACTTATACTAAGCCTGAGGGAAGCTGCGGCTGAAATTCTTCAAAGGGTCTCAACTGAAAACCAATTAAGCTACAGCCAACTGGTAATGCTCTAGACATGCGGTATGGTGAGGAGCATATGAGACCCATATATCGATCACAACTGCGGAATACGTCCCAGAAAGCAGGCGAATCTCTCCAACAACTGGCGCAAGACATCGAAAGATTAGCGCTCTTGTCGTATCCAACATCAGATCCGGAACATCGAGATGAGACGGCGCTGGAAACTTTCATCCGGGCATTGAGGGATCACGATCTTCATCAGTCATTGCTATTAGCTGACAAAAGAACGCTTAAAGATGCTTTAGCGTATGGGCTGACTTTCGAATCAGCCAAATATGCTTCGCGTGTTGAAACCAAAGTGCGAGAAGTCATGGACGAGTGCATATGCCAACGAGCCAGAGGAGAATAACGCCCAGAGGGAGGCATAACATGCTGGAACTGCGGTAAGAAGGGGCATTTGAGACGTGACTGCCGCCAACCACCGCGTGCTCAATATTGCCAAGGATGCGCTGCAAGGAAACGGCAAGAAAATCTGCACAAGGATAGCTCTTCCTCCACTGCTGCGACGGGAAACGAGTGAAGCCTAACTTCGCGGGGTGGAAGTGGGCTTGTAAATCGAACGCCCCCAGTACTATCATCGATATATCCCGATTACATCGGGGAGGAAACGAATTGTGCTTACGAGGTCAAATTGAAAACCGAAGTTGCTTATTTACCATCGACACCGGAGCGACCAGGTCTATTGTCAGAACGGAAAGGGCGGAGAATTGGAGACTTACCAACGTCGGCAAGTACGTCCTGCGAACGGCTACAGGCGGAACAACCCGAGTGCTTGGGGAAATTGGCCGCAAAATACGACTAGGTATGAATTTCTTGAGCCGTCATGGATTTCATCTGGACTTGAGAGAACGATTGCTGAAATGGAGGAACGTCGAATTGTTAATGACGACTTCGGCTACCGATGACGTTAAAATGAGGATAGTGATCGACGAAGACGCGAGCATGCCACCAGCTTCGGAGAATGTTATCTGGGCCAAGATCGATCGGGATACCAATGGACATCGATGTTGCCTCATCGAACAGGCGGAAGCAGCACGCCCATCAAATATTATGCTAGGTAGGAGTTCGGTTAAAATTGAGGACAACCGACGTGTTCCTGTGAGAATATTGAACGTGGCTGATACTGCTATCAAGTTGAACAAAGGAGCTGAGATCGATAGTGGCCACCTTATATCCTCCGTAGCATCGTGGGATGAAGTCACCGGGTGTTAGCAGTTACCAACTATAAATGGACGAAAGGAACAGCTTGTCCAACGTCTTCTCCGATCAGCTGAACTGAGTGAAGAAGAATACCAGCAGGCAGCATATCTGAGAGATCTAGGAAAACGGTTGGACTCAATACACGAGACGGTACGCAGTCGGATGCAGCTTAATAGAGATCGAATGAAAATGCGGTACGATAGGAGAGCAAATTCATCGGGATTCCAGTTGAACGATTTGGTGTGGTTATATAACCCCCGTCGTCGCAAGGGGTTGTCCCCGAAACTCCAACCCAAGTGGGATGGTCCCTACAAAGTCCTGGGCCGCCTAAGCGATGTAGTATACCGCATACAAGAAGATGGAAAACCACGGGTAAAAATGAAAATCGTCCATCTCGATCGTCTGGCTCGATACCATGGTAATGAACGTACTCACGAGGAAAGGGAGTTATCTGTTCGGGACGAACAGAGCTAAGGAGGGGATAATGTGACATGCACGAACGGTCGGAGCAGACGAGCGACGTGCGGTCGGGGAGTCGAGCGAACAAGCGAAAAGCGAGAGACGTGTTGCGTGAGTCGAGTCGGGCAAGCGCATCGACGAGGAGAGGTTGTGTCTGAGCCGAGTGCGATAGTTGGTGAATAAAGCGATTAAACATAAGAGCTTCGCGTTTTTATTTTCAAATCCAGGATTCCTTGTGTCCCCCCACGTATGTCACAATATTTTCGGAATCGTTGTGATGTGACAAATTCTCTGACAAAAGAAGACGCCGTGAGCATCACTGGGATATTTTCATGTGACGGGACGGTTTTTTTTATTCGTTAGTGGTGAATATTTTATACTATACCTTATAGTACGGCTCTTCTATTGGTGCTCCGTGTTTAATGAGAATCGATCTTCAGTTGGGTGTGATGTGATGTTTTGGCAGCACCACTCGCAGTTGATGTCAAACCTTGCCAATATGTATACTTTCGGTCTGATGATACCTATGCTCTGGGCAGAACGGACATAAACAATATCATGGGTGAAAGGAGCAAAAAGACAAATTTGTATTTAGCTTCGTTGGGTGACCGTAAGCACCATTTGGTGACGGCTTTTAACATAACGAATTTGAGTAGCTGTTTACGTAGGACGGGGAGATTTTGTGTTATTAATGGTAAATATTTATGATATTAAATACCAATTGGGTCTATATGATCATGATCAACTAGTGGGTTATCCATCTCCAGCTCGGTTTCGAGGAATATTTCGTCTTCTTCGTTTTGATTGATCACTGCGATGTTATTGCAGCTCGCCTCTCAGTTAAGGTACGTATTAGAGGAATAAATCCCCAAAATTTTCTTGGCAGTTCTTTGTGCATTTGCAGGAGACAAGATTCAACAAAGCAGAGCTATTGTATAATTATTTTTTTAAGAGGAAATTTGAAGTTTGGCTGATTTGGTTCCATCCTGCATACCAACTTAGTATGCATCTGCAGTTTAGCTTGATAATTTTCACTACAATATATATTACTCATGCACTTTGCAGGAAACTTAAGTACAGATACCATAATTTTTTGCTTTCCACCCCTAAGCGCTGTACCGCACTAGGGGTTAAGGGTTAAGGCAAAGTAGTAGTATTTAGGAATTTTCAACTCAGCAACTATTGCTGATCCTGGTGATATACTCTTAAAGAGTGCCGTCATTCAGCAATTGCAGATGTTGGTAAAGTAACAAACGTTTGTACCTCAAGATTGGCTTCTTGAACAAAATATACCTTAGGTGGCTCAGTGGGCGAAGAGGCACCGTCGTTGCAGTTTACAAGTGCACAGATTTAATTGGGGATCCGCCGTTTCGAAAACCGTCCAAATGACGCTGCACGCCGCGTCACTTAAGCTATCTGCATTTCAATTTACATGATGCGATAGAACGTAGCGTCACTTTGTATTATATAAGCCGGGTCACATAATGCCGAACACTAATTTGAAATTAATGTGAAGTATCTTGAATCACTCGAAGGAAATTTCAAAGCATCGCTTGAGTAAAAGTGATCCTCAAGCGAATGGTTTAAGAAATTTCACACAAATCACACATTAGCCGCTTTCGATTCGATAGCCCGGCTTCACAGACCGAAAAGAACGCCACGGCTCTGCGACGAGCGAAATTAAACAGCCACCATACAGATACTTCGCCATCGTGAGGGCGAATTGCGGACTCAGTATACATTTAGACGGAGGAGAAAGAAGTTGATGTTCAACCACCTTGCTTTCAACTTTTCTTCGATGAGATCCCACATGAGACCTGGATTAAAACCGGTCTATCGTTTTGTATGAAAAATGAAAATGATTTGAGATTCGGTTGAATCGAAAGCGGCTATTGTGACCGTGGTCGTGCTCCGAGTTCGAGTGTATGTGGCCCGGGTTAATAAAAATTGGTTTGCGGACGCGTGAACTGCCGCAGATAGGAGCAGAAACCAGCGGCATCCCAGATAGGCATCGCGACGGCAAAGTGGCATCCCTTGTACATCGCTCCATTGCCCGCAATCAGGGCCGGTCAAAGTCTAATTTCAGATGCAGGCAAGAACATTTTGCCCCCCTCCCCCTTCGTTCATATTTTTCAAAACAGTTTTTAGGGAGGGGGCCCTTTCCTATTATAGCGCCCTGTGGCATAGCCTGCTTCGAAATATCTCTACCTTTTAAAGTCAACCACTAGTTTGTTGAACCGATATATGTACTATACAGATAAATGATTGTTGTTGACAAGCCATGATGGGTTTAAGGCAAACTGGAACATAGAATGCTTTTCGACGTCTATCTATCTACAATATAAAACAGTTGAATAATGGTTGAAATATCCCGGAAAAATTTAGCGCGCAATGTGGGCTTGGTGTGATTTCATCTTGTCAATGAAACCGAAATGGGCAATCCAATAGGTAGCGTTAGTTACAAGTCAATGAAAAAAAATCCAAACCGCTTACACCTTAAGATTTGTAGTGTAGCGTAATTTATTAGGTAGGATATTCCGCGGCCTTACCACCGACAACCTGTTTGCGCACCGCAAATGGTAAAGCCGGGCCGGTAGGCAGGGCCGACTTTAGGGCAGGGCGAGCAGGGCGGTCGCCCTGGGCGCCAAATTTTGGGGGCGCCAAATCCGGGATGCTCCATTTTTAGATGCGTCAAATTTAGAATTAATTATTAATTTTCAAGAAAGTCTATCAAGAAGAATTATTCATTTCTTTTTTTTTCAATCCAACTGATACAAATCCATCAGTAACGACATGTCATTTCATCATAAGTACACCCCATCACTACACGTACCATCCGACTTCATACATTGGAAATCAAGGGGAAATTTTTTGTGAAACACGAGGCTGCTCCACCAACTCTCTGTTTGCATGATAGAGTCAGTCGTAGGTATGGGCTTGCCAATAGAAGATTTTGCTTTTTCTCATTAATAGAAAGCATTCCGCTGTTTAGATTCTACAGCCTCAATTTATCGACTCTGTCGTTTAAATTGGACCAACTGAAATCAAAGATTTGAAATTTCCACTAGATTGTCAAAAGAAGCATTTTTCTCTAAAGCTCACCATGAAAAAACTGGACAATGGCGAAGAAATCAAGAGAAGGTGGCTAACATATTCCAAAACCACTGTTAATAGCCGCTATACATTATGCGATCCATCGGCCGATGGATCGCCACAAAATATCAGCTGATCAAAATTATATGGAACTGTCAAAAAAATCTTCAACGATAAGCGCATATACAGACCGATCTATAGGCCGATTTCGATACCGGGCGACAAATCGGCCGATCAATCGATGTGTGTATGACACGTTTAAGGCGTATTGTTTTTGTTGCAAACTATTTTCTGCGGAAGCGAAGTCAGCATTTTGAACGACTCTTTTCCAGGACTGGAAGCATGTGTATAAGCGTTTGCGAGATCACGAAAAATCATCCGGCCACGTTAAAGTATACATATGTTCTGTGGTTAGAGTGTGGCTGTCTTTAAACAAAGGAATAGATGCAGAACAACAGAAGCTGATGAATCAAGAAATTCAACATTGGAAATACGTTCTAGAGCACCTGATGATCACCATGTATCTTGCTCAACAGAATCTGGCTTTTCACGGGTCATCCGACAAACTTTTCACGAAGAATAATGGAAATTTCTCGTGTTTGGTGGAGTTATTCGGAAAATTTGATGACGTTATGCGAGAGCATTTGCGCAGAATATCAAAAAAAGAAATAAATTATCACTATTGTGGAAAAATGATTCAAGACGAATTAAAAGATCTTTTGGCAAACAACGTAATGAATGAAATACTTAGAAGAATTCGAAAAACAAAATATTATTCTGATATTGTCGACTGTACTCCGGACATAAGCCTTACCGAGCAAGTGTCATTTACTTTCAGATTCGTCGTCATCAAGGAACATTTTCTAGGATTCCGAATTGCTTCTACATCTTTAGGAGAAGGACTTCCAAATCTATTACTCTTAACTTTGGAAGAGGACAATATTAATATCGATGACTTAAGAGGGCAAGGATATAACAATGGCGCGAACATGAAAGGGAAAAACAAGGAAGTTCAGGCTAGAGTTTTGGAAGTGAATCCAAGAGCAGCGTTTGTGCCATAGCTTGAATTTAGTCATCGCTGATGCTGCTTCCTTATCGAGAACATGCATCGCTTTTTTGGCGTACTTCAGTGTATCTATGTCCTTGTCTCGGCGTCAACACAAAGATGGGACATACTTAAGGAGCATGTTAAAGGTCTTACCGTCATATCATTATGTACAACTCGTTGGGAAAGCGGACTGAACACCGTCAAAGCCATCAAGTGTCAAGCATATATTGATGGAACGGTAAAAGGGGGCGCTTCCTTCACATTTGCCCCGGGCGCCGTTTTGTCTAAAGCCGGCCCTGCTGGTAGGGAACACTTGGAGAAGGGCGGTTGTGAGAGCGACTTTTGAAGCGACACTTACATATGTCCTGGCGATTTTGCTTGGTACCAATTATCGTCGATAAGTCACTCTTATTGGAGAATAAAGCCCAAGATTCGAAATTGAATCGTTCTCGCGTTAATTAAAACTGTGATCGGACAAATCGCGAAATATTTATAACTGAATGAAATTATATTAAATTCAGCTCTATATTAAAAAGTATTACATTAAGCTTTCTTTTTGGTGCCCTCTTCGGCGCCCTTTTAGAGTCGGCGCCCCAGGCGATCGCTTCCTTCGCCTTTGACTGGCTCTGCCCGCAATATATTTCTTCCTATCCGTTTGAAATTTACGCGGCGTCCGGCGTCATTTGGACCTTCATGTGCATCGGCACTTAGATCGTAAAAAGTACAATACAGTAAAACTATGTATATACTAATATATCTTGACTGTTGAACGCTGACTTTAATGCAGAAACCCAAATAATTGGATAGGTGTTGAAAAATGCTACACATATTAGCCGTGTTCGATTCAAGCGGACAGAGATCCAGAATGAATCGAACTCCACTGGTTTACGACGAGCGAATTCAAACAGCCACCTTCAAGATGGGGGGTAAAAATTGGGACGAAGGCGATGACTCATATCCAAATAGATATTCGAATTCGCCTATATTTAGCAAAGATACCAACCCGCTTGATCCGCTGAGCTCCCAATATCAGAGCTCAATCAAAGACCGGTCAGTCGTTTTTGTATCCGAATGGATCTTTGTCTGATTGAATCGAACACGGCTTATGAAAATTGCTCTCAACTATACAGTAGTTGTAGATACATATTTGTACTCTATGGTATGTGTGTGCGTGTCATTTACGCTTTTAGAGTTTTTTTTGCGTTTTACACCAGTTTTCGCGACACTTTTGCGACTAAACCATTAATTTGAGAAATAGCTTCTTCTAATGTAGAACATTTTACCCTCTTTCATTTCACCATAGCTATCTTTTACGTAAAATGCGTAGTTATGAAACTTAATTTTTACGGAACAAGTTTTAAATATTAAAATTAAGAATTAGTTTCGTTTGTGTTTTTTTACTATTCTAGCTCTCGTGGTTTTGCAGTTATTGCGTTTCTAGTAATGTGAGATCGACGTAGTAGTAGTCGATTTATTCTACATCGAGACCACGTTTTTCCCCCTTAAATATGAAACATTCGCCAATTTTCAAATCTAGGTCCTTAATCCTTACATGCCGTTCGAAAGCTAACATAATGGGACAATTTTTATCAACTTTGCAGAATTGTTGTTGTTGTGTTTAACCGTTCATGAGATATTCTCTGACAGATGGACAGACTCGTACATGGGTTTGATTTTATATTTTTCCTAAAAAATCTTACAAACCTGTTTGAAATGGATTGTGAAACAGTAAAGAATTGCAATGATGATATACTTGTCGATGTTTAAATATTTGTAGTTAGTCTAATTAACCAAATCATGGATTTAAAAACACTACAATTTAAAATATATTTCAATAGCCAACAACGCGAGAGTGCTTTAATTAGTCGAAATCTAAACCACAAAATCTAAATCTAAACGCATAATTTATACGCAATATGTGAAAAACTTGGCACTTTATATTTCTAATTCGGCGAAATCGATTGAATGGGAGTTCAAACCTGTTTTTAGTCATTTTAAATTTGGTTCTTTACAGTTGCTGCCATTTTGTGTTTTTGTTGTTTTTTGCTTTTCTTTAATTTGTGTATTCAGTTTTTTTTACATATTTTTAAGGACACAAGTAAGCATGACTTTAATAATATTTCTTTATTTTTTTATTCTTCCAATTATAGCTTATTAAATTACATTCTACATATTGCTTTTTAGGTTGAAAATTGTTTTTCTTTCTTTTTTATTTGTTGACTTTTCTCTAATAGTAAGGCTCTTAAAATTGTACAAACAATTAATGGCGAAAATTATATACACACATATTTATTTAAGAATTTATATTATATACATTTGTAGCATAGATTAGAAATTAAGTTAAAAATATGGCGTTTTGGATTTTCATATTTTTACTAGTTAAATTATTTTTGCTTTTAACTTGTTGTAAATATGAATTTTAAATGGACTTTCTGCATGCTTTACAGAATATCTTATCATCAAAAATTACGAGTGAAACTAACGTCATAATTATAACTCATTAGGAAACGATATTTTTAACCTTTTTTTTACGAGATTACTACCATCATCTAAAAAAAGTCGATTTTGATTAGGTTTAAATTATGGCATTGTAAAAAAGCATCACATGTGTTTTTTTTTATTATGTTGTATTATTAATTTTAATTATTTTTTCAGTACAATGTACTGAAGTTTTTTTTTCAGAGATAAATATAATCATAGTATATTTTTTGTAAGGTGTAAAGACGATGGACGAATTTCCATAGATATTTTTATGTTAATTATTACATTTCTAAAATTCAGGATCAAACATAAAATAGAAAAAAAGAAACAAACCTTTTCCCATGTTCATAAAAGAGGATCAGTGCAACACACATAATGTGCTCTTTAAAGGTTAATTTATAAATCAAGGCGCCTTTTAATTGCATACTGTTTCTTTCAATCGTAGAAAGTCAACTTTTGAAGACTGTCGTTTGGTTTAATATGTCCCTCGTATAGGGAACTTTACCCACTGCCTAAGGCGGCTATTACACTATAAAAGTTCTTTTACAAATATCTTTTATGAAAGCTATTTTCAAAGAACTTTTATAGTGTAATAGCCGCCTAAGAAAAGATTTGCGACATGGACGTTGCTTGTTTCAACAACTTTTCTAATATGCTTGCACACCTTCCCCCTTTAGCGGCTAATATCATTCATAAAAGTTATTTTGAAATATCGTTCATCAAATATATTTGTAAAAGAACTTTTATAGTGTAATAGCCGCCTAAGAGCGACCACAGAGTGAAAGCTGAAGCTGATGCTTATGCTGGTTTTTGATTGCAAACACTCAATGAAGAGAAACGTTTACGTGAAACGTGCTCATGGAGCTTTCCCTGCCCATGCTATCGCTAAAGCTCAAGATCGCATTCGTAATTGTCCAGTGATTTCATATATAAAATCCATTCATAAGACACATAAAAATGAACGAGTACACCGGACAATTACGAATGTAATCTTCTGCAACATGGGGAGGGTAAGCTTCATGAGCACGTTTCATGTGAATGTTTCTCTTCGCAGAGTGTTCACAATTAAAACACCAGCATAAGCATCAGTTTCAGCTTTCACTCTGTGGTCGCCCTAAGGCAGGTTTAATAGCCGCCATACATTATCCGATCCGTCGTCCGATCGATCGGCCGATGGATCGCCACAAAATATCTGCCGATCTCCACTGCACACACACTGAGCGATTTTCGTGCGATGCGATAACGAATGACAATTCAAAAAATAGGTTATGATTCACTCCCAAACCAACCTACATTCATTTTTGTTAACTATTTGGATGTGTGTGGTATTTTCGTATACCACATATTTGATATTTCAATTACAGTGCCATTTAAATCATAAGAATCCTTGAAATTTCATAATTTAATAATTTGGTAATTTGACATTCACTTGCGATAATCACATACACTATCCAATCGATCGTCACCGATCGATCGCACGAAAATCGCACAAAAATATCGGCAGATCAAAATTGATCGGCCGATCGGTGCGATTTCCACATACACAGGCCGATCCATCGGCCGATATCGATTTCGGGCGACGGATCGGCCGATCGATCGGTGTGTGTATGGCCCGTTTAACATGATTCGTACAGTATACACACGAGATTCTAGCAAAAGTACCAGTGGCATCAAGCTTTCTATACGGATGTGCAAATTTAATTCAATCGTCGCACATACTCGTACAAAGCTGAAAAGTATACATTTTATTATTTAACATACGAGTATGTATGTATGGGTTTCTTAAACGTAACGCGCGAGAATTTAATGATCCATATGCTTTGAAGATTTTGTCTTTTTCTTCCTTGCCCTTTCATACCACTCTGCGGCGTCACGTTTCTCTGCCTGTAGTGTTGGCACTTCGCCCATTTTGGTGGTATAATCTCAGCTTCCTTCTGCAGGCAGCTTGGTTTTGGATAGTATCATCGCCGAGATTAATGTGTTGTTGTTGCTTTTTCATCTGATCGATCCACGTGTGTTTCTGCCTCGGGGTTTGGGTCCAGCAAATGGAATATAGTGCCTTCATGACTGGGTTCTCAGGCGGACGCCTTAGAACATGACAATACCAATCCATACAACGATCTTCAAGCTCTTTAGTGATCGGTTGCTCAACAAACAAGCTGCATCGGATGTAGGTACTTTTGATATGATCCTTTTTGGACACACCGGTTGACATCCATAGCATTTTCGTCCCGGTCGCAGTCATTTTTCTTTTGTATGGCTTGTACATAGTCCAGCATTCAGACGCACATGTTCGGGACGTACGACCGTTTTGTTCAACTTACTCTTAAGTTGGAATTGTTTGTGACACTTGGTTTCATTCTGCACACCAACTTAGTATGCGTCTGTAGCTTAGCTCGGTAACGCACCGGGCATTTTTTGCTACTCGAAACACGGTCTCTGCGGTTCGCGCCCCGCAACGGGACCAACTATTTTTTATTCTCAAATTCCCTCTGAATTAATTTCTCCGAGCTTAGTGGTTTCGTATGGATAGTAGCACTCATCAGGTCTTGCATCTTTGCAGCTATCCATGTGCAAGACGACCACGAAAGTGTGAGAATTCTGTTTGTATAAGCCGTGAAGGCGTGATTTTACTTGAAAACTCGACCGTGGAGGTCTAGATGGTGTGAAGCACTTATATTAACTCACTAGAGGGGTGGAGAGAGGGTGAGAAGTGGAGATATTTGTTCCCTGGCAATTTTACTTTATATATTAATGTTCTTGCAAATGTTCGAGTAGCAAAAAATGCCCGGTGCGTTACCGAGCTAAGCTACAGACGCATACTAAGTTGGTGTGCAGAATGAAACCAAGTGTCACAAACAATTCCAATTTAAATTGAAAATGATTCGCACTTGTACATTTGCAAGAACATTAATATATAAAGTAAAATTACTCTTAAGGTTTCGTGGCATCTTCTTGTCGCAGAAAACTCCACAGTTTTCTCGCCACTTCATCCAACCGACACTGATGCGATGTTTGATGTCGTCATCGCAGGTAGCTTCCTGTTGACCATCGAGTCCAGGTAGTTGGACCTTGTACACGACTTCAGCTGCTTTCCTCTTATGCAGATATCCGGTATCGGTATCTCTGGATCTGAGAAAGGACAGCAAGGTACTCAGTCTTTCATATGCTAATCCTCAGTCCATGATCCTCCAGTGTCTTACACCTCTTGGTCAGTGCAGCCTGCAAACCTGCAACGATGTCTTTTCTACTCAGGACAACGTCATCGGCGAAGAGAAGAGATATTTCCAGGCCGAAAGAGATGAGTGTCAATAAATAGAGCGTGGATGATGTTGGAGAGCAAGGGACTCAATACATTGGGCCGTATGCCTCAAAAATAGTAAATGCTAGTTTAGTAACAATCACTGGCCTCGTTTATGCCGTGGAACTATCTTCGAGTAATGACTAGTTTATGCTAACTCACGACGATATAAACATGTCGCATTAGCTAGTTTTGGTACTAATTTTAGCTCCACTTGCGATGCAATACTGGACTGAAAAATTGGGACTAGATGGTGTTGCTGTCTTCGTTAGTGGTGTTGTTGGTGAAAATTCTATTTTATATGTTATATAAATACCTCATCCTTTCCTGAAACTCTGCATCCTTTCATCCTTTTATTGTAGCGGTATAAAGCGGTATAAACACATTTTTATTAGTAGGCTACTGCCTCTTGAGATTCTTTTTTCTCTTCTCCTTTGACTATGCGGGCTTTGTTCTCGATGTCACCGCTGATGAAATCAGAAGTCCACGAGTGAGGCTCCAAACACAGTCGGTTGGCTAATCCACGTAAGGGATTGTACTGCCAGGGTTTGTAAATCGTTTTTAAATGTGCTTTTGATCGCCTACTCCTGTCCTTCTAGACGATTCTGAGCCGCGTGGTGAGCCATCCACCAAAAATATCCAGTAGAGGACGTCGTTAATGTGCGCTGATTCGCAGCACAATCACTCCACTATAAGACAATTCACTAATAAATTTCTCAGGGAATTGTTAACTAGTTTGCACAAATAGGTTAATAGGCTATTGCGCAGCGAATTAATGACAGCCACTTTGCGACACGTCCTCCGTGGACGCTGGCTAAGACCCGCCATAGACGGTGCGATCCATCGTCAGATCGATCTGACGATGGATCACCACAAAATATCTGACGATCGAAATTATGTGGAACTGTCAAAAAAATCGTCAACGATAGTCAGAGTCACATACACTGTTCGATCGATCTGACGATCACAATATCGTCAGATCGATCTGACGACGAATTGCATCGTATATGTGGGCTATAACGGATGACTGCTCTTGACATTTTCTAAACCAAAGTCACCGAAGTCACAAACCAACAACTGTCATCTTTCATATTTAGTACCTCTCCGTATGGTCGGTATAAACCATAGATATATGTATATTGAACAGATCGGTATTAGTACTACCCCCACTCTGTGCTTCAGGTTATTTTCGAACCAATTCGCGCATGCGCACTGCTACCAGAGGTTGGACAAAATTATTCAAATCAATAATTATTTTATTATTTTTATTCCTTTTTCAATTTTCAAAATAATAATTATTGCTTGACATAATCATTTCCCAGAAGAAAAGTAATTATTACAACTGCAATTATTTGTTCAAATTTGTAATAAATATTTTTTTTATTACTTTTTTTTCACGAAGTCAAAACTATTCATCCTGCGATTATACGATTGTTAACATACGATTTTGATAAAAAAGTGGTGCAATCTCTACACTGATTTTTGTCATTAGTGGTGCATTTTAAAGGATCTTGCAAACAACGAGTCGAAGGAAAGGTTTTGACACCGGAAGAAAAAGGCTGAATAGTTACCTGTGAAGAGTTCGGACTAACTTATTGGGGTACTGCCTAATAAATTTGAAAAAGTAGGTCGGTAGTATTTTTTGTTTTTGTTTAAATCAGTTTAACTACGGAAAAACATGAAGGGGTGTACAAGAAGAGCGACTACATACAGTGATGAAAGAATAATTATTAAAGAAGCCTTAAATTCCCACTGCTCTTCACAATATCATGAACCTGCTAATGAACAAAATCCACTTTTAGGATTATGCGGCTGCGTCTGCGATGTGTATTTGAGTAAGAAAGCGAGTACAGTGGCTAGCCAAAACACATGCTCACGCGCAGTGTCGATGAAATGAAATTCTTTGCGTTCGTTCCACTGAACGTAATCTGGGCAACACACGTTACGTCTGTGTCTAGGAAAAAATAATTTATATTTCAGAAGAAATAATAATTATTGAAGAATCCGCTATCTGCATTATTCATTTGTAATTATTATTATTGTTATTATTTGATGTTTGATGAGATGGTAATAATTATAAATATTCACCGAAGTTTCCGTAATAAATATTTATTATTTAGTTGAAAAATTATTATTTCCATTCTCTGACTGCTACCCATTTGCACGCGGTCTCTATACGTTCGGTAAATGTCGTTACGCCATCGGCTAGTCAGCCACAATTTTGACATTTACGAAGCATTTGGTCCCTCGCTCCTCGGGCCCCTGGGCCAAATGTTAATACGTACGTGTTGTGCGTGTTTCACTGCGCACCATCCTTCTTCCTTTTGGTATCTCTTGTTTCCTCCCTTTCGGACCATTCCGTCGAACATTTTCTTTGCCGCAAACTCTTTTTTTGACTGTAGGGTAAGTATTGTATGTATTTCTGTTTTGAGCATTATTTTATGTCTTGACTTGAAGTAAAAATCATTGGTGCCGAAGGGTTCCCACTGGATAAGTTTGCACCAAGCGTTTTTTTTTTCATTTAGAAAATCGAGACCTTCTATAACTTCGTTGAACTTAAGAGAGAGAGAGTTAAAGAACAAATTACATAACTCAGGTACTGACGACGCAGTCAAAGAACAACTTTGAGCTGAATACCGTTCTCTGCAAAAAGGCCTGTAAAGGAGCGTAAGATGGGACAAACGCAACAACATCAATGCATTAGCGGAGAAGGCAGAGGAAGTGGTTTACCGTTGTGACAGTGGAACCCTTTACAAACTTATCAAGCAAATCTTTTGGAACTGATCATCCCGTGAAAGATAAAGATGGGTCCCTAATGGTCACTGATGAACACCAACTGCGGGGAGAGCACTTCATTGAGGTCCTCAGCAACACCTTTGGACATTCGAACTCGTCATCACTAGAAGCGGAAAAGATTCCGCCAATAACCAGAGTAGATACCAGCCCGCCATCTAAGCTGAAAGTATCTGTGGCTATTAAATCGATGGAAGCGGGTAAAGCCCCGGGGATAGATGGAATTCCAGTGGCTTTGAACCGGATATCAACACTACTGCGGATATTCTTCTCCCCCTTATCTAAGAGTGTTTTGGAACCGAAGCTCTCCCTGAAGAATGGAAGAGAAGCGTCGTCATTAAGATCCCGAAAAAACGTAACCCGAAGGATTTTAATGATTGGCGTGAAATTTGCCTCCTCCCCGCAGTCTCCAAACTGATGGCAAAAATAGTCTTAAATCGGGTCAAGCATATTGTTGACCGCACACTGAACAATGAACAGGCTGCTTTTCGCGAGGGCTTTTCATGTAGCGACCACATCAACATCCTCCGAATTATTGTTGAACAATCCGCAGAGTGGAGATCCCCATTACATCTCATGTTCATCGATTTCGAGAAGGCGTTTGTTTGGCAGCATTGACCGAGAATACATCTGGAAGGCTTTAGGTAGGAGAGCTATACCAGATAAAATTATATCCATCATTAAAGAGTCCTATAGGGGAGCCTAATGTCACGTCTTACACAAGGGTAAGCTTTCAGGTCCCTTCAAAGTACATAGCGGAGTGAGGCAAGGCTGCACCTATTTTATAATGTTTTTGATTGCCATTAACGACGTACTCTGCAGTGCGCTTCGTGAACACCAGAGCAAAGGTATCAGATGGAACCTGTTTGAATACCTTCAACACCTGGATTACGCTGACGATATTTGTCTTCTTTCAAATATATCGGATAATCTATTGTAGTTCAAATGACGGATGCCCTGCACCGCGAAAGTGGCAATGCGGGGCTTAAAATCAATGCTGCCAAATCGAAGTACTTGAGCTTGGATCCAGGAAGACAGAGCGAAATTTGTGTTTCGGGGCAGACGGTGGAAAAGGTGGACAATTTTTGCTACCTCGGAAGCGTAGTTACAGCAGATGGTGGAACGGATGCTGATGTACTATCTCGCATCAATAAGGTTCGAGCAGCTTTTTTTCAGTTTAACTCCTTTCTGGCAAAACAACAACATCTCCAGACGCACCAAACTCAGGATCTTCGAAACCAATGTAAAATCTGTGATTTTATACGGCTGTTCAACTTGGAAAGTGACCAAGGCGATAACAACTACTTAGATTGCAAATTTTCGTGAAGCAGTGTCTACATGCTACACATACTGACCAGGACAGGATATACACTCCCATAAAAAGGCGAAAGTGGTAATGGATAAGTCGCACACTTCGAAAAGAGCCGGAAAACATTGCTAAACAGGTCCTCGATTGGAACCCACATGGAACCGATGCAAGTCGCCGCGTTGGACGACCTAGAAACACCAGGAGAAGATCAGTTGAAGTCGAGGGTATCTCAATAGGCAAATCGAGGATACAGTTGAAGGCGGCGAACAGGACGAGGTGGAAAGTCGGCGTGGTTAATGCAGTATGCCGCACAAGGGGTTGACAGGAACCAGGGGGAGAAAAATTTTGAACAAAAAAGTATTGCTATTACACTATTAGTCAAAAATTCGACATATGTAAATAGTTGTGTATCTTTTCACTGTGCCGGCACACAAGCTCTGACTGTTTCCACTGAGTCGTTCAAAAAAAGTCATCCAAAGAGTCAGAAACTTGTTTATTAACATAATCAATATAAACCACAATTAAAGTCGTAGTTTTAAAGAAATTCAATTTTATTCCAGTAATTTTCACCCCCGATTTCTTAGGTTGGGCCACTCCAGTCATCTCGGACCACTATTTCCCATGAAAACGGGGATGCCAATCTGGGATGGGCAACTGCCTACTTAGTTCGAGCCAGCCAGATCGGATCACTATTTCCCATGAAACGGGGTTGCCAATCTGGGATTGGCAATCCCTTTTTATACCCTAGACTTTTAGTATAGGGTATACCCTACGACGGAAATATGTAACACCTTAAAGGAGGCTCCGGAGGTATGGCAATGTATATATATAAATGATCAGGGTCACCTCCTGATTCGATTTAGCCATGTCTGTCTGTCTGTCCGTCTGTCCGTCTGTCGGTCCGTTCACACGATAACTTCCGATGGAAGGAAGCTAGAGACTTGAAATTTTGGTCAAATATTGGAAGTATGATCTAGTTGGTTGGTATTGAAAATGGGCGCGATCAGGCCAAGAGAACGCCTACCTCCCCTACATATGTAAAATAATTAAATGTATCTATAACTCCCGATTAAATAAACATGAAAAACTCTGGCTTTGGTAGATTGCTCATGAAGATGATCTTCTACTCTCCTGGAAAAATAAAATCGATCAGTTGAAAACTAACGGCAATTTTCTTACAAAGAGCCCCGTACTACCCTACTTTTCGAGTTTTTTGTCTATAACTCTTGAACCAATAAATGTAGACACTTGATTTTTAGCATGTAACCCTGGGGTGAGAAGTTGCTTGAGTTCTAGTAAGTTGGGCATAATCAGATCAAAGGAACGCCTACCTCCTCTACAAATTTCAAAAAATTAAATATTCATTTAATTACGATAACTTTCGATAGAATGACACTAGCGAGTTAAAAATTTGTTGGAATGTTGTTAGTAAGATCTACTAGGCTGGTATTGAAAATGGGCAAGATCCGACTCAAGCAACCCCTACCTCCCCTACAAATGAAACTTCAAATAAGCGATAACTTTTGACAGAATCAAGCCAGCGACTTGAACTTTTGGTCAAATGTTTGAAATGAGATTGGGTTAGTTGGTATTCAAGATGAGTTAGATCCGATCTAAGGAACCCCTACCTCCCCTAGAAATGAAACTTAAAATAAGTGATAACTTAACACAAAATGATGCTGGCGACTTAAAATTTTGGTCAAATGTTTGCAATATAATCCTGTTGGCTAATATTGAAAACACGTAAAATCCGGCTAACGAAACCCCTACTTCCCCTATAAATGAAACTTCCAATAAGCGATAACTTTCGATAGAGTGAAGCTAGAGACTTGAAATATTGTTTAAATGTTTGTAGGATGATCTTATTTGTTGGTGGCAATGATGAGCAAGATCCGACCCAAGGAATCCCTACCTCCCCTACAAATGAAATTTCAAAAAAGCAATAACTTTCGATAGAATGAAGCTAGCGACTTGAAAAATTCAACAAATATTTGTAGAATGGGTTAGTTAGTTAATTGATTTTGAGAATGGTCAAGATCCTAATGAATGAGTGCCAACCTCCCCTATGAACTGGCCATATAGGAGACCCATTCTTAATTCATGTGGTCGTTGCCAATTGGTACTTTTGGTATCACCACTAGGTCTGTACAAGTCTAGGGTATATACGCTTCGGACTCCGGGCCTGGGTAACCCCAGGTTCGGAGTCAGCGATGCAATGCCCTTTAGTTCGAGCCAGCCAGATCGGACCACTATTTCAAATGTTGCCGAAACGAAAATAATGTAGTAATGTTGAAATCAAGAAGAAGGACGTCAACACAACCGAACATCAACATCGGGGTCCTCAACATCAAATTTGTAGACGACTTCAGAATCCAGGTAGCCTGTCAAAGGACGCCAGCAAAACAGACGAAATCAAGCGGCTAATACCGCTAGCAAATAAGACTTATTTCTCGGCCCTTCCAATCATGAAGTGGAAGCATGTGCACTGAAATACGAAGCTCCGCATATACAAAACCATCATACGGTCTACGTCATGCTGTCGTTGCGAAACCTGGACCCTAACGCAGGCCTCCGAACACATGCTAAATACATTTGAATCAAAAGGTCATTCAGCGAAGGTTGCAAGAATCGTCAATTTACAACAACTTGAATGGGTAGGGCAAGTACAACGAATGGACAATACCCGCATGCCTAAACGAATATTGAAAGGACGCATCAGCGGAACAAGGCTGCCTAGAAGACCGCAGGCTCGTTAGATAAACTCAATAGATGCTGACGCCGAACAACTGCTGGGCTTCCGAAATTGGAGGATGCGATTAGTTGACTGAGATAATTGGAGGACAACGATTCATAGCGCTACGTTGATGATGATATTAAATTGGCCTCGCTCTTACTTCTTGCGAAGGTTTGTTGTTGTTGTTAATTGCCTTGACCCCTCCAGGGGCATGGGCGCGTCAACATCTCTAGGATTTCTATGCCTTGTTGACGTTTCGATAGCATATCTACTTTTCAAAAGTGCAGTTGCTAGCATGCAGCTCATATCCGCGTCTTCGTTAATACTGACAAGCTCAAAGCACTGTGAGAGTTCTATTTGTTCTCACAGGTAGTTTCTGATCGCGCCGAGGTTTGAACTTCCAGGTCTAGATTAGTATCGTAGAGCGGTGACCGTACAACCGCCGCCACCGAGCGCGATAAAGGCACTCCTGCGGCAGCCGGTTCTACGCAGCGGAGCGACCCGTTTCTACAACGGCCAAAAGCTGCCAAACCCCTTCAATGCAAGAAGGATGTGTGTATGTGTGTTACGTGCTGTATTTGTTTTTTGTGTTTATTGGGAGCACCACATCTCGGCGCAACTGCTCTCAATACTACTTCTCCGCGCCGGCATTGAAAGCAACCCAGGTCTTTGGATCTATTGCGTATGCAATAGAGAGCTGCGTCCCAATGCGGCGTCAGTGAGATGCAACTGCTACGACGAGTGGTGTCACCCGAGGAACTGCTTCGGGCTAAACCATCACAGGCACTGGATGACACCGTATTCAAGTTGGAGCCATTCAGGAGACGAAACTACATTCCAATTTGTCCCTCAACGCTCATGGAAATTACATTATCATAAGGAAAGACAGGTTGATCAACGCTGGAGGAGGACTTGCCTTCATCAATGGGTGCGTTCCTAAAAGTATCGTAAATCCGCTACTTATCCATTGTCCCTTCACCGATACGTGATTTCTCGGGTGAACTTTCAAACACAATTTTCAAATAAAATTACGAGCGAGGACAGACTTTCCGGTCACTATACGCACTTTGAGGCCAACAAACAGTTATTTACAAATGGAGTGACAGAACTTGACAAGAGTGAACTGTCAAAACTCTAGGAATCGTTGAAGGGGTAATCGGATCGGAAAAAATTCGTGATACTTTTGCACTTCAAAAAGATTCTGGTATCGGTGTCTGAAATCGTACCGTTCTCGCAAAGTATCTATGAAACCGTGTCGACGCGCTTCCGACACGGTCCAAAATAGGAACGCAGCCATTCACCATTCCGAGCAATACCGGGAAATAAATGTCACCAACAACGACATCACCATGGAAGTGCAAGCCATAAAATCAGGCAATGTTGATATTGAAATTTACAACATATATGTACATTCCACCGGTATTCAGTTGTCCCCCAGGCTACCATGTAAATATCAACACTTTCCTCAATGGTCAACACCGTATCCTGCTTGGTGATTTTAACGCTCACCATGAACTCTGGCACTCACATCTTAACAACGACGCCAGAGGCATCGCCATTGCAGAACAAGTTGATGCTTCAGACTTCTGTACACTGAATGATGACACGCCCACCCGTATTGCCGGTACCTATTCCAGCTCTCCACACATCACGATTGCCAGTGCACAATGGGAGCGGGTCCTTACACTACCATCGGACCACTTACCAATCGCGATAAGGCTTGACAAACCGACATATGAATGTCGGATCTGTCGAACATCGCACTTTTGTCAACCACAACAAGGCTGACTGGAATAGCTTTACCGAATATACAAGTGCTAAATTCCTCGCCCTGCCAACCCCCACCGACGTACGTAAGGCCGAGTCCAATATCAGGAAAGTCCTTATTAAAGCGGCTGCGAAATTTGTTCCTGCAGGACGCCAACTTTCCTCCCTCAGCCGCCAGATTGGCAGACGAGAGAGGCAACATTAGGAGCACTAACCCAGACGATCCCAGAATTTACGTTCCTGCGGCAGCCGGTTCTTCGTACCGGAACGACCCGTTTTTCAGCGGCCAAGAGCTGCCAAACCCCCTCGATGCAAGAAGAATTGCAGTATTTGAAGCATCGCTACCACAGCAACATCCCAGAATTCACGAAATAAACTGTGAAATTCAAAGACTAGTAGCCGAACATAAGAGGTTAAAATGGAGTACGCATCTGAATGAATGCAACCCGACCACAGGTATAAGCAAACTATGGTCGACAGTCCGTGCCCTCTCTAATCCACTGAAACAGAAAGGGAATGTCGCCATACAGTTCGGAGAAAATTCAATCTCCAACCCTACCCACTGTGCAAGTCGCTTCAACAAGCAGTTTATTGAACATCCTCCACCAGACAGACAAAAGCGCATAGTCCGCAGGAGGATTCATAACCGAACTGCAGACAACATACCTGTCTTCACCACGGACGAAGTGGCTGCATCAATCAGGAAAGCGAACAACTCGAAAGCATTGGGACCTAATGGAATCTCAGTGGCAAAGCTTAAACACCTCGACGCACCAGCTATCGAATACGTCACGACCACACTCAATCTATCCATCACATCACTGATCGTTCCGGAACTCTGGAAGAAAGGGAGTCCCAGTCCTGAAACCTGGGAAAAAGCGACACTCGGCGAGTCCTATCGTTCCATCACACTTCTATCACCAGTTGCCAAAACGCTCAAGGCACTAATCCACCCTGTTCTTACGGCCCACAGCCAGCTTGCAAACCACCAGCACGGCTTCAGAAGGATGCATAGTACGACGACGGCTCTAGATGCCATTACAACCCGCATCCACAATGGCCTTAACCAACCTCGTCCATGTCACAGAACAATTCTGGTGGCACTTGACCTGACCGACACAGTCAGCCACTCAGTACTTCTGTCCGACCTATACAATGCAACGTATACTATAAAATGGATTGCCAACTATCTCGCGGGCAGGCAGTCCTACACTGAATTCAGGAGCAAAAAGTCGAGGCTAAGGAAGATCAAACAAGGTGTGCCACAAGGAGGAGTTTTGTCTTCCTCCTTGTTCAACCTTTACCTATCTGGAATTCCAACTCCACCTGAAGGAATCGAAATTATCTCCTATGCCGACGACTGCTCCATTCTGGCAACTGGGAACAAGATCACGGAAATGTGCGAACGATTAAATGATTACATGGAAGAGCTTAACTCCTTCTTCACGGGCAAGAATTTAATCGTATCAGCGCCTAAATCCTCGGCAACCTTATTCACAACCTGGACGAAGGAAGTCAAGATGCAACTTGGAATCTCAATTGGCAATCAAGTTATTCCGACCGTGAACCATCCCAAAATTTTAGGAGTAACCCTGGACAGCATGGCCACGTCATCCCCCCATGCTTCAACCGTATGTAACAGGATGCGCGGAAGGTATAAAACCCTTAAAGCCTTGGCCGGTAGCACCTGGGGCAAGGATAAAAAGACCCTACTGGTCACATACAAAGCAGTCGGAAGGTCAGTAGCCAACTATGCGGCTCCAGTGTGGTCACAGAATCTCTGCGACACACAATGGAATAACATTCAGGCTTGCCAAAACGCCGCTCTCCGTACTGTGACTGGCTGTCTCCTGATGTCATCCCAGGACCATCTGCATCAGCAAACAAAGATGATGCCTCTAAGGGACCACAACAAGCTTCTTGCGAAACAATACCTGGTGGCTTGTTACCGGTGGGAGCACCCCAACACCGACCTCACGGACAAGACGCCGCCACCAAGACATGTCAGGCGTGATTTAAGGGACCTCGAAAGAGACGTTCAGAGGTACAAAAGGATTCCCTTTGACAACAACGCATACAGATCAGCCATCACAGCAATACATCACGAGGAGGTACAAACATCGATCGCAGGACTAGGGCCAAATAGAGTTCTCTCGACACAACCACCAGCCATTTCTCCCGATGAGAGAATATTTCCGAGAGCAGCGAGGATGACCTACCTATGTATCTCGCATTAACCGGGATGTCACGAACACATGCCCCGCCTGCAATGGTACACCTCACGATGTGGACCACATTTTCAATTGCCCAGCTGCGTCCACAGACCTGACCCCCAGGTCACTGTGGGAGAACCCCGTAGAGGCAGTTCCTGTCGCTTAACACCGAGGAATACGAAGAATAATAAGAACTCACACAACAAACTTCTGACCATTGCTACAACAACAAAACAAGCACGATAAAGGTTTGCCTCCCGTTGATGATTTTTTCACGTATTTATCGATAACTTGGAAACCAATGAAGCAACGAAATTCTAACTTATTGTTTTAGTGTCATCACTACGTCTGGGGTATCCACGCTTCGCTCGTTGCTTAACAATTTCAACTCGTAGAGGATGTTCAAACAATCAGCCTTTCATTACGTATGGGCCGGTATTAAAGAAGTATACACACAGAGAAAGAAAGAAAAAACTTTTTTTTAATTTCAAGCTAGTGGTACTTTTAATAATTCACCTTTTTCATCAAAACATTTATCCAATTTGTAGATTCAGGAAACAAAGAGTGTTATTGTTATTTCTTTACTGTATATTCTTGGCATGAATGATAAAATTACAAACTAGATTAGTAAAAATTATACTAAAATAAAGTGAACAAAATGATAACTTTAAACTAAACTATTAAAACAAATCAGTTAATTGTTACATTAATATATACCTAAACAATATTAATTGTGGTTCTTTTTGAGGTTGCTGGTGTCTTATAAGCTTGGTCAAGAGACATACATATTGACACTTATCAGGAAAAAAAATCAAAATAGTTTTTTTTTAAATATATACTATAACAATTGATTACAGTGTATTTTGTTTATTTGAACAAAAAACAACTAAATACATGATGTTTCCTGTCAAATCAAAGCTGACGACATATGGAAATGTTATGTGTAATATATTGAAAACAATAGCTTTTTATATTTAAAAATTGATATATGACGAAACAGGAATTACACTACCAACGAACAAAAAAGAAATATCGCACTTTTTGATTACTATCATTACATTGAGAAAAAAAAACGAAAACAAACAGAAACACCCCTACTATGTACTAATAATAATGTCTCTAAATGTTATATACGAGTAAGGTATGCAAAATGACTTGTATGTATGATATAAATGCACAGAAAAATTAAAAATTCATATACTAAAAATACCTACAGACTAAAGAAAATAGAACTAATTTTCACATAACAAGCGCGAACAAAAAGCGTTTTAAACAAAACCAACGAAAATCACTAAATATAGGAAGCATTTGGAATAGATTGAATAAGACTTTACAGTTGTTGTTTTCTTCATATATGAATATATAATAGATTTTTTTTCTTTGATTATCATATTTTTGTATACTTTAAAATAATTACATAACTATGTTACAATTAACGAATAACAGGCAAATTAACATTATTGGCTTATATTTTTCGGAGAAATTAACTAGACCGAACTCAAAAATCAATGTCTCTAGACAAGCATTTGATTAAAATATAAAAAAAAAGTACAAGTGAGTCTGCGTAATTGCCTTTTTTTTTTGTTTTTGTAATATTTAAAATGATTTAAATTATGAAATTGGAAGAGATTAATTCGTAGACAGAGTATATAATCCAAACATTATATTCGTCGGTTAGTGCCCTATTTATAAGTTGTTAATTGTAATTATTCGTTTTATTGGAATTATGTCTCGATTTTTCAATATTGATTGCAGTGTTTTGTTTGAATTTAAGCAATGGTCAGAAACGTCTTTGGTCGAATTAGACAAAACTCAGTAGGATGTAGGTATTCTAATTTGATTTATTTATTGTTTTATTTGACGTCATAGGATTATCAAATAGATCTATGGCTAAGTTCATAACACACAGCGGAATCTCAACATGCTGTGGTAACAGTATCGACGCAGCAACTTGTTGTGTTCTGAACTGCATTCGCATCTAGTCATCGATCAATTGTCAAATTTCCAGCTCAGCTGACAAAAAATTGTTTGAATGGCTGCGTTTTGGAAAACTTACAGGATCAGACAATTTGACAGTGAGTAACAGAGATGTGAAGTATTGTATATCCGTAAGTTGAAGAGAGAGTGTCGTTTATCTGAGAGGATCTTTAGATGGGAAATATACCGGAAAAATTTGTTGATTCATTTCCCCAGCCTATGATTTCTAAACAAATACATCTACCGGCCTCTCTGTCTCTTTCGCTCTAGCGCAATTACTAATGCCGGGTTTCCACCAAAGAGACAGTTTTTAAAAACACGGACAAAAACTGTTTTTCTGGACAAAAACGCAAATGTTCTGTAAAAACTGAACAGTTTTTAAAACATTTGTGTCCCTAAAAACTGTTTTAGGAAACAAAACACTTTCCCATCGCGAATGGGAAAATGTTTTTGTTTTCTAGAACAGATCAAAGGAAAACACATTTGTTCTTATTTCTTTGTCTGCTTGGTTGAAGCACGCACTTTTCTTTTCTGCGACAATTCTACAAAGTCAGTTATCAGTTGTAATTTTAAAGGTTGAAGTGATATAAATTTTACTTTTTTTTTGTGTTTTTTAACTTAAAATGTGTTCAAACAAGAAGCAGTTAACTGAGTGCAATTATAAAATCCTCGTTGTCTGACATTTTCTGGGAACAAGATAAACAGAACTAGAAACAAAACCAGTCTGTTCAGTTGAAACAGCTTGTTTACATAAAATAGCCATCTCTGTTGCTCACTGTCATTTCCTTAACCGGTCAGGCTTTCAGGACCGCGACCAATACGACAGCGCGAGTGTCATTTCTGAATTGTCGTCATATGCTGGTTCTAGCCAGCGGAGAATTTTTTATGATGGAGAAAATTACATTTTTCACAGTATGGTGTATCCATCAAAAACTTAGTGGAGAAAATTCATAAATTGGCAGCAGTATGTCAACCGTTTTGTGACAGGAACTTAACCAATATTCGGTTACGAATCGTAATCAATGGCTAAGTTCATATCACACAACGGTTGGCATACTGTTGCCAATTTGTTTTATGAACTCTCTCCACTGAGTTTTTGATGGACACAACATACTGTGAAAAATGTCATTTTCTCTATCACAAAAATTTCTCCGCTGGCTAGGATCAGCATACAATGACAACCCTAAAATGACATTGGCTGCGTTCTGGGAAACTTACAGGATCAGACAAGACAGTGAGTAACAGAGATGTGAAGTATTGTATATCCGTAAGTTGAAGAGAGAGTGTCGCTTATCTGAGAGAATCTTTCACAGAGAATAACTATGGAGGAGCAATCCGCATATACTCAACACTAAACTACTTGAAGCAATTCCAGTCGTAAAAAGTAGAGAGAGAGACACACCCCCTCCACTGCGCAACACCCGCGCAGTCTATATAAAAGCACAGGAAGCACGGAAGATGTCATCCCCTCTCCTACTTTCCCAATCGGAACAATAACATTCCAGTCTGTCTCTCTGCCGCGGAACACCCGCCCGGTCTATATAGAGCAAAAGAGATGTCAAATTTTTATCCCCCTTCCTACTTCCTCACTTGTGCCGAATTGCGTCGTTTCTCTCGCTCTTTTTCACTTCCTCAGATACTCTCTTTTCAAAGGGATCTTTAGATGGGAAATATGTATACCGGAAAAATTGGTTGGTTCGTTTCCCCAGCCTATGATTTCTAAACAAATACATCTATCGGCCTCTCTGTCTCTTTCGCTCTAGTGCACTAAGAAACCGGCCAAACGGAATTGGTTGGTTGTCATTCTGCTCTCTCGTGTGCGTCGAATATGTGAATGTATCAGTTAAATGCGTCTCTCTTTCACTTACGGATAACAATGCTTTGCCATCTCTGTTGCTCACTGTCATTTCCTTAACCGGTCAGGCTTTCAGGATCGCGACCATTCGCGCTGTCGTATTCATACGATTTTTCGTCAGTAGTCAGTTTTGAACCGGAAATTTGACAATTGATGGATGACGATGCGAGTGCAGTTCAGAACACAACAACCTGTTGCAAGCTGCTTCGATACTGTTGCCACAGCATTTTGCGATTCCGCTGTGTGTTATCAACTTATAGCCGCCATACATTATCCGATCCGTCGCCCGATCGATCGGCCGATGGATCGCCACAAAATGTCAGTTGATCAAAGATTAAATGGAACAGTAAAAAAAATTGTCAACGATAAGCGCATACACAGGCCGATTCATCGGCCGATATCGATTTCGGGCGACGGATCGGCCGATCGATCGGTGTGTGTATGGCACGTTTTATAGCCGCCATACATTATCCGATCCGTCGCCCGATCGATCGGCCGATGGATCGCCACAAAATGTCAGTTGATCAAAGATTAAATGGAACTGTCAAAAAAATTGTCAACGATAAGCGCATACACAGGCCGATATCGATATCGGCATCGGGCGACGGATCGGCCGATCGATCGGTGTGTGTATGGCATGTTTTAGCCATTGTCGGGGAATTATTTAAAGTGAAATCTCTAGTTTTCGGAAAATAACATTGCCCGAATGTGCTTATATCAAGCGATGGGGGCTACAGAAGCTTATTAATACTTCATTTGGAATGTGAATTAGCCCAAGTGGAGAGTTTTCCGATTTATTTAATGGCATTTTTCGACAAAAAGCCTATTGAAAATAGTGGTCATACATATGTGAAAAATACAAGTATAATAGATTGGACGGACCGGAAGATGCGATTAACGAAAGAGGGGGTACCCAAAAGAAACCGAAGTAATGTTGCGGGAGGCGGAGTAGTAGCGGGTTCCGCCTGTAGGACAATGTAGCGTTACCTTTCCTCAGTCCTAATGGCAAGTGTCGTCGCTGGAGGAGGGATCCATCGGAGTGGAGTGAATTTTTAGTGACAGTTGCAGTGTTTCTCGTTTTTTGTGTCAACCAATTCTCGTGAACAGCGCGCAGCCGTGAAGGAAATTTGATTTTCCTTCGGAAGAACTTCCACAGAAACTCTTAACTGATAAAAACGGCCTTCAAGAATGATGTTCCTCCGGCAGCCGGTTCTTCGTACCGGAACGACCCGTTTTTCGACGGCCAAGAGCTGCCAAACCCCTTCGATGTAAGAACTGAAGTATTCGAAGCATCGCTACCACAACACCAACAGTCTTCAAGAATGATGCTTTGAGGATCAAAGACCGGACCACATTACTCGTGACTCACCGAGTCCCGAACAAAAGCCCGCCAAATGGCAAAATGCTCATCATGGGTCTCTTAGTTCGGGGGCTAGCGATGCTATTTTTCGAAAATTTTTTTAAAACATTATTTTTATTTTTTTCATACGAACGCTTTACTCTACTAACATAAAATCAACTCCTGCCGACGCAGCCAGCGGAACAACGCTTATCAGCAGATTGTTAATTACATACTACTGTGTACAAATATAACCCGGAATTAATTTAAACTGATATCCTGATAATCTGTGTCAAATTTTAATATTTTGATTAGTTGAAGAGTGACGCTTGTTTTCGTAAACAACCAAAATTAACTTTTTCGATTTTTACCATGTCAGAAAATATTCAACAAAGAAGTTCGATTAAATTTTGTGTTGGAAATGATATTTCTGCTGCGGAAACGCTCAGAATGTTACAAAAAGCCTTCGGTGAACAGGCTATGTCTAAAACACAAGTATACGAATGGCATAAAATGTTCAAAGAGGGTCGTTAAGGCATTGAAGACGAACAACATCAACTGACGAATAGCACGTCGCGAAAATTAAGGAATTGGTGCTCCAAAATCGTCGTTGACAACTAGAAAGTTTGCTGATATCGTTGCCATTTCAAATAGATCGGTCAACACCATTTTGAAGGAAGTTTTGTGCCTCAAAAAAGTCAAATCTCGTTTGGTTCCAAAAACCCTCAATTTTTTGGAAAAACAACGTCGCATTGATGTGTGTGAAACAATGCTTTCCGACTATCAGGACAAGATAAAATGCATTATTACGGGCGATGAAACTTGGATTTATGCTTACGACCCCGAAACAACCGATCAATCAAGTTAAAATCGTGGTGGTGAGCCAAGACCGAAAAAATCGCGCCAAAGTCGCTCAAAAATTAAGGTCATGTTGACGGTTTTCTTCGATTATCGTGGTGTTGTGCATTACGAATTCCTTTCACTGGGCCAAACTGTCAACAAGGAATATTATTTGAGTGTTATGCGTCGTTTGCGGATTTGTGGAAAGAAAACTCTTGGTTTTTGCACCATGACAACGCAATATCCCACACTGCACTCGTTATTCGTGACCATTTCGCCAAAAATTCCACCCATATTGTTCCGCAACCGCCGTATTCGCCTGATTTAGCTCCATGTGACTTCTGGCTTTCAGTAAAATGAAAAGACCGCTTCGGCGACACCGTTTTGACACGATAGAAGAGATTCAAGCCGAATCGAAGAAGGTGCTGAAGGCCATACCGAAACAGGACTTTTCAAAGTGTTTTGATGAGTGGAAAATTCGCTGGCATAAGTGCATTGCAGCCGAGGGGGTTTACTTCGAAGGCGATGAAATAGATTTTTAAGAATAAATAAGGATTTCAAAAATTATAACATTGGGTTATATTTGTACACAGTAGTATAATACAAAAATAACGGTAAATTTTTAAAAATGTTAAAAGCTGAAACTTTATTGTTTATTAACATTTCAGTAAGAACAAAAATTGCTTCCTGCCACTTGTATTGTAGGACAATCTACTCCTGCCATCGACGTAATTATGTCAAAAAACAAACTCATTTGACTTAGATGTTAAGAGTTGAAATTTGTTTTACCATTAGTTTTAATACTTAAGATTGTGGGAAAACTTATGCTGGCAACCAGGACATTGTCATTGTGTGCGTTCAGAAGGAACTGAGCAACTTCCGCTCAGCGAACATGTTCAGAACGAGCGGGTTCAGAAGTGACTGAGCAACTTCCGCTCGGGTGATCATGATCAAATTTCACCGAGCAAGAAATATTTCTGCTCACTGATCAGTGCTCAGGTTCTTCTTCTTCTTTTTCAACCTCACGCTCATGTTGCGAGTTTCCGAGTTTTGACAGTTATCAAATTGGTTGTTGTGTTTTCGCCGTTTTCGGCTTCTAGTTCTTTGGTTTTCGGGTGCTTCTGAATTTGTTTTCACGTTGTTCGTGATTTTTGTAATGGACAGAGTGGGATTCATGTATTTTCCACTTTTCGGCACTTGAAGTCTAAAATTGTCATCGTCAGCTTTCAGCTGGTCGATTTGTCAGCTGGTGAAGTAGCGTTCAGAAGGTGCAGACTCCAAACCGAGCAGCTCCGGAGCTGTTCGCGAGCAGTTCCGGAGCTGCTCGCGAGCGGTTTCTGCTCTTTTGCCACCTTCTGAACGCACTCATTGTGTGCGTTCAGAAGGAACTGAGCAACTTCCGCTCAGCGAACATGTTCAGAACGAGCGGGTTCAGAAGTGACTGAGCAACTTCTGCTCGGGTGAGCATGATCAAATTTCACCGAGCAAGAAATATTTCTGCTCACTGATCAGTGCTCAGGCTCTTCTTTTTCAACCTCACGCTCATGTTGCGAGTTTTGACAGTTGTCAAATTGGTTGTTGTGTTTTCGCCGTTTTCGGCTTCTAGTTCTTTGGTTTTCGGGTGATTTTGAATTTGTTTTC
Source organism: Chloromyia formosa (assembly GCA_964017055.1). NCBI lineage: Eukaryota > Metazoa > Arthropoda > Insecta > Diptera > Stratiomyidae > Chloromyia > Chloromyia formosa. The sequence goes on from OZ024817.1 coordinate 64,108,229, forward strand.
CCGTTGTTCGTGATTTTTGTAATGGACAGCGTGGGATTCATGTATTTTCCACTTTTCGGCATTTGACGTCTAAAATTGTCATCGTCAGCTTTCAGCTGGTCGATTTGTCAGCTGGTGAAGTAGCGTTCAGCAGGTGCAGACTCCAAACCGAACAGCTCCGGAGCTGCTCGCGAGCAGTTGCGGAGCTAGAGCGAACAAGTCAGCTGATAAGCGCGGTTCCATTATGGAGATGGTAGGAGTTCATTTTGTTGATAGGCTATGTTATTACAACAAATAAATGATAAACCAAGCTTTAACGAATATAGAACGACAACGAAAAGTGTCACTAGCACCCGGGCTTTCTCCCATTCAGCAATTCTTTAAATGGAAAACTATGGAAATGGCGGGAACCACAACTTGAAAATTGCTCGTTGTTTGGCGATTATTCGCAATATCCACAGCGTATGGATATAACGAGTATTTGTTCGGAATTTGTTGCAATTTCAATCGATACACTGGAAAAGGCAATTGTTTTTGTCGCGCTCGGTGGCCGTGATCGTTCAGTCACCGCTCTACGATACTGATCTAGATTTCGGAGATCAAATCTCGGCGCCATCAAAAACTGCCTGTGAGTACTAATAGAACTCTCACAGTGCTCCGAGGTTATCAGTATAAAGACGGCGCGGGAGGAGGTGCATGCTAGCAACCGCACTTCCGAAAAGTAGATATGCTATTGAAACGTTAACAAGGCATAGAAATCCTAGAGATGTTGATGCGCCCATGCCCCTCGAGGGGTCAAGGCAATTTAGAGAGATGGTTGGGTTGCTGGGTATTTTGCATTTGCTAGTGGCACGCCGAGTCACGAGTAATACGGAACGGCATTAAGTAGAAGAGAGCGACCGGTAGTTAAGTGCATAGAGGCGTCAGTCTCATGTCTGACTACGGTCGTTACGGGTTCCAGTCCCGTCCATGGCGTTCGTGGCCATGGATGTTTGTATTGTCTTCCCCATGTGGTGCAGGGCGTAATAATAAGCTACATTTCCTGACTTGTCGCAGGTAGGCGGCTAAATGGGAGCCGGAGGTGCATGCTGACAACCTGCATCGTCCGAAACTGGTTTATGCCAACGAAACGTCAGCTAAGCCACATGGAATAGTTGACACACTATGCCCTACTAGGGGTTAGGGTAAATAGGGTTAATACTATTAAGTAGAAGATCCACTGCGGAGCATCGAATAAGTTGTGGAGTTGTCTGGAGTGACATGGGAGTTCAGCCTCAACGAATTTTAAGTGAAGATTTGGGAATGAGAAGGTTGGCTCTTAAGTTTTTGTCTCGTTTGTTGACTGTTAAGCAAAGAATTGACCAAAACGGCATCACAGCCTATGACTCCCGGTAGCCGGTTCTACGCACCGGAGCGACCCGTTCATCAGTAACGGCCAAGGGCTGCCAAACCCCTTCAACGTCAGTAGGCGTTGCTACTACAACAACTTTTTATCATTCCCCGACTGGAAAGGGACATGAAAAAAGCGTTCTGTTGACAATGCTAGGGTAAATAAAAAAACCAATGGAGACGCTGTCGCTGGCACCATACAAGACGAATTAAAAAAAAATCGCGCAGTGAGACACAAGACTAGACAAAACGTCCAAGAGGATTGATGGGTGATTGTAAAAAAAAATACATAATAAAAAAATAACGAGTTTTTTTTGTCTTTTAGGCACTCCCTCGTACACAGATTCAAAAATAGACGGGGAGCATCGTCTCGATAAAATTTAATAGATATTGGACTAGTCAGTCCTCATCTGAAATCGATTAAACTAGACCAAGAACTGGAAATAAAGAATAAACCGAATTAATAGCGAACACTAAAACTGGTCTCATAGACACGAATCGAGTTTAATAAAAAGCTAAACAGTATTAAAATTTTAAGAAAAACTCACAACTATTCCTGAGAGTGGAATAGTTTTCTCTCTCTACACACACACACCACACTCGCACTCACAGGCACACACACACAGATCACATTCAACACAGCTGCTAAGATAAAAATTTATTACAACCAAATGCACGTATGCCACTTCTAGTATGCACTAGAATAATTTCGTTAAAACTTCAAAAATACACAATATAGTAAAATATTAGTAGTACGATGGATCCAATTGTAAAAAGAGTGTATGTATTAAAAAAAAACAACATTTACACCATATTTAATAAAACGACAACTAAAATGAAATAAAAAGAACAAGAAACTTTGTGAAATATTCCAGCGTATCTACAAAATTAGTATTATTACTCTCTACATTATGTATATGCCGTAAAGATAGGAGATCTCCTTTGTGTTAGCTTATAAAATACATATATGTACTTTCTACAGTTTTTCCCTTATTTGAACTTTATAAAACGAAATTAACACTATGTATTTAAAATGTCCAATTTGTTGCTGTTTTTGTTTATAATCCTGTGTAGTTGGAGGTTACTTTAGACAAAGGAAAAGTTTTTGGATAGACCTTATTTGCTTATTTTTTTTGTGGGAATGGTCCAGGGTTTCTTTTTTTTCAAATTAGCATATTCAGTACACGGCTCAAGTGAAGAATTTCAAGTTAAAACTAAGTGAGCATTAGTAGTTGGCATAAGTAAGTAAGCCAAGAAGGCTTAAACGTATATAAAATTTCGTATGATGCCCAGTTTTTTGGAAACTCAAATTAAGTCATTAAAAGTTACTTTTGGACCATTCCACCTTCCTTACTTGAAATTGGTTACTACACATTTACTTTGACTTTATTCCGATTCACTCTACAGTTTTCCATTGAGTTTTGCGTATACATTTTGAAGAGAAAGAGATGGTTTGGCTGATCCTCTTCTTATGAATTTAACACAGCGATATCAGAATCCGTATATAATTAGCAAATTTTTTTATTTTTATTTTTGATTTAGTATATTGATAATCATTTGCAAAGTTATTGCAAGCGTTCAAAATGCCAGCGCCTACACACACACAAAATCTCATTAATACACGCACACACATACACTACATCCAATCACAAGTTCTAATTAAAATGTTAATATATATATATGTATATAATATAAACTCTGTTGTTAATATATTTTTTTTCTTGTTTTTTTTTTTCTTTTTATGCTAATCATATAATGCATATGAAAGGGGAATTATGTTCAACGTACGACGACGATAATAATGTTCAGTTTACATTTTTATTTCAATCTTAATATTTTGGAGACGAAAATTTAGAAATTGCTTTTCTTCTGTGCCTAAGGAGTGTAGTATAGTATGTAGTAGTAGTAGTCGTAGCAGTTTTATAAGTTGAATGCGCTTAGTATTTCTTTGTTAATTCTCGCCAGTTGTTTGATCGGTTTGCGTTGCCTTTTCTCTGGTTTTCTTTTTTCTGTATGGTTTTTATCCCATTCACTGATAACAGCTACATACATTTTTATGAATATATTTATATAATTTGTTAACAACATTAGAATATTATTAGCAATGGTTGAGTTGCATGAGAAATGTTTCTAACACGCGCGGCATATAAATGTTGCTTTTATTGTTCATCGCCACCGTCGAAATAGTCGGAAGCGTTACCACGACATATAGGGCATGTTCGGTTGGACTGTAAAATGGAAGCAAACAAAAAAATTAAAACGTATTAACAATATCTTTATTGCTGGTTTGAAAAACTTACCCTGAGCCATTTATCAACACATTTTGTATGGAATTCATGTGAACATGGCAGCACGCGTAGCATTTGTCGGGCTTCGAAGTCGCACATACAAACGACACAGCATGTTTGATCACCTGGGAAGGGAGTAAAGTATTTTGTTTTGACAAAAGAAATATAAATACTAGAATTTAATAAAACTGAGAATAGTATTTATGATATAATTCATGGAGGGAGGCGTCAGTCCAAGGGCGCAACATCGGTTTTCCCCAAGCTTGGGGCCCCCAAAGGGTACACAATATCCCTTTAGTTTTCTCATTCACGTAATTATTTATTAAATAAAAAATTATGAAAATGAAGATTATTTCGGAGTCAGTGTATTTAATAGAACTCTGGTATTTGGTTACCATACTACTTTGCCTTAACCCCTAGCGGGGCATAGCGCGTCAACTACTCCTGCGCGCCATCGTACTCTGTTCTGGGCAATGGGGCGCAACTCCCCAAAAGACTTACCCAGTACCTGACACTCCTTTGCCACAGATCGACGCCATGTGATTCGAGGACCCCCTCTTGGTCGGCCTTGGTTGGAAATGGGGTTCCATTTCATGGCATGCATAGCAATGCAGTTATCACTCTTCCGCAATGTGTGACCTATCCACTGCCATTTTCGCCTGCGTATCAATTCGTCGATTGGCATCTGACCCGTACGCCGACTTTGCTCTTCATTTGATATTGTTTCGGGCCAGAAAATTCTTAAAATTCGACGAAGACATGAGTTGACGAAAACTTGCAGTTTTCTAGTAACTCCTACGGAAACTTTCCATGTACTGCTCCCCTACAAAAGCACTGATAGTACCAGGGAGCGAAACAGGCCCAGCTTGGTTTTAATGCTGAGATAACTGCCCTGCCAGATTTTGGACAGCATGCCGTATGCGCGTTTAGCCTGGTTGATACGACGAGCGATGTCCTGCTCCGTACCACCATTTTCGGCAACAATGCTACCCAGGTAGACGAAGTTGTCCACCTTCTCCACAGGCTGCCCATTAATATTGATGGCAACAGGTGTCGGATTTCTTTTTCGCAACGGCGGGCTAAGAACCTTGGTCTTGTTGGTATTAATCTTTAGCCCAACCTTGCTTGCCTCCCTCTCGAGATCTAACGCCATTGCGGACAGATCCATGATTTTGTGGGAGAGTAGGCATATGTCGTCAGCGTAGTCAAGATGTTGTAGATAAGATGTCAAAGTCCATTGAATTCCTCTGTCGAGTCCGGATAGGGCTGCATGCAACACATCGCCGATCACAATGAGGAATAGGATCGGTGAGAGGATGCACCCCTGCTTAACTCCACTGCGAATCTCAAAGTCCCCCGACACCTTACCTTTATGCAGAACGCGACATTTCGCGCCGTCATAGGTTGCCTTAATAATAGCCACAAGCTTCTCAGGGATGCCTCTCCTACGCAAGGCCGCCCATATAGAATCCCGGTTCACACTATCGAAAGCCTTTTCGAAATCGATGAAAAGCAAGTGAAGCGGAGAATCGTATTCAGCGCATTGCTCGATGATGATTCGCAAGGTGTTAATGTGATCGACACAGGAGAATCCGGATCGAAAGCCAGCCTGCTCTTCATCAATTGTGCTTTCTAAGTGGGCCTTTAGTCTTTCCAGGACGATTTTAGCTATTATCTTGGCAACGGCAGGAAGCACACAAATGCCTCTCCAATTATTACAGTCTGTGAGGCTACCCTTCTTTGGAAGTTTGATGATCAAACCTTCCTTCCACTCAGTGGGAAAGGTCTCTGTATTCCACGCTTTATCAACAAGTGGGTGCAGCAAATCGGCAGTTACGCTTGGCGCTGCTTGATAAAGTTCGGCAGGGATGCCGTCAAGTCCGGCGGCCTTTCCTCGTTTTAGTGCAATAATTGCAGTGACTATTTCCTCTTTAGTCGGGGCAGTGGACCGTATACGCACATTTTGATGGTTAGCTAAATTATCTATATGGGGGGGAACTTCACCAGAGGTTACACGGTTCAAGACCGCGGCGAAGTGTTCTTTCCATCGCCTCATTTGATCTTCTTCCAAGATAAGTAGCTTTCCATCACTATCTTTCACCGGATGTTGGCAGGAGTTACGACCACCTGTAAACTCCTTGATGACACCGTATACGGCGTTTAAGTTGTTACTTCTAGCGGCTTCTTCTGCTGACGCTAAAAGAGAATTGGCATAAACTCTTTTATCGCGTCGCACACTACGCTGAACTTCTCGAGCTTTCTGACGGTAAAGGAGTTCGATGCTGCTTCGATTGTCGTCTGATGCTGCAGCCAAACGAACTTTCAGCTCCTTTCTTTCAACAATCCGCTGCCATGAAGCGTCGGACATCCAGGGCTTATTCCGGCAATCCGGGTTTGGGCCAAGGATGGTATTTGCGCTATCAATGTACGCATTTTTTATGGTATCCCAGTTTTCGTTTATGTCACTATTTGGGTGACTAGTTATCTCAGCCGCTTTTTGCGCAAGATGGTCATTATATTGTTGTAAGACAGCTGGATTTTTTAGTCCAGCGGTGTTGAATTTGCGGGGCCTGGATCTTTCGTCGCTGGGGCGGCGCACGGCTGCAATACGCAATCGAACATTAGCGATCATAAGATAATGGTCTCTTCCCATCCCAATATCGGCACCCTTCTTGTTTCGCACGTCCAGGAGGCAACTCTTGAATCTTTTACTTAATGGCAAAATGGTCGATCTGATTTTGTGTTCTGCGCCGATCAACAGAGGACCAACTGATTTTGTGGTGGTCCTTATGCTCAAACATAGTACCACCGATGAAGAGACTGTGAAAGTTGCAGAACTCTACAAATCTTTCACCGTTGTCATTACGATCACCAAGACCGTGTCTCCCCATCACATGTCTGAGCCCATAGTTATCGGCGCCAACTTTCGCATTCAAATCACCCATAACCATTATAATGTCACCTTTAGGTGTTCTGCTCTGAACGGCGTTTAGTTCTTCGTAGAAGGAGTCTTTTGCCAAGACATTGTCGGGTTCAGTATTATTGAGATGTTCCTCATTTTGGTCCGGAACCTGGCGGTCAAGACCCTGTCAGAGACCGGTTCCCAGGATAAGAGACAGTTTCGCGCGGCTCTGGTTAAAAGGAGCCCCACACCTGACTCACGACGACTACCGGTAGCTTTACCGGAGTACAACATTACAGTGCTGCCCGTTGGAGAGATGAATTCTCCGCTGTTCCACCATCTTATCTCACTAACTCCTAAGATATTTAATTTGTACCTCAGAAATTCACTCTCTAATTGAAGAAATCGTGCGTTCTGGGGACCTTCTGATCCATTGTCCAGGAGAGTACGCACATTCCAGAATCCAATCTTTGTCATTGTACGATAGCCAAAAGTCGTAACCGTTGAGTCAGTCCTTATCCGAGGCATAGTTGACGTTTCGTTAGCATATAAAGATTTCGGATAGTGCAAGTTGCTGGCATACACATCCTGTCCTTTGATTGTCGGTTTTAACGACAGGCCCTCAAAGGGAAAGGCCGTGGTATTTTTTTCACACCCCACACCACAGGGGTACCTCAACCAAATCATCGCACCGCCATCACTGGCGGCTTGACGTTGGTTGGCAATGGTCAGTGACCACTGCCGTTCCAGGGGGCGCCCACGCGGAGGACTATGGAAGAGGAGTTTTTGCCTGGACCCAATCCAATACCATCTTCTTATCCAATCCATCATCGGCCACGACCACCCACAACACAATACTATAAAGGACGAAAAGCTGCACTCCACCCAACATGAATAAAATCCAATTGTAAATTTACTCTACTTCATTCTACAACACAACATGTGTTATATGTCACATCATCTAATCTAATCAATAGTTCAGCTCTCTCATTTAGTTTTCTATTCCCCAGATTTAAACGATCTGATCTGGTCATACTCCGATACCGACAGACGGAACTATTAAACCTACTCGCTGTTCATTTTTCAACTGATCGAACTCCGACCTGAACTTAAAGGAACCGTATGTATTGATTGTCTCGTGTATCTATATACTGTGTACTATACAATTTGTCAATACATACAAATCTTCTGGCAGAGGGGAAAGTTCTATGGAGTGAAAGCTCTTGTAGAATATCAATCCTCTTTGGTATTGCCTACATGGCTCAGTTAGCGCATTCCTCTTATCTGAAGCTAAACAATAATTTGCATGGGATGTATAAAAAAATTAAATTAATTTGTAATAATTGCAATCAAGTAATTCAATGCCCCTCTCAACAAATTTTCGTAACGATCGGTTATCGAAACCAGTTTTTTTTTTTTTAATGAAAGAATTAAACAAAAACTCAAATTATTTTTTCGTGAACATCGACATCCTCCCACCCCCCCCCCCCCCCCCCCCAAAAAAATCCTGGGTTCGCTCCTGATACCTTAGGTGTTTGTGATGATGTTGGAGCTTGCTGTTCTCTATTTTTGAATTGGCTCTCAACTGCATAACTGCATTGCTCTGCATGCCATGAAATGGAACCCCATTTCCAACCAAGGCCGACCAAGAGGGGGTCCTCGAATCACATGGCGTCGATCTGTGGCAAAGGAGTATCAGACACTGGGTAAGTCTTTTGGGGAGTTGCGCCCTATTGCCCAGAACAGAGTACGATGGCGCGCAGGAGTAGTTGGCGCGCTATGCCCCGCTAGGGGTTAAGGCAAAGTAGTAGTAGTAAGTAGTACTCATTGTCAGGTACATCTTACTGGTGGCGTTAGAATGTAGGGTTTTGTTGTATACGCAGTAGATCCAAGGACCTGGGTTGATCTCAAATCCAGCGCGATAGAGGAGAATTAAGAGCAGTTGAACCGAGTTGCGTTGCTCCCAATTCCCATAGAAAACGGGCTGTGTGTGACACATATATACATCATCCTTCGGGCGTTGGAGGGGTTGTGGCAGCTCTTAGCTGTGTTAAACGGGTCGCTCCGGTGTTAAGAACATGGTACCGTAGGAGCGACCTTCCAGTCTCTAACCAGTTTGTAACAACAGTCCAACACTAGAGATATTTTTCGTGATTAAGATACGCAGCCTAAATTGCATAAAAGTAAGTCAGTATTAATGACGTATTCGAGGAGCACCACCTCACATCCAATTATGTTAACTAACCAATACGATGTTATGTGTACGAGTATTGGCATCCCAACCAAGCCCAATCTTTCTAGTCTCGGCTTCGGAGATTGCTTCACTTAAAATATCAGGAGGAAAAGCGTCCTGACTGTCACAGGGCAAATAAGCTGAGACAACCCAATAAGTGTGGCTATCCTGTCTCAGGCAAATAGCCGCGGTATCCTTATCGCTGTAGGATGTGATTAAAAAGCCTTAAGACCTTTTTTAACTAATAGCAAGACCGGGGTTTGCTCTGGTCTTTGATAAAGAAACAGTATGACTCGAAGTCCTCAGGACTTGCTCACGACTGTCCGCAAGCCAGGGTTCTTTAGTCAATACAACATCCTCTTCGTTTCGCGCCAGGCGGAGTAAAAGAGCAGCCGATGCCGCCTTGGAGTGGTGGAGATCGATCTGAGGCATTTTGCACACCTCCACCTCTGCAACATCTGTGTCATCTTCAAGGTCCGACTCCAACGACACATCTAGGAGAGAGGGTTCCGTTATGTCCTCTGAGGCAGTGAGATTAGAGGATAGAGATATCAAGGAGTCTTCCACTTCAGGATCTATGGGAGCGCGAGATTGCAGCAACCTACCCTATGACCATTGAGCTTCTTTTCCTTCTGATGGGAGTTTGGGTATCTTCTAGTCCTTTTTACACACCCGTAGCTTAATTGGTTCGAATCTGTAATTAATGAGCCTTTTACGAGTAGCTACAGAGGCCAGAGATTCAGTATTCAGCACGATTACCGCACAATGAGTGTCATCCTTAGGCTGTTTTAATTTGTCAATACGCCAGTCGTGTGTGGGAAGTAGTGATGGGCAAAATTACTCTTTTTACTGTGCTGGCACATAAACTCTGACTCTTTTCAATAAGCCGATCACAAAGAGTCGTTCAAAAAGAGTTGTCCCAATATTCGAGAGTATTTAAAATTTTCGGGGTATCGTACAAATCGAACACACTTTGATGTGATATTTCAGTATCTAGAGTAGATATTACATCTATATATTAATAGGCTAACAATTTTTGTGTGGGAATTTTGTGAGGGGAACTCCTCCCAAACTACTGAACCGATTTTAATGATTAAGACGGCTATTACACTATAAAAGTTCTTTTACAAATATATTTGACGAACGATATTTCAAAAGAACTTTTATGAATGATATTAGCCGCTAAAGGGGGAAGGTGTGCAAGCATATTAGAAAAGTAGTTGAAACAAGCAACGTCCACGTCGCACATCTTTTCTTAGGTGGCTATTACACTATAGAAGTTCTTTGAAAATAGCTTTCATAAAAGATATTTGTAAAAGAACTTTTATAGTGTAATAGCCGCCTTATACACCATTAGAAAGGTATTCTTTCGAAGGTGTGCAAATTTTATATTTTATTAAAATTGGCGAAATACTTTAGCTATAATCCGCGAAAAACATTGCGAGCTTAGAATCCAAGCTTGGCCAGAACCGGTTCGTGGCTTTGCGGGGATTCGGTAAAACATTGCCAGCTTAGAATCCAAGCTGTACCAATTGCGGGGATTCGGTTCATGTATATAATGACCAAGCTTGGGTAGATGTATCCGCTAAGGATCTTTCATAAGATTGTGGGTGGAACAGCGTTCATTGGATTGTGAGTGGAGCCGTCTAGAATAGATACTCACGAAATAAATAAACCGTCGAATTGAAAATATGAATCAAGTATCCAAGTGTACTTAATTTTTATGCTGCATACTTATGAGCGTCGAATTGAAAAAATGATAAGCGTCGAGTTGAAAAAATGAAAATATAGTCCACTTGTTAAGTGGACAAGAAATGTTATGAGGAGAGATCTATTGTGGGTGTTCAATCGGGCCAGTAAGTGTGATAAGTGTGATACGCAGATCTATTGTGGGTGTTCTCAAGTAATTCGGGCCAATAAGTGTGATAAGTGTGATACGCAGTTCTATTCTGGGTGTTCTCAAGTAATACATATACATATAAGTATCGTGGTGACCAAGATACGTGAAGGTCAATACATACTTTAGTTACTTTCGTGGTAAATAATTATTTTTTGTGCAGTGCTCTCGGGCGAATAAGTGTTTTTAAGTATAATAGGTAAATAGCAAGGAAGTAGTAGTAGTTTGCAAAATGCCCTCCCAACGGCATTCTGTTATTACTGGTAGGATTGAGCGGCGTGGTTGACGAAATTATTTTACATGAGGGAAATTAGAAACCACGACGCAATCAATCATTTAGATGGTACATATAAATGTGCCTTAAATATAGGTTCACGGGATTTCGAACCTTTTAGTTGCGGTCCTCTGAATTTCCGTTGCTCATTTTGTGGTGCAAAACATTTTGAAGCAGAAATTACTTCACGTAATAGGAATGCCTTTAGTTTATGCTGCCATAAGGGCAAAGTTCATTTGCCATCATTATCTGAGAACATATTTTTCAAGAATATTTGTGAGCCGTGGTGAATGGGCTTCAAGGTCGAATTAAAACCAACGATCTAAACCAAATACCTACAGCTATATTTTGAGCTAAATATTTGGCCGTAACCAATTAAATTTCATTTTTCTATTTTATAATTTTCAGTTCGGGGCTTTATTTCTAGAGATTCCAAAAGGTATACCGTGCCGTCGTGAATGGGACTTAAAATCGAAGAGATGCAGTCGACTCAAGAAGGTGTACCGTGCCGTGATAAATGGGCTTTAAAATCGAAATTAAACTATCGATCTAAACCAAATACCAGATATGTATATTTTGAGCTAAATACTTGGTCCTAACCAATTTTCAGTTTGAGTGACTCTTATTCTAGAGGTTGCGGTCGATTTTACGATTTGTTCTTCTTATTCTAGGGAGTGTTTAGGTAGTGACGTATAGCCCATGATTCAATAAGACATTGACCCGGCGCATCCGGGTCGTTAGAAGATCCGGCGGAGCCGGATCGCAATTTGTGTGAAGATAGACAAAGTACCCGGCGAAGCCGGATCATCTACTACTACTTTGCCTTAACCCCTAGCGGGGCATAGCGCGGCAAAAACTCCTCTTCCATAGTCCTCCGCGTGGGCGCCCCCTGGAACGGCAGTGGTCACTGACCATTGCCAACCAACGTCAAGCCGCCAGTGATGGCGGTTCGATTATTTGGTTGAGGTACCCCTGTGGTGTGGGGTGTGAAAAAAAATACCACGGCCTTTCCCTTTGAGGGCCTGTCGTTGAAACCGACAATCAAAGGACAGGATGTGTATGCCAGCAACTTGCACTATCCGAAATCTTTATATGCTAACGAAACGTCAACTATGCCTCGGATAAGGACTGACTCAACGGTTACGACTTTTGGATCATCTAGTTGTAATTAAATTGTAGTGCATCTGAAAGTTGAGACCAGTGAGTAGAGAAGAGACGAATACTTATGCTTTAGAATGCTGCTTGTTTCTCTGGGTGGGTATGGTTTGATATACATACTTAGAGAACCTTGGGTGTGCGGTGTGCCGTAAGTATATGATTTTTGATTTGCTGCAGCCGGCATAAGCATGTACTTCTCTGTTGTGTATATAAATAGGAGTAAATAGATACACACTCCATATGCATAGTAATGAAATAGATTGGTTATGATTATTGATTATTGGTAGATAGATAATGCATTGTAATGTGAATGAATGTATGTAATATGAATTGAGAAATTCGTAATGAACGAGGATTGTGTATGTGTTGCGTACTTCGTAGAATCAATGCGGTTTTGAAGCATATGTGTTTATGTTTGGGTATTCGTTTCACAGTGCTCTCTCAATTACCCTAACCCCTTGTGGGACATAGCGCGTCAACTGTTCCATGTGGCCCAGTTGACGTTTCGTCGGCATAAACTGGTTTCGGAGAATGCAGTTGCCAGCATGCACCTCTCGCACATCCATGGCCATGAACGTCGTCGTGGACGGGATTCGAACCCTAAACGCCGGTAGTCAAACATGAGACTGATGCCTCCTCAACACACTGCGCTACCGGTCGCCCCCACAGTGTTTCATTTATAAATTCGACTTCATTCATTCATTCGACTCTTTCGCTCATTTTGTTGAGTCGTTCATAAAGAACGATTCGTTTATGTGCTACACATCACTAGTGGAAAGGTCCTTGTTACAAGCTCTTATTACGTGCAGGATATCTTTCGCTTAAGAGGGTTTCGCGCGGGCAAAGGGCAGAATGTGTATCCCATAAACTGCAACATCAATTGCTAATCTTTCATATGCTAAGGAAATAGTCGCCACTCGATGCAATAATTATTTAAATCTACACGTATCTTCTAGTGTCGGCTGGATGCGACAATGCCAAACTCTATACTCTTATATCGGACTTTTCAGAGGGCCTCTATACAAAAACATATGCATGTCAAAAAGTACTAACCTGTATGAGCTTCTGGATTGAATTTATAGCTCGGCAACTGATCGATTTCATTGCGAAGTAGACCTCTTGGTTTCGCCTCTCCCAGACGTTCAGCAAGGTTCAAAAGCGCTTCATAATTTTCAGTTTCATTGGAATCAGGCGAACTAAGATCGTGTTGACCGTACGGCGAAAGTGGGAACATGGCACTGCAAAATAACAAATAAGTTAGTTACATATTTACTCCAATGGAAACGGCGAATTTAAATTGAGTCTCTCCCTAAGCGAACACTTACAGGAAGTTAAGAAGGAAGCCAGAATTGATTAGACCTGCTGTCTGAATTTGCACCGATGCATGTTGATGCGGTGTAAGCGTTTGATGTTGGATTGTGTGACGATGAGCGTGTGGGTGGGGAGCGGGCCAATGGAATCGCGCATAGCGACGTTGCGGTGCCAATGCACGTCTTCCTTGTCGATGGAGTAGGTCAATTTGATTTGGACGATTCTGGCAGAAAAAAAAAAGAAAAAGGAAATAGATTGAATTAGTGCGATTCAGTGAGCTATGTAAATTGCGAAAAGAGCACCTCTGTAGGTATGAATATTGGAGGCGGCGGTGACACTTGCGCCACTTGAGTTGAGGAATGCATATGAGCTGTAATGGGCGACACATGGAGTGACGAGGCACCCGAATGATCAGTGGATTCCAACAAAATTCCATCGGGTCGTTGTTGAGTGATATGAGCGTGTTGGTAATTTGGTTGGTGTGGCTGAGGTACAGCAAGTTGTGGTGCGGTGGACGTATAACCGCCAAAGTGGTGTCCACCAATGTTACAAGTCTGAGCAAAAGGCTGGGAATATACACCGTGAACCTGCAAAAAAAAAGAATTTCATTAGTACGTCAGTTTCACCCCCTGTATGAGATCTTATTTGTAATCGTTTCAATTACCTGACATGGTGGTAGGCGAGGCGCCGGATAGGCACAAATAGATGTATGCGGACCAGCTGAGTAGGTCCAGATGGGCTCATGTCTTAACGATAAACTAACAGGAACTTGATTGATATCTACCACGAGTGGATGAGGCGCTGCTTGAGGTGGCGGTGTTTGTTGTATAAGCGTTGGAATTGGATCCCATTGGCGACGTTGTTGTTGTTCTTGATCGCGAAGACGCGGTCGACGAATTGGTGGACTACCCTGCTGCATTTGGACCTGGTCGAAAAATAATTGAAGAGTCACGTTTTACGAAGGACACAGCTTTTCGCCATTCAACCGATCTTACTTGTTGTTGGTGTTGTTGATTTCTGGGCGAACGACGATGCTCCCATATTGCTGGTGGCGATTGACTTGGCATTCTTGATATGCGTCTACGTTTACGCGATGGACTATCCGATTTGATACCGTTCTCGGGACAATACGGAGGACTGGGTGTTTGATGATGACTACTGTTACTATTGGCATTATTGCTGATATTGTTGATATTATTATTCATAATATTGCCATTGTTCATATTCATGTTCATGTTATGATGATATTGTGGACTTATTCTATCGCGATTTGGATTGGATGTGCGTTGCTGTAAGTCCATCAGACCCGGACGTGTTTCTATATGCAATTCTGAATTTCGCGACGAGTGACCTTCATAGTGTTGCTAGTGACGATAAGAAAATCAGTAATGATTCAGATCTGGCTACTTCGATAGCGAAATATCACTTACCATATGTCTATCCATTAGGCTTGAACTTGACGTGTGTGTACGCATTCCGCCCATACGTCGTTCCGAATGGCTTGGACCAGCCGCTCTAAGAATTTGTTGAGATCTTTGATTATTATTGCCGACAAGTATATTATCATCGGTACCAAAACTAATAGGAGATTTAGGATATTGGGACTCTTTGGGACAACTGCCATTATTACTGTTTTGTACATCGCTGCAAATGCAAGTTAAGTCAAACGAAAAGTGATGCAAGAAAATGGAAAGTAGCTGTGATTTGATAGATAATAAATATCATAGTACAATAGAATATGAAGATAGTTATTACGTAGAGAAACAATAAGAAAGGGATACATAATGGATGATATGTTTTGCAAAACAAACAAAAAGTTTTTCTTTCTTGTATTGATTTTTTAAACTTTGCGCGAGTTTGTTTCGTTTTTGAATTCGATAGTTTTGTAAAAAAAATCCACATACAATGAAAATAGGTTAATAATTATTATATGTAAAAAAAGCTTAAATCCCATACGTATGTGTAAAGCTGTAAAACTAGAAGACATATGTATTATGATTTGCCTGACAATTTGATCAGAACTGAAATTTGCATGCAATCTTGGATTTGTTTGATAAACAACAAAGGCTGGCCAAGGTGAATTCACCCTTTTTTTTAAGTATCGATATTATTCTTTTAGCAACGTTTACTGAAGGGGTTTGGCAGCCCTTGAAAGTCGTTGATAAATGGGTCGCTCCGGTGAGTAAAACCGGCTACCGTGGGAGCGTTGTTGTTGTATCGATAAAACGATCTCATTTTTCTTGAAGGCTAGAAACCAAAATACAGAATGCCATCTAACCGAGATAACGACTCAAGCAGACATTTGCAAGTTCCAAATCAAACTTCACCACGATACAAATTCTACGAGCTATGAGGTCTCCCCATAAATTTAAAACTCATTTTTCTCAAAAACGCGTTTGGGTTTACAAGGGAAGGACGTTGATGGGGAAATATCGGGGGTTGGAGTTAATTCGTAGCGCTTTACAAAAGGTGGCGTTGCTCAAGTATCCGTAGTCACATATACAAAAGCAAATATTTTCCATAAAGCTACTGTCATGGCGCATCTAGTCCACTGAACGACATTTCTTTATCGAGTTTATAACATTTTGTTGTGCGTCATCAAACATGTCAACGTTCCTGCCCGAAAATCTGTTTTTGCGGGGAGTGTTGCTTCATTACTTCCACATGAAGAAAAGTGCCGCGGAAAGTCATCGCATTTTGGTAGACGTTTATGGTGAATACGCTCTAGCTGAACAAACGTGCAGAAAGTGGTTCGCTCGGTTCAAAAATGGGAATTTTGACTTGGAAGACAAGGAGCGTCGCGGACAGCCGAAAAATTGAAGATCAAGAATTGGTGATAATGCTCGATGAAGACCCGTGTCAAACGTTTGCACAGTTGTCAGACTCGCTTGGAATTGACTCATCGACGGTTGGAAAACGCCTCAAAGCCCTTGATACAAAAGCAAGGAACGTGGGTCCCACCTGAGTTGAAGCCGAGAGACGTAGAACGGCGTTCAGTCATCTGTGAGCAACTGCTTCAACGGCAGGCAAGGAAGGGATTTTTACATCGAATCGTCACTGGCGACGGAAAGTGGGCGAGTTACGACAATCCTAAGCGCAAAAAGTCGTGGGGAATGCCCGGACATGCCTCAACGTCGACGGCAAAACCGATCATTCACGGCGCCAAGGTTATGCTTTGCATTTGGTGGGACCAGCTCGGTG
This sequence comes from Chloromyia formosa, assembly GCA_964017055.1. NCBI lineage: Eukaryota > Metazoa > Arthropoda > Insecta > Diptera > Stratiomyidae > Chloromyia > Chloromyia formosa. The sequence goes on from OZ024817.1 coordinate 64,124,861, forward strand.
ATATATATACTACGAGCTACTGAAACCGAATAAAACTATCACAGGAGATCGGTACCGAACGCAATTAATGCGTTTAAGTCAAGCATTAAAGGAAAAACGACCACAGTGCCAAGAGAGACACGACAAAGTCATCCTCCAGCATGACAATGCTCGGCCACACGTCGCAAAAGTGGTCAAGACATACTTGGAAACCCTGAAATGGGAAATCTTGTCCCATCCGCCGTACTCCCCAGATATCGCTCCGTCCGACTACCATCTGTTTCGTTCCATGGCGCACGCCCTGGCTGATCAGAATTTTCGTTCGTACGGGAAAGTCGAAAAGTCGCGTCGAAAGACGCCTCCTTTTTCCGAGATGGAATCCGAAAATTGCCGGAGGGATGGGCGTAAATATGTCGCTAGCGATGGACAGTATTTTGATAATACCACTGTAATAACATTTGCAGAATAAACCATCAAACTTTGCAAAAAAAAACACTACGATTGACGTATCGTTTTTTTTAAGGAAAGTTATGTTTTCACTCAGCAATCAATTTTTTAAGCAGTTTCTTTCGTAGCAATTTCTTTAGTAGCCATTTCAATAGTGTTTCTTTAGTAGCTCTTCTTTTACAGCGACTACGAACGTTACTTTTGTAGCCGTATTTATTTTGCAGTGAGCAATCAATTTTAGTGGTTGTGGTCGCTAAATATGTATTCAGAGAGGCAATCACAAAAATCAAGTGTGGTTGAAAAAGTTAAGGCAGTTAAAGAGATACTCAGATATCCATATGAGAAAATGGTAATTAATACTGTGGGTTTGGCAAAGATATTGTCAAATATCGGTATTCCAATACTTGCTAGGTCTTTTCTCCATCAAGACTGTCGGACTCTACAATGCAAATATACTTGCTAGGTCTTTTCTCCATCAAGACTGTCGGACTCTACAATGCAAATAAAGTAGCGGTTGAATTTCTCATAAAAAAAAATAGTCTTATTTTAGACTACAACGTGTCCTCGGTAGAACTAGACGGGCTGGTCAAAATATAGGAAGAGACGGGAGCAATTAGACACTAGCTGCGTTCGTTTCACCGGATTTCTATTTCCATACAAAACGGCAGACCGGATTTGATCCAGGTCTCGTATGGAATTTCATCGGATCAGAGTTGAAAGTGAATTGATTGAACGCCAACTTGTTCCGCCCCTATCTACATGTATACTGAGCCTGTAATTCGCCCCCACGCGGCGATGTATCTTTACGGTGGCTGTTTAAGTTCGCTCATTGCAGATCCGTGGCGTTTACTAATGGTCGCTCTGAGACCGAAATTCATTGAAACGAACACGGGTCAGTGACGTAGCCAGCGGGTTCGGACCCCTCCCGAAGTTTGTGGTTATACAAAAATATTGAAAGATACAACGACAAGACTCCTATAAATGTTATGTTTTTAATCATTAAGTTAGTCTATGGCGTCACGCATTCAGTCAGAACTTTTCCAATCTTTCGATCAGCTGGTGAAACTTTTTTCAGCTACAGAAAAAAACCGTTTTTTTTATCTATTCACTTTTTAGACCACTGACTTCCGGGATTAAGGAGGCTAAATTAAATGGTCTGTTGTGCTATAGCCTTAGATCTTATAAATGGTATGTCGATAATTTGATCCTATTGATTAAATTATTCAAAATTTTAGATACGCTCGAAGTGATATCTTCCAGGTCGATGAAGCCAACACAAATCGTACTCTGACACACATTAACAGAGAATGGGCATTGATGTTTCATCATCACCCTAGCAGAAGCGACAACGACTGTTCTTTACTGTTTTTTCCGACAAGGTTGTTCATTTAGAACACCACTGATTATTCTGACCTTATTTTGATTTGGCTTTAACAGTTGAGAAGATCTGCCTTAGAGATTGTCCTATTGGCCTCAGCGCACTGAAAGTAAACCGGATTTCTTCGAGCATTCACTGTCCGGGATGGAGTTCGTTCAGTAACGTCTAGATCAGTTCAGTCAAGTACAATGACAAGGACTATGGTGAACTATGCTGCCTAATGGTACATCTAGCCTTAGTTTATGTCCCATATCCTTCCTCCTAACCTCCTAAGGTCTTAAGAATGACATTCCGTTGAAGATATTTCGTCAAACTGTGTCTTGTGATTTAGATAGTCATAAGGCATCCAAATGATATCTCTGAGTGACGCTGAGTTTAAATAAAAATTGATTTTGCGTACACATTAAGAAATAACTAATTAGGGGCTAAAATCTCAGAGCCAGAGGCAAAAACCTATAGAATGTATGACATGACTTCAATATCTGAGACGGCGGTTTATTCACGCTAAATGTGAAATACGAGTGGACTGAAAATAAACAAAATTAAGTGATGATGTATCATAGTAAGATCAGAAGATAAGATAAAATAGTCGAGCTACTGTCCCAGCAGGAAGGCACTGCGACCATAAAAGATCTATTGTGCCGTAGTTCATTAATCCAAAAGACCATCCACCCTTCTAATAAAGGTCTTTAGCAGGAGTCAACCTGAAGTCGGCAATGCTGATAGTAGCCTGCCCGAGGAGTGACATCCTAAAACGCGCGAGGGCGGGACATTCGCACAAGATGTGCTTGGTCGTTTCCACGTCCTCCAGACAAAGATGGCATTCAATCTCTCTGGACAGACCCATCTTGTTCAGGTGATATCTGACCAGGTGATGGCCAGATAAGTACCCCACTAGGAGCCTTAGGTGGGTTCTACTCATTTAGGTAGTACTCTTGTGAATGAAGGGCAATATAAGCTCCTTTGATTGGCGTAGCCCTAGAAGGTTATTCTAGTACTGTTGACGCAACAGTGCAAACCAATCTGTGGCCGGAGTTTGGCGGAGGCCAGCCCAAAGTCACAGTAAGGCTCAGGTTCATGAAAACGAAAAACGACTGGATGATCCTTGTCTAGCAAGTTCATCCGCAGCCTCGTTCCCCTCAATGGCCTGGCACCCAACACAAGAAGACTGGGTTTTTGGTTGTCAACTGTTGAAGGAGTTCGTAATACTCCTTCACCAGTTTCGAAAAGACATTATTTGAGGAGAGCGCTTTTATAGCTGCTTGGCTGTCTGAGTAGATAGTAATGTAAGTGCCACGAAGTCCAGTTTCCAGGATTACCCTGGCGCAGACCTCAATGGCGTGGATCTCAGCTTGAAAAACACTGGGCGAGACTGCCATTGCGATCGAAATCCTGGTGTTGGGTCCAAAGATACCTGCACCAACACCCTGTTCTGTTTTAGACCCATCGGTGAACCACTTAATACATCCAGGGTCCGGGCAGGGTGTGCCATTTACCCATTCAGAGCGGTCAGGGATGAGGGCTGGAAATTTTCTGCCGAAGCAAAACTCCGTAATCATTTAATCTGATCTCAAGCAGATCTGCACGTCAGGAATTTGATTCAGAATGCTCATGTGACCGCTTTCTTCACTACGCACGTTGGAAGTTAAACGAAGTCTAAGAGCATTTAGAGCTGCTGATTCTTGAATGAATATATGCAACGGAGTAAGTCCAATAATCGCCACCAGGGCTGGCGTAGGACAAGTGCGCATAGCTCCAGTGATGCCAAGGCAGGCAAGGCGGTGAAGCTTATTGCACTTCAATAAGACAGAAGATTGCTGAGATTTCGGCCACCACACAACCGCTGCGTAGGTCACCATGGGCCGCACCACCATGGTATATAACCACTCAATTATCGTTCCTGCGGCAGCCGGTTCTTCGTACCGGAACGACCCGTTTTTCAACGGCCAAGAGCTACCAAGCCCCCTCGATGCAAGAAGAACTGCAGTATTCGAAGCATCGCTACCACAACAACAACAACCACTCAATTATCTTTGGGGTGAGCCCCCATGTCCGTCCGAAGAGACTTCTGCAAGCCCACATTGTACGTGTGGCTTTGTACATTACATTACACAGTAGGTACTATATCTAAGTGATTATTCCAGGTGAGTTTCGAGTCTAGTGTTATACCGAGACATTTAACTTCAGTGGAATAATCTAAGGTCGTGCCGCCTAACGAAATTGGATCCAATGTTACATTTCGTTTTCGTGTGAACGGCACAACAACAGTTTTCTGTGGGTTTACATGTAACCCCACAGCAACACACCAGTGTAGAACTATGTCAAGGACCGACCTCATCACCTCCGTGATGGTGGATTCGAATTTGCCCCTGACTATGATAGTTAAATCATCCGCGTACCCGATAGTAAGATAACCGCGCTTATTAAGCATGGAAATCAGCTCGTCTACGACAAGGGACTACAAAAGGGTTGACAGAACGCCACCTTGTGAACAACCATTTACGACATTCACGCAAATGGATGTACTGCCTAGAGTTGAGTGAATATCCCGTCCACGAAGCATGGCATCTATCCATGCAATGGTAGCGGGTGGGATGTCCCTGAGTTCCAGTGCTCTGGAAATGCACTCGTAGCCAGTATTGTCGAAAGCCCCCTCAATGTCAAGAAAAGCACACAACGCGATTTCCTTATCACTGAGGGACTTTCCGATTGTACTGACAAGGTTATGCAAGGCGGTCACCGTTGACTTGCCCTTCGTGTACGCGAATTGCATAGGATGTAGGGGGCTCGACAGTTCCATATTGTGCCTAATATGCAAATCAAGCAACTTTTCCATGGTTTTAAGGAAGAAAGAAGTAAGGCTAATCCGTCTATAGGATTTGGGCATATGTTCCGGCTTATTACCCGCTTTGGGTATGAAGACCACATTAACTTTCCTCCAAGGTTATGGTATAAATCCAAGGTTGTAACTTGTCCTAAAAAGCTCGATTAGCGTAGTTATTATGATCTCCAAGCTGTTTTGCGGGGAAAATGCCGTCTACTCCCGAAGTTTTAAATGGCTCAAGTATCATAGTAGGTTTGTAACTACCTAAAACGGAAATTTATTCTATATACGATTCTATCACTGGATTTTCCCCATACAAAAGTTCCAACTTTAAAGGTAAATCTCCAAAACGGTTATGAGTTCGCGGAAAAGGACGAATCTGAAATTCGTTCATTTCAGACCAAACTTGATTGCAATCCATCATTAAAATTTAGCGCATCAGATATTGAAGTTGCCCCGGGTAGGATAACCACACCACTGGCCCATATATGTAGGATCCTACGTCAAAAATGGCATTTTTGCAGTCAATTTACATATGAGGTTGTTAAGGTTATAAAACGCATCATTGACATAGAGGGTTTGGATGTTGCGGCTTATATCGGTTTTTCATTGAAAATGGCATCATAGGCGGTTGAACAGTTGATGTATAAATATTTTAACAACACATTAGAAAAAGAGAAGAAAAATCCAATAAATTCACATAGAGCACAGAGCCGGTCTATAGGGGACTACAGACCTTCAGTTTAACTGCGCAGATATCTGTGCTAATATCTGTGGAAAAATCTGCGCAGTTATCTGAACTGAAGATGTGTAGGCTACATTCGATTTTCGCTAAATTAGTTCCGATATTTTATACAGTTCTATCAGTTTTGTCGAAGTGTTCACATCGTAGGTGGCTGAGCAAGTATGTTTTTAGTGTTCCCGACTATTCTATATTTCCTGCGTTGTTGGTGTTTTACTGCGATCTATCGTATCTTTTATGGTATCTTTCTGTGCTGGACTTACTGATGAACGATGCGCTGGGTTTTGGTGGATGTGGATGAATGTATGAAAGAGGGGAATGTACTAGAGAACAGGGTGGCCATTCTGAGATGGGCAACCCCAATTTTTTTTTTCTTTTTTGACTTCAGATTCGGAATCAGCGACCCAAAATTACCTTACAGTTCGAACCAGTATTTCCCGATGAAAACAGGGTGGTCATTCTGAAGTGGGCAACTAAAAAAAAAATTTTCTTTTTTGACTTCAGATTCGGAATCAGCGACCCAAAATCACCTTGTAGTTCGAACCAGCCCGATCGGACGAGTATTTCTCCATGAAAACAGGGTGATCATTCTGAGGTGGGCAACCCAAAATTTTTTTTTCTTTTTTGACTTCAGATTCGGAATCAGCGACCCAAAATTACCTTATAGTTCGAACCAGCCCGATCGGACAAGTATTTCCCGATGAAAACAGGGTATCCATTTTGGGGTAGGCAACCCCAAATTTTTTTCTTCTTTTTTGACTTCGGATTCGGAATCAAAATTATCTTCACTTGAAACATACTCGCACAACGTTCACATTATAGTGAAACTACACATATACGAACATGACCGCGAGTGCCACTCGCGTAAAAGCACGTATCAAGTCTGCTACAGACAATGGCCGATAGCCATGGTTCGAACTACAAGGTAATTTTCAGTCGCTGATTCCGAATCTGAAGTAAAAAAGAAAAAAAAAATTGGAGTTGCCCACCCCAGAATAGACACCCTGTTTTCGTGGGGAAATATTCGCCCGATCGGGCTGGTTCGAACTCTAAGGTAATTTTGGGTCGCTGATTCCGAATCTGAAGTCAAAAAAGAAAAGAAAAATTTGGGGTTGCCCAACCCAGAATGACCACCCTGTTCTCTAGTACATTCCCCTCTTTCATACATTCGCCTACAAAAATTCCGCATTTCACAGCCACACAAATCGCAAACCCGAAAAAAAGATACATTGCAAAAAAAAGATACATTGCCAAAGAAAAGATACATTTCTACACAATTGGCCGTCCTCAATCATCCTCTCACCCAAAACGAAACATTCACATATCAGTACGAGAGCGAAATCTCTGTACAAACTAGTGGTTTCATGGTCATTGTGAAATTTAGTAGAAAACTGATAAAACAGAACGATAAACTGTGTAATCTGCGCAGATTATCGTTGCAAAACAGGGTCCGAATGCACAGATCCAGATCTGCGTAAAAATCTGCCAAAACTGTGCAGTTTACACAGATTATCGTTCAGACATGATGTCACACGCGATAAACTGAGCGATAAACTGAAGGTGTGTAGTCCCACTATTGCGAATTGCTACGATTTTCATCCAGATGAATACCGAAGGGTTGGATAAGTAGAACCTGTTATTTTCAATTTTCGTAACAAATCCAAGATAGACAAGTTTTTACTTTAATAACCGCGATGAAACTAATTAAAAAAGTTCTGATCCAATTGCTGAAACTAGACAAGTTTATATGACGAGCGACTATACACACATAACGCTAAAAATTCCTTAAAATAAACTAACATTCGTGTTCACACAATGTGTAGTATTTTGCACCCATTTAGCTTAGTTGTTTCATTGACAATAATATTATGAGCTAAATTACAAGTCTATGATAATGTATATACACTAAAAAACACGTTACTATTAAGTGATACATAATAATTTAACAAATTTAATTAATGAATAAAACGTGGAATCTTATTAGTTCATAAATACTGGACTGGATGCAAAGAGCACATAGAAAGAAAAACACATACACCCATCAAAAACCAACTTATTTTTTTCTTATTATGTTTCGCCAAAAATTCATATTCGAAAAAGCAAATGACCGTGAAATATCCTCTTACCCAAGTTGATAGCATGGCTCCACCATATCTTTATACCATTGGCCATGATTGCCACGTGCTGCAGGATGTCGATGCGGCGAGAATTGCATTCGATTACGATTTCTTGGTGCTGCACCACGTGAAAATGGTCTTCTAGAAGACCCATTATGATTGGGATTAAGCATTATGCCGGCGCTCGTAATGTCCACAACTCAATTAATTTGTTGTTCTCCGTATTTCGTTGGTGTTCTCGGATATTGGGACACGTCCTTCAATTTAGAGCCTCGCGTTACCACTACCGGGTCGGGATGCTGCTATTTCAAAATTGTAGTACTGTTTAAGGCTATCTTCTGTTGTCGATGATGCTGACGAGTTGGACTCATGAACGTATGTTGAAGGCTTGGGTAGTTTTATAAAGGGCCAGTTTATTGCGATTTCGTCGAGTCACTCGTTGAAATGCGATGATACTGCAACTTGGCGATGTTAATTTCACTGAAAGAAAATGAGTAGGTTGGTTAGAAAAGTAGGGAAGAGGAGGGGATTATGTGGCCCTAGTGAAAATCAGCTGAAAAATGGAAAAGTGTCCGTCCTGTGGATCCCATCTATATGGAATATTATCATAATTTACGGAAAGAATCTGAATGTGAATAATCCTTCCTATCAAGCGACATCATTATGATTAATTCTCAGAGATTAAAACTTATACTTTTTATCAGTTTCAACATCGATTTTGGAAGAGTTGACAGGATTCCAAAATATGCCCAAATATAACGCTATATAATCTTTGCGTCTTCCAAGTCCAAGACTGAATTACGGGTACATACCATATCCTAAACACGAACAATAATCCTATTAATATAATAATAACATCGCTACAAAACTGAGATACTGATGACTAGCTCCTTAATTCTTAAGCGGAAATTACAATGCCGGTAGAAGCAATTGCAGTGGCAGCAGCAGCAGCGGCACTCACCTGTCAAAATAAAATGCACGTATTCGCGAATTAAGCGAATTACATTGGGCAGCAACGGCGGCAACACACAGAAGGAAGCATTTCCGACTATATAAACTATATATATTCTTGGTCAGTATCACGAGGTACCTCGATTAAGCTTTGTCCGTCTGTCTGACCATCTCGTTCTAGGAAAACTAGTCTCTCAGTTTTAAAGCTATCGAGTTGAAAGCCTTCTTTCTATTGCGCGGTGTATATACAGTGGCTGACAGCCTATTTCGTGTGACCAACATTTTTGAAAAACCAAGCATAAAATTGGTATATTTTATTTTATTCTGAACTCAACAAACAAATGATGCAGTTTTGTAGATAATTTAGTCTCCAATATAAAACATCAAAAAAATTTACACAAACATTAACATAGAACGATTTATTGAAAAAAAACTATACAAGTACATAATTATTATGTCACAGCTTATTTCGTGTGATTATTTTCATTCTTATTTTTCTTGGAAATATTGGATTCTAATAACTAATGGTACATCAAAACATAAACAACGATGACTGTAGGAAGAGTGAGTCTACTCAAAAATATTAAAATCAGTCATAATTGTGTAATTTTACAAGATGGGTCGACGAACTTCAATAGAGATACGCGAGTTAGTTATTAAACACTTTCAAAGTGGGAAAACTCAAAAACAAATTGCTGATTTAAGTTCATCTACGGTTCAATATATTATTCAGCGTTTTGTTCGAGAAAATCGTGAGCACAACAAAGGAAGAAAGGCTCCAAATAAAATTTTGACTGAACACGATGAAAGGTAAATTTTGCGGAAAATTAAAAAAGATCCCATGTTAAGTGCTCCAGCTGTGGCCAAGGATGTTGAAATGTTTCTTGGCAAAAAATGTCATCCAAAAACTATACGCAGAGTACTTAGAGATGCTAAATTTCATGGGTGAACCTGAACAGTAAGAAACAAGCTTTTTTTAATAAGAAAAATCAAAAAGTCCGGATACAGTACGCAAAAGACCATGAAAACAAAGACATTTCTTTTTGGAACAGTAATTTTTGCCGATGAGAGTAAATTTAATATTTCTGCATCAGACGGTAAGGCATATGTGTGGCGTCTACCAAATACTGAGCTCCAAACAAAAAATTTACGAACTGTATCCGGACTGTTTGATTTTTCTTATTAATAAACGGCTTGTTTCTTGCTGTTCGCCCATGAAAATTAGCATCTCTGAGTACTCTGCGTATAGTTTTTGGATGACATTTTTTGCCAAGAAACATTTCAACATCCTTGTGTAGTTTTTTTTCAATAAATCGTTCTATGTTGATGTTTGTGTAAATTTTTTTGATGTTTTATATTGGAGACTAAATTATCTACAAAACTGCATCATTTGTTTGTTGAGTTCAGAATAAAATATACCAATTTTATGCTTGGTTTTTCAAAAATGTTGGTCACACGAAATAAGCTGTGAGCCACTGTATGTCGGAACAAACAAAATCGGACCACTGCGTAATATAGCTGCCATAGGAACGGCCGGTCTAAAAGTCTGTGTTAGTAAGAAAATTTTTTTTTCTAAAGATATCGTAATCTAATTTCATATTTTTCGATGATATCTTCTACCAAACTACATTCCCGAAATTGGTTGAAATTGGACCACTATATTATAGAGCTGTCATAGGAACGGCCGGTTCAAAAGTTCCTTTTTTTGTAAAGATATCTTTACAAAATTTCACATTAATTGAACATATTTACCGCCAAACCACATTCCTAAATTTGGGTGAAATCGGCTCACTATTTCATATACCTCTAGGAACAGTGGAATCGGAACAAGTTTGACTGCCAATTTCAAAACGGTAAATGCAGAATGAATCAAATTGATAGATTAGGTTAACGGGCCGCCATGATACAACGCAGCACACTTAGATCACTTATGGGTTCATTGTGATACCACACGATCTAAAAACCGAGTTTGGAGGGGACAAAACTTTGATTTTTACCTGTAGAGCTAAGGGTAAGTCGACATTTATCGAACTTTCGGTGTTCAAGGGGCATGCATCTATGGAAAGCGCGGACGGACTCTCTCATTGAAGAGAAGTTGAAGTGATGAACGTCCGGGACGGTCAAAGGCTAGGACAAACCAGGCCTGGGCCTGAAAGCGCGCCGAAGGGGCGCAAAGAGGAAAGCCAAGTTCGAGAGTGAATTTTGTGAGTTTATAGCGAAATGTAATATAATTCCATTTAGAAAGAAATATTTCACGATTTATCCGATCGAAAGTAATTCTCACAGTTCAAATTTACGCGCGCGTATGATTCAATTTGGAATGTTGGCCTTCATTCTCCAGTGAGAGTGACTTAAGCTCGACACACAAGACGAACAAAGTGGTTCGCGAAAAGCGGTGGAAATGAGGCGATTTTTCTCCCACGTTCTATGAAGTTGACATGATTGTGTCGTGGACGCAAACCGTTTGGTTTGATCGTCTGTTGTGACCATTATCGACGATAAATAGTGTCAAGCATAACCATCCGAACAAAAGTGGTGCTGTCACAACCACTTTTATCCAAGCGGCGTCGATATTAGTATGAAGCGGAAACCGCTTGGGCAAAAGAGGTGCTTGAAAAAAATTACGTAACAATGATTCCAAGTGCATGACAAATACTTGCAAACAATACTTGAAGCGGTGCTTTATTCTAGTTTACATGAAAACTGTTTTGAAAAAATATAAGGGGAGGGGCCCCAAAATTTCCTTGTCTGTACCTTAATTTATACTTTGACCGACCTTGATGAACGGATAAAACCATAAAGGGCTGCTATGCTTGCCCCAGCACACATGAACTGCAAAAGGGTTCGCTCTGTTACCACAAGGGACCCACCCGACAATCATAATCTCGATACAAGAACAATTGCGGTAGTTGAAGCATCGCTGCCACAACAACAACAATAATCTTAATCACTGAACTAGACAGAATTTTCAATAAAACGATGGAGTTTCCCACCATCCACATAAGCGTTGTTGTTGTTGTAGTAGCAACGCCTTCTGACAGTTTTGACAGCTCTTGGCCGATGTTGATGAACGGGTCGCTCCAGTGCGTAGAACCGGCAATCGTAGGAGCGACCATAAGCTTAGTCATCCAGTTCAGTGATAAAGTGGGATCCATCTTCTTGCCAGAGTAGGACAGGTGCAGAGAAGACAAAAGATGCGTCTTCTTGTTATCGCCACTGCAGCTTCTACAGCAGTCATTACAGGTGTTGCAAAACCTGATAGCGTGCTCTCCAATTCTGTAGTGCCCAGTGATGACTTCCAGCTCCGATTTGTAGCTTTTTTAGCGACAATAGTTTAACGGCGCAACTAAAATCCAATCAGGTCCACGGTTTGGTTGAAACGTATGTTTACTATTTCCCCATCTGGAGTTAATCCTATCAATCTCAATCTTTAAACTTTAATTTTTGTCTATATAATTTCAACTATTACCATTTTAATTTTTATGGACAGTTTTTTATTATATATTTTCTCGATAAATGTAAAGACTTGAAAATGCATATATAATGCGAAACGTTGTCTACATCGTAAAATAAATAATTAAATATTGCTGGATAGTGAATATAATTCTTTATTAATTTAAACTTTAAAGCTAGTTTGGAAGCAGCGTCATCTCTGTAAGCTTTAAGCGATATTCCGTAACGGTCTTTGACGTAGTCAGACCCTTTTTGAAGGATTTAATTACAGCTTGGCTGTCGCTGAAAATTAAAATGTCTCTAGCTCATATCACGTTGCGTAAACGCCGTATCCTTGAACTGAAAACATTACAGTAATCAACGGGACCGAAAGAGAAGATTAAGTTAAGTCCATTACAAAAAAAACTCCAACCCCTAATCTCTCATGAGCTAGGCACTACATCCCACTGTACGCAGTCAGTCAGAATGATAAAATGCTTGCAAAGCTCATTCATATTTGATAGAAGTGTAGTTAATCGTTGCTGGAAAATTAGGGTAGCTCAGAATAGTAGCGTGTCCAGACAGAGCTTTAACTAAGCCAGTGAGTGTCATGGAGTCGAATGATTTTATTTGCGGACATCCATTCACTAGAAATATCAAAAAGTAGCAGCTTAAAAAGCATGTTCAAAGCAGCAGAAGTAGTTGTCCCAAGAACACCACAAAAAGCAAGGCAGGCCAATCTTTCCATCTTTCCCAGCAAAATAAGATTAGGCTCTGTAGCAGTCTAGGCAAAAAATTACCCCAAAACATGAGTAAAACAGCTATATGGAAATTTCGCCTTATCAAGAAAAACTAGGCTCGTCCCATGCAGGTCAAGAGGCTCGACTGGAACTATCTTATACTTCTGAAGAGACTAAAATCTAAGAGGAACGCGTAGCGCAAAGAAATTCACCCTTGTCGGGTATTTTTTGTATTCGCTTTTATTTTTATAAATCATTTTCGAGTGTTTGCTCGAATAATTGGAGGGCCAAGCTCTATATGCCAAACATTGTGGAGGGTGCCCGGGCCCCATGACCCTCCTTTGGATCCGCCATTGCCACCAGTAACATTTCACCTCGCTAAAAGAAACCTAGGTTCCGAGTCAGCCTGTGCTGGCAATGTAGCCATTGAGCTGTATCACGCTCATATTCTTGAGGTCCTTCAAGTCACAATAAAACCAGGAGCTCAGGAGTTTCTTCCTCCTGATGGCCAATACTGAACAGTGATATACACATTCCACAACTCATGCAGTAGTCATTATGAGGAAGACGGAGTATCCATGCGAGCGCACCGATGGGGCAGTACCTTTTGATAGTCCCCACCACCTTGCCAATGTGCTTTCTATTCAGTGATAGCAAATTGGCAGAGAGACTAGAATCGAAATGCGGCTATATCATTCTCGTCGCTTGTCAAGTGCTGCTGTTGTGCCATCTAGTATTAGCTCTATCCTCTGCAGCGGACTCAACTGCCAATTTGCATGAAGAAATTGGCATTTTAATATCAATGCGGTCCCGATCGACAACACCAGCTGTGCCCTCATGAGCAAGATCGTCCGCCCTGCAATTGCCTAGAAAGCCACTGTCACTCGGCATCCAGCAGAGCGTTATGTTGAAGAAGTAACCCCATCTCTGTGAGGGCCGAGCGACACTTCTGAATAGTATTCGATGTAGTAAGAATAGAGTCAAGCGGGCGAACCGCAGCCTGACTATCCGTATAGACAGTAATGTCTCTCGCAGTTATGACATGACTCCTTAACCAGGTCAGAGCTTCCGAGATCGCCGAAACTTCAGCCTGCAGGAGAATACAGAAGTCGGGATGACGGTAGGATGAGTTGATTCCCAGTCTCTCCGAGTATATACCAGCCTCAACGCCGTCCAGGTCTTAGAGCCATCCGTGTCGATGACAAAGGAGTTGGGGATAAAGGTTGGTGTAATTCCTGCCAAGAACGTGTTTAGGAGAGGTGTAATCAGTTTCCAAAGGAAAATCTAGGTTGCCCAGAATAGCTGAGTGGCCAGTACTCGACGCATGATGTACCCATAGTGGTACGTATATTTATAGATGTTAACAGCAAACTAATGAGTTTGCAAAGCGAGTCATCAACATGCAGAGCGCTTCGATGAGTGCACTAGGTTTAACATTATTGAACGCTTCCTCGATGTCTAAAAACGCAACCATGGTGTATTACTCGTATTTAAGGGATTTCTCAATGTAACTAACTAAAGAGTGAAGAGCAGTAACTACTGAACTTCCTTTCCAGTAGGCATGTTGCGATAAAGATAGAAACTGAGGCGGAATGGTGTTCCGAAGATGGACATTGATCAGCCGCTCCAATAATTTCAACAAGGTTGAAGAAACGCTGATAGGACGAAGGTCACTAGCGCGCGCGTGCGAGCTTCGCCCTGTTCTCAGGATGAAAACAACTAGAACTTCCGTCCAGATGCGCGAAAAATAGCCCAGTGCGAGACATGCGTTTAGGATAATCTCCACCCAAAGATATACAATATCTAATGAATTCTGTAAGTCCGCAGGAATAATGTTCAGCGAATTTAAACAGTTCGAAACTGCCAATCGCCCACGGAATCTTTTCTTCCGACAGAATGGACGCAACATCACATGCTGTTGAATGGCAGGTGGATAAGGCCCCTGCCGAGCTAGCCGCCGTGCTACCAGGAAAGTGCATGTCAAGCAAAAGTTCAATGCATTCTTTGCTTGACGATATCCATGAGCCATCCTGCCTCTGGAGAAAAGTGGGCAAAGGTGGGTTCGACGACAAAGTTTTACGAAGTCTAGAGGCCTCGCTACATCCTTCCACGCGTTCTCAGAAGCTCTTCCACGAGTTGTGTTTAGCTCCTCTCAACTCTTTCTTGAAAAGGCTAAGTTACCTTTTATATATGTAATTGACAGTCAGACTCCAGCCTAGAAGCTTTTGTCTTATTAAAGGACTTCCTGCATACAGCCCTAAGCTCGGATAACTTACCGTTCCACCACAGTGGTTTATTCTTTCCTGTATGTGAGCTAACAGGACACAATGAGGATACACACGTTTTATGCCGCTCCGCAACCGTACTGTCCGCATTGATGCTGTGTACTAGGAAATCGTAACTGCGCTGCCGCAGCGGCAAAAGGTTGGAATTCTGCATTGGCCCTTATAACCCCGTTTGAAGCGGAATATCACGATACAACATAATTCTACTTTTTAAGTTTTGATGGCCATTAATTGCACCTGACTAGTGGCCAAAATATTGTGAAAGCGGAAATTAACACACACACTTATAAGAACATCCATCCACTCGAATAATGAACGCGACTTGCGATCCATTCTATAGAGAAATCCCAAATGGGTAGTCTGAGGCATAAATTATAATGGCGAAGTATGAGTATGTAATTGTTCCACTTACATCACGAGCGTCAGCATGACTTAAGAATAAACTTAATTCAAAACAGGAATACAACTCCATCGATACATTTTTGAAAGGATTTTCACTGCACGAATGAAACTGTAGGTCCACCAGATATTTTCGATGCCTCCTTGAAAGTTTTACTACATTTTATTAATAATAAAAACTTTATAACAGCTATCTGGCTAGTTTCAAGTAGTATCACATTTAATAAATAACTTTTTAACATTTAGAGCAAGTGTCCTTAGTTTCAAAGTTTTTAGTTGATGATACGGAAAGGGAGATGAGAATTGAACATGTGGATAATGAACTTCACCAATTTAGTAGAATTACTTATGGGCTTATTAAACATCTGAGAGTTGGAAGAATTACTGTTCTCCGGTCAGTGCTATCTGCAGTGACCCAGAAATATCGCATAAATTCTCCGCCAAACGATTCTTAATGCAATTTCGAGCCAAAAATATTCGAATTTTTTCCGGCATGTTAATCTTTAAACTACAGGAGGCATTTACCATTTTTTTTAAATTACCTATCTCATATTATAGACTAGTCAAACTTTACACAAAAAAGCATGAACCTACATTAAACGGATTACTAGCGGTTTTTTTGCTTACGTATTTTGAACCTGTACTAGTAGTGTAAATCCAGATTTGCAACCCTAAGAACCCTGTGCTAACTTAGTGGTGGTCGAAAAAAAGCGATTTTTTAGGACTTTTCTTGTTTTTTCGACAATTTCTTCCAAACTATGCGTTTTTGGAAAAAAACTAGAACCTACTTTTTTAAAGCAAATTAAATGTTCTATAAAATAAGACCTAAATAATTTGTTTAAGTCAAATCATAGATCCGAGATACAGCTCTTCAAAGAAAGAACTTTTTTTTCCAAGAAGTGCAAATTTTAAGTTTTGACATGGATATGTCTTATAGCTGGGGGTCATCCTAAAAATCTGTCCGTCACACGAAATGTCTGTTTTTTTACTCGGGGGTCAGAAGAGGAAACAAGCCCATTGAAAATTTTTCCGAGTTCTATGAATGTAGTGGCCGATCCTCAGTCAATCCGAGTCAGTCATCAAAGGGAACTCACGAAAATCGAAAAACTTCGCATCATGAACTGACTAAACAACCAGGCACCCATAAAACAAGTCAACATCATTCAACTGCCATCCCCTCGTGATTCAAATCTGCTCACAACACCAGCCACATCCAGACAACCTGTCTCCCTCACTCGTGCACAGCGCTATGGCTCCTCCTTCACAGCAATCTTTTTGTTTTCATCAATTAGTCACTAACCTGACTCAGTAAGAAAATCGTTGGGGTAGGTCGGGAAATAGCTTCAACTTCACACACACACACATACACACACACTCGTATGCAGGCAATGGAGAGACGGTTGAGTCGAAGAAGTTCAATGGATGGGCGTTGCTTCGTCATCGGCGACAGTGCGAAAGAGATGCTTGCTCCACGGACCTTGGACTACACTTCCGCGGCGGATCCACACCTTTCTTGTGATGGCCAATCCCATCCAGCCGACTGAAATCAATGTCACCAAGGTGTTTTTCCCGTGGATGTAAGAAACTTACGACCGTACTTGTATCGCGCATACCGCGTACTATCACGATCGATGATATATCAACTAACAGTGCACAATTCTGATTTAGTGAGGAGAATAGTGCAGATGATGCAGTTTGTGCAGCGCGGATAACGTAAACGTTAATGCAATAAAATTGTGTTGTCGCGCTTACCGTCTTTAGACTTAGACGAGTACTATCTAAGTATCTAATAAGTGTGTTTAGCTAGACCGCGGCTTGACGTACTAACGAAGCACAGGTGCATATAAATATGTAGAGTGTATGATCGCTTGATCCACACACGGGGCAACGGTTGGGTTAATTTGTATTCTCCTGTACACTATGCGGGACGGTATGTCTTGAAAATGATACAAAGTATCTACACTGCATGCAGATACATCGGTACATCTTATGCCTACCGAAAGCGTGGGACGTGTTTTGTCGAATGAATTCATCCAGCATAACTATACTGGGATCTTTATAAAACTTACGTCGATATCTTCAACACAACAGGTTCCACGCAGTCGGTAGCCAAAGACATATCCATGTTCCGATGTATCTGCATGCAGTGTAGATACTTTGTATCATTTTTGTTCCAAAGACGCAGAAAGCCGACTAAGTCGCAACTCGCATATAGCAGAATTAGTCGGGAACATGATTCAGTACAGTTGCGATAAGAACAGAATGTTCGTTGCTATGGCGACAAAAAATGATACAAAGTATCTACACTGCATGCAGATACATCGGAACATGGATATGTCTTTGGCTACCGACTGCGTGGAACCTGTTGTGTTGAAGATATCGACGTAAGTTTTATAAAGATCCCAGTATAGTTATGCTGGATGAATTCATTCGACAAAACACGTCCCACGCTTTCGGTAGGCATAAGATGTACCGATGTATCTGCATGCAGTGTAGATACTTTGTATCATTTTCAAGACATACCGTCCCGCATAGTGTACAGGAGAATACAAATTAACCCAACCGTTGCCCCGTGTGTGGATCAAGCGATCATACACTCTACATATTTATATGCACCTGTGCTTCGTTAGTACGTCAAGCCGCGGTCTAGCTAAACACACTTATTAGATACTTAGATAGTACTCGTCTAAGTCTAAAGACGGTAAGCGCGACAACACAATTTTATTGCATTAACGTTTACGTTATCCGCGCTGCACAAACTGCATCATCTGCACTATTCTCCTCACTAAATCAGAATTGTGCACTGTTAGTTGATATATCATCGATCGTGATAGTACGCGGTATGCGCGATACAAGTACGGTCGTAAGTTTCTTACATCCACGGGAAAAACACCTTGGTGACACTGATTTCAGTCGGCTGGATGGGATTGGCCATCACAAGAAAGGGGTGGATCCGCCGCGGAAGTGTAGTCCAAGGTCCGTGGAGCAAGCATCTCTTTCGCACTGTCGCCGATGACGAAGCAACGCCCATCCATTGAACTTCTTCGACTCAACCGTCTCTCCATTGCCTGCATACGAGTGTGTGTGTATGTGTGTGTGTGTGAAGTTGAAGCTATTTCCCGACCTACCCCAACGATTTTCTTACTGAGTCAGGTTAGTGACTAATTGATGAAAACAAAAAGATTGCTGTGAAGGAGGAGCCATAGCGCTGTGCACGAGTGAGGGAGACAGGTTGTCTGGATGTGGCTGGTGTTGTGAGCAGATTTGAATCACGAGGGGATGGCAGTTGAATGATGTTGACTTGTTTTATGGGTGCCTGGTTGTTTAGTCAGTTCATGATGCGAAGTTTTTCGATTTTCGTGAGTTCCCTTTGATGACTGACTCGGATTGACTGAGGATCGGCCACTACATTCATAGAACTCGGAAAAATTTTCAATGGGCTTGTTTCCTCTTCTGACCCCCGAGTAAAAAAACAGACATTTCGTGTGACGGACAGATTTTTAGGATGACCCCCAGCTATAAGACATATCCATGTCAAAATAACAATATGTAGTCTGTTGCGTTTCTGTTGTCGATTCTGTTCTTTGCGAAATTTCGGTTTAATTCGTGCAGTGTAGTTGAAACCATTGTGAAAGCCTCTTGATTTCATCTTATGATTTTTAAGTCCATCGTCAAAACAGAGTGTTAAAATGTCGGTTCCGCTGGGTTTTTGTTTTATATGTAGGAAGCCATTGGATGACAACGATGGAGGTCCACTTTCTATGGTAAAACAATGAGAGATCGCCTCTCTGATTGCCGTAAGTATAAAACGGAACCTTAAAGAAAACAAAACATTCCCTGAAAAGTTGAAAGAGGTCACACTTCATGATGTATGTCGTAAGAGATACACTGCCCCAAAGGTCTTACAGCATCTGAAAGTCGTGGAAGCGATTTTGTTTCACAAACTCTGCCGAAAGTAGCCCTGAGATCATCTGGGAATGGAGACATTGGAAAAATCTGCATTCTGTGTGGGGAGACCATAACAGCAGAATTTTTGAAACTCCAAGAAAAGTTACCCACAAATAGACATAATCCCGTCCTTAACATTACATTGGAGGCAACGAGGGAACATTTCCTAAAAGAAGCTGAACGTAGAGGTGATAATTGGAGGAAAAAAATAATTCATCGCATAAATTATGAAACTGAGGACTTGTTAGCTGCTGATTCTCGATACCACAAACAATGTCACACAAAGTTGTTAGGCCGTCCAAACACAACTGGACAGAAAAGTGGGCGCACAAAACTGAAATCTGTTCAAAATGCTTTGGAAAGATTGACTCTTACGTAGAAGAGAACAGTGAGGGACGCCAGTTCTCACTGAGTGAGTTCGTTGCACAGATTGAAAGTGATCAGACTCCCGATCTGAGAACCTAATTTTAAATGAGGTACAGCTCACAGAGAACGAGCAGTAAGAAATTGACAGGTTATTAAGTGAAACTCAGAGATCTTGTGTGTTCGAATCTGAGAAAATGGAATCCTTCCAGGCCTTAAAGGAGGAGTTCCAATATGCATTAGACTCAAATTGAATAGGCTGATATCAAAGCTTTGGATTCAGTATTTCGATCTTACCACTCTCATGAAACAGTTCATAAAGGCAGAACGAATGGGAGACCGGAAGCTTCACTTACAAACGGTGGTCAAAATGTTTCCATACTTTCACGCAGTCGGGCACTTTTTATACGCCAAGAGTGCACGGTTCTACCTGCAAGATATGACCGCCCTCGAACAAAGGATGAGCCCTACCGAGCTCAGCAAATTCACCCGGGGAAACTTTACCATCCGTCGTAGTGACTAACTTTCGAGCGGCCTTTGGTCAGACCTAACAATCTAACAAACCCCGATGAGGTCCTTCAAAAGTAAAGGAGGGAGGTGATAGGTCGTGGAATTACAAGCAGCGTGTTGCAAAGGTGGGTCATTGGAACTGTGTACATGGTAAACATTTATGAACTGGAACGCTTTTGTGACAAGCTGCCTCCGCTGAGAAGGTCATCATCAGAGAAGATGTCGGCCTGCTTGTCCTACAAGCTGGCCTGAACTCCTATATGGACAACATTTACTTCCAGAAAGGTGGCAGAGGGGAGCCAGACGTCCAGTATAGCCCCACATCCTCCGCCAAGAAGCGAGTCATGAAGAAATCGCTGCAGCTGGGGAAAGATGTTTCGTCGTAGTGTAGGGAACTCAAAAACAGACCTTAACAACCTGATTTACCTCCAGTTAGTCAAGTCGGCCACAAGAGCTAAAGTCAACCTGGCTCGTTCGCCCTCAACCACGGATGCTGCCAAACAGCACGCGCATCGTGCGTATCACCAGGTAATAATGTTACATACTGCTTTGAAATTTGAACATACAACGTCTTTTTATTCTTTACAAATACAAAAATGGTTGGACATACGTTAAGAGTATCCAACTCCAATCCAAATTAAAATACAAAAAGTGTATAAGTAAATGGAAATATATTCAGATTGATCTTGTGTACATATTTACCTGGCGACGACTCACAGCAAAGTGAGTAGTCTACTGGTCGCAACGAAATTCATTAACTTTGGTTACAGTTATTTTCGTGACAGTTATTGATTGGGGTCTTCAAAAAGCAATTTCTATTTATAAAAATCAATTACGAATGTAACACATGCCCAAAAACCCAATGGACTGGAGGTGGAAGTTGGACGAGATGGGTCTACTGCCCATTCCAATGACGATTGAGGCAGCTCAACAAAGTGTCTTGCAGTTCATCTTCTGTAAATGCAAGAAGGGCTGCGCTGTGGTCTGAAGCTGTCGCAAAGCTGGACTGAAATGTTCGGTTTTGTGTACATTCTGCAGGGGGAAAGCCAACCTCAATGTGCAAAAAAATTGTGCCTTCGTTATCGCTGGACGATTCATTTTCTACTGAGGAACCTACTCATGGGATATCTCGAATGGGACTCAAATTGGTGTTGTAAATATTTTAATAATTTATAATAAATCATAGTCATAACACCAATATACGATAATTTTGTTCATTTTGCTGTTAACGTTGAAATTTTAATTGCAAGCCGATCGATGTTACTCAAGTTTAAGCCAAAAAAGCTTGGTCCTATGTTTTTTTTCATTCCTGATGAGACCACTATGGATAACTTTATCTACCTGGGCTCAAACTAATGCCTAATAAATTCCCTATATAGGTATTTCATTCTGAGGACTATTAACGTGGAACGCGTCATTTCGCCGGTATTCAACACGGAACATAACAAAAACTTAAAATTTGCACTTCTTGGAAAAAATGCTCTATCTTTGACTGTTACGTAGAGGTGCAGCCTGCATCCGACGATCACCAAAACCTTACAAAAAGGAGGAATACTGCTCTATTATGACGTTTCTGTTTAACAGTCGCGAACGATAGCCGCGTCTAGTAAAACAAACCTTAAGTATTTGTCCTGTTTTAAAAATTAATTATCTATTTTATTATGATCAAATCGTGTGACCATCATTTTATCCTAATTGAAATGTAATGTTGTTTATTTTAAATTTTGCAATCTAAGTATTTTTCCCTTTTCATCATTTTTTTCCAAATTTTTCTCATCTCTATTTTATTGTGATTAAATGTTGTAGACATAAGGCGCGTTTCTTTGTACATTGTTCGGGAACTTTTGCCCGTATTACACTAACAATTTTTTATGAATGATGTTCTGGAGCACGAATATTTGTTCTATTAATATGTTTCATTTTCAAATAGAATATGCCGGGGTTTCAGCTTACTGTCGATTTTTGTATTGCTTCGTAACATACTTTTTACAACTTTCTATGTTTTCAACATAAATTCCATTAATTTATATACTCCATATACTCCATTTTTCAAAGCAATCCTAAAATTCGACCTTTAGCAGTTTTCCCCAGAAATTATTAAAAATTCTACTGCAATTTTTCTTAATTTTTGAAAACAACCAGAAATTACTCGACTCTAGATTTAGGAAACACGGTATTGGGATATTTTTTTCAATGCTAGAAAGCGCGATAAACTTGCTTGTCATTTGAGCAGTATGAGTTGGAGGATTATCGTGATTTTGAATTAAAGGGCCACTTGATAAACGTCGAATTCTCCCGGTTAATACGAATAACAAGGCCGAGACCAAAGTGGCTGATATTAGTGCAGAGCGA
Organism: Chloromyia formosa; assembly: GCA_964017055.1. NCBI lineage: Eukaryota > Metazoa > Arthropoda > Insecta > Diptera > Stratiomyidae > Chloromyia > Chloromyia formosa. Next base: position 64,147,328 of record OZ024817.1, read on the forward strand.
AACGTGAAATACATTAAGGCCCGTTTTCTCAATGTATGCTTAACGCTAACCTGGAGTTTAATTTATCGAACCGATAAACTGTCGGAAGTGCAATTGCTAGCATGCACCTCCTAGCCGCGCCGTCTTTATACTGACAAACTCGGAGCACTGTGAGAGTTCTAATAGTACCCACAGGTAGTTTTTTTATCGCGCCAAGATTTGAACTCCGAGCTCTAAATTAGTATCGAAGAGCGGTAACACGGACATCCATGTTCATCATCATCCTATCATCAACAGACTATTGTATACCAAAAATCACGTTCGACAGAAACTTTACATGCTCAATCCCCTCCCGTAGCCATTAGGAAGTGATGAACCCGACATGCACTGAATCCTTGTGCATCTACACTGATGGTTCCAAGACCGATAAGGGGGCGTGGGCTGGACTCTTCTCCGATGGGCCTAGCCTCCACCTGTCGATTCGTCTCCCAGACTACTGTAGTGTCCTCCAGGCGGAGATCCACGATATTAAAGAGGCAGTGAGGTGGATTGGGCGTATGTAACACTATAGCAGCAACAGATATCATAATTTATACTGACAGCCAAGCTGCAATAAAATCCCTTGAATCTTGTGTAGTCTCGTCGAAACCGATTGTCGCTCTTGCCTTGTGGAGATGGGAGGTATACGTATCTATAACATTACACTATGCTGGATACCAGGTCACAGTGCTTTCGCTGGTATTTGTAGGGCTGACGAGCTCGCTCGGAACGGTGCAAACGATATAACTCTTCAGATGGGTCGGGGTTTCGACATGCCCATCTCCAGGTGTAAACATAAGCTAATTATGACAGCAATAGACAGGGTTAACTCGAGATGGTTAAGTGGTAGTACCTGCCAAAATGCGAAGTTATTATGGCCCTTATTGAACAAAAACCGCACTTCTAAACTGCTGTCAATGAGTAAGCAACACATCAGGATAGTGGTGGGAGTTATTACTGGTCATTGTGTTATCGGTGAATATGCGAGAAGGCTTCGACTTCCATACCATGACTTCTGCAGAAGTTGCGGAGACACAGATGAGGAGGAGAGCATCTTTCATCTACTCTGCACCTGCCCGGCATTAGCCTACAGGAGAATGTCGACTCTAGGTGAATTTGCGTATGCGGATCTAGGAGACCTAGCTAATGCAGATGTGGGTCGACTCCTGCAACTCACTATTAGCTCCGGATGGTTCAACAATGGATGGCGGATGGAATTATATAATTCCAGGGCATAACAAGGGACCTTCTCTTGGCCTAAGTGTGCAGAACATTCCTGTTTCGCAAAAATTAGGAGAATTCTCTCTATTCGATTAGAGAGAATTTCCACAAAACTCAATAAATTTCCGTTTTAGGACCTACAAAGCCCCCTGTCTGGATTCTAGGTTCTTACCACCTAAAGCGGGAATGCCGAAATTAAGGAATTCGAGAAATTCTTTCTAAATGCAATAGAGAGAATTCTCCGAATATTCACGAAACAGGAATGTTCCAAGTGTGCTGTAAAGAGATTACGGCAGCCCCTCTTACCATACCATACCATCGAAGAGCGGTGATCGAACGACCATGGCCACCGAGCGCGACCATTACTTTTGTTGCTGACTTTTCCTGTCTTGCGTGAATGGGTGAATTAGGACCTTCTGGGTGTCATACTATAGACTTCTGTTGAATTTTCCGGGTCGTACTTTTAAAACCAAGATTAGTCACATGTGACGATTTTATGGAAGGTGCTTCTCGTTTAATTTTTTTACGAAAATATGAGACCAAATGTTCAATGTTTTTTTTGTCAGTCAAAATTCCTGGAAGTCACCGGGCAGATTTATAGGTGCTTCCATATAAAAAAAGCCAGAACGCGTTTCTTTGGTCCAGAGCAGAACACCAAAAAAAAAAAACAAAACGCCACAGAACATATTATCAGAGTAGGGAAAGAAGAATTCACGGAAAAATCGAGTATTTCCTTGGCCCGGGGTGAGTGCTGGTTTGGTTAGTCATCAAAACTCAACTCAAATTTCGGTATATTCCTATTTCACCGGCGACGCATCGTGGTTCACACCTTGGCTAATAGTGGGTTTACCGCTGTGGGATATAGAGCGCGCGCAGCGAACGTTCTAGGGCGGTATGCTGAGGGTGGCAACCCCTTAAGCCACTCCGGTTGCGAAGCGAGCGGAGCCCACGCAAGGGGAGTGAGAAATCCATTCAAATTAAAACCCACTATTGGTCAAAGACGCGAACCACTATGCTTCGTCCGGTCCAGTAGGAATGTTCGCAAATTTCAAGAGAAAACTTAAATTCTAATATAACCTCAGTGCAAATACAATCTAACCAATTTTATTTGGCCAGTAGAACCAATTTGTTTGTTTGCTATTCCAGGTAATTACACAATCATTTATTAATAGGAAATGAACTGTATGATCGGCATAAACGGTGTAAGTGAACTGCTTTGCACGCAGCGAATTTCAAATATTTCAACCTACGAATTCGCCTTAAGAACTGACGTCATACACCAGCTGTCCACACAGCACAATCCAAAACATTTGTTGTTAGTGTAACGCGTGCAATTGAATTGAATCGAGTTCTCTATAGTTCACAACTTGACATTCACACGAAAAACCGATTATTCGACGAAATTTGCTAAGATATAGCAATTCCACAAAATTACATTCGTTAAATTGTTAAGTACAGGGAAAATGTAACCAAAACTCCCACATGAATACAATACGCATCTGCACCTCTCTCTTGGACTAGAAAGTTCACGTAGCGCCATATGCGTTTAGCTAAATAAAAGTTGGAAGCCATGCAGTGAAATATATCCTAATAAATATTTCATTAAGCTATACACATAACAATGACAGTGAAATTTAGGTGATGATAATCGCACACTACCAAAATCTACTAAACATGTTTGGATTAATTTTTCACATAAGATACGTTACTAGACTAATTGGAATGAAGAAAGGTAAAAACAATGACCCAATCTGCATTCGATATGGATGTGAATACTTACAACGCTTAAGTTTTTTTTTTTAAATGGACATTTCAAGTAAAACTACCATCCTCCTGCGAAATTATCACCCACCATTACGACTAATGAGACATTGCCTTTAAATATTTCGTACGTTTTGCAAACAAATATCGTCAGATGGGGTTAGATATATAGGTTTATTCAAAAAAGAAACGCACACACATGGTACACATAAGTTTAGAGAGGAGATAGGTTCCGGGGAGAAATATATATGTAAATAAAAAACATAACACAAACCATCCACCTTTTTAATAAAAATGTATTTTTATTGAAATAAATCTTGCAAATGTGATAAAATTATTTTATCCCTTTTATAAGTATTGTTTCCTTTTTTCCTCTAAATCTGTAAGCGTAAAACCAAATCACTATATCCTAATGTAAATTCTTAAGCTTAATATGTATATGATACACATACATGAGCGCAATGTGAATATATAGTTTTATAAATATCTACTACAATACATTAAGAGTCATCAATACTATTATTAATAAGTTCTTTGCTGTGTTTGTTTAAATGTAACTTTTTTTTATGAAAACATGGTGTGAATAAAATTCTAAAAGAAAAGATACAGAAAGCAAGTGATGTTGTATTTCAAAAAAAAAACTTAAGATGCTTTGATTGTTACTTTGAATAATGAAACTTTAATGTAATGTGGGAGAGAATAAATTTCGAGTTAATTTTATTGTTTGAAAAGTACGAGCGTGGAGGGTGAAATGTTAGTAAAATTAAGTACTATGAATATTTTGTATGGTAAAGAATGTTCTATATGAAGGATTTTTTAAAAGATGTGTTCTGCCATAAAAGGAGAAGAAAATAGAGAATACGCGCAATCTGAATTCCCAGAAAATGAAATCCTATACGTGGATGTCGAAAAATACGAGGTGATGTAGTTCCACAAATCTGCAAAGCTAAATAAGCTTCAGAAAGCTGTGCACGTGAAGCAACATGGATGGAGGACGAATATACAGAAAGGTATTAAATTTTCAGGTTAAGTTGGAACACTCGCGCGAATGAACACCCAGAAGTTGTTTGGACTTGCAGGACACGACGACCTAATTCCGCAACGGATAACAACCGATTCATTGGAATTTAATCAATCTACAAGATATCAAAGAGCCCCTTTGCTCTTAAACTAGGAAATATCGGCTCAATGTGTCAATGTTTGCCAGTGGTATAGATAGCTTTTAGCAGGGGAAGGGATTTGTTATCGGCACTACATTTTTTAAATAAGTGCTTGGAGAAGGGTTCGGACCCCTCACTGCTTGAGTGAAAATCAACTCTTTATATGTATGTAGACCTGCCACAAGAATTGAGAAAATATGAAACCATACACCAATGAGTTAGCTGATTTTTCAATATATCTTCGAAGTATGTACTCATGAAGAACGAGTAGTTGATGAAATACCAGAAAAGTGTCATCAACAAAATCTTCAGGAGGTTAGCGATGATATCCTTAGTGGATGTTCACACTGCGTGTGATGCCGAGCCGAGCCGGGTCGAGCGATGCGATGAGGTAGGTATTCACATTGCACGCCGTGCGATGCCGAGCCGAACGATGGCTTGCGATGCAAAGATGATCCGATCGATGGCTTGCGATGCAAAGATGATCCGGGATGTTCACTGCATGCAGTGATGGAGAGTAGAGACCAATTTAGTTCAAGGAATAAAATCTGTTCTGTTAAATTTATTTCTGTTTGAAAACAGTGCTCTAAAAATGGAAGTGCGTCGCCATTGGGTGCATCCCATTAATGAAGAAAGGCCCAGTGTTGGTGAATTTCATCATCTCTTCCGCGACCTCAGACGAGAGGTTTCACTTGCGGATTGAGCAGCGGCGCGCCGCTGTGTATAAACGCAAAAATCGGCAGCCGCGGCGGCTTTAGGACGATGAATGTATAAACCGCTCGACTCGCCGTTGCGGCCACCGCCGCGGTTTGTGGAGCGGCGAGATTGCATTTGAATTCAAACCGCTAGTGAAACCACGCCTTCTAAACGCGACCTTATTACGGTGATAATAACCTTTCATTTGAGCCATACTGAATCAAAACCGGAGTCCAAAGCCTATATACCCTAGACTTGTACAGACCTAGTTGTGATACCAAAACTTCCAACTGGCAACGGCTATATGCATTAAAAGTGAATTTCCCATATGGTCAGTTTGAGCTGTGGTGGGTGTGGATCCAATGAAAAGTTTCATCGTTCATCCATTCGAATTTTGGATATTTACATTTGAACTAACGTTTACAGTAAAGGTTGCCGTTCATTCAATAGGATCTTGCCCATTCTCAAAATCAACTAACCAACCCACACTATAAATATTTGTCGCATTTTGCAAGTCGCTAGCATCATTGTATCGAAAGTTATCGCTCATTTTGAAATTTCATCTGTAGGGGTTCCTTCGGTCGGATCTTGCCCATTTTCAATACCAACCAACAAGATCATGCTACAAACATTTGACCAAAATTTCAAGTTTCTAACTTCATTCTATCGAAAGTTATCGTGCAAACGGACAGACAGACAGACAGATATGGCTAAATCGAATCAGGAGATGACCCTCATAATTTCCATCTATACACTGCCACACCGCCGCGCCTAAAAGTCTAGGGTATAAAAGCAGACATACATGCATTTTTTTCAGTGTGATCTTACATCAAATATTACTTTACAGCTCGTACTTGCACCATCCTGGCTCCATGGAGCTTCACATCGCAAAACCCATAAAATCCATCGCAAAGCCCATTAAATTCCATCGCAAAAAATCAGCAGCCGGTACTCGCACGAAAAAGCAAAGTAAAATAATTTGTGAAAACATCGGGCCATCGCTCGGCTCGTCATTGCATCGCGCGGAGTGTGTACACTCAAAGCGTGATTCCATTTAAAATTGAAGACTTTCCATTTTCTTGCTTTAAAAGCTTGTAATCGCATTGCATCGCTCGACCCGGCTCGGCTCGGCATCGCACGCAGTGTGAACATCCACTTAAGGTAAGACCTAAAACCGTTACGGTTTTTGTGTCTCGTGATTTTCCACTACGGTTTACCTGATTAGATAAAATCACAGTGACCCCTCATTGAGCGCCGAATACTTTCCAAGCTTTTCGATTATTATTTGGCAGTAACCTTAAGGTAGCCCGAAAGTATTGTCTAAAAAGTTTTCGGTTTTCGTGTCTTGTGACTAACGGTACCCCGCACTCAGTCGATTGAAAATTTCGTTTTCATTAATACGATAAAGTGCACAATTTACACATTGGGCGGGGAATAGCTCAGTGCGTCGAGGCGTCAGTTTGATATCTCATCACACCGGTTTCGAGTGTTCGAGTCTCACTGCGGTCATAGTTTTTTTTCGGTTGTTTTCACCTCCTATGGTATGAGTTATAAGAATAAGCCTCAACCTTTTCCGATTTGCCGCAGAATGCGGCTAAGGGTGGCCACACACTGTCAAACACGAATATAGTACAAATGTCCTCCGAATAGCTCAAGACACACATTCAAACAAATCTGAAGAAAATCGGTCCACTGTACCATGTTCGAATTCATGTTCGACAGTGTGTGACCAGGGTTATGGGCAGGAGGTGTATGCTAGCAATATGCCAACGAAATGGCAACTTAGCCTTTTGCGTGGGACCTGCGCTATGTCCCACTAAGGGATTAGGGCAAATTTAGTATACATGTTGGGCATCTGTGAATTTCCTCTGATATATGATTGAAAAACCCCTACCTTAAGGATTTCGGGTTTTGTGACTAACGGTATCCCACACACCAAGTCGATTGCGCATTTCGTTTTCATTTATTTAAATCAAATCGCACGGACCCTACATTGGACGGGAAATATTTTCGGCTATTCTCTACTGTAAATTTTCAATAACGTAGGATCAAAACAAAAAGCCTTAACTTAGCCAACATCTAGTTGATGTCATCATGATTCATGGCTGAAGAAAAAAAGAAATCACGCCACAGAGAAAATGAAATAAAGTGGCGTCAATGTATCGGACTGATGACGGATGACTGTTGGCTTTACTTGTACCTAGGCTGGTTATGTGAAGATACTAAAATACATTGGTTGAAAAATCACGGGATTTTTCAATAGGTGGCACCACTAGAAAATGAACATGACTCATTTCGAGAGGCTTATCTATCATTAGTTCATGTATGAAGTTTGATGACATTTCGTCCATTCGTTTACAAGCTACAGTCGTTTGAGTGACGCTACTTTCGCCTTCGTAAAAAAATGGAGAAAACTTGTGAAAAATCATTGCAATGGTTGCAGAAATGTTATCCCACTTCTGTTCTTTCGAGAACAACAGTTTATCGGTGGTTTAGTAAATTTAACATGGGTCGTACAAGCACCAAAGACGCACCTCGCTCTGGAAGGCCAAAAGAGGCTACGAATGCGGAAATCGTAAAGCAAGTGCATTAAATCGTTTTGAATGATCATAAAGTGAAGTTGCGCGAGTTAGCTGAGGCCGTGGACATCTCAAAAGAACGGGCGAAATACATTTTGCACAATCTTTTGGAGATGAAAAAGCTATCGGCGCGATGGGTGTCGGGTTTGCTGACCGTCGACCAAAAACAGAAGCGTGTTGATGATTCAACGGCCGATTTGGCATTGTTACAGCGTAATCGAGCGGACTTTTTTCGACGTTTTGTGACGATGGATGAAACATGGGTCCATTACCATACGCCTGCGTCCAATAGGCAGTCTGCAGAGTGGCTGGAAAGCCACGAAAGCCAATCAAAGCGACCAAAAGAGAAACGCTCGGCCGAGGTTTATTTTTTTTTTGGGATGCGCATGACAATCTTCATTGATTACCTGCAAAGGGAAGTACAGTCACAGGAGAGTATTATGCAGCGTTATTGGACAAACTGAACGACGAAGTAAAGAAACTGGGGTATAAAAACGGCCCCATATGGCGAAGAACAAAGTTATGTACCATCACGATAACACCACACCGTCACACACGTCCTTGAAAGCGATGGCCAAATTAGACCAATTCGAATTGGTTGCTCACCCACCGTATTCTCCAGACTTGGCCCCCGGCGACTATTATCTGTTCCCCCAAACCTCAAGCGGTGTCGCGCTCGGTGGCCGTGTTCGTTCGGTCACCGCTCTACGATACTAATCTAGAGCTCGGAGATCAAATCTCGGCGCTATCAAAAACTGCCTGTGAGTACTAATAGAACTCTCACAGTGCTGCGGGCTTGTCAGTATAAAGACGGCGTGGATAGGAGGTGCATGCTAGCAACTGCACTTCCGAAAAGTAGATATGCTATTGAAACGTCAACAGGCAATGCTAGAGATGTTGACGCACCCATGCCCCTCGAGGGATCAAGGCAACTAGAGAGAGAAACCTCAAGCGGTGGCTCCAGGGAAAGAGATTCAGATTGAATGAGGAAGTCGTCGCGGAAACCGAGGTGTGTTTCGAAGGCTTGGACGCTTCGTACTTCAGAAAGGGCATCGAAATGTTGGAAAATCGCTATACCAAGTGTGTGTATCGCCCTCGAAGGCAACTTATGTTGAGGAATAAAAAAAACATTGCCCAAAAAAAAGCTTGTTTTCATTAAAAATCCCGGGAGTTTTCAGCCCATGTAGTAAATCGCTGCTTTTAGTGTTGTTTTTCTACAAATGAAAAGCGCAGTTAACTAAGGATCGATTTTAAGAAGCAAAGACTTTTCGAATGGGAATATCCTGTGTATGTATAGTTAGTATGAATTTTTGATCATCATCTTGACGCGAAGATCCGACGTCGGACCTTGGCCGTCTGGATAGATCTCCTCCAATTGTCTCGGTCAAGTGACCGCGTCTTCCTAGTTTCGAAAGCCCAGTTGTGCGTTAGCCTCTGCTGACCCTCCCCAGCGAGCTGTCGGTCTTCCCGGCAGCCTTACTCCGCTGACGCTACGAGAACTTTCTTGGGGACTCGAATTTCGTCCATGCGATGTACGTTGTAACCGTTGCATTTTGATGATCTTCAAAATCTCCAGTTCATCGTAAAGACTACCGGTTGCACCGGATTCGCCAGCCATTTCGATCTTGAACTGCTTCGAATATTCGTCGAAGGATCCTCCGTTTAAAAAAGTGTTCAATAGGCTTTCGGAGGCTTGGGTCAAGGTCCATGTTTCGCAACCGTAACACAGCACAGGTCGGATGATCGTTTTGTAGATGCGGAGCTTCGTTTTCCTGCGCAAAGTGCTTCAATTTTATTATTGGGAAAACCGAAAAATATGCCTAATGCCCGGTTCACATTATTCCAGTAACCAATCTAGTCCAGTAATCCAGTCCAGCGCTGGATTGCTACTGGAATAATGTGAACCGGCACTGGACAGCTATCCAATCCAGCAATCCAGTCCAGTGACTGGATTGTCGGTCTACTTTATCATTTCAGCTCGCCTAGAAATGATTGTCACTATAGTTACCGAATCAACAACACACTCGCCGGACTACTGGACTGGAATCATGTAGACGATATGATCCAGTCCAGCACTGGACTGGATTACTGGACTGGAATAATGTGAACCGGGCATTATTCGCTAGTTGTATCCGTCGTTTGATTTCGTCCGTTTCACTGGCGTCGTGTGATAGCTTGCTACCCAGGTAGTCGAAGTGTTTTACATAATCAATGGTCAGATCCCCGATGGTAATGCTTGGTAACGGTGGCGGTCCTGCTTCTTGATTGGAGCATTATTTTAGTTTTGTCTTCGTTGATTCGGAGTCCGACTTCGATTACAGTCGTATCAAGATTTTGTAGATGTTCTTCGGCGTAGGCCAGCCAGCGATACATGATGTTAATATCGTCTGCCATACGCTGTGATTTCCGTACACTTGGTTACTAGAGTTCGGCTAGTGTCGACATTTATCCTCCGGATGACGTTTTCCGGTGCCAGGTTGAAGAGCGTCGGAGCCAGCCCGTCGCCCTGCTTTAATCTCGTACGTGTTTCAAAGGCGTCAGTCCGCATGTTTTTGGACTCTGGCCTGTGAGACGGAGTTGCTATCGTCATCTTAGTTGTTATGGTAGCGATGCTTCCAATACTGCAGTTCTCTTGCATCGAGGGGGTTTGGCAGCTCTTGGCCGTTGAAAAACGGGTCGTTCCGGTACGAAGAACCGGCTGCCACAGGAACGATCGTCATCTTAGTAAATCGTACAAGTTTCGCCGGTATACCAAATTGCAGTATGATGTTGAACAGTACGTTACGATCGATACTGTCGTATGCTTGCTTGAAATCGACGAAGATTTGTTATGCATTAGATTCCCAACATTTTTGGAGGATTTGTTTAACCGTAAACAGTTGGTCGGTTGTTGAAGGCCTGAAGTCGCCTTGATACTCGCCAATTATCTGCTCAGCAAAAGGCTTTATTCTGTTTTCCAAAATTTCGTTCAGTATTTTATAGGACGTACAGTCTAGTGAGATGCCTCTATAGTTTTCAAACCGAAGCTGATCCCCCTTCTTGTATATGGGGCAGATTATGCTCTTGCGCCAATCCTCCGGAACAACTTCTTACTGCCAGATTCGCAGAAGCAGTTGATGAATGGCGTTCAAAAGGCTCGCTCCATCAGATTTAACTAGTTCAGCTGGGGTCTCGTCTGCGCCCGCTTTGTTCGGTTTCGATTTTATAGCAAGATCAACTTTTCTACTGTTGGGGGCTGAGTGCTTGGTATTTCGTCGACCATAGCATCATCGATTATGGCTTTTTGTTCGGGGATGTTGTTTGCAGGGTTAAGATGTTCTTCAAAATAAGACGCTTATCGTCTGTTGATGCTATCGATGTCACTGATAATGTTTCCATCTTTGTCCTCACAGAGGCTTGTCCTGGGTCGAAATTCATTTATGATGTTATTTATTAGTCTGCAGGCTTGTCTAGAGCTCTTACTAGCTAGGTTGTTATCTGTATTCAGCAACTGCTTGTCAAAAAATTTTCTTTTCTTTCGTCGTAATGTTTTATGGGATAATCGCCGTAGCTGGTCATATTTTTCTCTTGGCTCTTGTCGCTCGTTCAATATTGTCTGTAGACTTCGTTCTTAGCGTCTAAAAACTCCTGGCACTCTTCGTCAAACCATCCATTTCGTGCGCGTCTGGCTTTGTTGTGTCCAACAACTTTTTCAGCGACATCTTTTATTGTGTTTCTCAGTTGTTCCCAACACTCGTCTAGGCCTTTATTTCCGATATCGGTCAGTAAAGGTGTTTCTCCTCCAGAGCACATGAATGAATATGCATTTTTGCTATTAGTTAATAGGACGCTAGAATAGTTAAAGCCGGCACTGCTACCAGGAGCGCAGACGAACTGACGAAGCTTTTGCGCATTTTATACTTCTGCTTATCACTTCAACTTCTGTATTTTGTATTGCAATCGTTACCGAGTTCATTTAATTTCGTCAGGATTTAGACAATTTTTTTTCTCAAACTCGAGGTAAGAACAGCATGGAAGCGATTGTCTGCATCCTATAATATTATGGTTATCATAATTTGTTAAGCTTGCGAATCATTGGAGCAGCTCGCGATAGTGACCAATAGCAGAGAAGATACAAAAACGAGAAGTACGAAATACATAACGAATAAGGGGTCCATAAGTTCATTGCCCGCAATGAATAGTTTGACGTGCCTCTCCTGCACAGCGGGGCGAAAATGACGACAGCACAACAGTTTGCCGAGAGCGTAGAGCAAATGGATGAATGAGGCGAGAAAAGCATTTAAGTGAAAAACATCTAGTAGACCGAAGAAAGGCTTTCGGAATTTCAAACCCTCGGATTTCAGAAGTCACATCCCGCAAAGGCTAAAGATGTTGAAAATTAAGCTTCGTATACATATGAGCATTCGTGCGCGCACGAACGCTGTGCGCGCACAAATACTCATATGTGTACGGTAGGAGCATGCGTGCGCGCATAATTTTATCCGCACGAACACAATCCATTGCTAGTGGATCCCCGTGCGCGCACAATTTCTTGTGCGCTCACAGCGTTCGTGCGCGCACGATTGCTCATATGTACATATACGAGGCTTTCTAAAATCTACTTCATAAGAACATACTTAATTTGGAATTATTAAAAAATTTAAAATTAAAAGACGAACAAGAAATAAAAAAAATAATACAAAACTAACACAATAAACCCTTTCACAAATTGTAAAAAATACATTGTTTTTCATCTATATTCCGAAAACATATTCAAGTTTACAAAGATCAGTTACGGCATTGTTATTGTCGGTAAATCTTAAGATTTTTTCTTTTTTGCCAGTGAATTAAAGAAAATAAATATATAATTATTATATAATACAAATCACATGCACATATAATTACCATTCTCTTACATATTCAGCGCTACAACTCGATTTCTATAGTCAAAACAAAATGTTGCAAGTGCAAAATCATGGCTTATTATCATTAAATATGTATTTTGTATTCACCATTTAATATAAACTTGTGAAAATAATATATATAAGTTTATTTGTTTTATATATTGTATTATAAAGAGTTTCTTAAAGCTCATTGTAAAAAACACTAAGAAGAAGCGAATACTACAGCTCGGTTTATGTTTAAACGATAGATAAACCAATCAAAATGAGTAAAAAAACGTTTATATAATTTATTCCAAGCACAGGACGCACATACATACATATCAATAAATATTATAATAATACCAATCGATAATGAAATTTAGAATGGACTAGATTTACTATATAATACTTTACAAAAGTTAGTTAAATTCAGAAATTAAAATATATACAGGTTAAGGAAATTAAACGCTTTTCAGGAATCAGATGTCATTACCATTTTCACTGATGGTTCTAAGACTGACGAAGGAGTGGGGCTGGCGTATACTCGGAAGAGTTGGATATTAGCTTGTCGTTCCGACTCCCGAACTTTAGTAGTGTTTTTCAGGCGGAAGTTACACCAATATCTGAAGCTCCAGCCTGGTTGTCGCAAAACGATATCTCTGATAGGGACATTATAATCTACACGGATAGACAACCGGCGGCTCGAGCAGGTACGATCAATGCGATCAGCGGGCCGTTATGTAGTACCAGGCTGCTTGTAAACTGGCCATCAAAGATGCGGCGTATGATAGGACCTGCATCAGATGGAGCAATGGCAGTACATATCATGTGGCTAGACAGATACAGATGTGGCCCAAACTGAATCCCAAACGTTCTCCTGGATTGCTAATGCTAAACAGAAATAATCTAAGAATTGTCGTAGGATTGCTAACTGGACATTGCCTAATTGGGGAGTGTGCCAGGAGACTTCGTCTTCCATATAATGATTTTTGGAGGAGCTGTGGGGACGAAGAAGAGGAGGAAAGTACGTCTCATCTTCTGTGTACCTGTCCGCCTCTGGAGAGTTTTAGGAAAGACCTTCTTGTTTCCTACTTCTTGACCGATCTGGATGACCTGAAAAGGTAAATGTTGGTCGGCTATATCGCTTCATTGTGAGCTCAGGCTGGTTTAACGAGTGAGTTGGTCTCAGTTGCTGAGTCCAGGGGTATCACAACGGACCCAATGGTGGTCTAATGTGCTTAAGCAACTCTTTTAAACTAGCCTAACCTAAGGAAATTATGATTGTTATATACCCGTTTAGAAACTTTCCGAAAGGATATAAGACGAACATAGAGTTTTAGATGATAAATAAATAAATAAATAACTGGCGCAACAGTCCAATTTGAACCATGGCCTCGAGGTGAGTTAGCATCATCTCATTTTTTTCTAGATCGTGACGGTCTTGTGCAGAGATGTGTGATCAGCAACATGCTCAACCGAGTTATTTACCCCATAAATGGGTACTCATTTAACAGCTGAGTGGGCTCATAAGTCCGACACGTAAAACCCCTTTTTTATCGAAAACTACCGCATTCAGTAGGAATCGAACCGGGGCCCCGTGCGTAGAAGGCGAACGTGCTAACCGATGCGCCATCCGGACTACTTTTAGATGATGCTATGTGACTTAGTCCAGAGTAAAACAATAATAATAGCTGCGTTTTTTTAGAAGTCCAGGTTAAAAGCAGAACAGAAATCGCACGCATAACACTAACAACTTGCTCCATATAGTAGAATAATTTTGTTAGTGTAATGCCGGGTTTCCACCAAAGGGACAGTTTTGAAAAACAGTTTTGTTTTCAAAAACAGAAACACGATTTGAATTAAAACTGAATTTTGTATATGGTCAGTTTGTGCAGGAGTTAGTTTACTCAAATTAGTGTCTCCCACGTAACTCTTCAGGAGTTAAGGGCAAAAAAACGGGCGGGGGGAGGCGGCTTCGTATGAGCAGTACGCTTTATTTGCAACCGATAATTATTTTTAGAGAATCTAATGTGGCAGTCAACTGACCGAATAATAGTTTTCTCGTTTATCCAATCGTTTGAAATACCATGTAGGGGACGTAGGTGTTCCATTGGTCTGATCAATTTGAAAGGAAATTTCAAGTCGCTAGCTTCATTCTATCGAAAGTTGTCGTGCGAACGAACAGACAGACAAATCGACTCAGAAGGACACGGATGATTTATGTACATATACATTGTCAAAAAAGTTTCCGGGATAAATTTTTAAAAAAGCCTGCCCGACAGGATTGTCAATATTCTTTTTGTCGCTAAGTTGGCACAAATGTCCTCTATACTGTCACGGAGTTTGACAGTCATCTGTCATTTAGTTTCTTTACAGTACTCGATAGTGTGAGTTCATCTCAAATGTGTTCTGCGATTTTTGCAATGGATGACATTATCGAACAACATTTTGCGTTGCAATTCCGACCTCACATTCATAAAACGCATTGTGACTGGTGATGAGACATGGGTTTACGAGTTTAACATGCAAACCAAACGGAATAGCGCCTTCCAACTGAGCCGAAACCGAAAAAACCACGTCAAAGTCGATCAAAAGTCTAATGTTGACAGTTTTCTTTGATTACCGTGGCGTTGTGCACTCAGAATTCTTGCCCGAAGGTCAGACGGTTAATAAAGAATATTATTTGGCTATTGACAGAGCAAATTCGTCGAAAAAGGCCAGATTTGTGGAAAGAAAACTCTTGGATTTTGCATCAGGACAACGCACCATCACATAAGGCTATCATTGTGAAGGAATTTCTGACCAAAAACTCAACAAATACCATTGAACAACCACAATATTCACCTGACATGGCTCCGTCCGACTTTTTTCTCTTCCCGAAACTGAAATTACAACTTCGAGGCACCCGCTTTCAGTCGATAGAAGGCATAAAACAGAATTCGTAGAACACACTTGAGATGAACTGACAATATCGAGTACTGTAAACAAACTAAATGACAAATGACTGTCAAACTCCGTGACAGTATAGAGGACATTTGTGCCAACTTAGCGACAAAAAGAATATTGACAATCCTGTCGGGCAGGCTTTTTTTTTAATTTATTCCGGATACTTTTTTGACAGAATGTATATATTTCCCGTTTGATAGTGGACTTTTGGTATAATAATAACCTCAGATTGAATAACGGTTCTGACCAGAAGCGCCGACTATCAAAAAATATTGAGGGGGCACAAAAACTTTTCATGTTTTTAAATGACTGTCGGATTGATTTGTTGTGTGAAGTTTTTGTGATGGTATTTTCCCAGTAACCGGGTCAATTCGTCAAGAAAATAACAACGTATCCCTTGCACTTAAACCGAATTGATTGATGATGGGTCCACGAACTGAATGACCCAATAGCCCTACCTAAAAAAAATAAAGTCGACGCCTTAAGGTAGGCAAATATGCAATATCGATACGATTCTGTAGGGTACTTACTTTAGGAGGAATTGAGTGATCTTTACATTTTATTGGCCCGGAAGGATAAATTTAAACAAATTTGTTTTTGTAATTTTCTATGCAACTATTAATTCTACGGACGTTGCACGTATCTCAAATTAAAGATAATTTAATTACATAGGTTTTTTTCTGACGAGTTTTTTCGTAGGATTTTTCTCGATATTCGACAATATGCATCAACAAAACGGGCATTTTTCGCTTTTCGGAAAGTATTTTCAAAGTTTGAAGAGCTTTTGTTCGGAAAAGCTTGCACGTACGAAGCAGTGGGCAAATATTCGATGTCGATACGAATGTAATGTAAGTTTCGATTAAAGCACAAATGCTGAAATTTATGCTGATTGTGAATTCGAAAGCGCATCGAAATAATTAAAATCATTAATTTCGGAAACGACTCATGTCGGTAAGATTTCCACGTTTTTTTTCGAAAGACTGTACCGCATTTTTTTTAGGTTAACACCAAAGCTTAGGGGGTGCCCTTTGATGCAATGGCAAAGACTTGGTGGATAAGGAAAGGAAAATTAAGGTAAAAGAGGAGGGTTGAGTTGGAACAGATGATATTAAATGTCGATGAATGTTTTGTTTGAATTTATGTAGGGGAAAACAGACGATTAGGAGGTGCATGCTGGCAACTGCATTCTCCGAAACCAGTTTATGCCGTCGAAACGTTAACTGGGCCAAATGGAACAGTTGACGCGCTATGCAACAGACGATGGTAAACTGTTCCACATTCGGGTAAAATTCAACTCTTCGGCTGCCACTAATGGTAATGGTGGGCACGACTTGACTGGGGGGTGTTGCGTACAGGAAATGCAACATCAGCAATTAGACTGCTTATTTTATCAGAGCAGCCCGCGGTTGAAGTATCTATGAAAAAGTGAAAGGCAACCAAAAAAGTGAAAGGCAACCAACGTCACGTCTGAGCTGAAGTGATTTAATGCGACAAGTTAACATCATCACCAATAAGTTGGAAAGTTTTAGGTTGCAACCTATCTAATGTCGACAATGCAGTTCAATCCGCACCGACCCATAAAAAGGAACTACATTCGAGGCTCGGTCTTATACTGGACATTCACGGACGTTCAAAAGCCAAATTTTCTCTGGTCGAAGCCAAAATTTCTCCGGTCTCACTATGGATTTGACAGGAAAGTTTTGGCTTCGACCAGGGAACAATTTGAATTTGGACCGCCCGTGAATGTCCAGACTTATGTAACTCTTGTATATTTGCGCTAAGTCAGGTAGAGTGAAGTATCATATTTTCTACAACTATTCCGGAAGCCCAGGCATTTCATTGCGTTCCTTGCAAAAAAAAGTTGTCTGTCCAGTTAAGCTTATTAAAATAAATAACTGGCGCAACAGTTCAATTTGAACCATGGCCTCGAGATGAGTTAGCATCATCTCATTTTAGATAGTGACGGTATGTCTTGTGTAGAGGTGTGTGATCAGCAACACGCTCAACCGAGTTATTTACTCCATAAATGGGTACTCATTTAACAGCTGAGTAGGTGGGCTCATAGTCCGACACGTAAATCCCCTTTTTTATTGAAAACTACCGCATTCAGTAGGAACCGAACCGGGGCCCAGTGCGTAGAAGGCGAACGTGCAAACCGTTGCACCATCCGGACTACTAGTTAAGATTATTGGAGATGATAATACCCAATATGTGTAGCGCTGGTCAGGATCACTCACATCATCGACAAAAATATAATGGGAGGTATTTGGAGCACAATTTTTATTGGTAATAAGACAACTTTGGGTTTTGGAAGCATTGAACTCTACGCGATTCACCTGGTCCCAAGCGATGACTCTTGAAATATCTGCATTTACTGAATCAAACATGCGATCACGATTAACAGATGTTGCGCTCCCGCGAGATTCGGCCACTGAACTAAAGGAATACGTGCAGTCAAGGGTGCTATCATCAGCAAAACTGTGTATTGGGTTGGAAGTTATACACAAAAGATCGTTAATAAGCTAAAGAAAAAGCAGAGCCCCGGCATTAATGACTTGGACGAACGGTTGGACGACTTTCAATTCATTTGATGAACTTGGAGTCAAGACCAAATGCATGAAGTTTAGCCAAGTGCGTGAGGCGGCTTTCACATGGAACACGAGATTCAAGCAAAAAGCACCAGTGGCGAGCGAGCTTTGTATGTACGACGATTAATTTGAAATGCACTCGTATATAAAGTTCGCTCACTACTGTGCTTCCTGCTAGCATCTCGTGTATCGTGCGTTCCGTGTGAAATCCGCCTAAATCGCAACATATACAATCACATTTTGTTTCCATTCAAAAGAAAAGGTAAAAAGCAGAATGTTAGCAGCGAAAACGATCAGTGACCTCAAGTGACCAGACAAAGAATGCGCCGTTATGAAGATTCCGTGACATCATGCAGACTTAAACCTCCACCAGTAATAGACCCCATGCTATATAATAGGGTACGGTCAGAAAGCGTTCCGTTCTGTGGTACACTTTGCCTGAACAGCATGAAAAATGACATTAGATCGCAACAGAAGTGACTAACCCTACCATTGCGCAACAGTTGCGCTTTCTGAACGTAACCATCGATGATGATCGACATCGATGGTGTCTAATCTGCCAAATAAATCAGCCATAGCAACGCGAAAAGTAAATATGTAATACTAAAAATTGTTAGTGAAAAATGGAATTTTAGTGAACGTATTGTATAATCTACAAACACGAGAAAGAAAAGAAAAATGAGTAACTCAACCAATCAAATGCAAAGTAAAACTATGTGCGCCCTGTAGATTATGTATTTCTTCGTTTTAATACAAATTTATACAAAAAGCATCTTTTAGCTAATAAATGTATGATTTTTTTTACCTTACCCGAAGTGAAGTACATATATATATATATATCAATAGATTACATGACATAATAATTTTTAATATTAATTCGAAATATACGTACAAATATGCAAATGTAATAAGAAAAATGTTATTTTTAAATATATAACAAAAATGATCACCATATACGAGTATATTATAGTATCAATTATTACAAAATTATACACTTTATTGAAAAAAAGTTGACTGCAATAATTACGAATCAGTCAATAAGGTTATACAACAGACAAATGGAAATATAAAATAATAATAATTAAATGAATAAACAAAAAATCTACATACATGTACACTTGTTCAACTTGATTTTTGTTTAGTTTAGTCGCTAGACGGAGTGTGGAAGCGCATTTTTCTCATATATTCTACTATATTTGGTTTATTTCATTTTATTTTATTTTACTGAATAACAACTTCACACTATTTGACAATTACGATATCTCATTAGGAATATATGCTACGTTATATGTTTGTTTAGAATCTAGAACCGGATAAAAGAAAAAAGGAAAAAAAAAAAATAAGTTACTAAGTGTTTCAAACAAGTATATTATTTATGAATTAAATATTTATTGTGCATAAATATTGAAAATATGTAACTGTTATAAATTTACCTAAGCATGTATACATACAAATCAATCGAGAAATTAATGAAATACACAAGCATTCTATTGGGATTAGGTAAATAAAAGCGAGAGGGATGATAGTTCAGCTTAAAGCGGAATGTTTGGTATAATAAGGACAAGGACAAAAATGGTCTGGAATAATAAACAGCAACATCTCACACAGCATCAGTCGTTCCACACCAATCTTGCAACTAATGCAAGTCAAAAACTAGCTAAGAGAGGAATATACATACATGCAGCCAGATGTAAAAAACAACCACACTAAAGTATCCTTTGGTGCAAATATTGTATTCAGGATGACTTTGTTATGTTGGTATACCACAGGTAGATTCTATGAGACATTTTGGGATTTTCTCTGTTTCCGTACATATTTTACGTTCATTTTTACTTTCGGATTCGTTTCAGTACTATGCACTGTGAAATGCGTATTTTTAGAAGCAAAAAAAATGGTTCTACCACATTAATAGGAATATACTTGTAGAAAAATTGCGTATAGAATCAAGTGCTACGTCAGCGTCTACGGTGTTGACGCATATTAGCAGCTTTGTATGAGTAGGGTAAATCAAGTAAGCAGAAAGAAGTCAAAATACCTAAAAATTTTTTCACAATTCGAAGTTTTCGTAGTGTAATTATAGGAAAAAATAAGGTATTTATAATTAACCTTTTTAACATGAAAAAGTCTTTTGGCTGGGATCAGAATAAATTTTGGGTCACTATCGTCACGGTATCAGACCGTCACGATCCAGATAATACAGCATATACATATGTACAATGGAATAGAAAACCGAAGGTATGATGATACCCTTCACAAGTCGTTGCGACTTATGGTGCTTTTGCCACTTTGAAATTAGTAGTAAAACTTGTTCCGATTTCGCTGTTCCTATGAGAGGTACATGAAATAGTGGGCCGATTTCAATCAAATTTAGAAGCGTGGTTTGGCAGTCAATACGATTGAATAATATGGTAAAGATATCTTCAGAAATAAAAAAGTTTTTCTAACAAAAACTTGCTTTTGGAACGGTCGTTCCTATGCCAGCTACATATATGACGTAGTGGTCCGATTCCTTTGGTTCCGACATATTTACAGCGTGCAATAAAAAGAAGGCTTTGTACAAAATTTCAGCTCGATAGCTTTAAAACTGAGGGACTAGTTTGCATAGAAATAGACAGACAGACGGACCAAGCTCAATCGACTCGTCTCATCATACTGACCAAGAATATACGAGGGCGGTGCATTAAGTACCCGTGTTTGAAGACAGAGGACGTTCCTGAGTGAAGTTAGTGTGTTATCATCGTGTGTGTATCTATTAGACGACGCTAATACAAATTTCAGACTGATTGATAGGTTAGTTTCGATTGGGTAGCCATCCGAGTGAGACGTGTTTCGTGATTTTCGCTAAGATGGAAAAAGAGCAGTATCGTTCGGTAAATCGCTTTTTGTTTTTGGATGGGAAAAAATGCGAGAAAATAAAAGCAAAGTTGGATGCTGTTTATGGGGACACGTCGCCATCTATGACCACAGTTAGATATTGGTTCAACGAATTTAAACGTGGGCGAACATCCGTTTTTGATGAGGAGCGACCAGGACGCCCGGCAGACGTGGTTACCGAGGAAATCATTGAAAAAGTCCACGACATGATTCTCGCTGATCGACGAACGAAAGTGCGCGAAATTGCAGAGACCGTAGGTGTGTCGACCGGAACGGTAATTAATATTTTACATGATAAGTTGGCGATGAAAAAAATGTCGGCTCGCTGGGTGCCGCGATTGCTCACGCTGGAGAACAAGCGGATACGGCTGTTAACTTCGAAGCAGTGTTTGGGGCAATTTAAGCGAGATCCGAAGGACTTTTTGCGTCGAGTTGTCACCGTTGATGAAACCTGGATTCATTACACACCAGAAACTAAGCAACAATCAAAACAATGGATTTCTCCCGGTGAATCTGCACCCAAGAAGGCGAAGACGGTCCCATCGGCAAGTAAAGTCATGTCGACGATTTTTTGGGATGCGAAGGGCGTCATCCTCATGGATTTTTTAGAAAAAGGAAGAACGATCACTGGACAATACTACAGTGAGTTATTGGACCGCCTCGACAAAAAATTAAAGGAGACACGGCCGCATTTGGCGAAAAAAAAGGTGTTCTTTCATCACGATAACGCACCAGCGCATTCATCTGGTGTTGTTGCCGCCAAACTGCATGAATTGCGTTATGAATCGCTGCCGCACCCCCCGCATTCACCCGATCTGGCTCCCTGCGACTTTTTCTTGTTCGCTAACCTGAAGAAATGGCTCGCGGGAATTTAGCTCAAACGAGGAAGTCATCGCCGAGACAGAGGCGTATTTTGGAAAGTTCGACAAATCCTATTTTTTGGAGGGGTTAAAAAATGGCCGGAACGTTGGGAGAAGTGTATCCTTCTAAAAGGGGACTACGTTGAGAAATAAAAAACTTTTTTTTTGAAAAAATTGTGTCTTCATTTCTAACACGAGTACTTATTGAAACGCCCTCGTATATAGTTTATATGGTCGGAGATGCTTCCTTCTGTACGTTGCAAACTGCATGAAAAAGTTAATATACTCTATCACATCCGTGAAGGGTATAATGAATAGTCGAAGTCGGTAAATGAGCTACGCCATCCGAAAACTATGATACGCGTCAAACTGCTGTCCACTTAACGACGATACGCCCACTCGTATTGCTGGAACATGTTCCAGCTCACCCGATATTTAAATTGCCAGCGTTGGACTTATCAATGATGCTCAATGGGAACCAGTCCTGACGCTATCCTCGGATCACCTGCCAATCCTAATAAAATTGGACAAACCATCGAATACTCAGTTTGTTGATCACCGCACGTTCATCAACCACAATAAATCGGATTGGGATGGCTTCAAATCCTACACCAACACGGCCTTCGCTGCCTTACCAACTCCAACGCACGACCGAACGAAATGTAAGGCACATGCTGCAGGAAGCAATTACAAAGTTCATCCCAGCAGGTCGAATACCCAAAATTCGACCAAATTTCCCTACTTCAGCAGCTAGATTGGCAGATGATAGAGACCGCATACGCAGCATTAACCCGGACGATCCAAGGATCAAGGAGTTAAACCTGGATATCTTTAAACAGGTAGCAGATCACAGGAGAAGAAAATGAAACTCTCACCTCGTTAATTGCAACTTGACAACGGGCGTCAATAAGCTCTCTCTCAACAGTTAGATCCGGGAAATCTAAACTAAGACGAATAAAGCAGAGTGTACCCCAAGGAGGAGGAGTCTTATCTCCCACCCTGTTTAACCTTTACATGTCAGGACTTCCGACGTCACCAGACGGACTCGAAATTGTTAGTTATGCTGATGATTGCACGATTATAGCAACCGGCAACGACATCACTCAAATGTGCGAACAGATAAATGGGTATCTCGACGAACTGAATGCCTTATTCATCAGCAAAAATCTCACTCTGTCTGCGCCGAAGTCTACCGCTACACTGTTCACCACATGGACCAAAGAAGTGAGGCAACAACTGGATATTGCAGTAGACAGTCAAACTATCCCCACCAATAACCACCCTAAAATTATCGGTGTCACCCTTGACAGTATGGCTACCTTCTCGGCCCATGCGTCAACCATTTGTGACAAGATGAGAAGCAGGAACAAAGTCCTCAGAGCTCTAGCTGGCAGTTCCTGGGGGAAAGACAAGGAGACCCTACTAACGACATACAAGTCTATCGGGAGATCTGTGGCCAATTATGCGACTCCTATCTGGTCGGAAAACATATGTGACACTCAATGGAGGAACGTCCAGACCTGCCAAAATGCAGCTCTTAGAACTGTCACAGGCTGCCTACTAACGACTTACAAGTCTATCGGGAGATCTGTGGCCAATTATGCCACCCTATCTGGTCGGAAACTGCCTACTGATGTCGTCGCAGGACCACCTTCACAAAGAGACCAGAATGATGCCCTAAGAAGCCACAACATACTTCTAACGAAGCAGTATATGGTTGGCTGTTATCGGGGTGACCATCCTAACTCTAACCTTATAGGAGCCCACCGCCACGTCTTGTAAGACGTAATATGAGGGACCGCGAGCGGGAGATCCTAAGGTTTAAAAGAGTTCCCTTCGATAACCCTAGCTACAGATCGACCATCACAACACTGCATAGTGAAGAAGTGCTATCCTCAATCGCGGACATGACACCAAACAGGGTACTAAATGCGCAACCACCTGCTATATCTTCAGACGAACTACGACTTCCTAGAGCAACCAGGACTACACTCGCCCAACTTCGTTCTGGCTGGTGCTCACGTCTGAACTCGTACCTATCCCGCATTGATAACGAAATACAAAACTCCTGTCCAGCCTGTGGCCTCACTCCACACGATGTTGAGCGCATCTTTAACTGTCCTGCGGCTCCCAAGCGCCTAACACCTACTGCGCTATGGGATAATCCTATTGAGGCGGCTGCGTTTCTACACCTGGACATTGAAGAAAACATGGACAACCAAGATTTATGACACACACATCCATCGGATATCAGCGCGTCGATACAACAACAAAACTATGCTATCGAAACCTCAACAAGACATAGCTATGCAAGGGATATTGACGCGCCCATACCTCTGAAGGGGGTCAAGGTAATTTATGTACGCTTTCCCTAAAAGTCGGACAGGAAGCATTAGCACGAAGTCGAGTCAGGAATTGAACTACATGAATCTGTTGGGCCAGTAAGTAAATAATTTGTAAATGAACACTTTTTTCACTTCATTAGGTACCTCATTTAGTGTCAAATGCAGATCGAACAAAACACTTTTCCTTCGTAAAAAAAAGATAGTACTGGGAATCGGTTACACTCTCCAATAAAGGTGTCCGCGGTGCTAAGAAACGCAATTCGATTACGTTCTTGCGCAGGTGTCCATAATACCGACACTAGAAAAGGCATCCCTCAAGTCAATATTCTAAGACGACAAGATGGTAGTATCACAGAGGACGCCGAAGGCACGGGCACTTCTGGATACCCATTTTCCTGGGTACATAGCTCTAGCCGAAGATACCAGCTACTCTGTCATCCAGAAATGCCATCACAGAGATAGGAGACTGCCCTTTTCAGCAAACGTCACTCGAGGATGACCGCATGGAGGGTATTATCTCCCCTCTTGTGGTGCATCGCAGTAGACAGCTTACTGTGGAAACTTACCACGATATTCACCGCAGGGATATGCCGACGACCTGGTAATAACTGTTTGAAAATTCGAGGAAGTCCAAACTGAAATTCTCCAATAGTACAAAAATGGTGTAATGACAACGGATTACGAGTTAATACAGCTAAGTTATTCTTATTGATCCCTTTTCGAAAAAAAAGAAATACCGGACAAATGAGATGTCCTACTATGTACATACAACTTTCCTGACGGATTCCGCCAAATACCCCGGTGTTACTCTAAACAGGAAACTATTCTGATCGGGACACCTACGGATAATATCTGACAAATCCACTAAAGCCCTATGGAGCAGTTTGTAGGTAAGACTTGGGGAACAAGCCCTCGCATAATCCTTTGGATCTATTGTATGAGGCGGTTGTCATTGAATATGGTTATGTTGTTTGATGGAAAAACAAGCTAGCCTTCGATCTTCGTTGTGACGTATGGTGCATTTGCCACTTTGAAATTAGTAATAAAACTTGTTCCGATTTCACTGTTCCTATGAGAGGTATATGAAATAGTGGGCCGATTTCAACCAAATTAAGGAACGTGATTTGGCAGTCAATATGATTCAATAATATGAAATTTGGTAAAGATACCTTCAGAAATAAAAAAGTTTTTCTAACAAAAATTTGCTTTAGGAACGATCGTTCCTATGACAGCTATATGATAGAGTAGTGCAATTTCAACAAATTCGGGAATATGATTTGACTAAAGATACTATTAATTAGTGTGAAATCTGAAAAATATATCATTAGAATAAAAAAAATTCTCACAAAAACGAATTTTTAGACCGGTCGTTCCTATGGCGGCTATATATTGTAGTATGACGTAGTGGTCCGATTCCACTGGTTCTGACATGAAAGAAGGCTTTGTACAAAATTTCAGCTCAATGGCTTTAAAACTAAGGGACTAATTTCCATAGAACAAGACGGACAAAGCTTAATCAACTCGTCTCATCATACTGACCAAGAATATAAGTTTATATGGTCGGAGATGCTTCCTTCTGTGCGTTGCAAACTTCATGACAAAGTTAATATACCCCATCACATCCGTATAGGCAGGGTATAAAAATCAACCACCAATAATGGAAAAATAAAATTGGATAAAAAATAATAAATAAATAACTAAAAACATGCAAAAATTTCTTCAAACCAAACCCAAAGGAAGTCAGGTTATGCCATTGGACCACTTAGCTAGGGAGCTATACTTCAATCTTCCATTCTCAACTGAAATTTGGAGTAGAGATGATTGGAATCTGAAGTTAAACACCATTCCCTCAAACATCTCTCTCTCTGCAACTCTAACAAGTTCGTGTAGAGCGGTTTCCGTAGATCTGCCTGCTCTATAAGCATGTTGGCACCTACTCAGAGGACTGTACATTAGCGTGGTGTTCTCCAGGTAGTCCACCAACACTTTTTCCATTGTTTTCAACAGGAATGATTTAAGGCTAACCGGCCTGAAGGACTTTGCCTCTGTATAGTCTTTCTTTCCCGGTTTAGGCAGGAAGACCACCTTAGCCTCCCTCCATGCCTTCGGGATATAGCCTGCTGAAAGACAGGCGACGAATATATTCCGGATCCTATCTAGTAGAGCGCTCATGCCCCACTGTAATAGTGCCGGGAATATTCCGTTCATTCCAACCGTTTTAAATGGTGCAAAAGAGTTTATAGCACTTTTGACTCCATTTGCAGTTATTATCCTCTCAGCTTCTTGTTGACTTCCCCCACCAGCTCCCTTGTTAGTTTGGCCCCATGGTTGGTTTGACTTGAAACTTCCAGGAAAATGTACCTCCATCAGCGCCTGCAACATTTCTTCCACTGTTTCTGTCATGGAACCATCAACTTTGCGTATCAGCCCCATTTTCGAAGCAGTGTCTTTCGATATCATCTTCTGTAATCTGCATACTTCCGAAGTATCCTTCATGCTAGAGTAGAATTCCCTCCACGTATTTCGTTTCCGAAGACATAAGGATCTTTTCAGCTCCCTCTTTTTATCTTTGTATAGTTCCCAAGAGTGAGAGTCTCTCTCCCTCATGTAACGGTTAAAGGCTTTCCTTGTCTCTTTTTTCATAGACTCCAGTTCTCTACTCCACCATGATGTTGGGTCCTTTTCGTCCACTACTGTGGAGGGACAAGCGTGTTCGAAAGCGCGATTAATAGCGGAGTTCAGTTGTTCCACTGTTCGCTCTATCTCGACCGTATTCCGAGGTATTCCGTCTTGAATATCCTCGACTTGTTCCAATAAATATGTCTCGTACTTAACACGATCAGTATTTTTTGGCACTCTTATACGTTTGCTTTCGCTACTCCGTTTTCTGCCATACAGAATTTCAAACTGGATAGCCCTGTGATCAGACATGGTTAGCCTGTCCACCACTCTCCAATTCTGAACTCTGTCAAGCATATTAACAGAGCTTAGGGTAATGTCGATCACCTCAGCCCTTCGTGCATCCACGAAGGTGGGAGCGACCCCCTTGTTTGCTACCAGCAGATTGTACCTTTCCACAAATTCTAGCAGCTGCTGTCCTCTGGGATTGTTATCTGTGCTGCCCCACACAGTGTTGTGCGCATTGGCATCACAGCCTATGATCAGGGCCATATCTCTTTCTCTACAATATCTTACCAGATTTTCTACTTCCTCTGATGGAGGTGGTTCTGGTGCATCATAAGGGAGATATGCTGATGCAATTAGGAATGATCCTGCACCACTGCCGATCATTACTACCGTAAGATCAGGCGAGCAGAGATGCATCATTTGTACTGCACGTATTCCATGACGCACCAGGATGCATGTCCTTATTTTACCGTCCACCTGTGCATGGTACAGATTTGCGGTTTGTTGTGACAAACCCCTAATTTTGTTTTGTAAAATCCAGGGTTTCTGTATCGAAGCTATGTCCAGTTTCTCTTCATCAAAGCATCTCGTCATCATCGCTGATGCCGCTTTACTGTGATGAATATTCAGCTGGCACACAGTTAGTGTTTCTTTGTGCGCCATCAACACCCTCAACTATGAACACTGAGGCTACATATCCGGTGGTCACGTAGAACTTTCAGTATTACATGAAATAGAATCGTGGGAACTGCTATGAAACTACTACTGATTAAAATGAATTCCAAACTACTGACTTTATTCATCTACTTATAAGCGGATATAAAATTAAACACCTAAACTAGAAAAAAAAACACTGTCGAATAAATCCCTTTTGCATCACAATGCCTATTTAAATATTTTTATGAAAATTATGAATTATGAACTTTGTGAGTTTTAACTGTAAAATGTATCTCAACACATATGCACGTGTATATCCGTGATTTGGCCTGGGTGTAACATATTTAGGCTTCTCAGTTATCATTGAAAAGTCTTTGAAATTTATAAAAACCATAGTAAGTCTACTTACATAATGAAATTCGTAGCATGCACACGTACATATGTA
This sequence comes from Chloromyia formosa, assembly GCA_964017055.1. Taxonomy (NCBI): domain Eukaryota; kingdom Metazoa; phylum Arthropoda; class Insecta; order Diptera; family Stratiomyidae; genus Chloromyia; species Chloromyia formosa. The sequence continues at coordinate 64,175,247 of OZ024817.1, forward strand.
GATTTCCCAAGAAATTTTTGCAATGTATACCAATTCTCATCTGTGCCATAAAAAAATATTAAAAACATAATGTATACGAAACAAAAAAGACAGCTACGAAATCGCAATACAAATCACGTTCGTAACTCGACAAATTCAATGTTAAGTACTTCCCAACCAACGGCTACGCCAGCCAAGTGTGGTTTCAGACGATCGGCGACTGACCTGGACCTGATCGATTGGTGGATTCTAACATGCGCTCAAATGGACGTTTTCAGACGGTGAGTTGACGAGTCCGACTCCAGCGACTCATCGCCTGAAAACGTTCATTTGAGGTCATCGTAACGTAAAACCCATCCGTCAATGAAGTCAGTCGCCGATCGTCTGAAACCAGACTTCGAGACGATAATCGTTGCCTCCACCAATTGGTTAAATTTTCATTGGTTTATATGTAATATACCTTGTGTGTAATCTGTCAACTCGCTAACTTTTCATTAAAATTTATGAATCAGTCATTCGCGCAAAATTTTATCAACCCGACATTGTAAAAGTTATCCGAGACGCTCTGCCGCACTGCTATCATTAAGCAGATCACACATCGGCAGGGTGGTGGGGGTCATCACAGGGCACTGCCCTATTGGGGAACTAGCCTGGAGGCTGCGCCTTCCGCACCATGATTACTGCAGAAGCCGTGAGGACGTGGACGAGGAGGAGAGCGTTAGTCACCTTCTGTGCCACTGCAGAGGTTTGGCGGGCAGGAGAAGGAGATTTCATGGTTCCTCGTTCTTTTATGACTTGGAAGACCTCAACAACGTTAGCGCAACAAAGGTCAATCGTTTTATTGCTAGTACCGGCTGGTTTTAAAACCTAGTTTAAGGGTATTGTAAAGATAATTTCTGAAGGTATCACAACGGACCCAATTTGCGATCTAAGTTTGCTGTGATCCATCATGGCAGCCCCTGCACCTAACCTAACTATCAACCTTGTAAAAGTTGAAATCGGTCGATAAGATCAACACACGGATCCTGGGTTCCTGATCGTATGAGAAGCTTTATTTGTAAAGCTCACCCATAGGTCGGTGAGCGGTTCACAGACATATCTAAAATGCAAGCACTTATTGAACTCTGTACTGATGATGAATTCAAGCCCATGCCAAAAGCATTGAGGACTCACCGACTCAACGTGTAAAACCACTCGACGTACTTCATCGATTAAATTGGAGCCGACATGCAAAGAAAATACATACAGTCACTAAATAATACCTAAGCACGGCAACCACAACGAACTACGACCGCAGAAAAAAATGCCAAATCAGAATTAAAACAGTCTCGGCAAAAATGAAAATCATTCAAAAGCGAAAGTTCTCATTTATAATTAAAATATACTCGATTAAAATTTAGAGAAAAAAAATGAATTGTCTTTTTATACATTATATAAATATTTTACATTTCTCTACAAATTTTTCCAATACGAAAAGAGGTCTTCAAATGAGAAATTGTGTCACTTCTTCATGCATCAGGAGAGAAAAGTTAGACCCGTTGGAAAAAAAGGTATGCTTTGTGTTGGTTCATCAGCTTTGAAGATGTCGGGTAGCAGCTCTACGGCAACGGATGCTAATGCCATTACGGACGGTGATGATGAAGGGTGTAAGAAAATTAAAAATGAAAAAGTGATAACAGATGAAAGAGAAAGTTTGATGGTGCCGTAGAAAGTGGAAGAATGCGTGTTCTTTCTCGCCATCTGTCGATGAAAATGAAAGCTTCATTTTTTAAGGGCTCGATTCTATAAAAGCAATATGTACCAGAACAATAAAAATGTTGGAATTAGAGTCCATGGATGTGTTAAAATGTAGTCGATATTATAGCATCGTTTGTCTTTGAAGTTTAAAATCTATCAATTTTACTAAATACTACTTAGTGTATTGTAATTCGCGCTTAGTTCAAAATTTAGAGTCCCAAGATCGAATTACACGATCGATAATCGTTGCCTCCCTCAATTGGTCAAATTTTCATTGGTTTATAATATACCTTGTGTGTAATGTATCAATGAACTGTCAATTCCCCGCCCTGCTAACCAGAGGGGGCCCGACTCTGTTACCTGAACAGCTAAGCCCACACTTATTTAATTTTGGGTCCTCAAGAGGTATGCTTCTATTGAGAGCGTCGACCCACTCCTTATTGGAGGGAAGTGTGGAGTAGGGAACGTACAAAACCATGTTCCAAGATTATTTTAGGTATAACGGCTACTGTACAGACTCTCTAATAGCTCGGAGCACTGTGAGAGTTCTATTAGTACTCACAGGCAGTTTTTGATCGCGCCGAGATTTGATCTACGAGCTCTAGATTACTATCGTAGAGCGGTGACCGAACGATCGCGGCCACCGAGCGCGACAAACGCGCGACTGTACATACACCGCACACATATAATGCAATAGAGTTCGTCCTGTTGCTACCAGGAACTCATCACCCGACTTTGGCTAAGTATTTTTATATAAAACGCAATTATTTTTGTCTTCACCACGATTATTATTATATCAAAAATCTCGATGAAGACAAAACTAATTGTGTTTTATATAAAAATATAATAAATAACTCCTCCTTGTCATCTTCACCCTTAGCTTCTACAGCATTTATTACATGGGATGCGAACCCTTATGCTGTGCTCCCCAACTATGCAGTGATGATTCCTACAGCAGCTCTTATGTTTTGCCTTTTTCAGTAACAACAGGTAAGCGGTGCGGCTAGAATCCAATCTGTGCCATCCAGCTACAGTTTTGTTGAAAGGTTTGTTTTACCATTTATCCATCTGGAGTTGGTGGTGCTCAACACCTTGCTTTAAACTTTAAGAGTTAGTTTGGAAGCTGCGACAGGTTTATAAATATTTCGACGAATTTGTGCAGAATCACTTGTTGTACCCCGCCTGGCAGTGAGTTTAATCCTGGCCAGAGCAATCCACCAGACAAGTACCCCAAACATAAGTACATCAAAATTTCGCACTAAATTCTCTGAAATAATTCCACCACATAACATTTGATAAAAACAAAATAAAGAGCCCTCTACTCCGGAACACCCGCCCGGTCCACATAGTCACCATTTAAACTGTCAAATTCACATTTACCAATTTTACACAAGGGGGAAGTATGCCCTTGTACAAAATTTGTTCATTTTTCTCGTCTAATTCGTTTCCTTTTGTCTCTCTCTTCTGAGGTTCAATTTTCTTTCGATGATTAGAGAGTTGGATTCCCAATCGAGAGGTGGCGGGTTCAAATTCTGCCTCGAACACATTTCTTTTTCTAATTTTGATGTCTTTGCTGATGACCTGTCTGATGAGTTTCTCAGTGACAGTCTTTAACTATTTGTTCAGATATGTCAAGATGAATTCGTTAATGGAACATACTCATGTACAGCTCATTGAGTTTTGATATTAGTCCCACATCCAGAAAAATCATATGACTTTAATTAAGGGACTTTAGGTTAGGTAGGGTGGCATCCTAAACGGCTCCGCATAGACCGCTGAGGTCCATAGCGATACCACATATATCAGGTACTCATCCCGTGTCGTTGCTGGCCCCAACAAGAAGATCGTCGTTGAGCTGGAAGGAACCTGACTCATTGGCGAAGCTCAAGAGGCTTCTCCAACTGAGTCCTGCGACTCCTTCAAGATCGTTGACGAAGTGAGCTCCTAGGCACTTTAATCTCCTTCTAGCGAGTGTAGGACAATCGCATAGAAGGTGCTTTAGAGTTTCTTTCGTGTTTGGCAATTCCTGCAGCCATCGCTGGTTATTAGCTTTAGTCTGTGGGCGTGTTCCCCTATCAGGTAGTGGTCCGTTAGTATGCCCACTAATAGTGCACACTGACTTCTGGATAGTCCCAAATGACTTTCAGTTTTCCTTTTGTCATAAGAATTCCAGAATATTTTCGTTACGCTGGAGTTGTTTGTGTTAAGCCAGTTAGCTATGGCCTTTTCGCGCATACTGTCGTCCATCATCTTCTTGCATGTTTGTATTGGCGTCGGCAGCTCTTGGGCTACCGCTTGTTCGAGGATAGCCCCGTGTTTGGCTAGTCCATCCGCAATTTCGATACCTAGAAACCCGCTATGGCCCCAGAGTTCCAGGGTCCTAGCTGATCCCAGAGCTTGTAGAGGTGTTAGGCAGTTATGCACTGTCTTGTGACGGACTGTAGCGCCTTTAGTGCTGCTTGACTGTCCGAGTATATGACGATTCCACCCTTTTTCCGGGATGATATCATCACCTCAGCTGCCTTTTGGATCGCGAGCACCTCCGCCTGGAAGATGCTGCACTCATTCGGCAGTCTGTAGGAAAGGTTGCATGAAGTTCCGACGAGTAGACTGCTGCTCCAACTCCGGCTTCCATCTTGGAGCTATTCGTGTAGAGGTTCAGTGCCTTTCTGCGTCCATGATCAACTACCGGGATCAGGTATATTGACCACAAAGTTTGTGTTGAAACCTACTTGTGGTTTCATATAGTCAGTATTAATAGATGGCAGCCTAATGTTGCGGTGGCCATATGGGGTCTATTTTTGAAGTGCCCTGCCTCTCTAAGCCTTAGGGCACATTTAGCAGCCTCATTCTTCAGATATAGGTCGATCGGAGGCAGGTTTAGAAGGGTGTTCAGAGAGAGCGAAGATACTGTTCTTAAGGCACCAGTGATCCCTAAGCAACATAGTCTCTGTACCCTCTCCATTTTCTGTAGGATTATTTTCGTGTTAAGTGCTGTCCACCAGACCACAGCTCCACATTAGTATCGGTCTTACGACAGCCGTGTATATCCAGTGAGTTATTCTCGGTTTGAGACCCCACTTTTTGCCAAGCATGTTTTTGCAGGTGTAAAAGACGATGCTGGCCTTCCTGTTTCATTCCTCGGCGTTACGACCCCAGTTAAGTCTACTATCCAGGACCATCCCTAAGTACTTTGCATGGGTCAACAAAGTTAACTCGGTGTCACCCATCTTTGGCAGGATAAATTCCTGAATTGTGGTTCTCCTTGTGAAGAGGACTAGTTCAGTTTTCTAAGGATTTACACTTAGACAATTAAGGGACTTATGATGAGCTTTTTCGTAACTTTATCATGATATGCTTAGCGGAGTTGTCAGCTGTTTAAAGTGTTACCGTGCCTATCTTTCTAATTGCTACCTTCCTTTTAATTATAGCCATCGATAATGGCACTGCGAGGTTCTTTTGTATTTCAGTCTAGGTTAATTTGGGTTAACAACACACAATTCCAACAATACTACAACAATACCGTTAACCTGGATGAAACTCTACGGGTTAATAAACCTGCACCGGATATATACTATATGTCAACAGATGTCGCTTGCATCGCCAAATGGCGAATTTTTTATGGAAAATTAGAAATTTTCGTAGTTTAATTTGATTTTTGAGATCAAGTTAATTAGTAAACATATCGTTGATATTTTTCCGGATATATTCCATATTTATAATCTCGCGAAGACCATAAACATCTAGGATATAATGACGAAAAACTAAATTGACGCCAGGGATCCACTGCACTTTAACACTTAACCGAATAGATGACAAGGAACGTTGTTTTTGCACGGGGTTTAACGTTTACCCGAAATAGCCTACACTGGAGTACGAAAAAATGCGCCTATTTTTTACCATAACTTCTTACAATGAAGATTTTACCCTTTCTTCGATATTTTCAGATTTCAGAATTGACAAAACGTCGCTTTCGATGGAAATGAAATAATCGGATGTACAAATCCCCCCTTAAATTGAATTCACAGTAAAGAAAACAAAAATGGATCAACACTTACATACATTTCGTTTCTTTAAGGTGAATTTTTTTTTTCAGTTTAATTAATACTCGTACTTTGGAATTCGATTGTTGTCTATTCGTTGCTTGCCAACTGTGAAACGACCTTACATAGTCATATATAATCGAATTTCCTGGTTAAACGTGGGCAAAATTAAAATCGAGTTTTCGCTTTTTTTCGTAACAAGTGCAAGTGCCACACTACACTACTCAACGTTTTTCGAGATGTCTGGTTATTCGTGTACTTGAAGTCGAAACGAATGACGGTGTCTGATGGAATTATTGAAGTCTGATCGATTTCGGGGCTCGATTTTAATCATATTTTGATTTTGACTACTTCGTGTTAATTGTATTTGGCCTACAACTTAATAATGAGACTTTTTTTAGAGATGGCAACACCGATAAACCAATGGTAGTCCATCTTTGACATACATACCATTTGAAGTTTGTATTCATAAGCTGTCAATGTCAGTATAAACATTTCGTGTTGATTGTTGACAACGTATTTTACCGGACCATGGAAAGTTTCGAAAATTCACGAAAAAAACAACATTTGCGGGAAGTTTTACTTGGACATTATTTTGCTAAGAAGACTGCAGCTCAGAGTCATAAATTGCTCGTGGAAGTTTACGGTGACGATGCTTTTTCGCGTGCACAGTGTTTTCGGTGGTTTCATCGATTCAAAAATGATAATTTCGACATTACCGACGAAGAGCGACCTGGCCAGCCAAAAAAGTTTGAAGACGAAGAATTGACGAAATTACTCGAAGAAGATTCGTGCCAAACTCAAAAAGAGTTGGCAATTTCGTTGGAAGTGACTCAGCAAGCCATATCGAAGCGGTTAAAATCACTGGGAATGATCCAAAAGCAAGGCCACTGGGTTCCGTACGAGTTGAAGCCAAGAGATGTTGAGAGGCGCTTTTGCATGTGCGAACAACTGCTTCAAAGGCAAAGACGGAAGGGTTTTTTGCATCGTATTGTGACCGGCGATGAAAAGTGGATTCATTATGATAACCCAAAGCCAAAGAAATCATGGGGACCGCCCGGGCACCAATCAACATCGACCGCGAAGCCAAATATTCATGGTTCCAAGCTTATGCTCTGCATTTGGTGGGACCAGATCGGTGTTCTTTATTATGAGCTGCTAAAACCGAATGAAACCATTGACGGGCAGCGCTATCGATTGCAATTGATGCGTTTGAGTCGAGCATTGCGTGAAAAACGGCAACAATTTGCTGAAAGGCACGACAAAATAATTCTTCAGCATGACAATGCTCGCCCTCATGTTGCGCAAGTCGTGAAAACGTACCTGGAAACAACCAAATGGGAAGTGCTACCCCACCCGCCGTATAGCCCTGACATTGCTCCATCCGATTACTATTTGTTCGCTTCGATGACTCATGCGTTGGCTGATCAGCACTTCACTTCATATGAGGATACTAAGAACTGGCTCGATTCATGGATAGCCTCGAAACCCCAAGATTTTTTTCGCGACGGAATTCGTAGACTTCCCGAAAGATGGGAGAAAGTTATCGCTGCTGATGGCCAATATTTTGAATAATTTAGTTATATGAATAAATCTATGAATAAATGCCCAAAATTCCAAAAAAAGTCTCATTATTAAGTTGTAGACCAAATAAGTATATCACGATGTTGTTGTAGGATAGATAAATGTACAGGGCCAAAGGGGATCGATTTTTTACACGAAAAATGATGCGACTATTTCTCAATACATGTGTAAGGTAGTGGATTTCTCGAAGTGCAATAATGATCGACTGTCACATTGACGGCATAAAAGGTGCTATTTGAAATAAACTATTAACAAAAATTAGATTTGATTAATGTCCATGAAACAACGTGCCAGCGAACTTTGTTTAAAGTGAACGAAAATGTACTGAGGCTCAAGGTCAACTTCCAATCTTGGCAGAAGGACATGCAACATAACTGCTAGCAATCATTTCACTCATAGATTTAATTCTAGCTATGAAAGTATAGACGTGAACATTGAATGATTTAAACATCTGGAAAATGTTGAATACCTTGGGAAAGAAGGTATTGAGTAGAATGCTTGGCATGATTTAGCAAGAATATGAATGTTGAGGGCTTATGTTTTGAGGAGGTCACTTCTAGAGTAAACTGATTATACAGACTAAACGCAATTTGCAGGCGAGGGTACAGAAATTGCTCTAGATAATAATGTGGGACCCTTAGGACGTCTGCTAACCTACTGCATTTCCGGTGAACAATTAATTACTTTCTGATTACCCTACAAACGCGTTCCTCTCAAGCTCATGCTTCCTCAAATGTCATTTTAGAAATTAGAATATTTTCCAGTCAATTTGGCGAATCACGATCAAGCAGCGATTTTGACAGTTCGCTCACCGATGATACCTGCGTTATCATAATTTCAGTTGAACAGAACCAGAACTTCATACTGCGTATAGGCCGTTCGTGAGAAGGAACATGTTTCACGAATCGGATAGGCTCTTGGCACATGTTTAAGCTACCAAAAACGCGGCCATTAATGATGACCACGTTTATCAACGCGAATTTTCTTCTTCTTTTTTCATTTTTACGGACGAAATATGGAATGTCAGTGATGGAAACTATCGTTATTTGCTGACTTGACTACAGGTAATTGCGGCCGCAACAATCCTCAATGTAATATCTGTACAAGGCATGAGTTGCGGCATCACAGCATACAGCACTCCATTACGTCTCCTTCTGATTATTTTCGGTGATGATTTGCCAACACACCACACAAAGGAAGATGCTCACCTTGATAATCTGACCTATCTTCGGTGCTCATCAATTAAACATAATCTCCGCATATACAATACATACAATTTTCGGCCAATATCAACCAAATAGCCCACATCCAATATCATAAAATTAAATAAAACATACCGACTTGCTATACATACGTTTGTTAGCAAAATCCACAATGATACGTGGTGTATACGAAAAGTTTCTGTCTCGAAAAGGAGAAAACCGGTTAAGTAAAAATAAACACAAGTCCCATTACATTTCAATTTTATACAAGTTCAGGTAAACCAGACACAAAGAAAAAAACGTTGGAAATCATTGGGACATAATTTAGTTCAAATAAAGTGTTTTCGTCTACAGGCAAATACGAGTATTATTTTTTTATTATCTGTGCTTATTCGTATAGTATTTATTATATTTGTTTATTCAATAAAATATATTGTCAATAGAATAACAGAAATATTCAAGAAAAGAAATTTATGCCATGAGAATCTTGTAACTCCTAACTTCGTTATACATGTTGCTGCAATTAGCTGCCTTTAGAACAGGATTTTATTTATTCTGCAACAATTGCCCGCATTACACTAACAAATTGTTCTCGATAGTTCCCGAGGGAGTTCTTGTGCAGGACTATTGTTCTACTAATATGGTTGAAAGTTAGATGGCGCAGACATAATATTATGACAATTTCCACATCAATAATTATTAATTTTTGTAATTGTAAGGTGTGCACACATGCGCCCAATCCACTACCTCGCCCAGCAAAAAAAAAAAAATGTAAGGCTTATAATGTATAAGCGATAAATAAGACATATTTGCCCCTTATCTTTGTTAAAACCTTATTCTAACGCTGATTTATGTCTTAATGTAATTAACTTGTAAGCTTGTATTCTTATTCAAGCATTAGTATAAGTAAAATGTAATCTAATGATATCAAGCTATACTAATAGTTATGTAGGCTTTACTAAATTTTTCATTTAAACCTTACTATAATTTTTATATAAGCTAACGCTTAATTTAATTTTACAAAAAGTCTTATATAATCACTAGTAAAAGCGTTGGCTAAGCTTGGGGAAATTTACAGTTTCATAATGGGTACAAGAAGGGGGCGACCGGTAGCGAAGTGTGTTGAGGTATCAGTCTCATGTTTGACTACCGGCGTTTCGGGTTCGAGTCCCGTCCACGACGACGTTCGTGGCCATGGATGTGGGAGGAGGTGCATGCTGGCAACTGAATTCTCCGAAACCAATTTATGCCGACGAAACGTCAACTGGGCCACATGGAGCAGTTAAAGCAGTAGATAAAGTGATAAGACAAGTATCCGTTTTTTTATTTCAAATTTAATATGGACTATCACAAAGTGCACTGGTAACGGCAGTGTATCAAATCGCTGACGGCCAATGTCTTAGCGATAAGACAGTTTGGAAAAGGCAGATAGCTGTAGCCTGAATGGCTGACGAACACCTAAGCGTCTCAGGTCTAGTAGGATGGATTGACTTGCGTAGTTGGACCTGCTACATAGTTGTGTGAACTCCAGCACGTTTATTAAACCATCTGAAGCAGCTATCTCCGAGGCCATCCCCTGAATGGGGTTAAGCGACGTGCTGACAACTCGTCCTTGTAAAAACCACTCCATGTCAAGAAACCTGGAACAAAAGCCTCGGATTGGACGGATCAACAACGACGACCACGCAAACGAATAAAGGATTATTCTTTCGGATCCTGGAATGTACGCTCCCTGAACAAACCGGGGGCCGAGAAGGCCCTCCTTCAACAGGTCGAAAAGTACAAACTGAGCATTACTGCAGTCCAGGAAACAAATTGGCTTGGCAGCGAGATTAATGACAAGAAATCGCACACAATTTTTACAAGTGGCAAACCATCGGGCCGCAAGGAGTTTGGAGTAGCATTTATAGTGAACAATCACCTCAAACCGCATATTACTGACTTCAAACCCATAAATGAACGGCTGTGTGCGATTCGCATCAAGACTCGATTCTTCAATCTCTGGCTCATCAATGTGCATGCCCCCACTGAAGTTAAAGAAGACGCAGTACAAGACGAGTTCTACGCCCGCCTTGAAACTCTCTTCGACTCACTTCCAACAAACGACGTCAAATTGCTGCTGGGAGACTTTAACGCGAAAGTCGGGAATGAAAGCTGGCATCGGGGGACCACTGGAGGCCACAGCCTCCATGAAGAATGTAACGATAACGGCCAGCGACTTATAGACTTCGCCTGCAGCAGGAATCTAGTCGTAAGCTCTACGTGTTTCCCGCATCGACGCATTCACAAGCAGACCTGGAAGTCTCCAGACGCACATACCGTCAACCAAATTGACCACGTCCTCATTTGCAGGAGATGGGCGTCTAGTGTGATGGATGTCCGCTCCTATCGAGGAGCAAACTGCGACTCAGATCATCACTTGGTGAAGACGACCTACAGATGTAGAATTTCCTCAGTGCACCAGTCAAGAATCAGCCCTCCCAAAATCTTTGCGGTTGATAAGCTCTTGAGTGATGCTACAGCGGTGGCGTATACTACCGCCCTTGAGGAAAAACTATCACCTATGCTACACAACATCAGCAACACAGGCGTCCATGGGTTCTGGGAAGAACTCAAGGGTACCATCAAGGATGTCGCAGAGAAGGTCGTGGGATATAAAGCCCGGCGAGCGCGAAATGACTGGTTCGACGAAGAATGCAAAAGTTCACTTGACGCGAAAAACGAGGCCTACAGACAATGGATTCAACGAGGAACCAGAGCCAGAAGAGAAAAATATGACGAGCTACGGCGAATATCGAATAGAATAATTAGACGTAAGAAACGTAAATACCTTGACGAGCAGTTGCTGAACATAAACGAAAACTTAGCTAATAGGAACACCAGACAAGCGTACAAACTAGTAAATACAATTAAGAACGGCTACCAACCCAGGACTAGCCTTTGTAAGGACAAGGATGGAAACATCATCAGCGACACCGATGGTATTAACAAACGATGGGCCTCTTATTTTGAAGAGCTTCTAAACCGACCATCTATTTTAACATCCCCACACAGGAAGCTCTCGACGATATTGTTGATCTAGGCCCACCCATTCAACCCCCGACAGTAGAGGAAGTTGATCTCGCGTTGCGGTCACTAAAACGAAATAAAGCGCCGGGCGCTGACGAGATTCCAGCTGAACTACTAAGATTCGGTGGAACGAGTCTAGTTGATGCCATACATCAATTACTCCTGCGAGTATGGGAGAACGAGGAGATCCCAGACGATTGGCGCAGAAGCATCATCTGTCCAATTCATAAAAAGGGAGATAAACTGAGGTGTGAGAATTACAGGGGCATCTCACTAGTTTGTACGTCCTATAAAATTTTGACGAAAATTCTGGAAAATAGAATAAAACCGTACGCAGAACGAGTCATTGGCGAATATCAGACCTGTTTGCTCCACAACCGATCAGCTCTTCTCAGTCAAACTGATACTCCAGAGGTGCTGGGAATACAACGTAAACGTATACCAAATCTTTGTCGACTTCAAGCAGGCATACGACAGTATCGATCGTGGAGTACTGTACAACATCATGCTGCAATTTGGTATACCAGCAAAATTAGTGCGACTGACAAAGATGACGATGACCAACTCCGTCTCACAAGTCAGGATCCAGAATAGACTTACTGATCTATTTGAAACACGCACTGGTTTGAAACAGGGCGATGGACTGGCTCCGACGCTCTTCAACCTAGCACTGGAATACGTTATTCGGGCCATGAATTTGGACAACAGCAAGACGCTACTCATCAAGTCGACACAATTAGCAGCGTACGCCGACGACATCAACATAATGTCCCGAAGATTGGCTAACGCAGAAGAACTTCTGCATACGCTTGATACCGCTGCAAAGGAAGTTGGATTACGTATTAACGAGGGTAAAACTAAAATAATGATGCAATCGGTGACAAGGACACCTGCACAACCAAGCATCAATGTGGGGGACCTCAACATCGAGTTCGTGAACAACTTCATTTACCTGGGTTGCAACTTGTCAAGGGACGCCAACGAAACTGACGAAATCAAGCGACGGATACAGTTAGCTAATAAGACTTTTTTCTCGGTTCTCCCCATAATGAAATCGAAGCATGTGCACAGAAACACGAAGCTCCGCGTGTACAAAACCATTATAGGACCAGTGCTATGCTATGGCTGCGAGGCATGGACACTAACTCAAGCCTCCGAAAACATGCTAGACACTTTTGAACGTAAGGTTCTACGGCGAATTTTCGGGGCTGTTTGCGATCGAGATGGATGGCGCATCCGGTACAACCATGAGTTGTATGAAATGTACGATGAGCTGCAAGTCTCGAAAATCGTCAAACTACAACGACTTCAATGGGCAGGGCATGTACAAAGAATGGACGATGATCGCATGCCTAAGAGAGTAATGAATGCAGAACGAGTCGACGGAGCGAGACTGCGAGGACGACCGAGATCTCGGTGGGAGAGCTCAGTAGGTGTGGACGCCGCGCAGCTGCTGGGCTCCCAAAATTGGAGGACGCGGTCACGTGACCGAGATAATTGGAGGACAATGATCCAGGCGGCCAAGGCCCGACGTCGGGCTGTCGCGCCACGATGATGATGATGATCACAAAGTGCAAATATCGTCAATCGAGTTTATTAATTTAATTACATACTTCCAAATAATATACAAGTTCAAACAATTTATATGATAGTTTTAGACGGGTTTCATTCAGACAGATCTTTGCAACGAAAGTTCCAAATGGAAAAGCTTGTCTGTAAAAGTTGGGAATAATTTGATTGTAAGCCTAACGTGGCCAATATTTTTCAATTCGGGCCATTTTTAGAGTAGCTATGAGCGAAAATTCAAAAATGAATGCTCATCGATTTATGCCTTAAAAGCTCTATCTCTTTCTGTAAGCTTGAAAAGTGATAAAGTGTGATTTTTCTCCGAAGCCTCGAAAATTGTCATTTTTTGACTATCAATTTTGACTACGCTATTGAACCGAATTTCAACTTTGAGCAGTGCATTGAACGCAGAATTCAACGGTCTTTAATTAACTCTTCCAAGTTTTTTCGACCCGAGGCACCGTTTAGGAGTTATAATGATAATATTTAAAAAAGGGCTCAAATTTCTCGGATTTTCCCCCTCCAAAAGTTAAGCTCACCTTCTACGACCGGTATCTTTAGAAGGGATTAAAATTATTTCCAGATCTTTCCCTAATTATTATTAATAATATTTAATTTGACTGGCCTACTAACATATTTCATTCGAATAAAAAAGTCTTCCCATTATGAGTAATTTTCACGCGAAAATAATTACTTTGCACTTTATTTCGCTTGAAAACCGGTCTTTTGTGTCGTGTAAGCGGCGCCGATATGTGCTTTGTGCAAGTTTACACTGTCACTCTTTCGTGGGAGAGATAAGTACAACATTTTCGCATGAAAAGATTAGTACCAGCCTCAAGCCTCAAAAATTTTATTATCGATTTTAACTCAACTACTGAACCGAATTTCGAATTTGAGTAGTGCATTGGAAGCAGAATTCAACGCTCCTTAATTTACATTAGATTACATTTTTCGATCCGGTGCACCGTTTAGAAATTATAAGGAAACATTGAAAAAAGGACTCATATTTGCCGGTTTATCGCCTGCACAGCCACTTTATCGCGGGTTACAAAATGGCTCCATCTCTTAGATTGAAGGCATGGGTCCCACCAACATTCATACCAAACGGCATCTCTCTATCATATTTTGCAAGGTTGCGTCCATATTTGACGCTTACCGTCCAACTATAAAATCAATTGCCATACAACAATTTTCATAACATATAACGTCATCAACTTAGCTTTTTATCTCAAACTCACTAATATGGCGTCTCTTTATATTGCTATTTAAATCACAACCCAGTCAAATCTCATAAATATTCAATGAACAAAACAATGAAAATTTCAATTTATAAATACCTTCTACGGAAATATGTACATACGCGTATGAATCAACAATCCAGTCCCGTGCTTTCGTGTGTAAGAAAAATAATTTTAGTAAAACTGGAAATTAGAATATTCACCAACAGTCATGATAGGGATACAACTTAAAAAAAGGAAAAAGTCACTCGCGTAGAAAAAAAGGCAACTAAAGTTATTATTCGCGGTGTCCAGTATATACGAATAGTGTGTAACGATTTTAATGAGGAAGCAAGTAATCAACGGACAACGATACATATAAAGTAATTGTGAAGCAATAACGACAAAAAATTGTTTTTGGCGGGGAACAAATAATTCAATAACGTCGTGTTGGACGAGTTCTGAGATTGGTTAAAAAGAATCCCACGTCCAGGTACGAAACGCAGACCGTACTCGCGAGCATTCAACCATTCAGTGCATTGCAAAAAAAAATGAAGGCTTCCAGGTAATCCGGCCTATAAAAGAAAAATCGTAAAAGAACAAGGCAGTGTGGTAACAAAAACAGGGGTCACAATGTGAAGCTCTTTAAAACCACGAAGTATGGCGTAACAAGTTACTTCTTATTACGGAAATTTTTCAGACAATTTTACATGCCGCTCAGTTATTGTGATCGTGTTCTTGACAACAACAAAAAAATAACATTCAACGTTTTAGGGTTTAGTTGGAACGGTAAGAATTAACGTCCAATATTCTGTACGCAACTGGTTGACTATGGTTACAAAATCGGCGACGTTTTTAATTACTCATGGTAAATTTGAGCATTAGCTGGCTATTACTGTGCCTCGCGCTAGTAAACTAACATGATCCACTTGTGGCCAAAAAGATTCAGTAATCTCCTTGTAATATACATACATAGGCTCTTGCGTCGAGCGATAGGACAACGAAATGCCTCGGAAGAAATACTTTAACCTTCACCGCTCCGATCTTGAAATATGCCATTTTTAGGGTCAGCAAATCCTTATTGCACTGGACAACCAATCGGTGATCAGACACATGCAGCAGACGAACATAAACTCTAAACTGGTACTAGAGTGTGTCCGGAAGCTCAACACGTGTGCCTCAGAAAATGAGGTTACGCTGATGTGGGTAAAAGGACACATACAGTGGCGGACAAAAGCGGATACATACATTAAAATTTTTCATAAATTTGATGTAACTTTTTTTCCATTAAAAATAACTTAGTAATTTTTTTTGCATCGCATACTTTGAACTCTCAGCTTCAATTATTAAGAAGCAAACAAAAACAACTCATACGACAAATATAACACTTCCACTAATTTCTATTCAAACAGCATCTATCCAGTTTTGTCCATGTTAAGTTCCGTTGATTACAACATGATTTACCGTTGCAATTGTTTTGCGCATTCCTATTTTGTGGTCTTTTCTGCGTTTCTATTCTATTTGTTAGCCTTATTCAAGCAATCAAGCGACAATCACTCCGCGAATAAAGTTAAATTTAAATCAAAGTTAAAATGAGAAAAATTTCAACTCAAGTCGAAAATCATATATGTACTATCTTTAAGCCAAAATGGATATCCTTGTCGAAAAATAGCGACAAAATTAAAAATATGTCATCGAACAGTAAGTTTGGCAAGAAAACGACGAAATTTTAACGTGCCGGCCAAGGTTGTTATCTGATAGCGATGATCGTATGGTGGAACGATTGATGGTGACAAGGAAAGCGAGAACACCTAAAATTGCTGCAGAGGCACTACACAAAGACGTTAGTGATCGCACAGTAAGGAGAGCCTTGCATAGAATTGGATTGGTGTCGTCAGTTAAGGCCGGTACTCAAATCGCGTGGAATGAAAAGTGCCGTGAAATCCCATACAAAATCGCACAATTTTTCCCCGATGAAAACAGACGTGAAATTGTGTGGAACCCAAATTTCATTCCACGCGATCTGTGTACTACCTTGAAGTGAAAAGTGAAGTTTGTGGATTTCACGGGGATGGAATTTTTTCACGTACAAAATGTACGAGAAACATTTTCACTGGCAGCTCAGCTGTCTCTGGCGGTGTCATTCCGGTTGTGTTTTCCCGTTGTTGTTGTTGTTTATAGTTGGGCGATAGATAAGTTAACAAATTAGTCAGTTTAATGTTTGACATGTTTCATTTCCCCGGTACACAGATCGAGTGAAAAGTGAAAAATTGGCATGTTCCACTCATTTTTTTCCACGAGCCATTTCGCCGATGAAAAATGCTGCTGTCAATTTTTTCATTTCACACGATCTGAATACCAACCTTTAAACAAAAAAAAACAGCACTATCCGCCAAGAATATAAAGGCAAGGCTAAAATTTTGCAAGGATCATAGGAAGTGGACTACTGAAGACTGGAAACGAGTTATTTGGTCAGATGAGACCAAAATTAATCGATTCCAATCAGACGGTAAGGAATATTATTGGCATCGATCCCATGAGAGTATTCAAAGGCACCAAGTTATACAAACAGTGAAGCACGGCGGTGGACATATAATGGCGTGGGGCTGCTTTACATGGTGGAACCTTGGTCCCTTGGTTAAGATCGACGGTATCATGAAAAAGGAAGACTACCTTAGCCTTTTGCGTAGTAATTTACCCGACTTCGTTGATGAATGCGCTTATCCAGTAGACGAAATAGTGTTTCAACAGGATGGAGATCCCAAGCACACTGCGATTATCGTGAAAAAATAGCTTGCTGAGCAACAGTTTCAAACTATGCAGTGGCCAGCACAAAGTCCGGATTTGAATCCAATCGAAAATTTATGGGCAATTCTAAAAGGAATGCTTTCGCGTCACGAACTTGCTCCAACTAACATGGCAGAACTCTGGGAAAGAGTAAAGAGTGAATGGGCCAAAATTCCACACCAAACAATACAAAATTTGGTGGAAAGTATGCCAAAACGAATTAAAAGTGTCCTAGCCAACAAAGGACTTTGGACGAAGTACTGATTTGTCAAACAATTAAAATGGATAAAACTGGATAAATAATGTTACGACGAATTTTGAATTTTTCTTAAGTTCTTTACATGAATCGTTTCTGTTTTTTTTTTATTAATTTAAGAGAAGTGTTTTAAGTAATTGATGCAAAAAGAATTTCTTAATTATCTATAATAAAAAACAAAGTTACTTCAATTTTACTAAGAATTTTTATTTATGTATCCGCTTTTGTCCGCCACTGTAGGTACAACAGGAAATGAGGCGGCGGATGCCCTAGCAAAACAGGGATCTGCGGCAACTTTCATTGGCCCAGAACCCAGAGTTGCCCTGGGGAACGGCATGATTGGAGCGAAGGTTGGAGAGTGGATGGACTCCATGCATCAACAAAGATGGCAGGAGCTAGTCACTTGCAAACAAGCTCGGAATGCAATGACCAGCCCTTTAGGCAGGGAAGCGAGAAAGGTGCTCAGTTATAAACGGAGTACCATAAGCTGGATAACTGCCTTGGTCACATGGCATGGTAATTTTAAGGTTCATTTGGCCAAGATGAAAATCGGGGAAGATGATGGCTATGCCTGGAGGAGGCCGAGACGGCAGCACACATTGTGTGCGAATGTCCAGCACTGGCTAGCACGAGGTTGAGGATCACACGCAAGCACACGATAAGTGTGGAAGCCATGAGTGAACTCAGCCTTAAACAAATGCTAGCAATAACACGGGACTCAGTGATGAAGAAAGAGGTCGACAACTATCAGTCGACATCTGGAAGCCACTGATGACCGGGAGGGGGCGAAAGGGGACCCAAACGTTAGTGGTCTGCTTCGGCTATCCCCCAGAATATAATAATAATAAATAGGGTCAGCAAGTCCTTCCCCATATTTGTATACCCTAGAGGCTAGACCTTATAGGGTATATTGTTTTTGTCACGACGAAAATACGTAACACCTTAACGGAACCTCCCGAGGTATAGCAATATATGCATATATACATATGTATGCATCTCCTGATTCGATCTAGCCATGTCTGTCTGACTGTTCGCACGATAACTTTCGATAGAATGAAGCTAGAGACTTAAAATTTTGATCAAATGTTTGTAGTGCATGTTAGTTAGTTGATTTTGACACTCGAATCGAAACGACGCCTAGCTCCCCTACAAAGGTTCTATCATCGCAGCCTCATCGGTTAACTCCGGTTCAAACTGACCATACATGAAACATATTCGGACGCCCTGACCAGCCCTCTACACTTTTATGCATTTTTGATCACAAATCAACATGAGGGTAGTGCGACCCATTTTTCAACTTCTTTGTAATTCGTTAAAAGGTATTTTCGGCAGGATTTGCTCAGGCAGGATTGATATTTCGTGATCGCACATATTAACTCTATAGCCTAATTACAGTTCGGAAAGAAAACGCGATGGGGGTAGTAAACACGCGCCCGTCTCCCGGACTAATGGTACACATCCGAAAAAATATCTACGATATGTTTACTATTAGGCCGGCCACATCTTGGACGTAGGCAGGGCAGCGCAGCGCGCACATGGCATTGTTGTTGTAAAATCAAATTTTGACAATTGTTACAACAACAATGACATGTGCGCGCTGCGCTGCCCGGCCTACGTCCAAGATTGGCCGGCCTGAAACTTGATATCAAAAATCTAATAAAACTATGAAAATTGCTAATTTTTCATAATAAATTCGCCATTTAGCGATGCAAGCGACATCTACTGACATATCTATCCAGTGAAGGTTTATTAACTCGTAGAATTCTACTGGTTAATCCAGGCAAGCCATATCTATCCAGTGTAGGTTTATTAGCCAGTAGAATTCTACCGGTTAATTCGGGCAAGAGCGCCTAGTAATGTTTTCCTGAAACAAGTATTTAACATATAGATAAGATACAATCCGGTCTATTTTGCAAAACAGTTCACTAAAATCTGTCCGAAATTTTCAAAACCGGACAGTCTGGAATCGACTGTTTCGTACTCTTCACTTCTTTCTCCAATAAGAAGCATTCCTATGCATCGCACGTCGATTCGTGGGTCTTTTAGATTTCCTGACGCACAAAGGCACTCATAAAAAAAAAGTCAATGCAAGGCAACCTGTGAAAGGTGAATGGACAAATAAAATTTAGAAACCGACAGAAGTGAAGACACGCATATACCGTTTCATATGTTAAAGAACAAACTCAAAAAAAATCTTTCGCATGCAGAGAATGTATAATGTTCTTATGATTTGCAGGTGCAATACAAGTATGTAACTGCATGCAGATACATACCTATTTTTATTTTAAGAAAGTATCGAGTTCTCTTGAGTGTTAGTGCATTATTAAGGCTGTTTGGTGGTTTCACCCGAACATCTTATGTTCAAAAATATCTTTATACCCTTCACGGATGTGATAGGGTATATTAACTTTGTCATGAAGTTTGTAACGCACAAAAAGAAGCATCTCCAACCATATAAACTATATATTATTATTGATCAGTATGAGACTAGTCGATTAAGCTTTACCCGTCTGTCCGTCTGGTTCTATGCAAACTTGTCCCTCAGTTTTAAAGATATCGAGCTGAAATTTGGTACAAACCCTTCTTTCTATTGCACGCTGTAAATATGTCGGAACCAACGAAATCGGACCACTACGTTATATAGCTGCCATAGGAACGACCGGTCCAAAAATTCGTCTTTGCGAGAAAAACTTTTTTATTATTTCACACGTATCAATAGTATATCTGTTGTTAAATCACATTCCCAAATTTGGTTGAAATTGGACTACTCTATTGTATAGCTGTCATAGGAACGACCGTTCCAAAAGCAAGTTTTTGTTAGAAAAACTTTTTTATTTCTGAAGATATCTTTACCAAATTTCATATTATTCAATCGTATTGACTGTTAACCCACGTTTTGGTTGAAATCGGCCCACTATTTCATATACCTCTCATAAAAACAGTGAAATCGGAACAAGTTTTACTTATTTTCAAAGTGACAAATGCACCATAAATCACAAAGAAAAAGTTCTAACTTTGGTAGAAAGCTCGAGAGAGTCATTTTATAATCTCTTGTAATATAATAAACTCAATCAGTTGGAAACTAACGGTACTTTTCTTACAAAAAGCCCCGTACTACCCTACTTTTCAGGTTTTTGTCGGTACCTATCGAACCAATTGACGTAGAAACCTTCAGATGTGAAGCTGCTTCGGGTTTAGTAAGATCGTCGGCATAATTAGGTGGTAACTCCTGCCAACAAAAACATCCGGTAAAAGATAGCGATGGAAAGCTACTTAACTTGGAAGAACGTCAAATGAGGCGGTGGAAAGAACACTTCGTCGCGGTTTTTAACCGTGTAACCTCTGGCGAAGTTCCCCCTCATAAATATAATTTAGCTAACCATCAAAATGTGCGTATACGGTTCACTGCCCCGACTAAAGAGGAAATGCAATTATTGCACTAAAACGTGGAAAGGCCGCCGGACTCGACGGTATCCCTGCCGAACTTTATCAAACAGCGCCAAGCGTAACTGCCGATTAGATGCACCCTTTTGTTGATAAAGCGTGGAATACAGAGACTTTTCCCACTGAGTGGAAGGAAGGTTTGATCATCAAACTTTCGAAGAAGGGTAGCCCCACAGAATGTAATAATTAAAACGCATTTGTGTGCTTCCTGCCGTTGCCAAGATAATAGGTAAAATCGTCCTGGAAAGACTAAAGGCGCACTTAGAAAGCACAATTGATGAAGAGCAGGCTGGCTTTCGATCCGGATTCTCCTGTGTCGATCACATTAACACCTTGCGAATCATCATCGAGCAATGCGCTGAATACGATTCTCCGCTTCACTTGCTTTTCATCGATTTCGAAAAGGCTTTCGATAGTGTGAACACGGATTCTATATGGGCAGCCTTGCGCAGGAGAGGCATTCCTGATAAGCTTGTGACTATTATTAAGGCAACCTATGACAGCGCGAAATGTCGCGTTCTGCGTAAAGGTAAGCTGTCGGGGGACTTAGAGATTCGCAGTGGAGTTAAACAGGGGTGCATCCTCTCACCGATCCTATTCCTCATAGCGATCGGCGATGTGTTGCATGCAGCCCTATCAGGGCTAAAC
Organism: Chloromyia formosa; assembly: GCA_964017055.1. Taxonomy (NCBI): domain Eukaryota; kingdom Metazoa; phylum Arthropoda; class Insecta; order Diptera; family Stratiomyidae; genus Chloromyia; species Chloromyia formosa. Next base: position 64,196,779 of record OZ024817.1, read on the forward strand.
AGAGAAGTGGACTTTGACTCTTATCTACAGCATCTTCACTACGCTGACGACATATGCCTACTCTCCCACAAAATCATGGATCTGTCCGCAATGGCGTTAGATCTCGAGAGGGACGCAAACGAGGTTGGGCTAAAAATTAATACCAACAAGACCAAGTTTCTTAGTCCGCCATTGCGAAAAAGCAATCCGACACCTATTGGCATCAATATTAATGGGCAGCCTGTGGAGACGGTGCAGGAGCAACGAGACAACTTTATCTACCTGGGTAGCATTGTTGCCGAAAATGGTGGTACGGAGCAGGACATCGCTCGTCGTATCAACCAGGCTAAATGCGCATACGGCATGCTGTCCAAAATCTAGCAAAGCAGTTATCTCAGCATCAAGACCAAGTGGGCCTGTTTCGCTCCCTGGTACTGTCTGTGCTTTTGTAGGGGAGCAGTACATGGAAAGTTTCCGTAAGAGTTACCAGAAAGCTGCAAGTTTTCATCAACTCATGCCTCCGTCGAATTATAAGAATTTTCTGCCCGAAACAATATCAAATGAAGAGCTAAGTCGACGTACGGTGCAAATGCCAATCGACGAATTAATACGCAGGCGAAAATGGCAGTAGATAGGTCACATGTTGCGAAAGAGTGATAAATGCATTGCTTTGCATGCCATGAAATGGAACCCCATTTTCAAATAACGCCGACCAAGAGGGGGTCCTAAAATCACATGGCGTCGATCAGTGGCAAAGGAGTGTAGGGCGCCTGGTAAGTCTTTTAGCGAGTTGCACCCCATTGCCCAGAACAGAGTACGCTGGCGCGCAGGACGCTCCCACGGCAGCCGGTTCTACGCACCGGAGAGACCCGTTCACCAGTAACGGCCAAGGGATACCAAACCCTTTCGACGCCAATAGGCATTGCTACTACAACAAAAACATGGCGCGCAGGAGTAGTTGACGGGCTATGCCCCACTACGGGTTAAGGCAAAGTAGTAGTAGTATGATCAGTTTAAAGGAACACCTACCTCCCCCGTAAATGTAAAAAAAAATAGTCATTTAATTACGATAACTTTCGATAGAATGACACCAACGAGTTGAAAATTTGGTAGGATGTTGGTAGTAAGATCTAGTTAGTTGGTATTGAAAATAGGCAAGATCTGACGAAAGGAGCCTCTACCCTCCCTACAAATGATTCTTCGAATGGAAAATACTTGTTTATACAATAAAGCTAGAAGTTGAAATTCCGGCCAAATGTTTGTAAAAGAATCCAGTTAGTTGGTATTAAAAATGGGCATTATTGATCCTAAAGAACGACTAACTCCCCTACAAATGTTTTCTCAATTATATGGTAATAGAATGGAGCTATTGACCTGAAACTTTGGGCAACGGTTGGTGATGTTGGTTAGTTAGTTGACTTTGGGAACGGACAAGATCCTATCTCTCAAGTTGGGGTAAAAAGAACTCGTCTCAAATGGCGCCCACCTCCCCTACAAATGTTCCTATATCGTAGCTTCATCAACTAACTTCTGCTCAAACCGACCATATAGGAAACACGCTTTCAATGCATATGGCTGTTGCATATTTGAAGTTTTTGTGTCACCATATACCATATACCCTATATACAGTTGACTCGGTTTTTTCTAGCAAAGACGCTACTCTACATGTATGACAGATAATCAATCCTCATCATTTTAACAACGTTGTGTTAATCTGTTTAAACAAAAAGGTTATACAGTGAAACTTAATTTAAGGAGTAAACAAGCAAAAAGCGGGCTCAGTAGTGAATATCAAGAGTACCGGCCTTTACATTGGACTTGTCCGTGTTCTAGATTACACACTACTACACTGACCTTTAATTGTCATCTCCTAACAATGGAGAGATTACCGGGATCAAGAAAGTATATGGGTATCGATGCGATTTTACGATTAAGCAAAGTCGCCACAAAAATGTTCAAACATCACATTTAAATCATAATTTGGAAGCACTACTTAATAGAACTCGATAACGTATGCGTTAGCACGGTGGATCCTGAAACACGATGCCCAAGTATCGATTACAGATTGTAGAAGCAACACAAAAATGTTCGCCACGATGATGATCAAATGACGTAAAAGACTCGACACTGGTAGCATACTTCATTTAACTTTTCTCAATATTCGTCAGCCATCCGTGTCACAGTTTATGTGTCTTTACGAAATTTCCTGCGTAACCTCGCAGTTTTTTTTTTTTTAATTTTCATGACATGAAAAAAGAGTTTTTAAGAATAATTTCCCCCTCGAAGGGGGGCCCAAAAAGCGTGATTCGCCGGTTTCGACCGCTGGTGCGAAGCGCGTCTCATCAGACGCCTCTGCTCCGCGCATCGCACCAGTGGGAGAGGCCTGACCGGGAATGACCCAAGACAGATGTTGTTTTGCCTTATATAGGCCGACCAACACGACATGGGTGTGAATCCATACCGAATGCAAACTGCAACGTGCAGCTTGTAGGTATAAAATTCATTTCAATGTTCTGGCTTGGCGCCAGTGGCGTCTGATGAGACGCGCTTCGCACCAGCGGTCGAAACCGGCGGATCACGCTTTTTGGGCTCCCCTTCGAGGGGGAAATTATTCTTAAAAACTCTTTTTTCATTACGTGTAGCCACACTAATGGCTGGTAAGGGCGACGGCATGTTAAGCATCATGCACGTTGTATGATAGTCGATGGCCGTCGCCCGGCAAAAAACTTTGTTTGTTTCATGACATGTTCGCGTTGTGCGTGCACCATTTTCATTAAAAAATGAATTCCGTTGCGGCGTGTTTTAGCATTTGTGTTACCCCGAACGAAATTAAAACGACCGAAAGTCAAGCAAATGTTGGCTAACATTATACTCATATGAGTGGCACACGAATGAGGAAGTGGATACTGTTGTTAAAAGGAATTGTTCCGATTTGCAAGTTTCTAACAGTGGCATAAAAATATAGTGTTATGGATTATGGAATGCATCCTCAAAGTAGAGTCCGAGTTTGTGGCAAATATTCATTACACCCTCAATCAAAATTGTTGGAAAAAATGTTTGTTAGGGTGGTTATAGTTTCTGATGTGTTTTCCATGTCTAATAAAATTCGAATTTCATTTTATGACCAGTGGTAAATCCGATGGTACGAGATTCTCAAAACCTGAATTCTTCTCGCCAAAAAATTCCAATTTTGCGATTTTTTTTAATGCACTCTGGACCCATGTGGATCTCCACTTAAGGCAGTACGAATACGAACCTACGCTTTTCAGTGTAAAACTATTGTTGCGATGCATACACCAGACGTTCGTACTACGAAAATCCACTCTTGGTTCATCCTCAGTTCGATTTGCACTTTAGGCAGTAGGAACCTAGGGTTTTCAGTTTAAGACTATTGTTTCGATGCATACGTGAAGTTAATACTGCCAGTTAAAAATGTCTGTCCTTGATTTCCATAGATTGATAAACCAGGGCAAAATACAAGCTCTCAGTGATATCTTGAAAAGTCCATCAACGTTATCTATACATTTATATTATTCAAACAAGACAGGCTTGGCCGACGGAATTGAACCATATTCGACCATAACCAACCGAGTAGATAACTTTCCCACACGCTGGTAATATTGTTGATTGTGTTTTGTGTTCCACATGAAGAAGAGTTTAGTGAACCATTTCGCCGTCCCTTTGTTCGAGTATACTTTATGTGTATACAACACGGTATCATGTTACACCAATTCGAAATGCGGTAAAAAAGTCTTTTCGCTCAGATAATTTTATCAGTTAGGGGATGTTCGTCGTTCACGAAACGTTCACATAGTTCCATATATTCCATCCACATATCTCAGTTGATGGACGCTCGCCCATAGCACCAACCACACCATTCATTTTCCATTCTTGAAACTTGTACCGATAAGCCGAACCCATAGCGCAACTCCTTAAAGCTGATAGTGGACAAACACAACGCAATTGTGTATGAACAACTTACAAGTACATATCCACGACAATATAGAAGCAAAAATTGGAGAAAAAATAAAAATGTCAGACTTCGAATTAACCCGATAAACATTCTAATCAGGCAACATGCGTCTTCATCGAGCCATATGGGTTCTTTTTGATGTACAAGCGATTGCAAACATGTAGATAGCATGGATGGCACACGGCACACAAAACTCAACATGGCGTGTATATCCGTACATACGTTTGCCTTTGATCAACTTTGATTAGTAACTATGGTTTTCATCTGAAAAGTGCTGTGTAAGTTTAATAGGAGTACATATATGGACAATTTCCCATACATTGTAATTTACGATTGATACAAATGCAACATGAAAAATAGTCGATGGATTGTATTTAGGCATGCAGAAAAGAGCTCCTCGAACTTACCATTTACAAGGCCGAAGAGAGTAGGCGAAGTTTTTTTTTTTTTGCTTTTTTGTTACATTTCAACAAATTGCTGGTATATATCGGCCGGAATATTTTCTCTATCCTCATAGCATCTCATTCAAAGGATGATTTGGCCGATTTTCGACCCTGACCGCTCGACCACAATACTGTCGCTGAACAGAAAACACATCGGTAGGGAAGTAGGGGTTAGCACGGGGCATTGCTTAATCGGGGAGTTCGGGATATTTTTAGTTTCCGGGGCCGGGGTGAAAAAATCACTTTTCACTCGGATTTTTTGTCGCTTATCACTCGCGTCACCCTAAAGCCGCTTCTAAACGATGCTACGATCACCTTCCAGCGTTGGACGCTTGATAGTTTCTGGCATCATGTGGCAGGACGTCAAGCTACGAGCTGTCAAGCTGTCAATGTCAAGTGTCGAACGTTCGCATTGGAAGACGTTCGCTCTGTTGGCGAATTTTGTGACCGAATCAAAGAAGTTCGAACGTTCCAACGTTTGGATCAAATAGGTAATTGCCGAGCCATTGAGCAGAAGCATTTGAAGCAAGCGCGGCTACAAGGCACGACGAATTTGGTGAACGTTTTGGAATCAACACGGTGTGGAGAATCATTTTAATTAAGAAACAGGAAAATACCAAATTTGCAATTGAATTCAATTTTTTATTTTAATTTTTTTCCTTATTTTTTTATTTAAATGATTTATACTGAATGTTTGGTATGTTTAAAACTGATCAAAACGCTGTTGCATGCAGAGCGAGCGAAGCGAGCGTTCATGCTTGTGCGATACTGAGGGTTGCGATCCCTTAAACGCGGAGCGAGCGGATCCCACGCAAGCGGATTTGCGACTATTTTAAATTTTCCATGCCTCCAATATACCAAACATTCAGTATAAATCATGGAAAAAAAAAATTACAAATAAAAAAAAAATACATCGCCAGTACAGGCTGGTCTGATATGTACCTAGTCTAGCCATAAATATTGTTACAAGGTTTGGCAACCCTGCAGAAAGGAACCGTTATATTGCATTTCTTAAAAATTGAGCTAATCGCTATAGTACGCTTGTGCTTGATGCATTTGTCATCATTTGAGTTTAATTTTTAGTGTAGTGAACATGGATTGGGGTGACAAAGAAAATAGAATTGCTGTGATTGCACTTCATAAAGTAGGAATGCAACCAAGTGATATTTTTAAGACTCTGCATACCCTTGGTATAAGCCGAATGTTTGTATATCGGGCTATTGAAAGATTTAATGATACGTCTGGGGTAAGTGACCGTGAAAGAAGTGGCCGTCCGCGAACTACTCAAACACCTCAAGCGGTTAAAGCCGTGCGCGAGAGAATTCGCCGTAATCCTCTTCCGAAACAAAAAATTTTATCGCGTGAGATGAAAATACCCCAAAGAACAATTTCACGTATCATCAAAAGTGACTTGGGGTTGGGTGCTTATCGTAGATCTACCGGGCATTTACTAACAGATTCGTAAAAAAAATAGAGTGGAAAAATCAAAACGATTACTTTGCCGGTACGCAAACCAAGAACACCGTAAAATTTTGTTTACGGACGAAAAAATTTTTACTGTCAAAGAAACATTTAATAAACAAAACGAAAGGGTTTATGCTCGCAGTGCCAGAGAAGCTTCTCAAGTTGCCCAAAAGGTTCAAAGAGGGCATCATCCAGCCTCAGTAATGGTTTGGTGGGGTGTTAGCTACAACGGGGTGACAAAGTTGCATTTTTGTGAGAAGGGCGTCAAAACGTCTGCCAAAATTTATCAAGAAAGTGTCCTTGAAAGTGTAGTGAAACCTCTCAACACGTCATTATTCAAAGCCTTGGAGTTTCCAGCAAGATTCTGCACCAGGTCATAAGGCGAAGTCAACCCAAAAATGGCTTGAAGAAAATGTTCCAGATTTTATTAAAGCTGAAGATTGGCCTTCCTCTAGCCCAGACGGGAATCCGCTGGATTACGAATTATGGTCTGTCTTAGAGCAAATGACGTGCTCTAAAAGACATTCTAATATCGAATCCTTAAAGAAGTCTCTTACACATGCAGTCGCCAACTTTCCGATTGAAGTCGTGCGTGCTTCCATAGATAAGTGGCCAGCTCGATTAAAGGCTTGTGTAAAGGCAAAAGGCAATCACTTCGAATAACTTGTTGCAATTTCCGTTGTTGACAATGCATTTAATAAATAAACAATGATTTCTTAACATATAACACCTCTTTTATTGAACAGTGCTTCAAAAAGTTTGTAACAGTATTTATGGCTAGACTAGGTAGGTTTGAATGGAGGTGACTTTTTGGTGGTACCACAACGGACCCATTTATGGTCAAAACCTATCTCATTTCAACTTGTTCACAGCATTATCCCTTAAATTCAAGACATGTATGTATTCGTATGGGAGACTAAGTATCACCATACACTGTCGAACTCGACCTCGAACCTGGTACAAATGTCCTCTGACACACACATACACTTCACATAGGTGTGAAGAAAACCGGTCCACTTGTACTAGGTTCGTGTTCGAGTTCGACAGTGTATGGTGACACTAACAAACTCCATAATGTAAGACCAACGTTAGCTTTCACGTAAATTGTATTGCGTAGAAGTACTAATGGAAGAAAGTGCGCTATTTGGTCTCCTCATATTTCATATAAATTAGTTATGCGTTTGTTTATATTGTATAACGCATATGTAGTGCAGACGTACCCTTTTTCTTACCCTTTCTAAAGTAAAAAGGATACGTCGAGTCGCGAGTAGTTTAAGTTGACTTGAGTCAGTCTTGTTTCCAAGTCAGTGTAGTGTGGTGTAATTAAATAGTTAACTATAGTAAAAGAAAAAACTAAGACATAGTGAATTGTGGTTCCAGTAGATTGAGAATTTGGTAAGAAGTTTTACTGAGTGCTAGGTGATAATTAGAATAGATAGCGTATGAGCCTATTGCATGAAATTTCAAATTGACCAACTACTCGTTATTTACAAAGTTATGTGTTAGTTAAATTGTGCTCCTGAGAATGTGCCCCAGAGGATTAGACCTGTTCGGTCCTAAGATTTGTAGACCGGTTTTAGGTTTTTATGAAAACCGGTTTTCCTAGCGGTCAACCGAATCATTAAAAAAACCTTCTTATGGTCAAAAAAACCGGTTTAAAACCGACTCATTAAAAAACCGATTCACTAAAAGACCGACCGAAAACCGACTTGTTAAAAAGACTCATTAAAAAACCGATTCACCAAAAGACCGACCGAAAACCGACTTGTTAAAAAGACTCATTAAAAAACCGATTCACGAAAGGACCGACCGAAAACCGACTTGTTAAAAAGACTCATTAAAAAACCGATTGACCAAAAGACCGACCGAAAACCGACTTGTTAAAAAGACTCATTAAAAAACCGATTCACCAAAAGACCGACCGAAAACCGACTTGTTAAAAAGACTTGCTTCATCAAAATTCGCCTAGACGGTGAAGCACCCTCGTCAATCGCTTGAGTCAATCAAACTTTCTATCAATCACCGTCCACGCTTGACATAAAATCGGTCCCTAGACAATCAATCACGCTTGATCCAATCGATTGACGCAAAATTTTGATCAACCGGCTTGATCGTTTAGGGGCTTCTTTAGAATAGAATACTCCTTTAACACCTGTACTACAATATTTAGAATACATGAGTCTCGCCCGCCATATCATAATGCCAATTTTTCTAACAGGTGCACTGATAACCACGTACAGTACACTTTCATATTTTATTACTCACAATCATCAGTTCCGACATTTTTTTTCTCAATTCAATTCAACCTTTCAATGGGTATATTGTTCATATCTATTTAACTTTGAACGCATGCCTCTTGTCGACCAAATGTGTGGATATACCACATACCAAATCACACTCAAATCAAAAGCTAAAACCTTTTCTTGAATACTTCCGTCCTGTACTGTCCACACAAAAATACTCCATTTCCTGAACGGTTTTAATTAATAAGTCGGTTTTTAACTCGTCCGAGTCGGTCGGTTTTTAACAAGTCGGTTTTCGGTCGGTTTTTTGGTGAATCGGTCTTTTAATGAGTCTTTTTAACAAGTCGGTTTTCGGTCGGTCTTTTGGTCAATCGGTTTTTTAATGAGTCTTTTTAACAAGTCGGTTTTCGGTCGGTCCTTTCGTGAATCGGTTTTTTAATGAGTCTTTTTAACAAGTCGGTTTTCGGTCGGTCTTTTGGTGAATCGGTTTTTTAATGAGTCTTTTTAACAAGTCGGTTTTCGGTCGGTCTTTTGGTGAATCGGTTTTTTAATGAGTCTTTTTAACAAGTCGGTTTTCGGTCGGAGGATATGCAGTTGACGATACATTGGTAAGAATTGCCGTTTAATGTGTTTGACTGATTGGTGGTGGTTCGTGAAGTCGTCTCGTGAGAATGCGCCCTTGACGACGAGCCATGCAGTGAGAATGGCGGGATCCCAGATCATTTTGTAAGAACCGGGCCCGTAGCGATTTACCGATTAGGCTGGGGGAGTTAATGGTTTGATGGTTTAGCGGGATCCCAGATCGCTATGTGAGGTCGAGGCGTAAATGATTTACCGGTTAGGCTGGGGGAGTCACTAATGTGATACACTGGTCAATTAGTATGACTAATGTAACCCAGATCACTCTGTAAGAGCTGTGCCCGTTGCGATATACCGGTTAGGCTGGGGGAGCCAATGGTTTGATTAGCGGGATCCCAGATCGCTGCGTGAGGCCGAGCCATGAGTGATTTACCGGTTAGGCTGGGTGGAGTCAGCCATGAAGTCATTAATTTTAAAGACGTAAATACGGGAGGTGGAGGTACATGCTGGCAACTGCATTCTCCGAAACCAGTTTATGCCGAGAAACGTCAACTGGGCCACATGGAACAGTTGACGCGCTATGCCCCACAAGGGGTTAGGGCAATTGAGAGAGAGAGAGGGAAATACGGGAACTGTTAAATAACGACTAATAGAAGTAGAATCCAAGCTCATTGATTATTTTTAATATATTTGCAGGCTCGGTCCACCAACGGCACACACCCGATTCAGCCTCCTGACTACGTAAATATTGTACATATATGGTGGCATATACCTTTGTTTAGATAAAAAAAATGGCCATCAAAATAAAATCTTGTATATTTTCCTGACCACATTTTGCTATGCTATACAATAAAGATTAAAACTGTTTTACCGAAATTGCGGTTTTGATGAAATTGTGTGCCATTCTTAAGAAACCCACTTACCTATAGTTTTAACTAAAAATTTAAGATTGGCTGAAAAATTGCAGACTAAAATCTCAAAGCACCCCTACAGGCCGTAGCCTGAATTCATGAGTTCATGGCTTTACGATTGACCACGCAATCACAGTTCGTCAGTCCAATGAGCGGCAGTCCAAAATATTTGAAAAAAGTTAAAACCAAAACTAATCTGGTCTGCAGTTGAATGAACGATAGATGTGCGACGACTATTTCAATTGGCCACACATTTCAGGCGGCTTGGAGTTCACGCACGATCTTAAGGCCGGCTGATTCAACTGTAGGTTTATCCTCAGTCTATCTGTAGTCGAATAAGTATGTCTAAGAAATCCCTTTCTACTCTGACCAAAGCTAGCTTTATCAGAAGCTATCGTTTTCATACGACAGAAATTCCTGTGTACAAAAAGAACGTGCCAATTATTTTTTTTCTTCAGAAAACAGCCACTTAAGGGAGAAGCTAAATTAGAAGATTCAAAAAAAAAAAACAATTATTTTATTTCATAAATTGTTAGTTTAGCAATCCAAGAATTTCAATCCAAAATTTCGAAGCGAAATTCGTATTCGTTTAGATTTTATGAGCATTGAACCGAGCGCTCATCGGGTATAGTCTGCAGGCTCGAGCGCACAGCAGGTAGGACGGAGCACTAGCTCAGGTAGTCGCTTTATCCACTTACGTAGCCTTGTAAATAACGGTATATAAGGTACTAGGAGCATCAACACAAGGGATTATTTCGGCTATATTCTGTTTTTCAAACTCGTTTTTCTCAAAATGACTTTTTTCACATTTGCGGGAAGTCTAACTCAAAAAGTAATGAACCTAATGATCGGTTCAAAATTGAAAGTATGATTCTTTATAAAATTACGAAAAACATGAACCAACTTTTGGGATGATATCATATTTTTAAGGGTGTTTTTTTGTTGTATAATTAGTGAACAAAAATGGTAAACATTTAAATAGTTTTTTTCCCAACACCTACAAAATTTTTAATTTTCATTATTTGCACCTGCATTGAGGTTCATATGTATATATTTAGAAAATGCTAACCCTTTCAGACCCTATGGGCATAATTTGCACACCAACTTTAGGCCTCAATATCTATTGTATATTGGCATTGCATATTCAACACATCGGATCAAATGTGTCGAATCATGAACATGCAAAGGAAATACCGTTAGCTGTCAATAATATGCAATTGCTTTAGAATTCCGCTATCTATGGTGTAGCAGCATGGCGTCAAGCAGCAAATTAGGCCCAAGTATGTACAAGTGAAGCAAGAAGCGCTCGATGGTTGTGATCATTCGGTCACCGCTCTACGATACTAATCTAGAGCTCGGAGATCAAAAACTGCCTGTGAGTACTAATAGAACTCACAGTACTCCGAGCTTGTCAGTATAAATAAAGACGACGCGGATAGGAGGTGCATGCTAGCAACTGCACTTCCAAAAAGTAGATATGCTATTGAAACGTCAACAATGCATAGAAATGCTAGAGATGTTGACGCGCCCATGCCCCTAGTGCTAGTGAAACTGTTAGGAAATTCAACAGTAATTGGCAAATGATGCTTAGATATAGTTATAAAAAAATAATAAAAGTGTTTGAGAAGTGATAATAGATAATAGTGGTATATTGGTGTATTGCGGTTTCGCAGTTTGCTGTAATCCAACCCACAATTTCAATGTGCATAATTATGCACGATGGGCCTTAAACGTCAATTAAAATATGATTGCTTTAATTGACATTGACATAAAAAAAAACGTTTGAGACCCAATTTTTGATCATACTTTTTTGATCCTGTTTTGTTGCGGGAATTACAAGTATCTTTTCTTTTTTTTTTCATATTTAGAAGAACGATTTCAATCTTGGATCAAACAGAGATCTTGCAGAGGTATTGGATTTGGTGGCAACTTTGGACATCGAACTGAGTGATGACGAATTTTGTTCTTAAGGGGGGTCAAAAATGCGAAATTCCTTATATTTTAGAAGTTATGGCCAAAAAACTGTTTTGTGGTCATAACTTCTAAAATACAAGAAATTCCGCATTTTTGACACCATTTTGACCCCCCTTAAGAACTCCCATGTGGGCTGAGGGGCATCCAACCCCACTACTTGGATGCTCCTCAGCCCCCAATGGAGTTCCACTAAAAACTGAACTCAAAACTCCACAACTTTCCATAAGAAGTTCTTCCATGTTCAGATTCATGGGATAAACTGAATCGTGGTCGTGTGAACGGTCCACGACCCATGGCAGTTCACTTTCCAGTCCACGCTCGATACAAGCGTTATAAGCGTGAGATCGAAAGCGTACCACACTATCGTGTCTTTGCCCCGTCAGAACGCTGCTTAAAGCTGTTGAGATAGTGCTGCATAGTAAAATATCTTACGCAGCAAAATTTGCAGGATAATTTAAGTGAGATTGAATATGTGGAAAAAACGGTTTTTTCGTTTTTCGGAAACCGTTGTTTTCAGTTTTCATTTGAAAACTGTTTTTTGCAGCTGTTGGGTTATTTTTTGCCCATCTCTAATGGCAGCTATATGACGTAGTGGTCCGATTCCGATCCCGTCATATATACAGCGCGCAATAGAAAGAAGGCTTTGTGCAAAATTTCAGCTCGATAGCTTCGAAACTTAGAGAATAATTTGAATAGAACCAAACAAACAGACGAACAAAGGTTAATCGACTCACCTCATCATACTGACCAAGAAAATATATAATTTACATGGTCGGGGATGATTCCATCTATGCGTTGCAAACTTCATGACAAAGTTAATATACCCTATCACATTCGTGGAGGGTATAAAAAGTCTCTTAACTACAAATCTACAATACTTCCCGACAATGTAGATTGTGAACTTACTTTTATCACCAATAAATACAGGAAGTCCTTGATATATCGCTCGTTTCGGAGGATATACAACACTTGGTACAGGATTGGAGGGGTTTTCGAATCACTCTAAGATCACCCTTGTCTTCAATCTACTGTTGACAAGAACCCAGCAAACAAGAGTCTACCATCGTCTCTGTCCGGTCTCATAGTGTCAATGAGAATAAGCGCTCCAAGCGAGCTCCTCAGTTAAGTAGTAAGTAGCATGAATCATGAATCAACTCATAACCTAGTAAGAACCGTTTTCCTCGGTCTTGATTAAGTGTGGCAGGATGTAAATATGGTAATTAAATTTTCGATACGTTTAATATTGGTCTGATAATCGGTCTTACTACTATTGTACTTAGAGAACAGCCCGAATAATCGTACTATTCGGGCTGTTCTGTAAGTACATATTAACTTTGTATTTTCGGCAGATCCATAGAAATTTATTATAACCTTTTCAGGGACAGCCTTTAGATGGTACTACGATTTTCTACATAAGTGAAGTCACAATTCCTCCCTGCGAACAACTATACCTGATATTCGTAATTCCTATGTCCCTAATTTCCGTGATGACCCTTTTTGAATTACACGTATACATGATGGTTCTACAGCTACACCCAAGTCTGACCAACACATGTATATGTATAGTAGTATCTGACGAGTTCCAAATTTTGCTGGATTGACTACGAGGTTTTCATTCGTCTTTAGAATCAACCATTTTCTGTTAAATTGAAATTGTTATTGGTTTATAGTATTTGTCGGAAACTTAGCACATACGATGTGCTTAAATGATTTCAAACATACTATTAAAAGCATCTAATGCGAACGACCTCTCCATGTAACTTAGCAAACTGTGAAGGCCACTTCGCAAGCTTAACTTTATTATACTTTATTTGCACGTTATTGTTGTATTTCATCATTCACATTAAAATGTACTACAAACCACTGCGTATGTAATACATACTTCCATCTACCAATTTTCTGCACCATATTTTCTATGCTATCTTCATCTAGCGAACCAGAGGCTCATTAATTGGTAGCCCTCAACCACCTCGTCTCATCCGTTTACAGTGGAATTTCGAACCCATTCACTTTTTTCCTGGTGGTGATTACTCTCACCACATTACATTCATTGACGAAAAGCTGACGCTGCCGACTAGCACTGTTGATTGCAAGTACACACAACCAGGAGATTGTGATGAAAATCTATGCAAAAGAATAGGAAAAACCGTCTATACCACTCTTACAAGCAGATTATGTTATGTGTGGCATCGATTATGATGAGAATTATGGTGAGACGACCATGATGTTGGTGGAGGCAAATGAATGTGATTCATTCGGGTCTGCCATCATGAAATGGACTTGAAAATGGTGGCCTCTTCGAATAAGCTGTTTTTTTTTTCGTCTGATTTTATCCAGCAGATTTTTTCCGTCTAAACACAGAGAGCAGCCGCATAGCACAAAAAGCATAGTCACAAAAGTTTAGTAGTATTAGCAGTCAAGGTGAATATAATACGCACGTTAATTATAGATTTCAAGTTTACCATGCTGACTGTCGTCGTGACGTGACTGTCTTTTTGCTGTTGCTTGGAATAAACATGCGGCAATGTTGAAGTCAGTTTGAACGAGGGAAGGTTCGTGAAGTCTTTGTTTCGACACGGAGACTGCTGGCTATGAGACATCGGCTTCTATGGAACCAAGGAGAGGATGCTGAAATGATGATATCATCCAAAATCGTGGTGCTTTGTGAATTTTCAAAGCGGATGTTGGCGCCTGAATGAATCCATTTTTTGCAAAAAATTCCATAAGGCCGACATTTTAGATGTTTGAATAGTGTAGCTAGTAGTGTTCCTTGTAGTAAGGTAGATCAGATTTGCTTTAAGAGGCAGGAGTCAGTATGATATGAAACTAACCGATACGATGGTGACAAAATCATTGTAGGGGGGAAAGTGCTAAGCTCGATCAAGGATTATAACCATATGAAGTTAAATTTTTCAGTCGTTTCATTGCTGAAATTCAGACTGCCTCTACTCTAGAAGGAAAAAAGTTCGCTGTCATCAAATGTATTTTCGGGGAGTATGCAAATAAAATTAGCTAGTTTCGATGTATCGTCCGTAATTTCGCATGCTCAAGGAGACTCACACCTTATTGTACATCAACTCTTATGATGATGCACCCAACCGAACTACCTAGTCTAGCCATAAATACTGTTACAAACTTTTTGAAGCACTGTTCAATAAAAGAGGTGTTATATGTTAAGAAATCATTGTTTATTTATTAAATGCATTGTCAACAACGGAAATTGCAACAAGTTATTCGAAGTGATTGCCTTTTGACTTTACACAAGCCTTTAATCGAGCTGGCCATCTATCTATGGAAGCACGCACGACTTCAATCGGAAAGTTGGCGACTGCATGTGTAAGAGACTTCTTTAAGGATTCGATATTAGAATGTCTTTTAGAGCACGTCATTTGCTCTAAGACAGACCATAATTCGTAATCCAGCGGATTCAGGTCTGGGCTAGAGGAAAGCCAATCTTCAGCTTTAATAAAATCTGGAACATTTTCTTCAAACCATTTTTGGGTTGACTTCGCCTTATGACCTAGTGCAGAATCTTGCTGGAAACTCCAAGGCTGATTTTTGAATAATGACGTGTTGAGAGGTTTCACTACACTTTCAAGGACACTTTCTTGATAAATTTTGGCAGACGTTTTGACGCCCTTCTCACAAAAATGCAACTTTGTCACCCCGTTGTAGCTAACACCCCACCAAACCATTACTGAGGCTGGATGATGACCTCTTTGAACCCTTTGGGCAACTTGAGAAGCTTCTCTGGCACTGCGAGCATAAACCCTATCGTTTTGCTTATTAAATGTTTCTTCGACAGTAAAAATTTTTTCGTCCGTAAATAAAATTTTACGGTGTTCTTGGTTTGCGTACCGGCAAAGTAATCGTTTTGATTTTTCCACTCTATTTTTTTAACGAATCTGTTAGTAAATGCCCGGTAGATCTACGATAAGCATCCAACCCCAAGTCACTTTTGATGATACGTGAAATTGTTCTTTGGGGTATTTTCATCTCACGCGATAAAATTTTTTGTTTCAGAAGAGGATTACGGCGAATTCTCTCGCGCACGGCTTTAACTGCATGAGGTGTTCGAGTAGTTCGCGGACGGCCACTTCTTTCACGGTCACTTACTCCAGACGTATCATTAAATCTTTCAATAGCCCGATATACAAACATTCGGCTTATACCAAGGGTATGCAGAGTCTTAAAAATATCACTTGGTTGCATTCCTACTTTATGAAGTGCAATCACAGCAATTATATTTTCTTTGTCACCCCAATCCATGTTCACCACACTAAAAATTAAACTCAAATGATGACAAATGCATCAAGCACAAGCGTACCATAGCGATTAGCTCAATTTTTAAGAAATGCAATATAACGGTTCCTTTCTGCAGGGTTGCCAAACCTTGTAACAATATTTATGGCTAGACTAGGTACATAATGTCATGAATTTTTATCTTTTACTAGCTGAAAGAGCTCGCTTCGCTTGCAACAAATTGCCACTATTTTTGCCACTTTCCCATTTTTTCTTATACCCATTGAGAATGGAGTGGACGTGGAAATGGGCGTCGTCGGACTGCCAATGCCCCCCCCCCCACTCGTCTTGCTCACTTTGTTTCATAATTGCGGGAGAATGAGGAGGTGTGAGGGGCGAGTAGTAATGTTCATGAAAAACTGTCGAACCGTTTGGCAAAAAAAAAACAACGAACAAACATACACTTCATTTTTATAGATATATGTAGATAGATGACCCGGTGAACTTCGAACCACCTAAAATTGATTTGATTATGTAAGTGATTATGATTCCCAATCAACCTTCCAACTCCAATTCACTGAGATCGTACAGTTTGAGTTCCGTTTGGTGAATTCAATGTCTTTTATTTACAAGAGAAATGATGTTAACATTCAATGCGAAGCTTTGCGGTAAACTACGTTTTTCGTTTTATTTTCCCGTGCGTAAATAAACAAAGATGATGGCTTCCCGATACGCGAACACGCGGCATACAGATGTCCACGCGCGAAATACGGGAACTTCACGTTAATCCCGCAAACTTTCAACGACTGGCCTTGTAATTGCGCGAAGGCAAGACACACGGGGAATTGTAGCCGTTTGAACTCGAATGGCAAGTCCATTGGAATCGTCGGGATACGCGGAACAAAACATTCTCCCTTCATAATTGTCGTCTCGATGACGTTGTTCATAAGCTTTTTCACAGCCAGTCTCGTTCCATTGCACAGTCAAGATTGATTGATGTTGCGCAACATGATGATGACTGAGCCTACTTTAATTGCAAATTGTGCGATGGTAATCCGGGCAATCCCAGCGAATTCAAAAATTATGTTAACTACTTCATCCAGGTTAATAACCCATTTGAAGGAAAACAACTTTCCTGGAATGAAATTTTGAATGGTCGCGTTAAGATCATCGAAATAGTTGTTTCTCGCCGCCAATATGGCTCGTTCGTTCAGCCAATTATGGCTTTTGAAGCTCTGCACTATGTTCGGAAAAACACGTCGAATGGCTCTTCCTAGGTTTAGGCTTTTGATAAATAAGTCCGTTAGCTAACAGGCAGGTTAACAGGACATTGAGAATACGGACCTAAGTATGATATGTTAGTCTCAATAAAACTTTCCGCAAAGATCGGTGAATGTGGTAGCAGTATTCTTCTGGTTTGTTGTTCCTTGTTTTTCAAGTCATTATCTAACTAATTCCATTCCCAGGACATAACATGAATGGTCTTCTCTAGGATGTTAATTTGCCTTGACCCCTCCAGGGGCATGGGCGCGCCAACATCTCTAGCATTTCTATTGTTGACGTTTCGGTAGCATATCTACTTTTCGGAAGTACAGTTGCTTGCAAGCACCTCCTATACGTGCCGCCTTTATACTGACAAGACTCGGAGCACTGTGGGAGTTCTACAAGTACCCACAGGCAGTTTTTTGTTCGCGTCGACCAATCCCAACCAATGATTAAATTGGCATGCATAAGACTTAGCTATTGTGTCTGTCTTTCGATTCGGAAATATCCCCTTACTTGTCGAACACCAGCATGTACACACCTAAAATAGAGTTCACATTATAGCCGCATTACTTCATCTGCGCCAGATCATATAATCTGAAACTGTCAAATGCACACAATTTTAAATTCAACACGCCCAGATTTAGTGTAGATTAAGTAATTTAGCTATAGTGTGAGTCCCAATTAAGATAAATGCATACTTTCAAGGATGCATTCTGATCAATACATATGTTAAACTATCCATTCTGTCTGACATGCACCGCAAACTACAGTTCAGCCCCATTTAATTATGCATACTGACCTACACGGCAAACCACTTGAGATAAAACCAACCGCTCGTCTATGCACTTTGTTCGAAGTTATGAGATGAGTTGATAAGGAGGGCTAATTAAATAAACTGAGAAATTTTCATCTAAATCGACCCAATAATACTCAGCTCGCAAATAGTCCCCTACTTGCTGACCATCAGCATGTACACACCTAAGATTCGCTCCTTCAACTATGCATTCTGGCTGGCATGGATAGCGAACCACTTGACATAAACAACACCAAACGTCCATTCCTATTCAAATATGCATACTGGATGGCTTCCACGGCGAGCGACTTGACAAAAAACCCACAATTCATCTAAGCGATTTGTTGGAAGTAAATGAAACGAATTGATAAGATCGTTTTTCATGGGCCAATAATGGTGTGTTTTCCTTTGGTGTATATTATCCTTTTTGGATTTTTCGCAAACCACCATCAAAACTCGCAGACAGCTAATTCGAACAAACTGTGAAATTTTCATCTAAATCGGTCCAGTAGTTTAGGCACCATTTCGATACTCAAAAAAAGTGGATTGATCTTTATATATGATACATATATAGATTTATTGGGTGTACAACTTTGCTTCCGCCGTTTTTTTATGGAATTAAAAGCTTAATTGTCAAAAATTAGTTACAGATGTATTATTCAAAGTACTGTCCATCGCTAGCGACAACTTTCGCCCATCTCTCCGGCAATTTTCGGATTTCATATCGGAAAAGGAGGCGTCTTTCCACGCGATCCATAATTGGATCCATTTTTCGATTTCCTCGTACGAACGAAAATTCTGATCAGCCAGGCCGTGCGCCATGGAACAAAACAGATCATAGTCGGAAGGAGCGATGTCTGGAGAGTACGGCGGGTGGGGCAAGATTTCCCATTTCAGGGATTCCAAGTACGAGTATGTTTTGACCACTTTGGCGACGTGTCGCCGAGCATTGTCATGCTGGAGGATGACTTTGTCGTGTCTCTCTTGCTACTGTGGTCGCTTTTCCTTTAATGCTCGACTTAAAGGCATCAATTGCGTTCGGTACCGATCTCCTGTGATAGTTTCATTCGGTTTCAGTAGTAACACCGAGCCGGTCCCACCAAATGCAAAGCATAACCTTGGCGCCGTGAATATTCGGTTTTACCGTCGACGTTGAGGCATGTCCGCTCATTCCTCATGACTTTCTGCACTTGGGATTATCGTAACGGACCCATTTTTCGTCGCCGGTTACGATGGGATGTAGAAATCCCTTCCGATTCTGCCTTTGAAGCAGTTGTTCGCATACAAATAATCGCCGTTCAATATCTCTCGGTTTTAACTCGTACGGTACCCAATTTCCTTGTATCTGAATCATGCCCATGACCTTGCGGCGTTTCGAGATGGCTTGCTGAGTCACTCCCAGTGATTCAGCTAATTCTTCTTGCGTTTGGCACGAATCTTCATCGAGCAGTGCTTCCAATTCGTCTTTGAAAATTTTGTCTCTCCCACCACCATGTTGTCCTCGACATTGAAATCGCCACTTTTAAAACGTTGAAACCACTCACGACATGTTCTGTTACTCAGAGCAACCTCACCGTAAGTATCTGAGAGCATTCGATGAGCCTCAGCTGCAGTTTTTTTTTTAAATGGAAGCAGAAGATTAAAACTTCCCGCAAATGACGAGAACTTGGCTCGAAAACAGACATTTTGAATCGCGAATCTTGTTAAAAATGCGAACAACTTTTATTAATAGGGGGATGTCGATACGTTCACAGACGTCCAAACTCACTTTGTGACACTTTTGAACTACGTATTCTGACCAGCCCTCACCGATGCAGCCGTCCGTCGGAAAACGGCGGAGGCAAAGTTGTACGCCTAAATTTGTACTTTTTTGAATTCGTCAAAAAACGAGCTCGGTCGATTTGGTCATTTCGCCACTTGGTCTCCTGCACGGTGCACGCACATGTCTATCCTTCTCCGCTTCATGACGTCCTCCAGTTCTTCGCTCTTTCCCCGTCATGGATCCGACATTCCAACTTGCAACCCTCAGTTTCTCTATAGTGTAAATCTGACTGCCTCATAGCGCTCACCCCCGGAAACCGTCAAGCTCTGGCACGCACAATGTTCGCCGTGGGATCACTCAACTGCGCATTAGAAGTAGTGCCCAGCGGGGTAGTGCTTCTAGCATGTTCTACCATAAGCCCTTACATCCATTCTTTTACCCCTATCTGGAGAAAGGTGGAGTTGGATGGCACTAGTGTGTGGAAAATAAATTTGTATGGACTTTCCTTTTACATTCGGCGGTGGTCTCCAGACCCGGCAACCAACTCACACACACTGACCTGTGGGAGGTCCTAGAGATGTTGACCAGTGCCGCAGGCTCATCTAGAGGTGTTGTTGTTGCCTGCACGTGATCGGTCCTATTAGTCGCCTGTAAACCCGTGACCCCACGGGTGTTTAACCATACCAAAAATTCAGTATAAATCATTAAAACAAAAAAAAAATAAGGGGAAAAAATTTAAATTAAAAAAAAATCTTTTTTGCATATTTAATAGTTATAGGGTGGCGCGAGCGATAAGTGAAAAAAAAAATCTAAGTGAAAAGTGTTTTTTTTTTTTCACCCCGGGCCCCGGAAACTAAAACTATCCCAGGTACCTGCAATGTTATAAGGTAGATTTAGCCGACCTTCAATCTTGGCCACTCCTCAGGGTGTTGATGCTGGAGAGAATGTATGTATGTACAACAACAAAATGAGGTAGCCCAATCATTAATTGTCCAAAGAGGCAATATTTACAATACTCGCAGAAAACAAGGGCGTAAATGTGCTGACTACGAGCCGGTACACATGGACGTCCAAATGACGCCGGACGCCTCGTCATTAAAGCTCCTCCCTGGGGTATTTTTAGTTTCCGGAGCCCGGGGTGAAAAAATCGTTTTTCACTCGGATTTTTTGTCACTTATCACTCGCGTCACCCTAAGACTCAAATTTTCAAAAAAAAAAATTTTTTTTTTAATTTTTATTTTTTTTTAATTTTTTAGGGTTTTGTAGTAAAACAAAACCCTTATGAAATCGGTCAAATGTCTGTCTGTCCGTCTGTCCATGGAATATCTCACGAACGGCTGAAGCTACATACATGAAATTTTGTAGGAATGTGTAGAATTACTATAATTCGCCGGAGAAAGCGAATCGTCGTAATAGGTCAACTTTAAGGGGAGGTCGCCATAGAGGGGAAATGAAGGTCGAAATTTTTTTTTCCTTTGGTACAGGCAAGTGGGGTATCATAAGAAAGGTACCGTCGAGTACATTCCATTTTTGAATTTTTTTTTCAAATTTGAAGAAACGGGAAAAGAGGGAGAGGCGAAAATATGTCATCCGAGTTTGTCCCCCCCCCCCCCTTGCATTTCGAGACCGTTATACTTAGAAATATGAAAATTTACAGAAAAGTGCCATTTTACTAGTGTAGAAAAACCTAGATTTCTAGAATTTTGAAATTTTATCAGAAAAGGTTAATAATAGTACATTTCTATAGTTTCAGTTAGCACAGCCCTGCACCCCTTACGCGTACCCGAGGTCAAAAATATTGATGGCCAATGATAACCAACATCATAGGCAATAATATCTCTAAGTTTCATTATAATCACATAATATTTAATAATAGTACATTCATTTAAAGTTCGGCATTTTGCCACTATCCACACAAAAAATACACCTACCGGCCTCATAGGTGTGAGTACTACTATACTTTCATGTTGTTTTTCGTAGTGCGAATTGCAGTTATTTAATTAATCATTTTTTAAAGGGTAAAGACTGGTTGGGGGCGCTGTGTCTTAATTGGCCAACTTTACCGGGTGAAAGGAAGGGGGAGGGGGGGGGGGGGGGGGGGGGGGGGGTTCACATAGAGGCGAAATTAAGGTCAAATTTTTTTATCGACTGATATAAGCAAATGAGGTGTCGTGAGAAAAGTAATGATGATTACATTCCATTTTTTCGCATTTTCTCGAAATTTATAGAAAGGGGAACAGTGGGGGAGGAGAAAATATTAGTTCGTAATTTGACCCCCCCTTGCCTGCATTTTGAGACCGTTATACTTAGAATTATGAAAACTTACAGGAAGTGGGTTTCGAAAAACATATAAAATGGAAAATAGTGGAATTTGTATATCTTCTCAGAATAGGTCAATAATAATTTATTTGTATAGTTACAGTTAGCACACCCTTGCACGCCTTAAACACGTTCGAGGTCAAAAGTACTGATGGCCAACGATAACCAACACCTTAAGCAATAATATGTTCTAAGTTTCGTTACAATCACGTAATATGAATTAGCATGTAAAATGTAAGTGGGTAAGACATTTTAATTACGTTTTTTCTATCAATCTGAGTGATGTGTTCTAATGATTTATACTGAGTGTTTGGTGTGTTTAAAACTGATCAAAACGCTGTTGCACGCAGAGCGAGCGAAGCGAGCGTTCATGTTTGTGCGATACTGAGGGTTGCGATCCCTTAAGAGCGGAGCGAGCGGAGCCCACGCAAGGGGATTTGCGAATATTTCAATTTTCCATGCCTCCAATATTCCAAACACTCAGTATAAATTATGAAAAAAAAAAAAAAATTAAAAAAAATTAAAAATAAAAAAAAAATTAAAACTTAAAACAAAAATTAAAAATAAAAATTAAAAAAAATTTTTTTTTTTTGCAAATTCTTGACTTTTAGAGTGACGCGAGTGAAAAGTGACAAAAATCCGAGTGAAAAGTGATTCCCCCAGCCGGGGCCCCGGAAACTAAAAGGTTGCCTCCTCCCTCTTTGATACCTATCTGCATTTCAATTCACATGATGCGATAGGACGCAGCGTCACTCTGTATTATTATGTATAGCCGGGCCACATAATAGCGAACCTGAATTTATAATTTATGTTATTTTTAGTTTTAAATAAACTGTTTTTTGGCCGTAACTTCTAAAATATAAGGAATTTCTCATTTTTGACACCATTTTCACCCCCATCCGGGCTGAGGAGCATCCATCCCCACTATTTTTTTTTTTTACAAAATTAATTGTCAGTTGTAGTAGTCACGATTAACAATTAATTAATTGGCACTTAAAAGTGATCCTTAAGCGAATGGTTTAAGAAACTGGGTGGGTTCAGGTCCCGCAACGTTTTAAACGCAATTGCAAACAGTTCGACTGATTTTTCTTGTGGACGCTCCGTTTCAGTTTGCGTTTGATCAACCAGACATCGGGAAATTAACCAGAAATTTTACCTGGTTGATTTCCGGTCAATGGGGGGTAAGGGATATTAGCATATTTGACAGCTGTTAGTTGACGTATTGCGTGTGACTGTCAAATGGTGTGGATTTTCGTTTTCGGTTTCTTGATTTTTACATGGCGTCTTGTGTGCTTATTTACACCGGAGCAACACAAATTTGTGGCGATTTTGCAGTGGGATAGCTATCTGCGGCCATGTGCATCGCTTGATTGCCCGTAATGTATTTCTTCCTATCCGATTGAAAGTGACGCAGCGTCAGGCGTCATTTGGACGTCCATGTGCACCGGCACTAAAGTAATAAGTTTATCTATGCCAAGATTTTGCCAAACAGGCAACGAAAAGCTACTGTCCAATGGGGTAGGAGGGAAGCGTGGAAAATTTAATAATTTAATTTAACTTTTTTTTAGCAGTAATTGCATAAAAATTGAATTTTCGAAGACGAGGTGATTATGACTCTCAAACAGACTTAGCGCCACTTTCCATGAGCAGTTTTTGTAGGCCACGGTTGGCAGTTACCTATGCATTTTATTACTTATTGCCCAACAAAATACATAGGAAAACCGCCAACCACGGCCTGTAAAAACCGCCCATGGAAAGCGGCACTTGATGTAACTGATCATCAATATACCCCGAGCCAAATTCATTTTCAATACACAATTGTGTTATTGTTGTATGTATTGTAAGATTCGCGTACATTACTAAGAATGTGATGGGGTCGTTCGTTAGTGAGTCTCAGACAACCTCCAACAAATTGGTGTCGCAAAGCATTCAGCCAGTTCAAAACAAATCCCGGCCCGTAGCCGTAAGCAAGCAAGTACCCACCCACTGTTGAACAATTCGACACCAAATCTGAAACCTGAGACATTTCATTTCCTCTTTCGAGCGCAAAGAACGCCAACATTTTTCGCCCAGCAATCGACTTGTGGCCAGGGTGAATGAACGACATTTGCCTGCCCGGCGGTCGATTATCTCCTGTCCCCCGATTAGGCCATAAAAACACTGTACACGACCCTGCTCGCCCCCGTGCAATTGCACTGCGACAGCCGCCACCGAATCCACAGTTGAGAGTTGACCAGTTGGCACCCTTTTGGCTTCGCCGGATGATTGGCCTGCTGCAGTCAGACGGAAATTCCTCGAGATGCAGCCTCTGCCGGCAACAAGGTCTGTACGGGACCTTGTTGCGGCCATTGGCGCAGCCTTCAGATCGACTTGGCACTTGAGTTTCGTCGTCGTCGATTCGTCGTACATCGCTCGGCAACACAATGCGTGTTCTTTGTTAATTGATTCGCCTCGAGGAAGCAGTGAAACATTTGCACGAAAGCGACATAAAGAGAACGAACTGGCTAGCGCAACATATGGAAACAAAAAAAAACAGGGAACGAATGATTGACTGAAGGCGGTTAGGACGAGTCAATTTCTTAGCACTAGTCCTTGTTGCTGCAAGACAAAGTATTTTCTATGTTGGCTGTTAGCGGCAGGTTCTTTTGGGTGAACAACAACTCAGTCAGCCGTCGTCACCCCCCACGGCCAGGGAGGGCGATACGGAGGCAATTCGATTCGCGACTGCTTGCAGTGCTGCGCACGTGAATCCGTGTAAATGCGGCTCTGTTGCTTGAAATAATCGCATTCTGTTGTCGCCCATTGCTTGGCTTCAGCCGCTTCACTTTCCGTTCTCATGACTGGCGTGCGAATGTAAACAAAGCAATCGACGGCCATCACATTTTATGGCGCCGTGGGGAACGGGGGGCACACGGGAACCAGAGCGATGCTGGGTGAGTGCTGGGGAATGAGTTGCAAAACAAAAACAGATCGAACGAAGGGGCACGCGGCGCAGGGGCGACTTCTGTTTGGGGCTCATTCGGCACGTCGCGATCGACGGCCACAGAAAAACAAAAATTGGAAAGCAACAAAGGGACCATGTACACAATGAAACGATGGCGATTTCCGCCCGTGAATGCGGGAAACGGAGGGATTCCTCCTGGAAATTGGAAGGGGTTCACATTCCATGAGTTCTGTCCGTTGGAATCTTTGGTCCTGACATGCCCCCTGCCGCACATACCATAAAATCGGACTATGACTAAAGTCTCACCACTAACAGTGGAACGACAAAACTTTCCCTTTCATTTCTCCGTGGCTCGATGAATGCGCCGCGAATTTCTCGTGACTGTGCGACGATGGGAAATTACGGCGGAACATCTGAATCACAGATTTCATGCAAAAAAAACAACTCACCAGGGCGACACGCCTGTCCGGTCTTGACGATAGCAGGAAGCGACACAACAGCGCTAGAAACCAAAGTCCGAACTGCCAATGCGTAAAACGGCGTAACTAGAAACGCACTTTCGTCCTGGAAAAGGCACTTCCTGATGTCGGAGACACCAGCATGGACTCAAACCGAGCGGAAATGGAGCTTCCAGAATGCAGGATCACTATCAAGGGAAGCCAATAATGGGTCTGGCTACTGCGGCAATTCGAACACCGGAGCGTTTTGTTCAATATTGATCCGAACTAGGGAAGAAAAACGATGCCTGGCGCGGGCTCCATTTTACACACAGCACACAAGGGGGCTCCACCAAAATTCCGTCTTGTCACACGCACACCCACAAACTTGCAATCAATCAAACATGCACACATTCACACTACGTACTCACACACACATTATACGTATACGTCGTTGTTTTCAGGGTGTTTGTGTTTTGGCGTAGTTGCTCGCGTTTTGTCACACAGTCCCAAGCGAAAATTTCTACGAGGCAACAATCCTGATCGGAAAATTTTTTTTCTACACCCTAGCGCACATTTTTCAGCAAATATTTTAGCGATTTTATTGAACAATCAAACGCACAACACTTTTGCACAATTTGGAACAATCGAATTGAACTACGGAAATGGAAAATGAACAAAATCGGGATCTTTACCTGCGGAAATCTTTATGTCACGGCGACCGACGAACGTCTCTTCGATACAGGGCGAACGCGAAAGTGATACACACGACCGAGCGCGACAAATGACTCCGGTGCCTGAGTGTTGTCTCTGTCTTTCAACACCGAACAAGCCAGAGAATTGTTTTTAAATACATTCGCGATTGCGAGAGTGTTTTTGCTTTTTTGATGTGTGTGGCGACAGCCAGAGAGAGTGGGAGTGACATTAAAAATTCTCCTGCGCGTGAAGTTTGTACGGCACGGAATGAAGTTGGTAGTGAGAGTTGAACTTATTTGACATATGAATAGCGTACTCTACAACGGAAAATATGAAAATTGGTTATAAATTTCCGGTCCGTTTTTTTCAAACAATTTTTTTTTCACAGTGAACGAGGGTGAGTGTGCTATGGCGCTTTCCTTATAATTTCAACGAATTCCAAAGCTGTTTCCATAATTTCTCTGGAAGGGAAAATGGAAATGGGGGAGGTAAAATATTGGGTGGTATGCATAATAATGAGGATATACTCAAGAGTGAAGTCTATTGAGGACATTCCTGAGTCTGCTATGTTCGGTGAATCGAGTGAAAAAGTTGTATGCATAAAACTACTCTCCGCCCCATAGTGAAAATTGAGTGGAATTCTGTCAACTCAGCTTTACTCCACTCGACTCATTTTATGCATACCACCCATTATCTCCCAAAAACAACTCTGTTGTAAATAAAATTTCCCGCCAAAAAAAACTCATCAGCCGCAAAAAGGATTGATATGAACATAACTCCGCCAAAGTACTCGTAGCTTTGCGCCTCGCTCTAGTGTATGCATATTGAACCCTGATTAAATTAGTTAATTTCTTTTAACGTTGATTAGCGGGGAGTTTTGTGACCTTAAGCTCTGATTTCAAGTACTGTCTACTCGCCCGGTTTCCTTTAAAAAGCTCCGTGCATTATAAGGGATTAGAGATGCACTTCAGGTCAGAAGTGATCAATGGACAATATCCGTATTATGTGCGCAGCACAGATCAGAGCAGAACAGGAATTGCAAGCGACACATTAAACAAAATTGCTCTAGATTGAGCTTGGATTGTTATGCTTATGATTGTTGTTCTGCACTGATCTCTACTGCACAAAAGAAAAGAACCGGTTAATCCATAGTTTCGACTCCGTTTTTCTCTTTAACCAGTTCTATTTTTCGTTTTATTGACCAGCTTTTATTTAATTAACCCAATTTTTCAATTAAATAAAACTATTCCATGTTCTTCAGATCTTCCTACTTATCTGTTTTTATTTTAAGCAAGCTCCCCTCCAAACAACGTTAAAATAAATTAATTAATTTAATCAGGGTTCAATATGCATACCCTAGAGCGAGGCGCAAAGCTACGAGTACTTTGGCGGAGTTATGTTCATATCAATTATTTTTGCGGCTGATGAGTTTTTTTTTGGCGGGAAATTTTTTTTACAGCAGAGTTGTTTTTGGGAGATATCACATCTTTTTGCATTTTATGGAGGAAGAACCCGGATATTAATTCCAAAACTGCTTTAGAATGCTTAGAACTCATCGTTGTGTACTATTGATTACCAACGTGTGGGTTTTAATACAAAGAACAACACAAGAAACAATTTGCTGCAATTAATACGGAATTTTAACTCCAAAGATTCTCTTTACAGAACCTGATTTCAAAAGCTAAAATTTTTTGCGTATAAAAGAGCGATGAATTCATCGGCACTTTAGCCCAGTCCCATGTAAATACATTTCACTTTCATCCATTTGCTTTTAAGTTGTACATGATTTGCTTTGAAAAGTGATACCCCAAGGAACTAATAATTTAGGTGGACATCATTGAGTAAATATGCCTCTGGCATCACTATGAGTTACCTTCGATGAAATTACGTGTTTCGGTCCTTTATATTACGTTTACACTATCCCCAGATTACTTCATCTGCGCCAGCTGATTTAATCTGCGACTGTCAAATACATACAATTTTAAACTCACCACACCCAGATTACGCCGCTGATGAAGTAATCTGAGGATAGTATGAACGTAATATTATGTCCGTTGAGTTATTTATATCCTTAAGTCGAAAACTGATCTTTTCTAAATTTGGTTTCTGTTTAATTTCATGCTTAAGAAGACGCTCTTTTCCTAAGTAAAGGACTCAAACACCATAAATAGTACTCTAGTGCATTCACACTACGATGCCTAGTCGTATGATACTCATCCTGTCTAGATATCGCTTCCTTGCAAGGAATACTATTTTTCCAGTCCAAAGGGCTCAAAATGCCTTCAACAGTAGTCTACTACATTCGCCTCATCGCCCCCTTTTTAATACTCATCTTGCCCACATTGTAATGTTGGATGGTACTTTTTCCATAGTGAAATAAGAAGTTAGTTAATTAAATTGGATGATTTTATTTATTAAGTGACTTTATACCTTTACTAATGACTGCAAGATGCAATCTTATTATTACGGCGTAATCGCCAATCTTTCCCTAATAGCTGGTAAGTCTATGAGTCGCCAATTGCAACTGCTTATTACAGACTGCCCTTCCCTTATACAATATCGCCTATTTATACTATCACTTATTACTAACACATGTTTTCTTACAAATTAGTCATTACTATACCTATTCCCTATTCCCATGCTCCAGATTCACCTAAAAATCAAGTGACATCATCACAATAACTTTTGACCTAATTTCCGGTCACTTATTGTGATATGGAGAAAGTAAACGTGATTCACAAGCAATGCAACTAAAGTATGCAAGAATCAAGCAGTGCAATATGACACCAAGAATGCATGCTCAATAATTGCTTTTGCTTACTTCGTTGCTTGTTTGTTTACAAACGAAGAAAATACTATTCTTAAGGTGAGTGTACACCATATGTACACTACACCCATGGGGTTTTTGGTGATTTGTGTTATACAAATCATAATAATAATTATAATACTACTCCACGTGTAGGGTATCTGGAACATGAGGTTTACAATATCCTCTTAATATTTTACATATAATTTTTTTTTTTTTTTTTTTTTTTTTATATATATATATATTGTTATTGAATGTTAATTACTCAAAATTTTTTTAGTCTATTCTTATGTATTGTTTTAGGAATTCCCTTATAATCTATTGTTACATTTGTATTATCAATACTTATTACATTAAATGGTCCCACATAAGGTGGTTGACCTTTCTTTTTGTTTTCATTCTTTACTAATACCTTATCGTTAACTAATATTATAAGTGGGTTTACATTTTTATCTTTCTTAGTGCGGTTAAGTTTTGTTAATTCAATAAGTTCACGGGCTTTAGATACTGAAAATCTGAGTCTAACTTTAAGTTCATTTGCATAATTATCGAGATTATATACTGTGTCATTAGTTGTAAGAATATCATTGGGCAGAGTAGGTAATTTACCGAAAACTAACTCAAAAGGACTGTAGTTATTATCTACGTGCGGCGTTATATTATACGCGAAAGTGTAATATGGTAACCAAACGTCCCAATTCATATCCTCAGCAAAAGTTAGCATGTACTCATTTAAGACACGATGATTTCGTTCTATAGCACCCAAAGTTTCGTGATGATATGGTGTAGAGAAAATCTGTTTGATTTTTAGCATATCGCAAATTTCTTTTAATAATTTGTTAGTGAATTCAGAACCCATATCCGACTTTAGTACTTTAAATAAACCGTGAGTTAAAATTAGGTTTTCTACTAGAGATTTAGCTACGTTTTTGGCTTCTTTAGTTTCTAAAGGCGCGGCAATAACGAATTTTGATAGCTCGCATTGCATGGTTAATATATATCGGTAACCGTTTGATATTCGAAGTGGTCCTACAATATCTATACAAATGGTTTCAAAACTTGTAGATGGCGTATCTGTTTTTATCATTCGTTCTTTTAGTATGACGTATCTGTTTATTAATTTTACATTTTTCACAATTGCTTACGTAATCTTTTATCATCCTATTCATATTTTTCCAACAGTATCGTTGTTTAAGTTTTAAGCATGTTTTTCTGACTCCGAAGTGTCCTCCGTGTGGCGTATCATGATACTCTTTAATTAATTCTTTTTGACGACTAATTTCTTTGATGTTTTCAGGGGCTTTATAAATAATTATATTTACTTTCACGTGAAAATCTTGTTGCAACATATTAATAATATATTTAAATTTTTCAATAGACAATGCTTGGAAAATTTCATCATTTGTTGGTATGGCTAGCGTATGAATTTTCCAATTAAGCGCCGTTTCCAATAGCTTCTTCATGATAGGCACGTATACCATATCAGAATTATCGCTATTGTTGGTATGCTTCGCATTGTAGGATGAAATGTTAGACGCTTTATTAACGGAAACGTATTTCCTGTTAACACTATCGCTGTCATATATACATATTGCATCCTTTGTACGTACAATTTTTGGTTTATTTCCATTTCGGATAATAAACTTCAGTTTAATAATATTTCGGATATCCGTCAATGATGTACACTCCCATACTCGAAGTTGATCAGGCTCCGATTGTAATCTGGGTAGGTCATCCTTATTATTCACATTATTATTTTTATAGTGCACTTTGTTGTCTGACTGTTGTTTAGCCGACATCCCCCTTGTTATCGCCAAAGTTTTCTTTATAGTATTATCGTTGTCGAGCGGAATCATTTTCTTTAAAATGTCTGAATTCAGTTCTATTCGAGACAAAGCGTCTGCATTGGTATTTATTTTACCTTGCTTGTAAACTATTTCAAAATCATGATCTGATAAGTCAAGGCGAATTCTAGTCAATTTGGAAGATGGGTTTTTATGAGTAAAAAGAGAAATAAGTGGCCGATGGTCGGTGACCACAATAAACCTTCTACCGTACAGGTAAGGACGGAAAAAATTTATTCCCCAATGGATTGCTAATAATTCTTTTTCTATGATGGGTTTGTTCAAATCATGTTTTCCTAAGGATTTGCTTGCAAAAGATATCGGTAAATCGCTACCAATTTCTCCTTGTGACAACACTGCACCTAATGCATGACTAGATGCATCTGTTGTGACGATAAATGGTTTAGAAAAATCCGGGTATTGCAATATCGGAGGTTGAATTAATTTGCTCTTAAGGGTTTCAAATGCTATTTGACAATTATCATCCCATTTAAACGTAGCATTCTTTTTTAGAAGTACATTTAAACATCTAGCAATGTCTGCGAAATTTTTTATAAACCTTCTGTAATAATTACAAA
The DNA here is from genome assembly GCA_964017055.1 of Chloromyia formosa. Classification (NCBI taxonomy): domain Eukaryota; kingdom Metazoa; phylum Arthropoda; class Insecta; order Diptera; family Stratiomyidae; genus Chloromyia; species Chloromyia formosa. The sequence goes on from OZ024817.1 coordinate 64,228,032, forward strand.
AAGCTACAAATCGACGAACTTCATCGGCATTTTTCGGTACAGGATAATTTTTTATTACATCGTTTTTCGATGGGTCCGTTCTTATGCCTTGGCTAGTTATCAAATGCCCTAAGTATACTACTTCCGATTTTAGAAATTGACACTTGCTAGCATTCAATTTAAGATTATATTGTCGTAACCGTGTCAGGGTTTTGATAAGATTATCGTTATGATGCTTGACACTACAGCCGAAAACTATAATATCATCAACATATAAGAAAGCCTCAGATTCCAAACCGGTCAGAGCTATTGTAAGCATTCTTTGAAAACTAGGAGATGATATCGTGAGACCGAATGGGAGTCGTTTGAATTGAAAATGACCCTTGTCAGTAGAAAAGGCTGTCAGTGGTCTCGATTCCTTTTCCAACTCGATTTGATGAAAAGAGCTGGTCATATCAAGCGTTGAAAAGTATCTAGCTCTTCCTAGCCTGTCTAAAACATCTTCTAAACGCGTTAAAGGAAATTTGTCATTTATAACCTTATTATTCAAACGTCTGAAATCCACAACAAGTCGCCATTTCATTCTACCATCAGTACTCTTCTTAGGTACTATAAGTAATGGAGAATTGTAAGGGCTAACCGATGGTTCAATGATGTCATTGTCCATTAATTCATTGACTTGAGTATTGATTTCCTCCAACTGTGCATGCGGTAATTTGTAATTTTTCGTATACACAGGAATATCGTCTGATGTAATAATTTTCTGTTTATAAAAATTGTTGACTGTTAGCTTATCACCCTCGATATGGAAAATATCTTGAAATTCTGTAATAATTTTTAGGAGACTATCCTTAGTTTTTTCGTCAGTCGCGCCCGTTTCTATCCCGCTAAGCAGTTTCTGTAGGCGCTCATGACTTTTGTCCTTCCGAGATATACTAAGGATTTCATAATTGCTAAGTGGTTCTATATTGATGTTGAAATTTTCAATAGTCGCTGAAAAGTCGTTGGCATTTAGTATTTTAATGTGACATATGCCTCTTGCTGGGACTATTGTATTTGCCACAAATACACCTGGATAAATCTCTTTACCACAAACTAAACTATCACCTTCCCTTGTTAGATTAATAGGTACAACTGCTTCTGTTCTTGGGGGTATTTTCCATTGAACAAGTTTCAATGCTTTCATGTTCATTGGAATGATAATTTCCTCATTATCAATAATGAAAGTTATTGTATAGGTCTCAAAACATATTTTAGAATAATGTTTTTCTAAAATGTCCCTTCCAATAATTCCATCCGTGAAAATTGGAAAATCTTCACCTACTATATGGAAAATATTTTCTGAAACATATTCCCCTAAAAGTAGCTTCAACCTTGCTGTGCCTAGAGAAGTGACAACTTCACTGGTTATGCCATTTAGTTTGCATTGAAAATGATCGTTTAACTCGTTTAAATTAATATTATTACTCTTGCAAATAGAAATATCTGCTCCCGTATCTATCAAGAAAGTCAGATTGTGTTGTAAATTTTTGCATTTTATTGTTATATAATTGGATCCGCTATTAGATATATTGAATATTTGCTTTCCGGGAAGGCCAAATTTTTCATTTACTGTTGTTCCTCTCCGGAGAGCTGTCCGTTTCCCTGGTCCTGAATGATATTAACGTTTCTTGAATTATTTTGGTTATTATTCCAGTTGCCGTTGGATCTTCTGTTATTGTTGGAGTTATTCCCGTTATTCCAGTTATTGCGATTGTTTCCGTTATTGCTGTTATTCCAATTATTACTGTTATTCCGGTTATTTCCGCTATTATTGTTATTCCAATTACTACCGTTATTCCGGTTATTCCCGCTATTATTGTTATTGTTTCTATTATTTCGGTTATTATATCTGATATTGTTGTTATTTTGACGGTTATTACTACTATAATTATTGTTATTGTTATTATTGTTACCGTAGTTTCTGTTATTATTATTTCGGTTGTTATTGTTATTTCGGTTGCTATTATTATTTGGCTTCGCGTTGCCATTGTTCATTAACATAATTCTTTTGTTATTAACGCTTCGTTTTTCAAGTTCTACTGTTAGGTTTGCGGCTTCCATAATATCCTTTGGTCTAGACGCGAAAATAGTGTTTTGATACTGTTCGTTTACACCATTCAAGAAAATTGTTAATGCTAATTTCTCATTTATCATAGCTACTGCTTTTTTAGAATGTTCGGTTGCTAAAGAACCCAATTCATCGATTTCCAAAGAAGTAAGCTCACTAGTTAATTTCAAAATTTTATCTCTAAAAGCAATTGCAGATGATTTGAGTTGGAGCATATTATGCAAATCTGTTTGGATACTTGTGATAGTTCTGGTGTTCCGAAAATTAGCTTTTAGCCTAGTTGAAAAATCCTCGAAAGTTGTTGGTAGATCAGTCCCCAATGACGTTCTTACAACATCAGACAATTTTGCATTACAAACAAAATTTATTAATTCTTTTTTTCCTTCATCATTAAATGTTTTATGAAGGAGTTCGATATGCGTTAGAAAAGCATGAAGATTTTTATGGTGTCCTTCAAAAAGTGGAATAACTTTGTGTGCCAAAGCTAAATCAAAATTACTCGCCATGATTGCAAGTTGTTTTAAAAACAAGTTTTTGAGTTCTTCGTAAATACTTTTAAAATAAATTTTTAGATCAAGAACATCCAATTTGGTACTTGAAAAAAAATCTTTTAACTGAGTTCTTGTATTCTCAAGAGCCTCTAGTTTTGATCTAATAGTTTGTTCTTTATAAGGTTTGTTAATTGATTTCTTGGCGTTGTTTAACTCCTTTTTTGATTCTTCAATCAGGGCTTTTACATGCGAAAAAGTGGATTGTTCTGATTTCTCAACATCAGACATTACTCAGTGAAATACCAAAAAAAATGAAAGGTGTAAATTTGAATTGTATATGTGGAGTCTATTAATTAAATATTTGTTGTTCTATTAACATATTTTCGTACATAATTATTATGGTATCTATTATAAAAGTAAAATAATACTAATGCTATAGCAAACACTGCTGATGTGGTGATTGCCTGACGATATTCGGTCATCATAGATCCGGTGTTTACTGAAGAGCAGTTCCCCATATTTAATTATTGTATTATTATTAATGTTTTTTTTTTTTTTAAATTTTTAAGTTTCCTGGATATAGCCTCAGCTTCCTTGAATAGAGCTCGCTTTTGAGCGGAGTCCGTCACCAATGGGATGATACCAAAAATTCTAGCCTTCTCCTGACGGAGTCGCACTCGTTTTCCGCCTCTGGTGCGTGTAATAGCCGCTTCCGCAGGTTGTGGTGTCGTCAGCTGTGGTCGTTGAATGTATCTCCGCTTTGGTCCTAGATGGGGTAGATCGTCTTCCGTCGCCTGCAAAATTGCATCCTCGTAAGTTTTCCTCTTCTTTTTAACGACAGGAGCGGCAGGGTCTACTGGTTGCTGAACTGGCGCTTTTTCTTCTGTATCGGGATTAATCTTCGACGGAATATACTGCGGTGCTTGCCTATTTACTTCGACGGAATATTTCTCTGCGGTGCCAAATAATTTGCTGAAATAGTCATCTATCTCACGGTGCTCTTCCAATGAAAAATTAATGTCGAGCAAGTCCTTGTCCATTGTTCGATGATTGGCAGGATCGCCATGTAATGTTGGATGGTACTTTTTCCATAGTGAAATAAGAAGTTAGTTAATTAAATTGGATGATTTTATTTATTAAGTGACTTTATACCTTTACTAATGACTGCAAGATGCAATCTTATTATTACGGCGTAATCGCCAATCTTTCCCTAATAGCTGGTAAGTCTATGAGTCGCCAATTGCAACTGCTTATTACAGACTGCCCTTCCCTTATACAATATCGCCTATTTATACTATCACTTATTACTAACACATGTTTTCTTACAAATTAGTCATTACTATACCTATTCCCTATTCCCATGCTCCAGATTCACCTAAAAATCAAGTGACATCATCACAATAACTTTTGACCTAATTTCCGGTCACTTATTGTGATATGGAGAAAGTAAACGTGATTCACAAGCAATGCAACTAAAGTATGCAAGAATCAAGCAGTGCAATATGACACCAAGAATGCATGCTCAATAATTGCTTTTGCTTACTTCGTTGCTTGTTTGTTTACAAACGAAGAAAATACTATTCTTAAGGTGAGTGTACACCATATGTACACTACAACATATCGATTCATTGCCAAGAACATCTTTTTTCCTCCCCAAAGGACTCAGAATAACTGCAACAGTAGTCTGCTGCATTCGCCTCACCACCCCCAGTCATATCATACCCATCATCCCTTGATATCACTTCTTTTCCAAAACTGTCCTTTTCCTTCTCCAAAGGACGTAAAATGCCATCAGTCGTGGTCGAAGGACTCAAAATGCCATTATGCCATTAACAGAACTCCAGTGCATTGATATCATTACCAAGATTCAAAATATACCCATACCTACCAGCTTTGTATTTTGTTTAATTTCATGATTAGGAGAGTCCTTTTGTCCTGACGCACATCTCCAGTAGCACCAAAATATAATCGTGTGTTACTTATAATAACCAAAGGAAGCTATGTACCAAATTAAGTTGAACCACAGACTGCCTGGAAGATTTTTTCTTTAAAATCATTAAAATAAAAAGATTAATTTTGTCCATTGAAATCATTAAAAAGACTTCGAGAAAGCGAGAAACTCTATTTTTTTTTCTCACATTTTTGGATGTATCTTTTTATCTACTGCACGGATCAGAGCAAATGAAAGAAAAGGCACACCCTTGGGACAAAGTCAATCCGTGAGAAATAAAACCAGACCTCGATACGCTCCCTACGAGGCTGTAGCCCTGTCAAGGAACAACAAGATCAACGAGAACAAGAATAATTTGAAAAATAGCGATTTTCAAACTGTCATATCCCGGTTGCTTTTCGTCATATCGACATCAAATTTGCAACACTTCGTAATATTACGTTTACACTATACCGTGATTACTTCATCTGCGCCGGCTGATTTAATCTGCAACTGTCAGATACATACAATTTTTAACTCACCACACCCAGATTACGCAGCAGATGAAGTAATCTGCGTATAGTGTAAACGTAATATAATATTACGTTTACACTATACCCTGATTACTTCATCAGCGGCGTAATCTGGGTGTGGTGAGTTTAAAATTGTAAGTATTTGACAGTCGCAGATTACCTCAACTGGCGCAGATGAAGTAATCTGGGGATAGTGTAAACGTAATACAAATCAACCGGCACAGATGAAGTAATCTGGGTATAGTGAAAATCCGGAAAATTAAACCCATTTTTTTTAAATATTTTCCTTATAACTTCAAACCGTTGTCCAGATCGAAAAATTTAATAGGACGTAAATTAAAGAGCGTTGAGTTTTGCGTCCAATGCACTGTTAAAAGTCGAATTTCAGTTCAGCATTATAGTCCAAATCGAAAATCACAAAATGACAATTTTTAAGGCTTAAAAGAAAAATCATATTTATCAACGAGCTCACAGATCTTTGAAACGGATGCTCCAAATGAAAAACTAATGAAATAAAAGATGAAGATAATGAAATTACAAGTCTAATATTACGTTTACACTATCCCCAGATTACTTCATCTGCTGCTTAATCTGGGTGTGGTGAGTTTAAAATTGTATGCATTTGACAGCTCCAGATTAAATCGGCCGGCGCAAATGAAGTAATCTGGGGATAGTGTAAACGTAATATAAGGTAATCACTATTTTTCAGTTCAACCCATTTTTAGTGTGGCTGTGACCAAAAATGTAAAAATATCTGTTAAACGATTTCAGCCTTAATAGCTTAATATCTCAGTAAGTATAAGACCTGCCATAGACGGTGCGATCCATTGTCAGATCGATCTGACGATGGATCGCCACAAAATGACGATCTAAATTATATGGAACTGTCACCAAAATCGTCAACGATAGTCACATACACTGTGCGATCGATCTGACGATCACAATATCATCAGATCGATCTGACGACGGATTGCATCGTACATATATGGGGGCTATAACAGCTAGAAGCTTCGTTTTAGTCTTAAATTATAAATATTTTATTCAAGTTTAAAAAGGCTTTACTAAATATTTTAACGGACATATTTAGGAGATACTTTGAAAAAAAAAACGTTGCCCGCGGTAGCATTTTAAGCTTTGCAAAATCGCCGACCTTAAACGCATAATTAAAACGCTGTAACTCAAAAGCTTCACCAGGCAAAACACCGAATCGCAGCTTATTGTCCACTTTAAAAACGAAAACTAGCCCGTGGAGATCAGATAAAATTACTAGGGAATTATTAAATAGAGAAATTTCGAATTTTCGACATATTGTATGAGTTCAGGAGGTGCATGCTGGCAAGTGTATTCTCTGAAACCAATTTATGCCAACGAAACGTCAACTGGGCCACATGGAACAGTTGACGCGCTATGCCCCACAAGGGGTTAGAGCAATTGAGTATGAGTTCAAGTTTTATAATTCTCCCACCACGGCGGAGGCCACCATCTTGAAAAAAAATCGCTTAATGGTTTGGTTTGTCCCGTTTTTTTTTTTTAAAAATTTTAATAAAGCTTTTTTAAACTACAGTTGATTATCTACATGAGATTAAAACAAAACTTCTAGCTGTTATACTTACCGAAATACTAGCTGTATTAAGGTAGAAATCGCTAAACAGGCAGTTTTGATAACATTCACACTAAAAATGGTCCAAATATTGGCCACGATTGACTTGAAATCTTCAACTTATATTGAATCAGTGTTTCATTTGGTGCATCCGTTTCAAAGATCTGTGAACTTGAAAATTGATAAAATGTGATTTATCTAAACCTCAAAAGTTATCATTTTGTGACTATCGATTTTCACTCTACTCGTGAAACTAAATTCGACTTTAAGCTGTGTATTCGAGGCAGAATTTAACGCTCTTTAGTTTACACTCTGTTAAATTTTTCGATCCGAGGCACCGTTTATAAGTTATAAGAAAAATATTTAAAAAAAAGTTTGGAAATTGTCATATTTTCACCTACCAAAAGATACGCTCGGCTTATGTCACTGTGAAAACACAGTTTCGATGTATGTATTCCGAATCTATAGAAGGGATTACAATTATTTCCTATAAAATCTCCAAATTGATACAATTTTACTGGCCTATCTGTGCAACGGATAAGTGAAAAAAGAAACGGATAAGTGCAATCAATTTCATTGCCAGAGGCTATTGCACTTATCCGTTCTCGACTGTATTTACATATATGTATAACATATAAAATAGAATTATCACCAACAACACCATTAGCGAAGACAGCAACACCATCTAGTCCCATTTTTTCAGTCCAATGCTGCATCACAAGTGGAGCTAAAGTTAATACCAAAACTAGTTAATGCGACATGTTTACATCGTCGTGAATTAGCACGAATTAGTTAATACTCGAAGATTGTTCCGCGGCATAAACGAGGCCACTTGCGATGCAGAACTGAACTGAAAAATTGGGACTAGATGGTGTTGCTGTCTTCGCTAATGGTGTTGTTAGTGAAAATTTTATTTTATATGTTATATATGTAAATACCTCATCCTTTCCTGAAATTCTGTATTCGTTTCATCCTTTGATTGTAGCGGCATAAACGCGTTTTTATTTGGAGGCTACTACTCAATTGCCCTAACCCTTTGTGGGGCATAGTGCGTCAACTGTTCCATGTGGCCCAGTTGACGTTTCGTTGGCATAATCTGGTTTCGGAGAATGCAGTTGCCAGCATGCACCTCCTGCACATCCATGGCCACGAACGTCGTCGTGAACGGGATTCGAACCCGAAAAGTACTAGCATTAAAACGATTTAGCTATATCGCCTTTTAGTTCTACGGCATAAACGTGGCCAATGTGACTTGTTATCAAAAGTTCTAGATGGTTCGAGACTCCGCTAGTGCTCGTTCTATTATTGTGGCTTGTCATCATCGATAATAAGTCACAATAATAGAACGAGCACTAGCGGAGTGACTTGTCATCATCGATGAGGGGCAAAAGACCTTTTCCATAGTCCTCCGCGTGGGCGCCCCCTGGTTACGGCAGTGTATCAAATCGCTGACGGCCAATGTCTTAGCGATGATAAGACAGTTTGAAAAAAGGCAAATAGCTGTAGCCTGAATGGCTGACCAACACCTAAGCGTCTCAGGTTTAGTAGGATGGAATGACTTGCGTAGTTGGACCTGTAACATAATTGTGTGAACTCCAGCACGTTTATTAAACCATCTGAAGCAGCTATCTTCCGAGGCCATCCCCTCAATGGGGTTAAGCGACGTGCTGATAACTCGTCCTTGCAAAAACCACTCCATGTCAAGAAACCTGGAACAATGACACCACGCCAACGACTAAAGGATTATTCTTTCGGATCTTGGAATGTACGCTTCCTGAACAAACCGGGGGCCGAGAAGGCCCTCCTTCAATAGGTGGGAAAGTACAAACTGAGCATAACTGCAGTCCAGGAAACAAATTGGCTTGGCGGCGAGATCAATGCAATGCAAACCATCGGGCCGCAAACAATTCGGAGCAGCATAGTGAACAATCACCTCAAGTCGCACATGACTGACTTCAACAAACCCATAAATTAACGGCTGTGTGCGATTCGCATTAAGACCGATTCTTCAATCTCGGGCTCATCAATGTGCACGCCCCCACTGAAATTAAAGAAGACGCAGTAAAAGACGAGTTCTACGCCCGCCTTGAGACTTTCTTCGACTCACTTCCAACAAACGACGTCAAATTGCTGCTGGGAGACTTTAACGCGAAAGTCGGAAATGAAAGTTGGCACCGGGAAACCACTAGAGGCTACATGAAGAATGTAACGAGAACGGCCAGCGACTTATCGACTTCACATACAGTAGGAATCTAGTCGTAAGCTCTACGTCAAGGCTGTCCCACCCGCGGCCCGCGGGCCGCATGCGGCCCCAAGCAGCTGTAAATGCGGCCCCGGAAGAGACTGTTGCGAAAAAAAATCATTTAACTGTTGGGATTAAGCGACAATAGCAAGAAAAAAAAAACAGTCGAACCTACGAGTTGCATTGACTGAATATGACTGTGCGAGTGCACAGTTCTGATTCTGATGAATTTCTGTCTCAGTGGATCAAAAAATACGCAGCGGTACTTATCGATTTGCTAATAGAATTTGAAAACAGATTCCAGGATTTTCAAAAAAAATAATCAATATTTTTGTATTTTTGCGACTCCATTCATAGTCGATATAGATAAGCTGCCAGCAAATTTTCAATTGGAATGCATAGAGTTACAATCCGATATACAACTAAAGGAGAAATTTGATCGGGTCTCTTTGTTGGAGTTCTATAAAACACATCTTCCAAGAGACAAATATCCCTCACTGCATAGTCATGCGTTGTTCATGTCATCATTGTTTGGAAGCACATACATCTGTGAACAATTATTTTCAAGATTAAAGCACACTAAGCGTAAAAACTGAACTAGTATTTCGGGTGAACACCTTGAGATTACACTTAGGATTGCTACCTCTTCAATCGAACCAGATATTGAAACATTGGTTTCCCGAATTCAATGCCAATCTTCATATTAATTTTATAATTTATTTATATTTATAAATATTAAAATTACAAAATAAGAAATGTAAAAAAATATAGAACATATAAAATAAAATGTTTGAAAAAAAAAACCGTTTCTAATTTCATGTTATTTTTTTATATTTTACTCATAAACTATCATAAGATCTAAGTTTTTTTTGCGGCCCGGAGCAACTCGTCTTCTGTCCATGTGGCCCCGGGAAGCTAAAAGGTTGGACACCTATGCTCTACGTGTTTCCCGCATAGACGCATTCACAAGCAGACTTGGAAATCTCCAGACGCACATACCGTCAACCAAATTGACCACGTCCTCATTTGCAGGAGATGGGCGTCTAGTGTGATAGATGTCCGCTCCTATCGAGGAGCAAACTGCGACTCAGATCATCACTTGGTGAAGACGACCTACAGATGTAGAATTTCCTCAGTGCACCAATCGAGAATCAGCCCCCCCCCCCCAAATCTTTGCGATTGATAAGCTTTTGAGTGATGCTACAGCGGTGGCGTATACTACCGCCCTTGAGGAAAGACTATCGCCTATGCTACACAACATCAGCAACACAGGCGTCCATGGGTTCTGGGAAGAATTCAAGGGTACCATCAGGGATGTCGTAGAGAAGGTCGTGGGATATAAAGCCCGGCGAGCGCGAAATGACTGCTTCGACGAAGAATGCAAAAATTCACTTGACGCGAAAATTGAGGCCTACAGACAATGGATTCAACGAGGAACCAGAGCTAGAAGAGAAAAATATGACGAGCTAGGGCGATTAACGAATAGAATAATTAGACGTAAGAAACGTAAATACTTTGACGAGCAGTTGCTGAATATAAACGAATAGCTAATAGGAACACCAGACAAGCGTACAAACTAGTAAATACAATTAAGAACGGCTACCAACCCAGGACTAGACTTTGTAAGGACAAGGATGGAAACATCATCAGCGACACCCATGTCATTATCACACGATGGGCCTCTTATTTTGAAGAGCTTCTGAAACTACCATCTAACATCCCCACACAAGAAGCTCCCGACGATATTGTTGATCTAGGCCCACCCATACAACCCCCGACAGTGAGGAAGTTGATCTCGCGTTGCGGTCACTAAAACGAAATAAAGCGGCGGGCGCTGACGAGATTCCAGCTGAACTGCTAAAATTCGGTAGAACGGGTCTAGCTAATGCCATACATGAATTACTCCTGCGAGTATGGGAGGACGTGGAGATCCCAGACGATTGGCGCAGAAGCATCATCTATCCAATTCACAAAAAGGGAGATAAACTGCGGTGTGAGAATTACAGGGGCACATCACTAGTTTGTACGTTCTATAAAATTTTAACCAAAATTCTGGAAAATATAATAAAATCGTACGCAGATCGAATCATTCGTGAATATCAAAGCAGTTTTAGACGTGGTCGCTCCACAAGCTCTTTACGGCACAACTGATACTCCAGAAGTGCTGAGAATACAACGTAAACGTATACCAAATCTTTGTGGACTTCAAGCGGACATACGACAGTATCGATCGTGGAGTACTGTACAACATCATGCTGCAATTTGGTATACCGGTCAAATTAGTGCGACTGACAAAGATGACGATAACCAACTCCGTCTCACAAGTCAGGATCCATAATAGACTTACCGATCTATTTGAAATACTAACTGGTGGTCTGAAACAGGGCAATGGACTGTACCGACGCCCTTCAACCTAGCACTGGAGCGTATTCCAATTCGGGCTATGAATATGGACAACAGCAAGACGTTACTCATCTAGTCGACACAATTAGCAGCGTACGCGACGACATCAGCATCAAGTCCCGAAGATTGGCCGACGCAGAAGAACTTCTGCATACGCTCGATACTGCTGCGAAAGAAGTTGGACTACGTATCAACGAGGGTAAATAAGGATGCAATCGACGACAAGGGCAACTGCACAACCGAGCGTCAATGTGAGGGACCTCAACATCGAGTTCGTGAACTACTTCATATACCTGGGTTGCAACTTGTCAATTGACGCCAACGAAACTGACGAATTCAAGCGACGGATACAGTTAGCTAATAAGACTTTTTATCGGTTCTCCCTATAATGAAATCGAAGCATGTGCACAGAAACACAAAGCTCCGCGTGTACAAAACCATCATACGACCAGTGCTATGCTATGGCTGCGAAGCATGGCTCCTAACTCAAGCCTCGGGAAACATGCTAGACACATTTGAACGTAAGGTTCTACGGCGAATTTTCGGGGCTGTTTGCGATCGAGATGGATGGCGCATCCGGTACACCCCACCCATGAGTTATATGAACTGGTAGTTTCGAAAATAGTCAAACTACAACGACTTCAATGGGCAGGGCATGTATCATACAACGAATGGACGATGATCGCATGCCGAAGAGAGTACTGAATGCAGAACGAGTCGACGTAGCGAGACTGTCTAGACGACCGAGATCTCGTTGGGAGAGCTCAGTATATGTGGACGCCGCGCAGCTACTGGGCTTCCAAAATTGGAGGACGTGGTCACGTGACCGAGATAATTGGAGGACAACGATCCAGGCGGCCAAGACCCGACGTGGGGCTGTCGCGCCACGATGATGATCATGGTGAAAACGTCACTGGCTCCTCAACTATAAGGTATATTATAAAATAGACATGTAAATATGTAATAGGCTCATTGAATACGTCTTTATTATCAAAAGGAAGATTTACTGAGCGGTAGCAAAACCAACACGATTATTTTGCATATCAAATTCAGTGTAGTATTTGCCCATGAAAACATCACCCAAAATCCAGGATGGTCCACCGCTGCCCAGATCGATGCTCTCAAAACCAGGCATGCAGATAGTGAAGAGGTTAAGAAGACCTCCTTTAGTCTGAAAAACGAAATAACAGATCAAAAAGCGTTCATTTTGCGCAGTATACCGTGACATGACACGAGGCCCACTCACCTTTAAAATGTAATCCTGGCCTTCAAGTGTGAAAGTTGTTCCGCCAATGCTGAATTGTACTGGAGGCAAGCTATCGACCTTGTCGCAATCAACATGAATAGTACTATCGAAAATACTTGTCGTCGCTCCAATAGCATTGTAGATATTTTGAATAGCATCGGATGGGCCTGCGATGAGACTAGTACCAGAGTCGGCAATAGCTTGGCATCCGCCCGAACAGAAGGCTACACCATTGACGGAGCCTCCGTTCATATTGAATTGCCAATATCCTTCGCTGGAGACTGGAACATAGGTGAAAGAACCTGCGCGGGGGGGGGGGGGGGGGTTATCAAACATTTATTGAATGCATTATATTTAAGCGGCATAATTCGCACCTGTATAGTAGTTTGGATCTGAGCCGCCGAAAATGACTTCGCCGCCGAACGAATCTGATTCATCGCGATTCAGGTAGAATGAAAAGATAGGGGCGGGAATAAGTCCTTGACTGTACATGTTATACAAAACAGGTGTGACATTGTCTTGGGAAATTTGTTTGTAGCCAAGACCTAAAATGCCTTCGTACGGTTGGTCGTCAAAGTTGGAACTTAGGGTGGTGGCTTCAGCGAATACTTGGTTCTTAACAGCCAAACCAGCGATCTGTAAGGCAATGCGAATCACCACCGTCACAAATAACATTGTTAAATGCATTAATTCAACTTAATATTTACAGTGACAGTATCTTGTGAGAGATATCCTTCCAAATCACCCGAACCATATTGGATGCTGAACGATTGACCATTTGCGACATATGTTGAGGAAGCACTGCTATCGTATGTGTTGGGAACGTCTACAGAATGAATAGAGAAAGTGAAAAAGATTTTAAGGCGCACAAACGTTTGCGTCCATTTGGACGCAGATCAAAATGGATTCGACCCGAATGACCCCGATCCAAATTTCGAGGACACACACTACGGAGCCGAGCAATCCCTCGATAACGAACTCAAGTTTCACTAATTCAATTTAATTTATCACGCACCGACAATTGGATTACAAAAGTTTTGGCGGTCGCCAACATGCAAAACGAATTCTTTGTTGCTATTTAACAGTGGCGACACACACAAAAAAAATTGACTGCGTTCAGTTCAGATTTCGCGTACAAGCATCCTGGCAGTTGGGTTCTGGATCGTGGATTTTAGGCGAGTCGAATATCCAACTTGGATCGCGAAGCCAGTTGAACCCCATACATTCCCGATTTTTGTTCGGACCAGGATCATTTTGACTTTTGGCTCCGTGTGTGTCCACCTTCATATATTTTGGTTCTTATGTAAAAGCTATGAAAGATCTGGTAGACATACCACATCCACTGCAGCTGTTAGACGGAATCCAGAGATTTGACGATCCAGTGTCCAAGATGACGTTGAAGGCTTGACCCGGTGTACCAATCGTGATGGAGGTGTAGTAGCTCAAATCCTTCACATTGGACAGCGTGACTAAGGCCGAACGAGCCCTAAGTAATTCATCGTTTTTCACTTTCTTCACCTTGACGCTACAAAATTACGAGTTGAGGGTTTTATTCCTTTTCAAATATGCTTAAATCTGAATACTACTAACTGAATTAAATCACTGCTTACAACAGCTGCTATGCACAATGCTACTACAAAATATGTTGAAAACATTTTTACGACGTTTCAACATAAACTATACCTATTAAAATGAATGGAAATTTTATATAGAAATCAGATTTAATAATTCTCACTTATTTATAGATGCAATGCGTATCCATCTTGATAAGCAACCATTGTATTGTTTTATATTATGTTTCCATTGATTCATACATCCTTTATCAATCTATTATTAAAGATCGAACTTTAATGATCAATATCATTTCAATAGGCGCGTTCTTTTGCGTATCTATCGAGTGTGATGTTGGGTAACAAACACACATTACATAAACATTAAGCGATTTGTTGTTTGTGAAACGCATGTTCGCTACCCTACCCTACACACTATAAATACGCAAAAGAACACGTCTAGCGTTCTTTTTGTACAGAACAGAGTAGAGCAGGATAAGCGGCAAAATAAAAGCTTCAGAGCAGATTAGAGTAGCGAACACGAAAAAAAAGATAAAAAGATAAAATAAAATAGTCGAGCTACTGTCCCAGCAGGTAGGCACTGCGACCATAAAGATCTATTGTGCCGTAGCTCATTAATCCAGAAGACTGTCCATCCTTCTAATAAAGGGCAGTACCAGTAAGTCTTTAGCAGGAATTAACCTGAATTCTGCAGTGCTGATAGTAGCCTGCCCGAGGAGTGACATCCTAAAACGCGCGATGGCGGGACATTCGCACAAGATGTGCTTGGTCGTTTCCACGTTCTCCAGACAAAGACGGCATTCAGTCTCGCTTGACAGACCCATCTTGTTCAGGTGATATCTGACCAGGTGATGGCCAGATAAGTACCCCACTAGGAGTCTTAGGTGGGTTCTACTCATTTGAGTAGTACCCTTGTGACTGAAGGGCATTATCAGCTCCTTTGATTGACGAAGCCCTGGAAGGTTATTCCAGTACTGTTGACGCAATAGTGCAGACCAATCTGTGATCCGCCGTTTGGCCAAGGCCACTCCAAAGCCACAGTAAGGCTCAGGTCCATGGTGTTGGGTCCAAAGACACCTGCACCAACACCCTGTTCAGTTTTAGACCCATCAGTGAACCACTTAATACATCTAGGGTCTGGACAGGGTGTGCCATTTACCCATTCAGAGCGGTCAGGGATGAGGGCTGAAAATTTTCTGCCGAAGCAAACCTCCGTGATCATGTAATCTGATCTCAGGGAGATCTGCACGTCAGGATTCAGAATGCTCATGTGACCGCTTTCTTCACTGCGCACGTTGGAATACAAACGAAGCCTAAGAGCATTAAGAGCTGCTGATTCTTGAATGAATATATGCAGCGGAGTAAGTCCAATAATCGCCTCCAGGGCTGGCGTAGGACAAGTGCGCATAGCTCCAGTGATGCCAAGGCAGGCAAGGCGTTGGAGCTTAACACGAAAACGGGGCATGTCTTTGTTGGGAGTGGGTGTGGTTTAGTTTAGCATTCAAACGTCAACTCAAATTTCAAGAGGAAATTTAAATGCTTAGTACAAATACAATCGAAAAAATTTCCTTTAGGTATAATTTTGTATGTTTACTATTCCGTATAAATAGTTACACAAAACGAACATTTTATTGACAGGAAACGAATTTTATGTGCTTTCTAAACTGTAAACTGCCCGAAAACTTCGACACCTGCTCCGCCTGCATTTCAAAACGCAGACTACTTAACAGAGTAGTATTCTTGCACTAACCTTCTATCTAAAGCAGCTCAGATCAAATTTTTAGTGTAATTGTGTGATCTTAACCTGCTCTGCATAGCTGTTCAACAAAACGCGCCTAATGTTAATAAAATAAATAACTGGCGCAACAGTCCAATTTGAACCACGGCCTCGAGATGAGTTAGCATCATCTCATTTTCTAGATCGTGACGGTTTTTGTGCAGAGGTATGTGATCAGCAACACGCTCAACCGAGTTATTTACCCCATAATGGGTACTCATTTAACAGCTGAGTGGGCTCATAGTCCGACACGTAAATCCCCGGAATCGAACCAGGGCCCAGTGCGTTGAAGGCAAACGTGCTAACCGTTGCGCCATCCGGACTACTAATGTTAAATATACCAATATTGTGCAGCGTTTAGAAGGCATAGCGGTTTGAGCAACGGCGCATCGCTGTGTTAAAAAGCAAAAGGTGAAAGCAACAGCAGAGCAGATGCACTAAGAGAAGAGAAGAGAATTCAGTGTAAAATAAGCAAAGGTTGCTAATAACGTTTTAGCTGCATATGTGTTGTGTTCACTAATATCGATACACAATGCATACGAGTACACAAAAGTGAAAAATGACTCCTCCCACATACAATGCGATCATCATCATCGTGGCGCGACAGCCCGGCGTCGGGCCTTGGACGCCTGGATCGTTGTCCTTCAATTACTTCGGTCACGTGACCGTGTCCTCCAGTAGTAGCCCAGTAGCTGCTCGGCGTCCACATATACTGAGTTCTCCCAACGAGATGTCGGTCGTCTAGGCAATCTCGCTCCGTCGACTCGTTTTGCATTCACCACTCTCTTTGGCATGCGATCATCGTCCATTCGTTGGACATGCCCTGCCCATTAAAGTCGTTGTATTGTAGTTTGACGATTTTCGAAACTTCCAGCTCATCGTACAGTTCATAAAACTCATGGTTGTACCGGATGCGCAATCCATCTCGATCACAAACAGCCCCAAAAATTCATCGTAGAACCTTATTTTCAAATGTGTCTAGCATGTTTCCGGAGGCTTGAGTTAGGGTCCATGCTTCGCAGCCATAGCGATCAAGTCTGAAACCGTTTTGATAGTCGCCAATGATTCGTTCTGCGTGCGGTTTTATTATTTTTATTTTCCAGAATTTTCGTCAAAATTTTATAAGACGTACAAACTAGTGATATGCCCCTGTAGTTCCCGCAGTTTATCTCCCTTTTTATGGATTGGACAGATGATGCTTCTGCGCCAATCGTCTGGGATCTCCTCGTCCTCCCATACTCGCAGGAGTAATTGATGTATGGCATTAGCTAGACCCATTCCACCGAATTTTAGCATGGGAATCTGGAATCTCGTCAGCGCCCGGCGCTTTATTTCGTTTTAGTGACCGCAACGCGAGATCAACTTCCTCTACTGTCAGGGGTTGTATGGGTGGGCCTAGATCAACAATATCGTCGAGAGCTTTTTTTGTGGGGATGTTAGATGGTAGGTTCAGAAGCTCTTCAAAATAAGAGGCCCATCGTGTGATAATGCCATCGGTGTCGCTGATGATGTTTCCATCCTTGTCCTTACAAAGTCTAGTCCTGGGTTGGTAGCCGTTCTTAATTGTATTTACTAGTTTGTACGCTTGTCTGGTGTTCCTATTAGCTATTCGTTTATATTCAGCAACTGCTCGTCAAAGTATTTACGTTTCTTACGTCTAATTATTCTATTCGATATTCGCCGTAGCTCGTCAAATTGTTCTCTTCTGGCTCTGGTTCCTCATTGAATCCATTGTATGTAGGTCTCGTTTTTCGCGTCAAGTGAGTGTTTTCATTCTTCGTCGAAGCAGTCATTTCGCGCTCGCCGGGCTTTATATCCCACGACCTCCTCTGCGACATCTCTGATGGTACGCTTGACTTCTTCCCAGGACACATGGACGCCTGTGTTGCTGATGTTGTGTAGCATAGGCGATAGTCTTTCCTCAAGGGCGGTAGTATACGCAACCGCCGTAGCATCGCTCAGAAGCTTATCAACCGCAAAGATTTTGGGAGGGCTGATTCTCGATTGGTGCACTGAAGAAATTCTACCTGTAGGTCGTCTTCACCAAGTGATGATCTGAGTCGCAGTTTGCTCCTAGATAGGAGCGGACATCCATCATATTAGACGCCCATCTCCTGCAAATGAGGACGTGATCAATTTGGTTGACGGTATGTGCGTCTGGAGATTTCCAGGTCTGCTTGTGAATGCGTCGATGCGGGAAACACGTAGA
Organism: Chloromyia formosa; assembly: GCA_964017055.1. Classification (NCBI taxonomy): domain Eukaryota; kingdom Metazoa; phylum Arthropoda; class Insecta; order Diptera; family Stratiomyidae; genus Chloromyia; species Chloromyia formosa. The sequence continues at coordinate 64,246,123 of OZ024817.1, forward strand.
GTATACGATTAGATTCCTACTGCAGGTGAAGTCGATAAGTAGCTGGCCGTTGTCGTTGCATTTTGACATGGATATGTCTTATAGCTGGGGGGTCATCCTAAAAATCTGCCCGTAACACGAAATGTCTGCTGTGCTACTCGGGGGTCAGAAGAGGAAACAAGCCCATTTAATTTTGACTTGTGCTCTCTGTGCCACGCTCTCAGTCAACGCGACGACGCGACGCCATAATCAAAACTCCTGCATACATACATTCAAAATCCTCAAAAATATAGAGTACGCTCCGTACTACCTAACTTGACTAGGCCTCTTTGACTAGGCCTCTTTAACTAGGCCCCCAGAACACGTCGCAAGAAGTCGTCTGCTCTCCTCGCTCGACATGCTCACACGCAATTTATGGTCTCTGAATGTATGCGAAATTTCGCTCAGGGCAGCGGACCTCCTCCTCTCATTCATTCATATCATTCTCATTCTCACCATTTCATTAAACAAATTGTGCACTCCCGACATGCACATGCATAGACCCAATCTGAGGTTACAATGAATGAAATTCCATTTTTACTCATTATTTAGGTCAAGGACGTCCAAGGACTTTCAATGACCTTCAATTTCCGCCAATTCCCATTCATTCATTTAATAAAATAGCCCGCGTTGTACTATCTGAATCATTAGGGTCCCAGTGGCAGTAGTCAGTTCGATTAACACTTGGATATGCGCAGACGCAATTTGAGAGAGTGTACATAGTTCCCGCCCCCCGAAGATGAGCGAGAGTGGATGAAGTTCATTAGAGCCAAATCGGGTGATCCAGCGACTGTGGTTGTGCATTTGCAATGGCGGCGATTTGAGGTCTGAATGGTCCACAATGTGGGCCCCCACCACACGTGCAATAAACATATAGAACAAAATGGCGGATTTATACTACGCGAGTTAAAATCTCTCAAGCCCCGAAATAGAGAAATATTCGTCGCAGGATGTTATATGTTATTATGTACATTCAGAGGTCTGCAGAAGATCAAATGCCCCCCTTCCGCAAAAATTCCAAAATGTTTAAAATGGCTGGAATCGAAACAAAATTATACAAAGTATCTACACTGCATGCAGATACATCGGAACATGGATATGTCTTATGCCTACCGAAAGCGTAGGACGTGTTTTGTCGAATGATTTCATCCAGTATAACTATACTGGGATCTTTATAAAACGTACGTCGATATCTTCAACACAACAGGTTCCACGCAGTCGGTAGCCAAAGACATATCCATGTTCCGATGTATCTGCATGCAGTGTAGATACTTTGTATCATTTTTTAACACGTTTTTCTCAAAATGAGATTTTTCAAATTTACTACCATTGTAACTAAAAGAGCGATTATCCGATTGACTTGAAACTTGTACTGAGTACTATTGAATATATTTACTCTACAATGACGTAGGATATTTTTGATTGGATGAAAATTTCCGATTTGGCATTGAAAAAACGACCATTTTATGGGCAAGAAAACTGATTTTTTTTTCATACCTACGCCATTTTGTTAGATTTTGATATTTTTCGAAAATCCTACGTCTTTGTACAGGAAATACCTTCCAGTTTAACGGCACGTTTTTCCTTTTTCGGTTTTAGTTACTCAATTGGCCGGAGTCATGGCAGCAGTGGAGGAACTTTTTTTTTGGAGCTTCCGAATCCAGCGCGTAAGTCGCTTGGATCCCAATACTTTTCTATGACAAAATTATGTAATGTAGGCCATATATGTTCTTAATTTTCCGAAACAGTCAATTGAGTACTTTTCTTTCAAAAAATTCCCGAAAATCACCCAAATTTTCTGCGTTCACACTGGTATAGTCCCTTAAATTCGAAGAACATTCAATAAATGGAATGTACACATTCCCACCTGTGTGTGTAGCTTCAGCCGTTCGTGAGATATTCTGTGGGCAGACGGACGAATGGACATTGGACCGATTTTATAAGGATTTTGTATGACTACAAAACCCTAATAATTTTGACTTGAAAATGTATGAATTTAACTCAAAAATTGACATTATTTCCGTCGTAGGTTGTGATTAATATAAACTGACGTAGTCGACTTTAAGCGTCACCAAGTCTCTAATGTCTGCAGTTCGACTAAAAGAACATTATCAGCAATGTCACTCCCCCTTTTTTTGCCATTCACACAATGACACCGATAAACAAATACGTAAACTCAAATAGCATATTTATAACACCAATGAAACCTAAAATAATCAGTCAAAATATCTATTATTTGTTTGAATATGAATACCATTCATTATGATATTATTAAATCGAATTTTGGGATCAAAAATTTGGTATACTTGCGGGAAGCTTCTTTCATTTTACTTGAATAGACATAAATTAAAAAAAAATTCCATTTGTTTTTATAGATTGATGAGAGCATGCAAGATAATCAGTTAATTTCGGACCTGTGTTAAATTAGATTAGGTGGAGGGCAGTTAGCGATGGTCTATTGTACTACAACCTGGTGTCGACGCAGATTAAGTTTAATTGTCGAATTCAATCATTCCAAAGAATCTGGTCAGCTGCTCGGGTTTTAATGAGACGTCAATCGTATCCGCTTTACGAAATACATAACCGCAGCATTTCAAGCGGCGGAGAAGAAGTGCGTCACAGTCACAGAGGATGTTGGGATGTCTCATCCACACTCCCCCTGAAGCGACAGCTTGGGTCAGAGACAATCTCCAATCTATGAAGATGCTACTACTACTTTTCTTTTTACTTTGCCTTAACCCCTAGTGGGGTACATCGCGTCAACCACACTTACGCACCATCGTACTATGTTCTGGGCAATGGGGTGCAACTCCCCAAACGACTTATCCATCGCCACAAATCGACGCCATGTTATTTTAAGACTCCCTCTTGGTCGGCCTTGGTTGGAAATGGACTCCATTTCATTTTCATGGCATGTAAAGCAATGCAGTTATCACCCCTCCGCAATGTGTGACCTATCCACTGCCATTTTCGCCTGCGTATCAATTCGTCAATCGGCACCTGACCCGTACGCCGACTTAGCTCTTCATTTGATATTGTTTGGGGCCAGAAAATTCTTAGAATTCGACGAAGACATAAGTTGATGAAAACTTGCAGTTTTCTGGTAACTTTCTATGTAGCCCGGGGAATAAAGGCATACTGCCTTGCAAAAGGTTCAGTAGTTCTAATTTTTTGATATGTTATATAAGCCGGTCCCGTAGTTAAGAATCCAAGTTTCTGACCTCCCACCCCCTGTGCGTTCCCTGTGGCACCCCTAAAACCGACAAATTTCCGGCCATTTTTCACTTTATTGCACATATCTTCTTAATTGTGAATCCTAGCGAAAAACTTTCTACCAGAAAGTTATAGAGCACCAAATTTCCTATAAATTTGATGCATTAGGTTTTCCGTCAAGCTGTTATCTTAAGAATTACGAGCTGTCAAAGTTGCACATTTTTGATAAAAACTATACGTTTTCGATGGTTTTGTTGGTTTTTTGTTCTATTATCTCGAAAACGGTACGTTTTCATAGAGAAAATTATCTTGAATAGTATTTGATAATATCTGTATTATTATGGTATAGTTTCAATTAAGCAATAGTTGAGGAAAGTTAAATTTTCATACGCTTATTTTTGTGGGGTTTTGAAGTCTCAGCTTGTTCCTGGTTGACTTCTTCAACAGTAGTTCAGTCGGATCATCTTCATAATCATTAATTATTATGTCCGCTTTGTTGCTACAGCTTTGTCCACAACAGTTTTTGCAAATTACAGAGCATTTTAGACCGCTCTTTCTGCAACTACAGGCCTTGGTGCAGCCTTTTTTGCACTTACATGAAATGGATTTCAGGATAGATTGAGGAGCTGGATCTCTGGTGGTTTTGATAGGAGCAAGTCCTTGGCTGTCCCTTCTCCATCCCCAGTCCAGAGGGTTTTTAATTTGGCTCTGCCATGTCTGAACTTCGTGATAAGTCCGAAAGATGTGGTACATAGCTGCATCCTGGGTCGGTGGTAGCTTTGAAAGATTAAACTTGTTACCTGTAGCAGACTTCGAGAATAGTTGATATCGCAAAGCTTCTAAGGTTTTTGTTGTGTCACCGCCATATAGAGTAAGAAATATACGCTCTCCTGCTTCAAAAATGGCCGAAACACTGGCGTTAGGATTTCTGAAGAAATTCGCAAATTCATGCAGGGTTGGTTTGTTTTCAAAGAAAGTGTAAAACTTGGTTTTACCAAATCCAAACAGGGAGGACGTGGTGTCGCACCCACTGAAAGCGTGAAGAACAAGCAGATTTTGCGATGCTGAGTACTTATAGGATGCTGTGGAAAATAAAATGTCAGGGGACCACATCTTCCAGGCTTTCGGAAGTAAATAGGGAGATCTTGACCCAAAGAAGTCATGAGAACAAGCAAATCAACGTCCTTCCCGATGATCTCCACAGCATCATACTCTGCACCAAGGCTTATTGCAGATGTTACAATAAGTACATCAGCATCTTCAATCGCCTGCTTCACATTTATATTGTTTTGATTGAGTGTCTCCTTCAGGAGTGAAATAAAGCGAAGTTTGTTGTTTTCGTTCGCTAGGAACTTTTCCTGTGGCACTTGATTGATTGTTGTTCCATCAAAAATTACATCAACTGATGCGTTCACACTACACCTTTTGAACCTTTCAGCACTCTTTGTACCTCTTATCTCAGGATCCAGGGGATAACCATCAAAAATTACCATAACGTTTGCTCCGTAATGATCACGAATGAACTTCACATACCTTTTACAAATTTCATTGAAACTGTCAATCCTATTCCATATGACCTTGTGGAGAAGGAATTCACCGTCTACGACTGCAGTTCAATTGGGTAGAAGTTCGGTTGGTTGTGGTAATGGTGAAAATGCTGAATACAGAGATGATTTTGTACCCTCACTCATACCGTCTTCTGAAAAAAGGGACATTGGATAAGGAGCCAGTTCATATTTAAAAAACTCTTCCAAATCTTTCGGTGTCTGCTTTGCAATGCAAATTCTCTGCAAAAGTGTCAGAGGGTCAATTGCCGATTTATTTTCCCATACTTTCAAAAAGTTTACCTCAGATCCTAATGTCACTACTTTGTTACTCCTTTTCAGTTTCAAAGATCCAAAATTACCACCAAAAAAAAAGACAGGTTTTCGAAATTATTTCTGTATTGAAACTATACCATAATGATGTAGATATTATTAAATACTATTCAATACAACTTTATCAACGAAAAAATACCGTTTTCGGGATAATAGAAACAAAAACCCGACAAAACAATCAAAAACGTATAGTTTTTGTAAAAAATGTGCAATTTTGACAGCTCGTATCTCTTAAGATAGTAGGCTTGACGGAAAAACTTGGTCCATCAAAGTTATTGGAAATTTGATGGTCTATAACTTTCTGGTAGGAAGTTTTTCGCTGGGATTTACAATTAAAAAGATATGTGCAATAAAGTTCAAAATGACCGGAAATTTGTCGGTTTTAGGGGTGCCACAGGGAACGCACAGGGGGTGGAAGGTCAGAAACTTTTTTTCTTGACTACAGGACTGTTCTATATAACATATCAAAAAATTAGAACTACTGAACCTTTTGCAAGGTAAGGTCACCTTTTCAGACTCTATTCCCCGGAGTAATGTACTGCTTCCGTGCAAAAGCACAGACAGTACCAACGAGCGAAACAGGCCCAGCTTGGTCTTGATGCTGAGATAACTGCTTTGCCAGATTTTGGAGAGCATGCCGTATGCGCATTTAGCCTGGTTGGTACGACGAGCGATGTGCTGCTCCATAATTGGCGGCAACAATGCTACCCAGGTAGACGAAGTTGGACACCTTCCCTACAGGCTGACCATGATGGCACTAGGTGTAGGATTTCTTTTCGCAATGGCTGAATAAGAACGTTATATTAGTCTTGTTGGTATTAATCTTTAGCCCAACCTTGTTTACCTCCCTCTCAAGATCTAACACCATTGCGGATAGATCCATGATTTTGCGGGAGAGTACACAGTTAAAAACATCGAGATAAATTTGATAAAAACGATCGAACCTGCGGCTAACCGGTAGATGGGGTGTTAGCATGATGCCGGACTGAGCTACCGTGATATGAAATATTTTCTGGAACAAAATTGCATATCCGAATACAAAAATAACATTTTATCTATTGACGAGAGTATAATGAATAAATGAATTGCATAGAAATATTAGGTGTACAACTTTGCTTCCGTCGTTTTTCCACAGACGGCTGCATCGGTGAGGGCTGGTCAAAATACGTATTTTAGTTCAAAAGTGTCACAAAGTGAGTTTGGACGTCTGTGAACGTATCGACATCCCCCTATTAATAAAAGTTGTTCGCATTTTTAACAAGATTCGCGATTCAAAATGTCTGTTTTCGAGCCAAGTTCTCGTCATTTGCGGGAAGTTTTAATCTTCTGCTTCCATTTAAAAAAAAACTGCAGGTGAGGCTCATCGAATGCTCTTAGATACTTACGGTGAGGTTGTCTGAGTGACAGAACATATCGTGAGTGGTTTCAACGTTTTAAAATTGGCGATTTCAATGTCGAGGACAAGCATGGTGGTGGGAGAAAAACAATTTTCAAAGACGACGAATTGGAAGTACTGCCCGATGAAGATTCGTGCCAAACGCAAGAAGAATTAGCTTAATCACTGGGAGTGACTCGGTAAGCCATTTCGAAACGCCTGAAGGCCATGGGCATAATTCAGAAACAGGAAAATTGGCTTCCCTACGAGTTAAAACCGAGAGATATTGAACGGCGATTATTGGCATGCGAACAACTGCTTCAAAGGCAGAATCGGAAGGGATTTCTACATCGCATCGTAACCGACGACGAAAAATTGGTCCGTTACGACAATCCCAAGTGCAGAAAGTCATGGGGAATGCCTGGATATGACTCAACGTCGACGGCAAAACCGAATATTCACGGCGCCAAGGTTATGCTTTGCATTTGGTGGGACCAGCTCGGTGTGATATACTGCGAGCTACTGAAACCGGATGAAACTATCTCAGGAGATCGGTACCGAACGCAATTGATGCGTTTAAGTCGAGCATTAAATGGGAAATCTTGCCCCACCCGCCGTGCTCCCCAGACATCGATCCTTCCGACTACCATCTGTTTCGTTCCATGGCGCACGGCCTGGCTGATCAGAATCTTCGTTCGTTCGAGGAAATCGAAAAATGGATCCAACCATGGATCGCGTCGAAAGATGCCTCCTTTTTCCGAGATGGAGTCCGAAAATTGCCGGAGAGATGGGCGAAAGTTGTCGCTAGCTATGGAAAGTACTTTGAATAATACATCTGTAAGTACTTTTTGACAATGAAGCGTTTAATTCCATAAAAAACGGCGGAAGCAAAGTTGTACACCAATATTTACTTCAAAACATGCATCTGATACATTTTTGAGTAAGTGCATTTGATATCATGAAATCTTATCTGGGGACGCGGGAAAAGTGACCAAGACTATATTTACCCGACACAACAAGTACGGGTTTTCTTACAAAGTATTGCAAATTTTTTACTTCGATACGAGGAAAAACACCTGAGATGTGACAGTTTGAATTTCGCTATTTTTCAAATTTTTCTTGTTCTCGTTGATTTTGTTGTTATCGTTGCACTTTGACAAAGCTGCAGCCTCGTAGGAAGCCTATCGAGGTCTGTTTTCTTTTTTCACAGATTGACTGTATCCCAAGGGTGTTCATAGGCTATCATTTGCTCTGATCCGTGCAGTAGATAAAAAGATACATTCAAAAACGTGAAATTTTATAGAGTTTCTCGCTTAAGTCTTTTGAATGATTTCTGAGAAAAAAAAAGACACCTGGCACAGTGAAGCCAGAGGAACTGATTTCTTATATGGGCTACTTCGGGATCATTAATGAGTTTATGTTTAATTCTAATATGGGTGTTATACTTAACTGCAGTGGTTAGTACCAGGTGCAGCTGCAGAATTATGTATTTCGATATGCGGGCGATATTTTCAGATTATGAAACTTTTTAACTGTTCAATTTATTTAATTTACGAATATCTCCGGTTTAATTTTAAGCTTCATCAACTAAATGTCTTTCGTGTAGGCAAATCTTTGCTTATTACTTTTTATATTACTATAACCTTTTGACTGTACCGTAGATTTTCCTGAAACTCCACTGGAAGATATTCCTCACTAACTTTCACCAATTGAACAAGTTTCGCTCAACTAGCTTTTTCCTTTATAAATTAATTCTGTTCTCAAAATTTTGCTGTTATATAGCTGTAACTCTGGAACTGACTTATTGATGTTGCTGAAATTAAACAGGACCCCAATCCTGATGATCACCAACAATTAGAAAAGTTTCACTCAGCTAGTTTCTTACGTTATAGAGTTGTTTTGCTTAGGAAATTTCGACGCTATATAGCGCCGAGATTTGATCTCCGAGCTCTAGATTATTATCGTCGAACGGTGACCGAACAATCACGGCCACCGAGTGCTCTAGTAAAGATAGAGCTTATTGAAATGGTTAGGGGGGCAAAAGACCTTTTCCATAGTCCTCCACGTCGGCGCCCCCTGGTAACGGTAGTGTTTCAAACCGATGACGGCTAAGTCTTAGCGATAAGACATTTGGAAAAAGGCAGATGGCTGTAGCCTGAATGGCTGACCAACACCTGAAAGTCTCAGGTTTAGTAGGATGGAATGACTTGCGTAGTTGGACCTGCAACATAGTTGTGTGAGCTCCAGCACGTTTATTAAACCATCTGAAGCAGCTATCTCCGAGGCCATCCCCTGAATGGGGTTAAGCGACGTGCTGACAACTCGTCCTTGCAAAAACCACTCCATGTCAAGAAATATGGAACAAAAGCCTCGGATTGGACGGATCAACAACGACGACCACGCAAATGACTAAAGGATTATTCTTTCGGATCCTGGAATGTACGCTCCCTGAACAAACCGGGGGTCGAGAAGGCCCTCCTTCAACAGGTCGAAAAGTACAAACTGAGCATTACTGCAGTCCCGGAAACAAATTGGCTTGGCAGCTAGATTAATGACAAGAAATCGCACATAGTTTTTACAAGTGGCAAACCATCGGGCCGCAAGGAGTTTGGAGTAGTATTTATAGTAAACAATCACCTCAAGCCGCACATTACTGACTTCAAACCCATAAATGAACGGCTATGTGCGATTCGCATTAAGACTCAATTCTTCAATCTCTGGCTCATCGATGTGCACGCCCCCACTGAAGTTAAAGAAGACGCAGTAAAAGACGAGTTCTACGCCCCCCGTGAGACTCTCTTCGACTCACTTCCAACAAACGACGTTAAATTGCTGCTGGGAGACTTTAACGCGAAAGTCGGAAATGAAAGTTGGCACCGGGGGACCACTGGAGGCCACAGTCTCCACGGAGAATGTAACGACAACGGCCAGCGACTTATCAACTCCGCCTGCAGTAGGAATCTAGTCGTAAGCTCTACGTGTTTCCCGCATCGACGCATTCACAAGCAGACCTGGAAATCTTCAGACGCACACACCGTCAACCAAATTGATCACGTCCTCATTTGCAGGAGATGGGCGTCTAGTGTGATGGATGTCCGCTCCTATCGAGGAGCAAACTACGACTCAGATCATCACCAGGTGAAGACGACATACAGATTGAATTTCCTCAGTGCACCAATCGAGAATCAGGCCTCCCAAAATCTTTGTGGTTGATAAGCTTCTGAGCGATGCTACGGCGATGGCGTATGCTGGCACCCTTGAGGAAAGACTATCGCCTATGCTATACAACATCAGCAACACAGGCGTCCATGGGTAAAACTCAAGGGTACCATCAGAGAAGGTCGTGGGATATAAAGTCCGGTGAGCGCGAAATTACTGGTTCGACGAAGAATGCAAAAATTCACTTGACGCGAAAAATGAGGCCTACAGACAATGGATTTAACGAAGAACCAGAGCTAGAAGAGAAAAATATGACGAGCTACGGCGAATATCGAATAATATAATTGGACGTAAGAAACGTAAATACTCGTACTTCGACGAGCAGTTGCTGAATATAAACGAAAACTTAGCTAATAGGAACACCAGACAGGCGTACAAACTAGTAAATACAATTAAGAACGGCTACCACAACCCAGGACTAGCCTTTGTAAGGACAAGGATGGAAACATCATCAGCGAAACCGATGACATTAACAAACGATGGGCCTCTTATTTTGAAGAGCTTCTGAGACTACCATCTAACATCCCCACACAAGAAGCTCTCGACCATATTGTTGATCCACACATACAACACTCGGCAGTAGAGGAAGTTGATCTCGCGTTGCGGTCACTAAAACGAAATAAAGCGCCGGGCGCTGACGAGATTCCAGCTGAACTGCTAAAATTCGGTGGAACGGGTCTAGCTAATGCCATACATCAGTTACTCCTGCGAGTATGGGAGGACGAGGTGATCCCAGACGATTGGCGCAGAAGCATCATCTGTCCAATTCACAAAAAGGGAGATAAACTGCGGCGTGAGAATTACAGGGGCATTTCACTAGTTTGTACGTCCTATAAAATTTTGACGAAAATTCTGGAAAATACATTGAATAAAACCGTACGCAGAACGAATCATTGGCGAATATCAAAGCGGTTTCAGACCTGGTCGCTTCACAACCGATTAGCTCTTTACGGTCAAACTGATACTCCAGAAGTGCTGGGAATACAACGTAAACGTATACCAAATCTTTGTCGACTTCAAGCGGACATACGACAGTATCGATCGTGATGTACTGTACAACATCATGCTGCAATTTGGTATACCGGCCAAATTAGTGCGACCGACAAAGATGACGATGACCAACTCCGTCTCACAAGTCAGGATCCAGAATAGACTAACTGATCTATTTGAAACACGCACTGACTGTGAGATATTTCATGGACAGACAGACGGACGCATGACCGATTTCATATGGGTTTTGGTTTTACTACAAAACCCTAAAAATTATGGAAAATAACTTCTTCTATTGAGTTTTACATGCTACCCCGAAAATTCCCATTGTGAATCACTGTTCGTCGTGGAATGTGTTGAATACAGGGACATCGAGCCATCAATTTCATAGAACGGTGGAAATGAGGAGAAGTTTTTTTTCGCACGTTCTATGAAATTGATGGTTCGATGGTTCGGTCGTGGTTGTGCTCGTTCATGTGTCGCGGCGATCTTTAGATAGAAATGTGGAGAAGCTTTTTTGAAATGCGTTTAAAAAATCTTCAATTCCCTTAATCCTTAGTTAATCATATTGAATGTTGGCATTCCATAGCCTTTAGGAATGTAGCAGTGAATGTGTTAACTTTATCACGAAATCTGTAACGCACAGAAGGAAGCATCTCCGACCATATAAAGTATACAGTGCTGGAAAAAAAAAGTTGCTCAGACTATTTTATTCTCTTTTTTGCAGAAATTCTTCGAATTTGTTAGAGGTACGGTGTTTCATTGGTTCAGGTTATAACAAATTATGTGTATTCTGTCTAGAAATAGTGAAAAGTTTTGAAAGAAGTTCACTTAGTTGGCGATAATAGCCAGTGGCTGAATAACTTGGCACGGGGCCCCCCGCCATCTTCTTAAGTAGGCCCCCCTTGAGTAGGTTCACCGTGTTCGGTTTTCGCTATATAGTTATATGACTATAGATGTATATAAGTTCGTAGGCTTAAAATATAATAAAGTTTTAATAACGCGATATTAACAAAAAACAATTATAAAATATTCAAAATTAATATCTACATATATTCGAAACAAAATAACGCAGCACAATAATATATACAATATAAACAAGAAACAATTCAGTAATATTCCAAATTAAAAAAACACGGAGTATTTATTAATTTTATATAAAAATAAAATAAATAACTGGCGCAACAGTCCAATTTGAACCACGGCCTCGAGATGAGTTAGCATCATCTCATTTTCTAGATCGTGACGGTTTTTTGTGCAGAGGTATGTGATCAGCAACACGCTCAACCGAGTTATTTACCCCATAATGGGTACTCATTTAACAGCTGAGTGGGCTCATAGTCCGACACGTAAATCCCCGAAATCGAACCGGGGCCCAGTGCGTTGAAGGTGAACGTGCTAACCGTTGCGCCATCCAGACTACTTTATTAATTTTACATAATATACCAAATTCAGTAGTTTGTTAGTAGTAAAATTACTAATATAATAATTCATGATTAGAAATCGGTGCAGTCTTAAGTGTATTTACAAAATTGTATTGTATTGTACTTCTATGATAGATCGTAGGAAATATTATTTAAATTTTTCAACTCTAAATGCATTGGTATTTATAAATTCTTCCATGATCTCATCCAGATTTAATGATTCAGCAACATTATTTTCAATGCTCAATACCGCCAACTTAATTAACTTAAGTTTCGAAAAACTCCTTTCTGCCTCTGCCACTGTAACTGGCAAGTTTAAAAATTAGGTTATCGCAGTAACTACATCCTGGTAACTTGAAGAGCTAGTGTGATTTTCTATGAGGAGACAATCAGCCAATTGATATATGGAATTTAATGATTGCATTTCATTAAAAAGATGTGTTTTCAACAAAACTACCTGCGTTGGGAATTCGTCCGATAAATCGTTAAGGTAAAAATTTTGCAAATCCGAAGCTTTCTTGTAAATATCTTCATTTTTTGTTTCACAGAGTATTTTCGGGTGTAAAAAATTGAATTTCTGAAGAATAAAATTGAAGCTATTGAAACGATTTTTTAATTGTCCAATAATTACGTCCAGTTAACCGTAAAAAACTTTTATTCTAAAGTTGTCTTCAGAATTTACGAAAGGAGTGTCGCAACTTAGTTCATCAAAAAACCTAGTCCTAATTTTAATTTGCTTATCTTTAAAACAAGGAATTATCCCCCATTTCTCCGCCAGGTCTGCTGCTTCCTTTTAAACCCCATCAAAATCTTCTCTTATTTTTAAAATACTGCTTAATAAATTTTCTAGTTTTTTGGCCGCGGTTTCTAAATTAAGTGAACTGTCTTGTAAGAATTTACTTACAAGATTCACGTTTTCCAAAATTTTACATTGCACTACTAATTGAATAACGAGGTCGAAATTTCCCATATCTTTTTTTAATTAATTGCTTCTTCTTTTTCATCTTTTTTTATGACTATTTAATATAATGTAAGATATTGATTTTAAAACAGAAACAAAGTTGTAACGAATAGAAATTACGGCATCATAACGCGAGGCCCATCGTGTGGGGCAATGTTTTTTTTTAATGTTATGTTAATATTTTCATTCTTTAATAATTGCCATCTTTTTAAACTATTACTGAAAAACGTATATACCGATTGAATAAAATTAAAAAAGTTATTAACTTCCATTATTTTTTGTGAAGAATCGTTTAGTACGAGATTTAAATTATGAGCAGCACAATGTATGTAATTAGCTGTTGGATCTATTTCCTTTAAACGTGCTTGGACACTGCTATATACGCCACTCATATTTGCAGCGCCATCGTAGCCTTGTCCACGACATTTATTGATGTTTAATTGGCAATCCTTTAAAGTTTTTATGATCTCATCGCAGATACCCTTGGAAGATTGATCGACTATTTCTTTAAAACCCATAAAAGACTCCACAATTTCAATTCTAATAGGTAATCCTGTTTCATCTTTCATCAATTTAACATAACGGAAAATTTGAGAAAGTTGGTCAACTTTTGTGATGTCTTGAGTAGTGTCAATAATTATGGAAAAAAATGGACTTTCTTGTATATCAGTAATTATTTTTTTTGTATGTACTATCAAATTACTAATATTGTTAGTAAAAAAAAAGTTTTGAAAATTAACCCTGGCTTATAGTCCCCAAACTCTCGTGGCCCTATTGGTCCGCCCCTGGTAATAGCGTAATAAACAGAAAAAAGTCAGTGCGGAAAACAAAACAATATTTTGGTTTTGGCGCGAGACAATCGAACTAATTACGAAAGAAGTGAAGGAATGGATGTTACGCAGTGTAATGTGCAATGATACTTGAAGAAGTTTTTGGAAATAGGCCCCACCGAGCGTAAGAAAAGCTTTAGCCGATCAGGAAAAAACTTACCCCTTTGTAGATCGCTTCTTACCGTTACATTGCCATTCGAACTGGTTGTGAACTTCATGTGACTTTAGAAATGACTTAGTTCTAGTAACGTGTTGCAAATTTCATTAAGTTTGTTGAGAAAAAAGCTTGTAAAAGCTGGCTTACGTGCGTTGAAACCAGTTCATTGGAACATTTGTAATGAATCACCTGTAAGGAACCATATTATGGTCTGGTAGTGCTGCTCCCACACGAAGCAGCACCTGATGAGTAGTGATCTGTTGGTGGTACGAAACCAGAGGCCGAGGGTCCCATTACACCCGGACCCAAGTGCGACCGTGTGGGCGTCTGATCCGTCCGTCAACCATTCCATCCTTATCGACTATTTTTTCTTATTCCCCATTTTTACCTCCCCAGTTTGTGTTGTCTTCCCCAGAACTATGAATTTTTGTTAATACGTAAAGGACAGGGGCAACCCTGTAATGGTTACTTTCTTTTTAAAACAATTTCGCGCTCACCAGTCACTCGGCGGCAACTTCAGTTTGGATGAGTGGCTTATGACGCGCGTGGACAGCCGTCAACTGGGGAGTTGGGAATCACCCGCCAACGACATCGGCCAGGGTTTGTGCGCGCCGCCGGAAAAATAGAAAGAAAATCGAGAGTGGCGAATAACCCGGCAAGAAGATCGGTCGAATTGGTGCAGGTCGACGCAAAAATTGAGGGCTTGTGACCCGCCATCGCGATCGGCCGTGTTTTTTATGGAGTTGCGCCATCACCCGCCGATGCCATCGGTTGGGGTTCGGGGAATTCAGATTTGGCTGGTCATTGGACGCCGCGAAAAAAAAAGTCGGGAATTTGGTCTTTTTGCCACCAGCTGCGACGTGTCGGAAAAAGATTTCTGCCGTGTCGGAAAATAGAGAGTGCCGAATCGCCCGCTGAAACTGTTGACCCGCAATTAAGGCGACAATACGCTCCGGACGACCGTGAAGGTCCGGCGACGCTAAAAGCGAATGCTCCTCAATGAGCTGAGCGGCGGCACATGCTTGTTCCAGCTCAGTTCGGGAGATGTGGGCGGGGTTTTTGCCCGCTCGTTGCCCCAGCCATTACAATGATAACATATATCATGTGCCTTGGGGGTAGACGAAACAACAAAGGATAAAACTGAGTCCCACGACTCAGGAAAACTAGTAAAACAAAGTGCTGGTAATGGCCGACGACCGGCTCATGCTACACGCTCCGGGTCCAGATGGTTTGGACCCTTGGCCTCTTAACCCAATAAATAATAAACCCAACCAATGAGGTCCCATGGCCGGCAAAAATGCTGGGACCTCCCAAAGCGGAACAAGAGATGAGGCCTTCACCTCATCTCGTCAACAACCTGGCCGGGGGGATTAGAGGGTTCCTCAAAGGAAAAGCCGCTTTTTTCAAAATTCAAAACATTATACAATGATTTATTCAATAAAATGAAATAATGTGGAACAAATGAAAACGAAAGATCATGAAACTACTCAGAAAATTAATTTAAAAAAAAAACTAAAGAAAAAAACTACAAAGAAAAGAGAATCAATTTACGAAAAAAAAATTTACGAATTTTGAGTTAGTGTACAACCACTCACCCGGAATCCTTGGTGGCCATCACGATACGGGAGCAGCTGAAGCTTAACAGAAATTTAAAAAAAAAACTATATTTGATCCAAACTAAAACAAAATCCAAACTCAAAAAAAAAAAAAATAAAATAAAGGAATTTACAAAAAAATAAAAATAAGTTAGTCACTAGTTCATCTAGAAATTATCATATATGGCGGCAACACTCTCCAAAGAAATCCGCAAATGCTAACTTCAACCAGCAGCTTCTCATCACCAATCGCGTTCTATGTGATACGGTCGGGCACACACAAAAGGGGCACACTGTTGTCACTCCCACTATGTACAATACATCGATCGCTATCATGCATCTAACGAACCGCGCTGGCTACAATGACTTGCACGTCGTAGTCACTTCCCAAACAAACGGCACAAATGACGTGTTAGGGGCACCGGCACTTGCAGCAGCAGACGAGGTTGCGTTCTCAACTTTTAAAAAACGGGATAGCGGATGGAAGGTTCGTCCGGAACGTATTGTCGCCTTAATTGCGGGTCAACAGTTTCAGCGGGCGATTCGGCACTCTCTATTTTCCGACACAGCAGAAATCTTTTTCCAACACGTCGCAGCTGGTGGCAAAAAGACCAAATTCCCGACGTTGTTTTTCGTGGCGTCCAATGACCAGCCAAATCTGAATTCCCCGAGCCCCAACCGCTGGCCTCGGCGGGTGATGGCGCAACTCCATAAAAACACGGCCGATCGCGATGGCGGGTCACAAGCCCTCAATTTTTGCGTCGACCTGCACCAATTCGACCGATCTTCTTGCCGGGTTATTCGCCACTCTCGATTTTCTTTCTATTTTTCCGGCGGCGCGCACAAACCCTGGACGATATCGTTGGCGGGTGATTCGCAACTCCCCAGTTGACGGCTGTCCACGCGCGTCATAAGCCACTCATCCAAACTGAAGTTGCCGCCGAGTGACTGGTGAGCGCGAAATTGTTTTAAAAAGAAAGTAACCATTACACATTGGGCGCGGTCCTGGAAGCCTTCTGATATGGATCTGACTTTTCTGTTTTCTCCTCTATGTGCTTCCCCCTCCAGTAAATTTAGTACAGACAACTGTCAATTTTTGGATCTGACAAATATTCCCACAGACGGCATACACGGCCGTCTTGTCAAAAAAGATCTGTCAAGTTTTTAGTTTCAAAATGGAAAATTTAATTATTGCGGAATTATTGGATGATTTCGGTGATATCCAAATTGTAAATAGTGTGCAAAGCATATTAAATATAGTGCGCGTTGTCATGGATAACAACATGACAAACGATTGGAGTTCGTTCGACGGGATTGAGCGCGAAAACCGACCCAGAAATGCAAATTATTTCGAACAAACAGTTCCCCGATACGACGACTTCCTATTCAAGGAGCAGGTTTGTAGGCAAAAGGCGCAGCAAACTACCAATAAACACTTCGCAACACTTCCTGCACGCTGGCCAACGGATGACTGGCTATGTTGCTTTGGTGACAGAGGCGCCGGTGACATCTGAGAACTGTCAAAATTTCTGATTTTAGAAATTGACCGGAAAAATATTTAGATCCAGAGGAGAAATTGTAAGATCCAGAAGTGTCAGTTGTCTGTACTAAATTTAATGCAATCTTAAAACTTTTAAGATTGCATACCAAAATATTATCGAAATGTGGTGGATTATATGAGGATCAACTGTTAAATTTGGACACCCGGCAACCGTGATTTTCGCCTTGCCGACAATGGGAAGCCGCTCTTTATAACTTAGCGGGTTTCCATTGCCGGTCGCCGACTTTATTATCATCTTATTGTCTTCAATTGCTTCCCAAATGTATATAGGTACAAACACAATTTCGTCATCAGAAATCTCGCCTCTCCATTTGGTTCAATTGAATAGGGCTTTGAATCATGTTTTATGCCCATACAGTTACAAATTTTCCACGGACCATAAAATAAAATCAAATAAAGTGTTAAAAAAAAGCTTGCCGAAAGTATGATACCGTTCACGCTTCGCGTTCGTTGTGTTTTGTAATACATTTGCCTTTTTAAAATTAGTATTGTAGTAAAACTTGTTCCGACTTCACTGTTCCTATTAGAGGTATATGAAATGGTGGGGCAATTTCAACCAAATTTAGGAACGTGGCTGAGCAGTCAATACGATTGAATAATATGCAATTTCGTAAAGATATCTTCAGAAATAAAAAAAGTTTTTCTGACAAAAACTTGCTTTTGGGACGGTCGTTCCTATGACAACTATATGATAAAGTGGTCCGACTTCAACCATATTCAAAAATATTTATATATGTATTTATATATTTTATATATATAGATTTCACTAAGAATACTATTGATTACTGTGAATTTTGAGAGCAATATCTTTAGAAATAAAAAAGTTTTTCTCACAAAGACGAATTTTTGGACCGGTCGTTCCTATGGCAGCTATATGACGTAGTTATCCGATTCCCTTGGTTCCGACATATATACTGCGTGCAATAAAAAGAAGCTTCTGTACAAAATTTCAGCTCGATAGCTTTAAAACTGAGGAACTAGTTTGCATAGAAACAGGCAGACAGACGGACAGACAGACAAACCTTAATCGACTCGTCTCATCATACTGACCAAGAATATATATAGTTTATATGGTCGGTGATGCTTCCTTCTGTGCGTTGCAAACTTCATGACAAAGTTAATATACCCTATCACATCCGGTGGAAGTCTCGTGGACCAACCGGTCAGCCACCAAGCTTCTCTAAACATGTTGTCCACATTACGTAATATATAGGCTCGCTCCACATTTGCTCTTAATGTGTGTGTGTGCTGTGTGTTTTCCGATTAGATACATATTTCCTCACATAACCAAATATGATGTATGTAATCAAAATGTTGTTATGTCGATGTTAAATGTTAGCAGGTCGATGGTCGTCGCCCGAAAAGCTGATTCCGTATTATGTTGCCACTGCCGCCAAGCCAGAACAAATACAGTGGAGTCGCATTTGTGACTGCTAAGTGCGGCGGCATGTTAAGCGCCATGTATGTGGTATTGTGCTCGATGATCGTTGCCCTTAATAGAGTGTATCTACGGAATTATGATCTGAGCTAGTGATATGTAGCACAGTAACGAGTCGTTCATTTTGAACAACTCAACAGAATGAGCGAAAGATTCGGCACAACGAAATAGCCTCCGAGTCGTTCAATTTAAGAATGACAGACTGTAAAATTAGTTCCCAAACTAGCCCATCGCATAAATACTACTCAACCCATAACCAATCCACGCTCATTTCTCATTACATATAATGTACTACAACACATTCATTCACTCACATCCCATTCCATTATCTACCTAAAACTAAAACCACCATTATCTATCTACCAAAGCAATCCCATCTAAATCCATTCATAATCATCTCTATGCAGTATGCTATTCACGCCTTGTGTAATATAAAGCGCGTTGACACGATCAAACTACGGTTTGACAAACCACCTACTTGAACATGTCAACTCCTTGTCAAACTGGTTTGATGTCTTGTGCTTCTGTCAAACCGTAGTTGGACGGTGCTCAACTTTTCATCAAATGCTAGTTTGTCAAATCGTAGTTTGATCATGTCAACGCGCTCATATATGCAACAACCCATGCTGAGAGCGCGTTGACACGATCAAACTACGGTTTGACAAACCACCTACTTGAACGTGTCAACCCCTTGTCAAACTGGTTTGATGTCTTGTGCTTCTGTCAAACCGTAGTTGGACGGTGCTCAACTTTTCATCAAATGCTAGTTTGTCAAATCGTAGTTTGATCATGTCAACGCGCTCTGACTGCAAGCATATCAAAAATCATTTACTTACGTCGCACTGCATATCCAAGTTTCTCCAAAAACAGAAAACAATCCCAACCTTCTAAAACGAAAGTATTCGTCTTACGTATCATCACCTCAAGCTCAACTGTCTTCGCTAATGATGTTGTTGGTGATAATTCCATTTTATATGTTATGTAAATACCTCATCCCTTTCTGAAATTCTGCATGCGCCTCATCCTTTACATTTTCCAAATCAACAACTGACATCTTTCATAATTAGTACCTCCCCGTATGGTCGGTATAAACACACCACGAACAAGTGCTAACACTATAATAATTTAGTTAAATCGCCTTTTAGTTCCACGATATAAACGTGGCAATTTAACATCATAGACGAACGATACAAAATCGAACTATTCAAAAATATTCGTTCAAAAAGAGTCGTTAAAAACGAACGATACAAAATCGAATCGTTTAAAAAGATTCGTTCAAAAAGATTCGTTCAAAAAGAGCGATACAAAATGGAATCGTCCATATCGTTCAAAAAGAGTCAAAAGAGCCCACCCCAGATTGGCAGCCCTGTTTTTATGGGAATACAGTGGTCCGATCGGGCTGGCTCGAACTAAAGGGCATTGGGGGGTCGCTGACTCAGAATCTGGGGTCAAAAAAGAGAAAAAAAAAACAGACCCGGGGTCCGAAGCGTATATACCCTAGACTTGTGCAGACCTAGTGGTGATACCAAAAGTACCAATTGGAAACGACCAAATGCATTAAAAGTGAATTTCCTATATGGCCAATTTATAGGAGAGGTTGGCACCCTATCAGGAGGATCTTGAACATTCTCAAAATCATCTAGGGTATAAAAATTGGGGTCGCCCATCCCAGACTGGCAGCCCCGTTTTCATGGGAAATAGTGTTTCGATCGGGCTGGCTCGAACTAAAGGGCATTGGAGGGTCGCTGACTCAGAATCTGGGGTCAAATAAGAGAAAAAAAAGTTGAGGTCGCCCATCCCAGACTGGCAGCCCCGTTTTTATGTGAAATAGGGTTTCGATCGGGCTGGCTCGAACAAAAGGCCATTGGGGGGTCGCTGACTCGGAATCTGGGGTGTAAAAAACAGAAAAAAAAGTTGAGGTCGCCCATCCCAGACTGGCAGCCCCGTTTTCATGTGAAATAGGGTTTCGATCGGGCTGGCTCGAACAAAAGGGCATTGGGGGGTCGCTGACTCAGAATCTGGGGTCAAATAAGAGAAAAAAAAATTGAGTCGTCCATCCCAGATTGGCAACCCCGTTTTCATGGGAAATAGTGGTCCGATCTAGCTGGCTCGAACTAAAGGGCATTGGGGGGTCGCTGACTTAGAATCTGGAGTCAAAAAAGGCAAAATAAAAGAAATTGGGGTCGTCCATCCTAGATTGGCGACCCCGTTTTCATGGGAAATAGTAGTCCGATCTGGCTGGCTCGAACGACTCTTTTTGAACGAGTCAGTGGAAAGAGTCAGAGCTTATGTGCTGGCACAATGAAAAGAGGCATTATGCCCATCACTAATCTGAACCTAACGTTTCACGAAGATTCGAATTGGGTCTGTCTTAAATTTGGTCGTCATTTCGAGAATCTCGTTCGGTAGAGTAAGGGAGTTTACGTGTTCACGTGTTTTATGTCAGACGGTTTGAGTCTATGGTTTGCAACCAAAGATACGAGTCTGTCAAATTGACAAATGATCGGCTGTTGTCGTATCACCAAATTAAGTTCATTATTGTGTGTTACAGCCAATAATTTGGTATGAAATGTGTGTTTATGCACATCCTACTGCTCCCAAGTCGTTTGTTTTGCCACTCAATTCTTACCTAATTATCCATTTTAAAGCACAATAATGAACTCAATTTGTTGATACGACAATAGCCGAGCGATTGTCATATTGACGGATGCGCGTCTTTGGTTGGAAATCGTAGACTCAAACCGTTTGATATAAAACACGTGAACGCGACACGTCGATGTTTGTGCCGTCGATTGAAACGCGACATTGGACGTTAATGAAATCGCACAAAGTCAAAATAACTTTCTGGACCTGGACGGCTATTCGCGGGTCGACGACAGACAGAGCACTCTATTGTGCCTGGGCGATAACATCACGTGCATATACTATGAGTGCAGTATTTCCAGAAAACAAACTATTTGCCGCTGATAGAAAAGTCTAAGGCCCGTTTTCTCAATGTCCAGTTAAAATTTAAACTCGAGATAAAATTTGTTGTTGTTGTTGTTTTCCCCTGTAAAATTTGACAGATGGGTACGTTCAATGTCTGTTTAACTGGAGTTTAAATTTTAATCAGATATTGAGAAAACGGGCCTTAGGCATTTAAATTTTAACTGGACATTGAGAAAACGGGCCTAAATATATAAAAGAACTTTTATAAAAGGTATCTTTAATAAAAGTTACCCTATAACACTATAAAAGTTTGCTGCCAAAGATTTTTTATAAAAGATCTTTGTAAAAGAAAGAAGAAGAAAATTGTTGACGTTACCACGTAACATTTTAATAAACTGTCTAGACCCTCCGAGCCCTTCCCTGGCTACGTCACTGACATGGGGTAGCCGACGTGCAATTCTGTTTGATAAATTTTTATTGGTTTCGGAGGTGATGTGGAGTTTTATCACTTTTTTGCAGTTGCCCATCCCAAGCTGCAAGAACTACCATTAGTTGATCGTGTAATAGCTGAGGCTACCGCAAGGATAAGATCACAAAACCGCTAAAATCTACAATGGGTAGTCTTGTTTTCAACACGTTTCGGAACGAGTCTGTTGATTTCAATTCACTTTTCATCGTCACTTACACCGCAAAGGATCATCTATTGAGTGAGTTATAATGTGATGGCTCGGTCCTTACTGATCCTTGCATTCTAAAATTATCCAAATTCCCTATACTTATTTTAGCATGTTTAACTTACGTCTTTGATAATATGTAACAACATCCAATCATGTATGACAAAAAAAAAATCTAATCAAATATGGTAGTAGTTTTTCACACCATAGATAAGATTGGATTAATGATACAAGTAATCATCAGAGATCACTATCGCTATTCAGCTATATAAACTCGACTCCGTCCAATTTCCAATCATTGAACTTGCTGTGGTCTACATAGTAAGTTCCTGTCCTGAAATCCCGAACCATGTTCAAGTACACTATTGTTTTGGCCTGCCTTTTGGCAGTTGCCAGTTGCGAACTCCACAGGTAAGATCCGAAATTTTCAATCAGCTGAATAGTTGAGAAAGCTGTGAGTCGGGTTTTTGAGGTCCAAAAAGAAACCCGGACAAACTCACTCCAAGCCATTGGAACAATGCTAATAGATATTTCGGCTTCTTAAAATCCATAGAATCCGGTTGAACAAGAAGGCAGCCCCACGCCGTCTTCGTGGACGTACTGGAACTGAGTCCATGACCAACTATGACGATGTAAGTATTGCTTTCGATGCTTGCGAGGTGCAGTGATAACGCATGACATTCCTTACAGATGTCATACTATGGACCAATCTCCATTGGAACACCAGCTCAAGATTTCACTGTCATCTTCGATACTGGCTCTTCCAACTTGTGGGTTCCATCCAGTAGCTGTACTTCCACTGGTTGCAGTAAGTTTATTTTACGACATTCGAGAATGAGCAGAGAAGGCAACTGCATTTGTCCTTATTTTCAGCCAATCATGCTTCCTACAACAGTGCTGCCTCATCCACCTATGTTGCCAACGGAGAATCTTTCTCCATTCAATATGGAACTGGAAGTTTGACTGGATTCCTTTCCACAGATACCGTTGTTGTAAGTGTCTACTTCCGAATTTTGTATCCGTCTATTGGCCAACACTATTTTTTCTAATTCAGGTCGGAGGATTGACCATCACAGGCCAAACCTTTGCTGAAGCCACCGATGAACCTGGAACCACTTTCAACGATTCTCCATTCGATGGTATCTTGGGTCTTGCTTTCGTTTCCATCTCCTCTGACAGCGTCACTCCACCTTTCTACAACATGATTAGCCAATCTCTCATCAGCAGCCAGGTCTTCTCTGTTTGGTTGAACCGCGTTCAAGGCGATACCGACGGTGGTGAAATTATCTTTGGTGGATCCGACAGCACTAAGTACACCGGAGATTTCACTTACATCACGCTCTCGTCCGAAAGCTACTGGGAATTCAATATGGACTACGGTACCGTTGATGGTTTGGAATTCTGCTCGTCAGGCTGCTCCGCTATTGCTGATACTGGCACCAGTCTTTTGGCCGGTCCACAAACCTCCATCGAAGATATTGCCAGCCAAATTGGTGCCTCCGGAAGTGTTGATGGTGGATACTTTGTTTCTTGCGATTCTGTCTCATCCTTGCCAACCCTCACCTTCTATTTGGGCGGCACTGCCTTCCCACTTACTGGCTCCCAATACGTTGTCAATGTTGTCGAGAGTGGTACCACCTACTGCATGCTTGGATTGGAAGTTAGCCCAACTGGTAGCGATGGAGGTCCAGACTGGATCTTGGGTGATGTGTTCTTGGGCGCTTACTACACTGAATTCGATTATGGTAATGGCCGTATCGGTTTCGCTACCCTCGCATAAACTATTATGTAAATGTTTGAGCCAATTATCGAAGCTGTTAATAAATTCTGTCGAAATGTACATTTATTCAGTTTTTTAATTGTACGAGAACGTTTGCTGGTTTAGAGTTTTTGGATTCTCTGATAATGGCGAAATTCAGCTCGTTCCCCCACAACAGACAAAGATAATGTTAAAAACACGGACAATGGTCATCGCGTTTCATGCAAATACCCCACTATTTCCTTATATTTCCAAAAGATCAAATAAACGCTGCACTGACTATAGGTGCGTTTGCTAGGCACCACTCTGCGTCTATTGCAGGCGAGGATCAAAAAGATACACACAAATAGTGCTCCGTGCTCTATGGGATGATCGCTAATTGCGAACAATATACGACGATTGTGTGTCGTACAAAACGCACCTTTATTAGTAAATGATTGGCCTTACATTCCTGAACTGATCTGGTCTCTTATCCCATTATACCCTAGATCTTAGGTTAGCTTAGGTACAGGGACTGCCATATATTATGACATACAGTGATGGGTAGCACATGAGTGAGGCAATCAAAATGACTCCATCATCACACTGAAATATGTGAGCCGACTCACTTAATTCAACGCCGATCGCTCACCACTCCGTTCACTTGCTCGTTTATACTCAATTACTCTTTGCAATCTGTCCAATTCACAAAAAGGGAGATAAACTGCGGTGTAAGAATTACAGGGGCACATCACTAGTTTGTAGGTCCTATAAAATTTTGACGAAAATTCTGGAAAATAGAATAAAACCGTACGCAGAACGAATCAGTGGCGAATATCAAAGCGCTTTCAGACCTGGTCGCTCCACAACCGATCATCTCTTTACAGTCAAACTGATACTCCAGAAGTGCTGGGAATACAACGTAAACATCTACCAAATCTTTGTCGATCTACCAAATCTTAGCTGTTCAAGCAGGCATACGACAGTATTTATAGTGGAGTACTGTACAACATTATGCAAATTATGGGTAGGGCATGTACAACGAATGGACGATGATCGCATGTCAAAGAGAGTAATGAACGCAAAACGAGTCGACGGAGCGAGACTGTCTAGGCCTAGACGACCGGGATCTCGTTGGGAGAGCTCAGTATATGTGGACGCCAAACAGCTACTGGGCTTCCAAGATTGGAGGACGCGGTCACGTGACCGAGATAATTGGAGGACAACGATCCAGGCGGCCAAGGCCCGACGTCGGGCTGTCGCGCCACGATGATTACTTTAGAGTGAAATAAAAAACGGAAGTGACAATGGAATTGTGAAAGCAAACGTTTCATTTATATATACCTATACATATACATAATTAAAATAAAAAATAACAACATTTCTCTTTCAGAACAGATAAACTTACAGAACAAAAGCCACATTTAGCCTTTTCTTCTTGTACCTTTTTTAATTTTGACATATTCCTAAAATAAGGAATAGCAATACATATTTACCATTTTTATATTATTCACCCCAAATGTCCAAAACACACCATACCATAATTTGAAAGATTTTAACCTTCGAATAAAAACGTTTGCAGAAATTATTTACGTATAATTATAATACAAACTTATAGTCCGGATGGTGCAACGGTTAGCACGTTCGCCTTCTATGCCCTGGGCCCCGGTTCGATTCCTACTAAACGCGGTAGTTTTCGATAAAAAAGGACATTTACGTGTCGGACTATGAGCCCACTCAACTGTTAAATGAGTACCCATTTATGGGGTAAATAACTCGGTTGACCGTGTTGCTGATCACACACATCTGCACAAGACATACCGTCATTTATTTTTCGAAATATCAACTTTAGATTCAAATGCAAACGCACAGTGCACAACCAGTCGCAATTGATCAGCCATTCATAGCTACATTATGCAGCTGCAGACAGAATATTATTCATACGGCTTTAAACTCGCACCACATAAAGTGAGTTCCAAACTTATGTTGCTGCAGCGTGCAATGCATGGCGATCGCGAACGACCAAATCAACTAGCAGCAGTAGAACCATGTAAAGAGTCGCGAGCAATGAGTCGCATATTCAAATACATAGCTGCTCGGCTCTGCAAAGAGTGATTGAGTATAAACGAGCAAGTGAACGGAGTGGTGAGCGATCGGCGTCCAATTAAGTGAGTCGGCTCACATAGTTCAGTGTGATGATTGACTCATTTTGATTGCCTCACTCATGTGTTACCCATCACTGTATGTCATAATATGTGACAGCCCCTGTACCTAACCTAACCTAAGATCTAGGGTATAATCGCTGCGTTTCTATTTATTTTGGACCGTGTCGACACGCTTTCATAGATACTTTGCGAAAACACTACGATTTCAGACACCGATACCAGAATCTTTGAGAAGGGGAAAAGTATCCCGAGTTTTTTCCGATCCGATTACCCCTTCAACGATTCTTAGAGTTTTGACAGTTCGCTCTTGACAAGTTCTGTCACTCCATTCGTAAATAACTCTTTGTTGGCCTCAAAATGCGTATAAAGTCTGTCCTCGCTCGTCACTTTGTTTGGAAATTATGTTTTAAAGTGTAAATATACCTTATTAATTGGCATATGTTTGTGTGAAATATATTCATGGCGGCACGGGAATCGTGTCGTTCACCGGAGAAATCACGAATCCGAGAAGGGGCAATGGATAAGTAGCGGAATCATGATACTTTCGGGAACGCACCCATTGCCATCTTAATTACACATTTTAAGATGGCAATGGTATAATGGAATCAGTTCAGGAATGTAAGGCCAATCATTTACTAATAAAGGTGCGTTTTGTACGACACACGATCGTCGTATATTGTTCGCGATTAGCGATTATCCCATAGAACACGGATCACTATAGTATTTGTGTGTATCTTTTTGATCGTCGCCTGCGATAGACTCACAGTGGTGCCTAGCAAACGCACCTTTAGTCAGTGCAAAAATAAGGAGATATTGGGGTATTTGCATGGAACGTGATGACCATTGTCCGTGTTTTTAACATTATCTTTGTCTGTTGCGGGGGAACGAGCAGAATTTCGCCATTATAAGAGAATCCAAAAACTCTAAACCAGCAAACGTTCTCGTACAATTAAAAAACTGAATAAATGTACATTTCGACAGAATTTATTAACAGCTTCGATAATTGGCTCAAACATTTACGTAATAGTTTATGCGAGGGTAGCGAAACCGATACGGCCATTACCATAATCGAATTCAGTGTAGTAAGCGCCCAAGAACACATCACCCAAGATCCAGTCTGGACCTCCATCGCTACCAGTTGGGCTAACTTCCAATCCAAGCATGCAGTAGGTGGTACCACTCTCGACAACATTGACAACATATTGGGAGCCAGTAAGTGGGAAGGCAGTGCCGCCCAAATAGAAGGTGAGGGTTGGCAAGGATGAGACAGAATCGCAAGAAACAAAGTATCCACCATCAACACTTCCGGAGGCACCAATTTGGCTGGCAATATCTTCGATGGAGGTTTGTGGACCGGCCAAAAGACTGGTGCCAGTATCAGCAATAGCGGAGCAGCCTGATGCGCAGAATTCCAAACCATCAACGGTACCGTAGTCCATATTGAATTCCCAGTAGCTTTCGGACGAGAGCGTGATGTAAGTGAAATCTCCGGTGTACTTAGTGCTGTCGGATCCTCCAAAGATAATTTCACCACCGTCGGTATCGCCTTGAACGCGGTTCAACCAAACAGAGAAGACCTGGCTGCTGATGAGAGATTGGCTAATCATGTTGTAGAAAGGTGGAGTGACGCTGTCAGAGGAGATGGAAACGAAAGCAAGACCCAAGATACCATCGAATGGAGAATCGTTGAAAGTGGTTCCAGGTTCATCGGTGGCTTCAGCAAAGGTTTGGCCTGTGATGGTCAATCCTCCGACCTGAAATAGAAAAAATAGTGTTGGCCAATAGACGGATACAAAATTCGGAAGTAGACACTTACAACAACGGTATCTGTGGAAAGGAATCCAGTCAAACTTCCAGTTCCATATTGAATGGAGAAAGATTCTCCGTTGGCAACATAGGTGGATGAGGCAGCACTGTTGTAGGAAGCATGATTGGCTGAAAATAAGGACAAATGCAGTTGCCTTCTCTGCTCATTCTCGAATGTCGTAAAATAAACTTACTGCAACCAGTGGAAGTACAGCTACTGGATGGAACCCACAAGTTGGAAGAGCCAGTATCGAAGATGACAGTGAAATCTTGAGCTGGTGTTCCAATGGAGATTGGTCCATAGTATGACATCTGTAAGGAATGTTATGCGTTATCGCTGCACCTCGCAAGCATCGAAAGCAATACTTACATCGTCATAGTTGGTCATGGACTCAGTTCCAGTACGTCCACGAAGACGGCGTGGGGCTGCCTTCTTGTTCAACCGGATTCTATGGATTTTAAGAAGTCGATATATCTATTAGCATTGTTCCAATGGCTTGGAGTGAGTTTGTCCGGGTTTCTTTTTGGACCTCAAAAACCCGACTCACAGCTTTCTCAACTATTCAACTGATTGAAAATTTTGGCTCTTACCTGTGGAGTTCGCAACTGGCAACTGCCAAAAGGCAGGCCAAAACAATAGTGTACTTGAACATGGTTCGGGATTTCAGGACAGGAACTTACTATGTAGACCACAGCAAGTTCAATGACTGCAAATTGGACGGAGTCGAGTTTATATAGCTGAATAGCGATAGTGATCTCTGATGATTACTTGTGTCATTAAGCCAATCTTATCTATGGTACACCGAAAAACTACTACCAATGACGCGAGTAATAAATGACAAAAAATCCGAATAAAAACTGATTTTGTCAACCCAGTCCCCGCAAACTAAAAATACCCCGATTTTTCATATGGGCTGATTCGGGATAATTTATGAGTTTATGTATAATTAAGATATGGGTGGGATACTTAACTGCAGTTGTCACTACCAGGTGCAGCTGCAAAATTATGTATTTCGATATGCGGGCGATATTTTTAGATGATGAAACTTTTTAACTGTTCGATTAATTTTTCTATGTGAATTTATCCCCGGTTTCAATTTAAGCTTCATCAACTAAATCCCTTTCGTGTAGGTAAATTTTTGCTTATTACTTTTTGCTGTTATATTACTGTAACCTTTCGACTTTACCATGGATTTTCCTGAAACTCCACTGGAAGATATTCCTCACTAACTTCCACCAATTGGGTAAGTTTCGCTCAACCAGCTTTTTCCGTTATAAATTAACTGTGTTCTCAAAATTTTGCTGTTAGATAGCTGTAACTCTGGAACTGACTTATTTATTTTATATTGCTGAAATTAAATAGGAGCCCAGCCTTGACGCCACTAATGAAAAAAGTTTCACTACGCTAGCTCAATCCTCCTTAACATCCACCAACTGGATAGATTTGGCTTAGCTGCCTTCTTCCGTTATGTAGTTATTTTGTTTATAAAGTTATGCCGCTGTATATGTAGCTGTAACTTTTTAATAGCTTGATGGATGTTTGCTGAAATTCAATAATAGGCTAGTCCTTATTGACGTTTACCTACTGAACAAGTTTGGTTCGGCTAGCTTTTTCCATTATGCAGTTCGACTGTTATCGTGTCCACAACATTTTGCGGATATACCTATATATATTATATACATATGTATATCTAAATGCCACTAAAAAAATCGAATGATGCCAATCGATTCCGGGGTCGAAACTCGTTGTCGAGGGAGGGTCGAATAACAGATTTTTTCTTCAAAAATCGGTTAAAACGAAAATCGAGAAAAAGCGATGAGGACTATACCTGCTCGTCACCAGAATAGGTTCAAGAATTTGCATTTACGTTTTCTCTCATATCTCAAAAAGTATAACATGTG
Organism: Chloromyia formosa; assembly: GCA_964017055.1. NCBI lineage: Eukaryota > Metazoa > Arthropoda > Insecta > Diptera > Stratiomyidae > Chloromyia > Chloromyia formosa. The sequence goes on from OZ024817.1 coordinate 64,275,994, forward strand.
TAACGCTTTTTGATGTCGGGGCGATCCCAGATCCGTGAGATGTATATTAAACTGCAATTGAGAAAAATATTTGTAGCTTTGGCGGTCAGTAGGGGGTGGCGGAATACTTACCTCTACGCATTTGGTCAATGAATCCGTCCAGTGGAGTTGAGAAGTGATGTGCCTCGAAGATACAGATGAACCTGCGAAAGGAAAGAAGAAATCACAAAGTAAAAGGGCTAAAGGATAAAGATATGAAAGTAATACTTATCTAAATGGTTGGTGCGGGCGTCCGAGCGGCGTAAACAATAAACACGATCGATGAACTGTCAATGTCGGGATGACGTACACTGCATTATCGATTCAACGGCGACGTGCTAGAGCGTGACGATGGAGACGAATTCTCGTAGTCAATAACTGGTCGAGAAATATCCGTTCAGTCAAAAAGCTATTTAAGGGCCCTGGGTGGAAACGGCACCCTCTTTGTTCAATTTCATTTCTATTGGAAAAGTTTCATTTCTATTGGAGAAGACGAGGATCCTGTAGTTGAAGGCGGAGTTAGAGGCAAGAAATTGAGCTAAGAACGGAGAGCGGAATTATCTGGACGGCAAAAGTTCTTGAGACGGAAGAGTAGTTACCGAAGTACATAGCGTGGAGACGGCTGAGGAGGAACGGCGAGAGCGGGATCGGAGTGAAGAGTAGTGCAACTGTCGCAACGAGTAGGGTGTAGAAACCGCCACCTAGGTAGGTGTAATGATTAAGATTTTTAATTAGATAAGAAAGATAAGATATAAGATAGTTTGGATAAGTAACGTAATAAGACGGCCGGCTCGTGTGATTTGCAAATTAGTGTTAAGTGCATAGAAAGTGGTATGGATTACGAGTATAATAAATTAAATATTGTGAAGAACGTGTAACGCGGTTTTCTGGGTGATCGAGAAATAGTTGTTCGGGGGTGAGAAGATTAAGTTAAACTTTGCGTTCGGTTCGGCTAAGAGTAATCGTGGTTTCGTGCTTCCCACGGTTAGTACAGCCAGGCAGCTTGATTTTGAAAGCGCGTGGCGCCCACGACCCGTTTCCGTAGTTGGTCGGACGGCTGCCCAAGAATCGGCGTAACATTATATTTTTGTTGGATGTTTTAAACTTTCTTTTGTTTAGACTTGATACTACAAAAATGAGGACATTGCTGTGACTGTTCACTCAAAACATTACATTTTTTTGGGTCATCAGAATAGGTTCAACGGTAATTCATTTAGTTTGCGATGTGCAGTTGCTATCAAACAGTGTGAAATCTTTTATTTTTAACAATTCCGATAGTGTAGAGTGATTTTAGTGCAAAATGGGTCGCGGTAAACAACTGGATGACTTAGAAAAGGGTTAAATAAAAGGTTACCTCGAATGTGGCCTAAATCAGCGAGAAATTGCCAGAAAAATTGGTCGAAGTCAAAATGTAGTGAGCAATTTTATCCGAAAAGGTGCAAATTACGGAAAAATATGAAATGATGTCTCTATTCAGCAACAAAAGCAACAGACAGAAGACATATTGTCCGAGCTGCGTCAAATTCTCGCCATTCTGCATCGAAAATCAGGGAAAAAAGCGGTGTTAAAGCGAGCCTATCAACCGTAACACGTGTAATACGCAACACTTGCAACTTAAAAAGACTAAGGCCCGTTTTCTCAATGTATGATTAAAATTTAATCTCCAGTTAAACAGACATTTAACGTACCCATCTGTCAAATTTTACAGGGAAAACAACAACAACAACACATTTTATCTCGAGGTTAAATTTTAACTGGACATTGAGAAAACAGGCCTAAAACTAAGAAAAAACCACCATACTTAATGGTGCTCGTAAGGCTACTTCGTTTTGCTCGAGAGTATATGACCTGGAATAAGGAGTGACACACCATCGTCTTTTCCGACGAAAAAAAGTTCAACGACGGACGGACCTCATGGATATAACTTTTATTTCCACGATATAAGAACGCCTGAAAGCTATTTAAGTCGTCATCACAGCTGTACAGGCGGTGTAATGGTATGGGGAGCCATTTCATATTATGGGACTTGTGAATTACAATTTTTAATTCCCAAAATGAACGCGAACGCTTACAAATCGGTATTGGAAAAGGCATTTCCACATTTCTCGAATATTTTTGGACCAAGTACATGGACGCTCCAACATGATAATGCCCCCATTTATACTGAGAGAGAGGTAAAATCGTGGATCAAGAGTCAAAATGTCAAATTGCTTGAATGGCCGCCATACTCTCCTGATCTTAATATTATAGAAAATATGTGGGGACTTTTATCACGGAGGGTGTATGAAGGGGGAGACAGTATGAAGATACTGAGATCCTAAAGGAAGCCATTAAAAGGGCGTGGGCTCAAATCTCCCTTCGAGATATTGGAAATTATTATGCTTCATTGCCAGACCGGATTTACGAAGTCATTTTGAACCAAGGAGGTAGTACGCACTATTAAAATATTTTACAACTAATCCCTTTTTATGTTACAACCAATGTAAGCTTGAATTTTTGCTTTAGATATGAATTTTTATATTATTTTGTGTTTGAACCTATTCTGGTGACCAAAAAAAATGAACTTTTTGTTATGTTTTTAAAAAAAAAATATAAATAAATTATAATGTGTGCTTTAAATCCCAAACTATTTTACTTCATTAACAACATCTTGGGCTATCGTTAAAAATTTATTTCATTGAAATTGTCCGGTTGGTTACAGAGGTAGAGCTATTTTACTTTTGCACAAACGTTGAACCTATTCTGGTGACGAGCAGTGTATTTACGCGACACAACTAGTATGGGTTTTCGGACCTCTGTAGCTCTGGCTTGGATGGGCGTGGGATTTTAAATTTGGTAGGTTCATTTTCATGGGTAGTCTTTGGAAGATTAGCAAATTTGCTAAGTCGCTACAATGAAAACCCAAGATATGATAGTTTGAAAATCGCAATTTTTCAAATTTTTCCTTTTGTCGTTGTTCTTTTTGTCCTTTGACAGGGCTACAGCCTCGTAGGGAGCGTCTCGAGATCTGCCGTCTCTTCTCATGGATTCACTTCGCCGCGAGGGTATGCATGCATATGATATCATTTGTTCCGTGCAGTAGAAAAAAAATTATACAAAGTATCTACACTGCATGCAGATACATCGGAACATGGATATGTCTTTGGCTACCGACTGCGTGGAACCTGTTGTGCTGAAGATATCGACGTAAGTTTTATAAAGATCCCAGTATAGTTATACTGGATGAATTCATTCGACAAAACACGTCCCACGCTTTCGGTAGGCATAAGGCATATCCATGTAGTACCGATGTATCTGCATGCAGTGTAGATACTTTGTATCATTTTCAAGACATACCGTCCCGCATAGTGTACAGGAGAATACAAATTAACCCAACCGTTGCCCCGTGTGTGGATCAAGCGATCATCCACTCTACATATTTATATGCGCCTGTGCTTCGTTAGTACGTCAATCCGCGATCGATCGCGTCAAGCCGCGGTCTAGCTAAACACACTTACTATTAGATACTTACATAGATAGTACTCGTCTAAGTCTAAAGACGGTAAGCGCGACAACACAATTTTATTGCATTAACGTTTACGTTATCCGCGCTGCACAAGCTGCATCATCTGCACTATTCTCCTCACTAAATCAGAATTGTGCACTGTTAGTTGATATATCATCGATCGTGATAGAACGCGGTATGCGCGATACAAGTACGGTCGTAAGTTCCTTACATCCACGGGAAAAACACGTTGGTGACCTTGGTGACACTGATTTCAGTCGGCTGGGTGGGATTATTTGCATCCTGCCTTAAAAATAAATCTGTTCTGAGTTCCTACTATTAGTATATCTGCTCTGTGGTACTAGCACAGAGCAGATATACTAAGAGTATATGTGTGAGTTACCATTTTCGGCCATTGCATTCGTAAATTTCCATCTTGTGGCAAATGCATGATGAAACGTCTGTGATGAAAAAACGATTTATTTCAAAAATTTTACAAATTTTAAAAACACCCTAATAGCACCTCCACCACTTTAGTAAAAATCATTTGACATCATAATTCATATACCATAAATCATATGTCATACTAAATCATAGACCACATAGCATGTTTTTTTCTTTCCGGACATCCTAAAATGCGACCATAAAGATTCAGTTTCCGATTTTTCATCACACACTTTTCATTCATTCACTTGCAGCAAGCCACGCCTACAAAGATGGACCCTTCGTGATCATCCCTTAATTTCGCATGGTTCCCTTACCAGACGAGCGCACGGTCGCCTCCATTTCTCACTTTATCAGCAATCATTCTGTTAGCATGCGACGTTCACTCCCATTTTAGAGGCCCCGCCAGGCACAATAGACGTGGATATAAGACCCCCACAGACAATGCAATTCATCGTTAGACGACAATGAAATTCGTCTTCAGATCAATCTGACGATGGTATGGAACTGTAAAACAAATCGTCAACCATAAGTACATACACTGTACAATCAATGTGATGATCACAATATCGTCAGATCGATGTCGACTGATCGCAAGGTATATTGGGGGCTTTAGTTTTCACTTTACACATCTATTGTGTACCGATTATTGATCACATCACAACACATACGCAAGTGAGATACAATGGGCAACCTACTCTGGTATATCTCTGCTCTGTGGTACTAGTACGTAGCAGAGGCCGGTTATGTGCATTTTTAATATGGATGGTGTCAAAATGTCAAAATTTAAATGAATGTACTATTATTAAATATTATGTGAATGGCTAAGTTCATATCACACAACAGTTGGCATACTGTTGCCAATTTGTTTTATGAACTCTCTCCACTGAATTTTTGATGGACGCAACATGCTGTGAAAAATGTCATTTTCTCCATCACAAAAATTTCTCCGCTGGCTAGGACCAGCATATTATGACAATCCTGAAATGACACTCGCGCTGTCATATTCATACGATTTTTCGACAGTAGTCAGTTTTGAACTGGAAATTTGACAATTGATGGATGACTAGATGCGAGTGTAGTTCAGAACACAACATCGTGTTGCAATGCTGTTTCGATACTGTTGCCACAGCATGTTGCGATTCCGCTGTGTGTTATGAACTTAGCCATTGTAATGAAACTTAGACATATTGTTGCCTATGGCTATGATGTTGGTTATCATTGCCAATCAATATTTTTGCCCTCGGGTGTGCTTAAGGCGTCCAGAGGTGTGCTAACTGCGACTATAGAAATGTACTATTATTATCCTTTTCTGATGAGATTTCCAAATTCTATTATTTTTAGTTTTCTACGCTAGTAAAATGCCGCTTTTTAGTAAATTTTCATGTTTCTAAGTATAACGGTCTCGAAATGCAAGGGGGGGGGGGGGGGGAATTCGGATCACATATTTTTCCCTTTCCCTCTTTTCTCCTTTCTTCAAATTGGAAGAAAATTCCAAAAAATGGAATTTACTCGACGGTACCTTTCTTACGATACCCACTTGCCTATACCAAAAAAAAAAAATTCGACCTTCATTTCCCCTCTATGGGGACCTCCCCTTAAAGTTGACCTATTACTACGCATCGCTTTCTCCAAAGAATTATAGTACTTGTATATATTTCCACAAAATTTCATCCACGTAGCTTCAGCGGTTCGTGAGATATTTCATGGACAGACAGACGGACAGACGGATGCTTTGTAATGTGTGTCTTGTATTGGTGTCGGTCGCGCCGAAGGTACACACAGTTGCGAGTGTACCCGCGAAGATACTCGCGGGCACACTTGCAACTGGCTGTACCAGAGCAACCCGACCAATGGAGGCGTTCATAAAACACAGCGCACAGCGCTCATGTAGCATTGATGTTTTGTGAACGTAGCCATTTATGCCAATGACATATGATGGCATAGCGCCATCTCTGGAGCAGTACCGGCTCCACATTGGATTTCAAAGTGTCAACAGATGACAATTTGACCTTCGAAATGCCAATTGGAGTTTCGAAGGTCAAATTGTCATCTGACGTTTTGGATTGACGACGTGGAGTAGGCGCGTGTGAACGGGAAAAAATCGGGGAAATCTGAAACAAAAGGTATGTGATATATAGGATATATCCCGAAGTAAGGGACGTTAATGAGTTTTCGTGTTTAGGCAGAAAAAAAAAAAAAAATACGCCGGCCGGCAGGAACGCCGTCCGCTAAGCGAGAGCGGCCACAGAAAAAGAAGTTAACCCCCAAAGCGGACGGCGTGTCTGCCGGCCGGAGGCTGAGAGCTCATCCACCCAAAAAGAAGCACGGAGCGACATCAATTTGGCCAGAATAGCGCCACCAAATTCGGCCACGGAGCCGCCACCAATTTGGCAACGAGCGCCATCGTCGTCGGACGGAGCGCCACCACAAATCGGCAGCGAGCCGCACCAATTCGCGACAAATCATCGTCGTCGGACGGAGCCGCCACCAATTTGGCAACGAGCGCCATCGTCGTCGGACGGAGCGCCACCACAAATCGGCAGCGAGCCGCACCAATTCGCGACAAATCATCGTCGTCGGACGGAGCGCCACCACAAATCGGCAGCGAGCCGCACCAATTCGCGACAAATCATCGTCGTCGGACGGAGCCGCCACCAATTTGGCATCGAGCCGCCACAGAGTCTACATCCGTTATGATAAGGAAAGTACGATATTTCTTATAATTATGATAGTTCATATAAGTCGCCATTAATTTGACAACATATAGTGATGTCATTTTTGTTTGTGTATATACCCGGTCTCCCATTCAATGTGAGCTGCTATAAATATCAGAGGAGTTATGGCACACTCTACATGTTGGTGATATCCTTAGGTTTAAAAAAAAAAACAAAAGACATGGTGAAACACTGGAGTGGGGCGGAACATTTTTTTTTATATGAAAATCGGTTATTTCATATAAAATTTGGTAATAACATATTATGGCCCGGATTATGGAAATGGCCTAAAGTAAGAGTATAAGAAAAACAAACGGAGCTATTATTGAATGTTCGTATATTGCGGTAATCGGAAAACAAATTGTTGATAATTTGAGAAAAAAAACAGCAGATTGGGTTGCTGTTATGTCGTTGAACAGAATAATTGGATTACAAATTTAGAAACGATTTTTTCTTATTAATCATTCTATTCTATTTACGATAATGTATAATACGATTTTAATAGAGAATATCAGTATGGATATTAGCACGGTTTTTGGCACAGTTTGAAAATTGAATTGATCAATTCAATCCGTTCGGTAGCTTTTGAGAAAAAGAAAAATAAATTGCCAAAACCATAACCTTGCAGTAAGAGCATATTTCTGTCCACGCTTCATAGAGAATCTAGTGTGATTGCTAGCTTCAAAAGTTAATTAAAACATTTTCCATTGTCGAAAAAAAAATGTAGAGCTTATATCGTTATATGTAGGATAGGAATTAGTTTGCATAGAAAGAAAAGAATAGACTAAAAATGAAAATAATAAATGATATGAATACTTTTGATTAAACAGATATTTTGCTTCCTGGGCCAGTAAGGGCACTTCTCTAATCCACTCTCGGCGCGCCGTGTTCGTCGTTTCGCGAAGGGGGTTGGGCAATAATGCGCGGCCCAACCCAAGGTTAGGGGAGGGAGCGCGGAGCCCCATCGCCATCAGGGGGTTCCCGTGCTAGAGGCAGGGACTTAGGGATTTTTCGCGGTCAACTTTTTTTTTTATATCCTGTGAGGGAATCCCGTATTGGATTGTCAATCGGGTAGACGCGTGATTTTTTTTTGTAGCGATGCGAGGCAGGCTAATTCACCATAACCCCGCCCCCACTACCGACAGCTGAGCTAGTGTCGAGCACGCGTCAACTGAATTCAGTCTGAGAAGATATTGGCACTTAGGTGTCCCGGCAGGTCTGAACGACCAGCCTGAATCTTCGTCCTCGGTTGAGGGTCACCTCAACTATCACAGAATATTACAAATGGCGCCCAACGTGGGGCCGAATAATTTACCGTTAGGGTGATTTCGGTCACCCTAGGACCTCATTCCATCTTGAGGTCCAATTATCGGTCCCACTGCCGGAGTTTGACAGCTTTTGAGGTTTCATCCTCACTTTAGTGCTGCACGCACACAGGGACTTCCAAACTCCGGCTATATTTTTTTTTTGCTCTTTTTTTCGATAAAATCCTTATCCAATCCATGTAGAGTACCTTATCCCTGTAGAGTAGGTTTTCCCATCCCCACCTATCCCCCAACAGGCAGTGCCTACGTTGTGTTTGTATAAGGATGCTTTTGCATCGTGGGCAAGGCGTTCGACCAAAGGGACTCTTTGGAACTACCGGAATCGGGAGTTTACTCCCGATCTCCAATCCGGGTCCCTCGTTCGTCTTCCCACCTTTGTGTGTAGGCACTGACCTTCTATAGCTCTTTTTCTACGGCAAGTCGGAGGTCTGGACTCGTCTTTGCCCTGCCTATCCTGTTTCGACGGTCAACGGAATAGGGGAACTGCATTTTACAGGCGTTTACGCCTGTAAAATGACTCCAACTTCCTGAAACCTATGAACAGAATAGGTAGCGTATCGACAGGAAATGACCCCGAACTTATTCCCACATTTTTCTGTTACACATATTTTCTCTTGGCCGACGGAATTTCTTTTCGTTTCGGCGTCTAGCACGTTTTTTTTTATGATGAAGATGCCATTCTGAGAGTGGAAGAGAGGAAGAGTCCGAAAGGTTTCAGGAAGCAAAACTTAACCATAAATCCTTTTTTTTTTTCTCAATATCGTTTCGCGAAGTGCGCCTTTATACCTTGTCGAGTATCGCGTTTTTTCATTTTTTTTTATCATAGCGGTATAATGTTTTTTTTTCGTGCTTACGCTAAATTTTAAAACTAAATACCAAATTCTTAAGACTAAAATAGGTTGTTGTAGCATATTACAATGCCACTGAACCACACTCCACCCCCAATAGGACAAGGAAGGGGAGCTGCGCCAAAACCGAGCAATATGGTGACCCGATCAAGGTCCCAGGCGCAGCTCAACCCTGACGCGGAAGAATTTCCGCCAGCGGAGCTGCTGGAGGTTGCGCCGGTCGAAGAGCAAACATCTCGGGACCCGCAACCACCAGCGCAGCAACTGCCGCAAAATGGAGCAGGGGAAGGGCGTGCGTCCTACCCCGGGCAGGGCCATCCACCAACTTATGGCTGGGGTCACCAACAGCCCCAACTGCAACAACCAACCGCTTGGGGATGTGGACCACAAGAACAGCCCCCGCAAGAAATAATTACGGATGTCTGGGGTTCGTATCCTGGATGGGGTTTGCCACCACAGGGGTGGGGGCAACAACAGCCACCTCCACAACAACAACAACGACCCCCTTGGTGGAATCACCCACCACCACCTTGGTGGGGCCAGAAACCACCGGCCTGGTGGGGCGCAAAGCCTCCAGCCTGGTGGGGTCAAAATAGGCCATCTCCCCCAGCACCCACCACACAGGCAATTTCCCCTGCATCGCCGCGCTCAGACCAGGGAGCGGTCAGCAGGCCCCCAAAAGCAGACACAGTTAGGACGCCGGTGCAGTCTTTTGGCGATCAGTTTCCGCAAGGAATCGATGAATCCTTGCAGAAACTGATCGACCTAGAATGCGCTCGGCGTATCTCTGCCATGGGCTTGGACAACACTCCCCGGGTATCGACTGCACGAGCTGACCCAGTGGAGCGTCGACACCAGCCGGCTGCCTCCTCAGCGACAATACCGGCACACCATATCCACCGTACAATCCAGGAATGGGGTTTAAAATTCCAAGGGACCGCGGTCGACGAATTCATTCGTCAGGTGGAGTTGTTCACCGACCGCACCCTTGGAGGGGACTTTGACAGGGTGTGCCTCTATGCCCACCTCTTCTTCGCTGGGGATACAGCCGAGTGGTTCCGACACTTTGCTGCCAGCTCGCGCAACCGATACACTTGGGAGTCGTTGCGAGCTGCTCTTCGTCAACAGTATATGGACCCCTACGACGATGACGACATCATGGAAATGATGCGTCATCGTCTACAGAGGGAGGGACAGCCTTTCGACGAGTTCCTGAAGGAGATCCGCCAGCTAAACAATCGCATGCGGGACCCTCTATCAGACCGGGAGTTGACGAGGATAGTGAAGAGAAACCTTCGGGAAGACGTAGGTCGCTCAGCACTCCATGTAAAATTCGCCAACTTGCTGGATTTGCGAGAATTTGTTCGAGACTTGGAAAATTATAACGAGCGTATGACTTCCCGACGTTCCCTTCACTACCCTCGTCAAGTCTCGCGTCCTAGGGTAGCGGAGCTTGATAGAGATGATTCTCCTTCAACACTAGACGTGCAACCAGGCATAGCAGCACTGCATGCTAATTCCACCTGCTGGAATTGCCAAAGGCCCGGACATTCCTACGCAGACTGCCGGGAGGAACTGAGGGTGTTTTGCTTTGGATGCGGAGCTCCGGGTGTGGTTAAACCGCAATGCGAACGGTGCGCACTTCAAAAAAACTACGCGCGCAGGAAACCTCAACACCAGCAGAGGTCTTCCAAAGAGGTTCAGACCGAACAGACCTCCTCCGAGATGCCGCGGTAAAATTGCAACCGCCCCCGCAGAGTTCCGCTCCAAAGTGGAACGGCTTCGAGCCTCCTGCACAGTCTGCGTCGGAACCCTCCGACACGCCTTCTTCCCCTGACACGTCTCTTACCACGGATTTGTCCTTCTTACCTGACTTGCCTTTTTCACCGGACGCATCTAATCCCCTGAATGCGGATGCAGAGACACAAACTTGTGTCCCGAGCAAGCGGCTGTCATGCAGATCTACCGATCTATCAGCCACGGAGAACGCGGCAGTTAGGATTTTGAAATCTTGCCCTTCCACCACAAAAACCAGACCCCCAAACCAAGTGGTACCGAAGTCGGACCCCACTCACTTTAGCTTCAGACCACTACATGAGCGACAGAAAGATTACTTGGCAGCTCGACAACGAATTTTCGGTGCCGAAGAAATCCAGCCTCGTCGACCAAAACGTTCCACGTTGCGGTGCCGGCGATTCTGGAATAAGGTGCTGGCAAATCGTCGTCGATACTGCGAAGTGATCCTTCCGGACGTCCCGAAAGACGATATTCGGCCTTACGCCGCCGTCACACTGCTCGGGCAAACAGTGAGTGGGTTGGTCGACACAGGTGCATCCTGTAGCGTTATTGCTTCCAACTTTGCAGAAGCGGTTTTGAAGGATAGCCGTTATCCCTGGGATAAGTTTAGGCTGGGAGTTACCACCGCTGATGGTACGTGCCATACAGCCAAAGGTAAAATCCAGGCGAAAGTCACGTTTCGTGGACGAACAAAAACTCTCGAGTTTTTGTTAATGCCAACTCTCAGTCAGAACTTATACCTAGGGGTCGATTTTGTCCGGAGTTTCGACTTGGCTCCTGATCTATTTGCTCCGTCTCAACAGATATCGGAATTATTGTCCGATGACCCTGCGGCGACAGTCAGTCAACATTCACTGACAGCTGCTCAACAAATGCGACTCAATACCACCATTTCAATGTATCCGTCTTTCGCCAAGGAGGGCTTAGGGCGTACGAATGTCATCTCGCACGCCATCGACGTCGGAAACAACAAACCGATCAAGCAGAGACATTTCCCTGTCTCTCCCGCCGTCGAAAAGCTCCTCTATAAGGAGGTTGATCGGATGCTTGAAATGGGGGTTATTGAGGAGTCGCAGAGTGCGTGGTCATCACCAGTCACCTTAGTGGTCAAACCCAATAAGGTTCGCATGTGCCTGGACGCACGAAAGGTCAATGCGGTGACTTTGAAGGATGCTTACCCCCTGCCGCTCATCGATGGGATTTTGAGCCGCCTCCCCAAGGCTGAGTTCATCACGAGCTTAGACTTGAAGGATGCGTTTTGGCAAATTCCCCTCGATGAAGCGTCGAAGGATAAGACAGCCTTCACTGTCCCCGGCAGGCCGTTGTACCAGTTTGTGACCATGCCTTTTGGCCTTTGTAATGCGCCACAAACGATGCAACGCCTAATGGACCGCGTGATTCCAGCGCACTTGAAGAACCAGGTGTTTGTCTACTTAGATGATCTGTTGCTGATCTCGACAACTTTCGACGAACATTTGTTGCTGCTGCAGGAAGTTGCACTGTGTCTTCGTAAGGCAGGACTAACAATAAATGTTGAGAAGAGCAACTTTGTCATGACCCATGTTCGATACTTGGGACATATAATCGGTAACGGCACCATCAGGACCGATTCCAGCAAAGTGGAAGCAATAGCCGACTTCCCTAGACCATCGACTACCAAACAACTTCGCCGCTTCTTAGGAATGTGCGGCTGGTACCATAGGTTTGTACCCAACTACGCTTCCGTTTCGTCCCCGCTGACAGACATGCTACGGAAAGGCCGTGGTTTCGTCTGGACCGAAGAAGGACTCCTGGCATTTAAAGCACTGAAAGACTGTTTAGCAAGGGCACCTGTGTTACACAGCCCTGACTTCGCGCGGCCGTTTGCCATCCAATGTGACGCAAGTCAACATGGCATCGGCGCTGTGCTAACACAGACAACCGATGACGGTTCGGAAGTGCCCATTGCATATATGTCCAGGAAGCTTAATTCGGCCCAACGAAACTATACGGTGACCGAACAAGAATGTCTGGCAGCGGTGACGGCGGTCAAAAAGTTCCGGGCCTACGTGGAAGGCCAAGAGTTCTCCATTATAACTGACCATGCTTCGCTGAAGTGGCTGATGAGTCAGTCAGATCTGCAGGGCAAGTTGGCCAGGTGGGCGTTGAAGCTGCAGGGCTTCCGCTTCACCATCCTGCACCGTAAAGGCAGTCAACATGTTGTGCCCGACACTCTGTCTCGAGTCTACGGTGCAGAATCTCTGTCGGTACAGGGTCCTTTCGAGAGCTCGGTCGAAATCGACCTGAGCTCCCCACACTTCCGCTCTCCGGAGTATAAGGACTTGGCAGATCGCGTCGACTCAAATCAACAACTGGTGCCGGATCTGAAAACGGTAGATGGATTCGTGTACAGACGTAGTGAGTACGCGAGCGGAAACGAAGTACAAGAGCAGCAGGCCTGGAAACTATGGGTTCCAGAAGAGCTTACGGCTGACTTAATCAAGCGCGCACACGAGCACCCGCTATGTGCGCACGGAGGAGTATCAAAAACGCTGCAACGTCTAAGGGTCTTATTCTTTTGGCCCAACATGGCCAAAGACGTCAGCGAGTTTGTCTCCTCCTGTAGCTTGTGCAAGCAGACGAAAGCTCCCAACCAAAGTCTCCGACCGCCTATCCAAAACCACTTCGTTTCCGATCGCGTCTTTCAACGCCTGTACATGGATCTATTGGGTCCGTTTCCTCGATCCAAGTCAGGCAACATAGGAGCCATCGTGCTAGTCGACCATCTGTCTAAGTTCACTTTCGTTGAGCCAATCCGGAAGTTTACCGCAGAGATTCTGACCAGTTGGCTCGAAAACAGAGTGTTCCATGTTTTCGGGGTCCCAGAGTCCATTGTGACGGACAATGGGCAACAATTTAAGGCGAACGTCTTTAACTCGATGTTGGAACGATACGGAGTGCAGCATTTATACACGGCGGTATACTCGCCCCAAGCTAATGCTTCAGAGCGCGTGAATCGCTCTATTGTGGCTGCCATACGGGCGTATATTCATCCATCCCAGCGGGACTGGGATGGAAGGATATCCCAAATAAATTGTGCACTCCGATCGTCCCATCACGCATCTATTAAAGCGTCACCTTACTTTGTTGTATTCGGGCAAAACATGGTCACACATGGTCACACATTCGAGCTCCTCCGAAAACTTCACCTTCTTGGAGGGGACACCGAGGTTTTTTCCCCGCATGATAAGATGCTTATTCTCCGACAGCAGGTACAACAAAATTTGAAATCGGCTTTCAGCAAGTATTCAAGCCACTACAACCTCCGTTCGCGACAAATTGAATTCCAGCCTGGAGAAGCAGTGTTCAGGCGGAACTTTGCCCAGAGCAATGCCGCCGCCCACTACAACTCGAAGCTGGACTTCAAATTTGTCAAATGCAAGGTTGTCAAGAAAGTCGGTAACCACCGGTACCTGCTGTCCGACGAAAAAGGAAAAGAGATGGGCATCTATCATGCAAAAGACATGCGGCGCTGACGTTCCTCCCGGTCTTAGGTCCCCAAACAACACTATACGCCTCAGGTCTCTTTTTGGCTGCAGGCAGAAAAAAAGAGACCTGTACTGTAATGTGTGTCTTGTATTGGTGTCGGTCGCGCCGAAGGTACACACAGTTGCGAGTGTACCCGCGAAGATACTCGCGGGCACACTTGCAACTGGCTGTACCAGAGCAACCCGACCAATGGAGGCGTTCATAAAACACAGCGCACAGCGCTCATGTAGCATTGATGTTTTGTGAACGTAGCCATTTATGCCAATGACATATGATGGCATAGCGCCATCTCTGGAGCAGTACCGGCTCCACATTGGATTTCAAAGTGTCAACAGATGACAATTTGACCTTCGAAATGCCAATTGGAGTTTCGAAGGTCAAATTGTCATCTGACGTTTTGGATTGACGACGTGGAGTAGGCGCGTGTGAACGGGAAAAAATCGGGGAAATCTGAAACAAAAGGTATGTGATATATAGGATATATCCCGAAGTAAGGGACGTTAATGAGTTTTCGTGTTTAGGCAGAAAAAAAAAAAAAAATACGCCGGCCGGCAGGAACGCCGTCCGCTAAGCGAGAGCGGCCACAGAAAAAGAAGTTAACCCCCAAAGCGGACGGCGTGTCTGCCGGCCGGAGGCTGAGAGCTCATCCACCCAAAAAGAAGCACGGAGCGACATCAATTTGGCCAGAATAGCGCCACCAAATTCGGCCACGGAGCCGCCACCAATTTGGCAACGAGCGCCATCGTCGTCGGACGGAGCGCCACCACAAATCGGCAGCGAGCCGCACCAATTCGCGACAAATCATCGTCGTCGGACGGAGCCGCCACCAATTTGGCAACGAGCGCCATCGTCGTCGGACGGAGCGCCACCACAAATCGGCAGCGAGCCGCACCAATTCGCGACAAATCATCGTCGTCGGACGGAGCGCCACCACAAATCGGCAGCGAGCCGCACCAATTCGCGACAAATCATCGTCGTCGGACGGAGCCGCCACCAATTTGGCATCGAGCCGCCACAGAGTCTACATCCGTTATGATAAGGAAAGTACGATATTTCTTATAATTATGATAGTTCATATAAGTCGCCATTAATTTGACAACATATAGTGATGTCATTTTTGTTTGTGTATATACCCGGTCTCCCATTCAATGTGAGCTGCTATAAATATCAGAGGAGTTATGGCACACTCTACATGTTGGTGATATCCTTAGGTTTAAAAAAAAAAAACAAAAGACATGGTGAAACACTGGAGTGGGGCGGAACATTTTTTTTTATATGAAAATCGGTTATTTCATATAAAATTTGGTAATAACATATTATGGCCCGGATTATGGAAATGGCCTAAAGTAAGAGTATAAGAAAAACAAACGGAGCTATTATTGAATGTTCGTATATTGCGGTAATCGGAAAACAAATTGTTGATAATTTGAGAAAAAAAACAGCAGATTGGGTTGCTGTTATGTCGTTGAACAGAATAATTGGATTACAAATTTAGAAACGATTTTTTCTTATTAATCATTCTATTCTATTTACGATAATGTATAATACGATTTTAATAGAGAATATCAGTATGGATATTAGCACTGTTTTTGGCACAGTTTGAAAATTGAATTGATCAATTCAATCCGTTCGGTAGCTTTTGAGAAAAAGAAAAATAAATTGCCAAAACCATAACCTTGCAGTAAGAGCATATTTCTGTCCACGCTTCATAGAGAATCTAGTGTGATTGCTAGCTTCAAAAGTTAATTAAAACATTTTCCATTGTCGAAAAAAAAATGTAGAGCTTATATCGTTATATGTAGGATAGGAATTAGTTTGCATAGAAAGAAAAGAATAGACTAAAAATGAAAATAATAAATGATATGAATACTTTTGATTAAACAGATATTTTGCTTCCTGGGCCAGTAAGGGCACTTCTCTAATCCACTCTCGGCGCGCCGTGTTCGTCGTTTCGCGAAGGGGGTTGGGCAATAATGCGCGGCCCAACCCAAGGTTAGGGGAGGGAGCGCGGAGCCCCATCGCCATCAGGGGGTTCCCGTGCTAGAGGCAGGGACTTAGGGATTTTTCGCGGTCAACTTTTTTTTTTATATCCTGTGAGGGAATCCCGTATTGGATTGTCAATCGGGTAGACGCGTGATTTTTTTTTGTAGCGATGCGAGGCAGGCTAATTCACCATAACCCCGCCCCCACTACCGACAGCTGAGCTAGTGTCGAGCACGCGTCAACTGAATTCAGTCTGAGAAGATATTGGCACTTAGGTGTCCCGGCAGGTCTGAACGACCAGCCTGAATCTTCGTCCTCGGTTGAGGGTCACCTCAACTATCACAGCATATTACAGCTTGACCGATTTCATAAGGGTTTTGTTTTTACTATAAAACCCTAAAAATAAACTCGCAGTATAAGGAACAAACTCTAATCTTTTATTCATTTGTTAAACTGTGAGAAATATGGACAGTAAATTCAATTTAACAAAACCATTTGGTAAGTATTACACGATATAGGCCCGTTTTCTTTCTTTTGAATGTCTGGTTAAACTGCTAGTTAGTTATTCGGGACACTAGATTTAACCTTAGCGTATGTTACGCTCAAAATATAGGGTCTTTCATTAAGCACTTCCTATCTTTAAATTTAAATAAAACAAAGTGTGTGTGAGATATCATCGAAACTTTTTATTCGTTTGAAAGGCCTATCGATGACATTATGTATGGAATATAACATCCTGTAAATGTCCGCCGCGGCTTCGCTGGGTGGCGCGCATCCGAAGTGTCCAATTTTCCATGACTCTGGCGCATAAATCAGGCTGAATTTGACCGATGGCATGGGTTATGTTGTCTTTGAGGGCCGTTGTGGTTGGTGGCTTATTCGCATAGACCTGTGACTTAAGAAAACCCCACAAGAAAAAGTCCAACGGGGTCAAATCGCACGATCTCAGTGGCCAGTTCACATCACCTCCACGTGAGATGACCATGCCCCCCAAATCGTTCGTGCAGAATGTCCAATGTGGCATGAGCTGTGTGGCACGTAGCGCCGTCCTGTTGAAACCACATGTCGTTGGTGTCTATTTCATCCAATTTAGGCCAAAAGAAGCTGGTAATCATCGACCTATAGCGCTCGCCGTTAACGGTAATTGCCTGGCCAACGTCGTTCTGAAAGAAATATGATGACGCTGCCAGCACAAAATCCACACCAAACAGTGACTTTTTCGGGATGCATTGGACGCTCTTGGATCCCATGTGGATTGGTATCGTCCCAAATTCGACAATTTTGTTTGTTGACGTACCCATTCATCCAGAAATGGGCCTCATCCGTGAAGATGATTTTTCGATGAAAATTACGATCAGTTTCCAACTGCTCCAGAGCTTATTCAGCAAAAACACGTCGCTGTCTATGGTCGTTTATCTCCAGCTCCTGGGTAAGTTGAATTTTCTACGGGTGCAGGCCCAAGTCACGACGCAAAATTCGCCTAGTTGTAGTCTGCGAAAGGCCTAGTTCTTGTGAGCGACGCGAAATCGACTGCCTCGGATTCTCTGGCACACTCTCACGGACAGCGGTGATGTTTTCGGCAAATCTTGCGTTTCGTTGTCGTACGGATGTTGGTTGATTGTTTACTGAACCAGTGGACTCAAATTTATTCACCACACTACGAATAGTCCTCTCGGTAGGACGATTTACGATACCGTAAAATGGTCGAAGCGCGCGGAACGTTGCCCGAACAGAACACTCATTTTGATAAAACAATTTTATCATTTGCACGTGTTGTTGAACGCTATATCCGTTCATGGTGATTTGCCGAAACAGACTGAATAAATAACAGCTAGTTCCACAGATATGACTTCAACAATATGCCCGCTATCAACTGTCGAAGTTCGGAAGTCTCTATTGCAAGACCCTTTATGATAATGCGGTAGAAAATCAGCTTATTTATACTTATAGGGAATAATAACTCGGCTATCATCGCTTGGCTATTATCGTAGTTGTTAGCATTGAAACGGGAAAACACTATACCGCTTCATGTGCCGATAAATAGTGAGTGTTTTAGGTCATTATCTTACAGTTGCACATTTTCATGCCTAATTTAATAAGAATATATCTAAAACGTGGAAAATTACCAAAAGACAACAACTTTGCCAAAATAAAACTTCATGTAATGTCTCTGTATTAAAAATACCAACTCAGTTTTAACAATTGAAAGAACACTATAACAATCATCAATTGAAACTCAACTTGAAGATTCAAACTGCCACAGCAAACCCCAAACGATTGTTGCCCATGTCGAATTCGGTGTAATATTTGCCCAAGAATACATCACCCAAAATCCACTGAGGTGTACTGTCCGTTTCATAGCTCGAGCTCTGATTTTCTCCACTGTCGGCACCCATCGAAGGATTCGCTCCGAATCCGGACAGGCAAATTGTCTGACCATCGGCAGTGAGCTGAAAACCAACCAAAACGGAAGAGTTCAGAAAACCTGAATAACCGGAATATTTAGTTCGCCTACCTGCAAAATGTAGTCTGATCCACTTAGTGGGAAGCTGGTGCCACCGATGTTGAATGTAATGACAGGCAGACTCTGGACTGAGTCACACGAAACAAAGTAATCGCCACTGCTAGGATCCTGTTGGGCACCAATCAATTGGTGGATATCTGAAATGACATTGGCTGGGCCAGTGATTTGGCTAGTGCCGGTGTCAGCGATAGCCTGGCAGCCATTCTGGCAGAACTCATAGTCTAAAATCGTTCCATACGACATCTGGAACTGCCAGTATCCTTCCAAATCAACGGGGACATAGGTAAAGGTTCCTGAAAGAAGAACATGCTATTTTTCCAGGCTTTTTCAATCCAAATATCTTTATTAGATTATCAACTTACCACTATAGTAGGTAGGATCAGATCCTCCAAAAATAAT
Source organism: Chloromyia formosa (assembly GCA_964017055.1). Lineage (NCBI taxonomy): Eukaryota > Metazoa > Arthropoda > Insecta > Diptera > Stratiomyidae > Chloromyia > Chloromyia formosa. Next base: position 64,295,061 of record OZ024817.1, read on the forward strand.
TTCTCCGCCATCTGAGTCGCTGGCATCGCGATTCAAGTAGACCGAGAACACTGGACTCGTAATGAGTCCTTGTGAATACATATTGTAAAACACGGGTGTTACACTGTCCTCGGAAATGGTGTTGTAGCCTAAGCCAAGAACACCGTCGAACTGAGTGTCCTGGAAGAATGAAGCAAGGGTTGTTGCTTCTGCGAATAGCTGATTGTTAACGGTCATTCCTGCAACTGTCACGGAATCTTGCGAAAGAAATCCCGTCAGGCTGCCAGTACCATATTGAATTTGGAAGGGTTCTCCGTTTGACACATAGGTAGACGACATACTATGATTGTAAGTCTCATGGGTAGCTACAAGTGGGTGATTAGAATTAAAATAATAATATTGTAGTAAAATTAAAAAATTGCTGTGAACACGAATTTATTACAGCATGCTGAGGACTGGCACAATACTGAGGGTATCCAGAGATTTGATGATCCTGTGTCGAACAACACCAAGAATGGTTGAGCAGGTGTTCCAATGGAAATTTCTCCATAATATTGGTTCTGAGGAAGAAGGTGCGTATGGTGAATAAATCATTAAAAGGATTCTCCATTTTTTCTTACATCATATGAGTTGGATAGCGGCTCCACTCCAGCAGATGATTGGTAGTCGAAACTTGTTTCAACAATACGACGTCTAGGTACTTGTTGTTTCTTCAGTTTAAAGCTAAAATAGTAAAAGTAAAATTTTGTCAATACTAGACTGATTCCAGTAATTTAAATCTGTGGATGATTGATATGGATCAATTGCTTCGGGTTTAATAAAAAGTACTGTATAATGAAAAATCTAGTGAACCGATATAACCGTAATGAAAAAATCTAGTGAACCGAAACAAAGTGAATACAGTGAAACCTGTTTCCTCACGAACAAGTTTCTGAAACAGTCACTTACAAAACGTTGTAAATTAAAAATAAACCCATATTTGTTTTTTATTTTTTTTACGATTTTTTCAACAGTTAATTGGCCCCTACAACATTAATCCTATCATCAGTATTCCTCACAATGATATTGACATAGGCTAATAGAGATTTCGATTGACACACATTGGCGGATGCGGATTATCGGGCCAGAGAGAGAGAGAGAATCACTATCTTCACTCTCTAGTACGCTTTCCCCAAGAGACTGCGTTTACACCGACTATCTCTGACTTGGGCCATCTAACAAACAACCAAGGACAACAATGTTACATCAAACATCCAGTCCAGGTATTGGAGTATCACAAACACCAATCGAGTCACTCTATGTTGGGTACCAAGGCATCGGGCATTCATGGCAGCGATTGGATTGCGACAATCCAAAGATCTTATTAACCTCTATGGTTTCACAGAAACTAGTCGCTAGGATATACCGGATTCGAGGTTAATCGTTGGTTACCTCACAGGACACCACTGGGTGAGATATTACTTAAACACATGGGTCTGTCCACTGAGACGGAATTCCAACTTTGCCTGAAGGACATTGAATCCACCAAACATCTTTTCTCCGAATGTCCCACGGTTGCTCGCTCCAGGCAAATGGTTTTTTTAGATTCTATCGTGAGCTCCGGTGTCATTAAGAGTGCTGCTACAAAGGAACTACTGGTTGGTTGAGGGTTTTGGGTTAAACGGCCCCTATACGCTCCATATTTTGGTGCAATATTGGCATGCACAAACTGATATTGAGTGTCTAGGGGCTATATTGCGTTCATTCCATTATGGTATTTCTCTTATGCAAGAGCTCTGGTAAGTAAAAAAGCTCTGAATAATCAAAAGACTAAAGGTAAGCAATGCTTGGCTAATCTATGATACCAATGCGACAAGAACTCGGGTTTATGTCATCGTGAGGAAAAGCATTACGCACATTTCCCTTTCAGAATTGACCAGCACCGATCTCGTGGGCTTGAAAATGCCCCTAATTCCGCACGTTCCTATGGGAGTGAGTCGTTCGGCCCAACCAAAAAATGATTTGGCTTGATGGTGTGTGGCGACGTTTATAGGCAAAATCGTGTAAATGGCCGTATTTCTAAGAAAAAACACTAACTCCGATCCAATGTGACACTTGTTGAATATTTTGCATCCGGGAAAGCGAGAGAATGGCGAGAATCTGATTCCAAATCATGTCGACCTTTAGAAGGTGAATTGACCGGAAAACATTTAGGACTCGATTTCCCATATTATCGTCTCTAGCCGGAATACATATTGCTTCCAACCCACGCACAATCCACATCACTTTGTTCTTGTAAAATGTGCTACTATATGCCCGGGACTTAAGGTCGAGATAAAGTTTGAAGGACCTACATACCGGGTATCGACACAAATAAAATACGACTTCAATATACATTGCATATACTCGTGCAGACAATGAATGGACGATAGGTAGAGCAAGGCTGAGAGGAAGACCCACTCCATAAACGACTTCAAGACAAGCTCAGAACTCTTGGGTGCTGGTGTCCTTCATCCCCCACTCACCCCACAAGTGACGTCACAATTATGGAAATTTGCAAAAAAGATACCTCATGCTCGTTTTGATCCTGCTGAACTCATCGGAATTTCCAAAATGTTCCTAAATATCTACAGCACTCCTCAAAGTACTTCAAGACAAGCTCAGAACTCTTGGGTGCTGGCGTCCTCCATCCGCCACTCACCTCTAAAGTGACATCACAAGTATGAAAATTTGAATAAAATACACCACACTCATTTTGATTCTGCTGAACTTATCGGAATTTCCATAATCTTCGTAAATTTCTACAGCACTCCTTAAAGGACCCCAGCCAATACAAGCACAGAACTCTTAGGCGCTGCTGCCCTTCATCCCCCACTCACCACACAAGTGACAACGCAAATATGAAAATAAAAAAAAATACTCCACACTCGCTTTGACACCGCTAAACTCACCGAAATTTCCATAATCTTCATAAATTTTCATAGCACCTTATAAACAACTTCAAAGTAAGCTCAGAACTCTTGGGTGCTGGTGCCCACTCATCCCACAAGTGACGTCACAATTACGAAAATTGGAAAAAAAATATCCCACACTCGCTCTGACACCGCCAAACTCACCGGAATTTCCAAAATCTTCATAAGTTTCCATAGCACTCCATAAACGACGTCAAGATAAGCTCAGAAGCCCTGGGTGCTGGTGTCCTTCATCCCCCACTCACCCGTAAAGTGACGTCACAAGTATGAACATTTAAAAAAAAAATCCTACACTCGCTTTGATCCTGCCGAAATCATCGAAATTCCTAAAATCTTCATAAGTTTTTGTAACACTCCATAAACGGCTTCAAGGCAAGCTCAGAACTTCTGGGTGCTGGTGTCCTCCATCCCCCACTCAAATATTGGCTTTGACACTACATAACTCATCGGAATTTTCTACATAGATTTCGATAGCACTACATGAACGACTTCAATAGCTCAGAACTTTCGGGTCCTGGCGTCCTTCATCCCCGACTCACCCCTAAAACGACCACAGGTATGAAAATTTGAAAAATTACCAAAACAAGCGTATTTCTTTCTTTCTTTAGATTTTCATAATTATGGCGTCACTTGTGGGGTGAGTGGGGGATGGAGGACACCAGCCAGCACCCATGAGTTATGAGCTTGTCTTGAAGTCATTTATGAAGATTTTGAAAATTCCGATGAGTTCGGCAAAATTAGCGAGTGTGGCGTTTTGTTTTCTCAAATTTTCATAATTTTGACGTCACTTCTGGGGTGAGTGGGGGATGGAGGACACCAGCACCCAAGAGTTCAGAGCTTGTCTTGAAGTTCCTTAAGGAGTGCTGTAGAAGCTTATGAAGATCTTGAAAATTCCGATGAATTCGATAGTGTCAAAGTGGGTATATAGTATTTTTTCAGATTTTCATCCCTATGACGTCATTAAAGGGGTGAGTGGGGGTGCGTAGGTTACCACAACCTGATAATTCTTGACCGTTATGGGGATTTTTGATTTATGAGACAGATTGAAACTTGATTCGTTTAATGGGAACTAACCCGCATTGGTCAAAGTGCATATCGTCAGGTTGCAACCTCTAAATTTAATTATTTTTTATAAAAATTTTTATTTTTGTAGAATCAGTCAGGAACTCTAGAACTCTTTATTGTCCATTGACTTTAAGCGTTGGAACTATTTTTGCATGATAAACGGATGCAGGTGAAATTAGCACCCAAAAATATAATTATTAAAAAGAACCACTGAACCACTCGCCGCACCCCTTCGAGAGCTGCAAGGAACTCTTGAAGAATTCCAACTTTTTTAAACAGTGGGTGCCAACTTCCTGGGAATGAGAGGAAGACCTAGAGCTCATTGGAAGGGCTCAGTATATGCGAATGCCGAGCAACTGTTAGGCTCCCTAAATTTGAAGACGCAGTCACTGGACCGAGGCAATTGGAGAATAGCGACCCCGACGTCAGGCTGTGGAGCCACAATGATAATGATACTCGTAATAATATTAAGTGTCTGTGGTGCAGTGGCTTACTACGTAGGGTAACGCCAGTATTATACAGCATCACGAGGCAAGTGTACAATTTGTAGGCACTAGTTTTAGTTGGAGTAATCAAAAAGTTCTAAATCATCATATTAAAGAATCACACAATTCCTACCGAACAAGTTCACTATTCGCCACGGCCACTATGCACAGGGCTAGCACAACAAATTTAAACATTTTCGACTTTTTTTCTTTAGTTAATTCTAGAAATTTACAGTATCCACCTCAGTACTGTGCCAATTAAAACTGAATGGTGTTCGTATCTTAGATCGGTTTATTTTATAACTGCGGATAATGGATGGGTCTGGACTGTTTATCAATTTTCAATTTATAATACAATTGATTTAAAGATATCGTTAAAATGTTAAATCGGAAATGTGTCTAGATATAAATTGGCTGAGTCAAGGCAGGAGATTTGATAGAAATAAACAATACTCGTATAATGGAAATCTAAAAAACTAATGGTAAATTAACTAATACATTTCAGATGAGTAGGTATGCCAACTATCCCGGCGAAGGGTTCGAAAACCGAATAGTTCAAGGGACCTTTCGGCGGAATAGCTGGGATATCCATTTTATATTTATATATTATTTATACAAACACCAACACATTTTTAGACTTATCTTTGTTTTTGAATCATTGCTTGTGTGAAAAAACCCAAAGAAAACATTAAAACGTCCGAAAAAAAATATAAAACGGATGTGTCACAAAAAATTAACAAGGTGTCAAGGTAACAATGATGGATGAGGTTCAATAGAAGTATTGATTTGTGAATCAGATGTTTCGCGTTCTTCATTAGATGTGATAATACCGTCAACGACAGATAATACTGAACGGGGATTTTTTTTAAGAAATCTATAGGTAATTTAATACTTTGCCCTTATGAATTTAGTTATCGCCACTTGTGACCTTCCGAACAACCGATCCAACCGCCCAGCGTTGCCAGATCTACTGATTTATCAGTATTCTACTGATTTTTGACCAGAAAAATATTCATACTGATTTCTACGGATTTACTGCCCTCGACTGATTTAATACTGATTTTTATTTTACGTAAACTTACAAATAGCCCTCATATACTATGCGATCCGTCGTCAGATCGATTTGACGATATTGTGATCATCAGATTGATTGCACCGTGTATGCGCCTATTGGTGGCGAATTTTTTGACAGTTTCATATAATTTTGATCGTCATATATTTTGTAGCGATGCGATCCATCGTTAGATCGATCTGACGATGAATCGCAAAGTCTATGGCGGGTCTTACCCTGTGCTATAATGTGTTATTTAACCCGTATCAAGCAACCTTATTCAATTTCAAAATTTTAACCGATCGTGAGATCATTTGAAACGCTTGTGAATGCACTTTTAAAATTCACAGAGATACTATAATCTCCCAAAAACAACTCTGTTGCAAAAAATTTCCCGCCAAAAAAAAAACCTCACCAGCCGCAGAAAGGATTGATATGAAAATAATTCCGCCAAAGTACTCATAGCTTTGCGCCTCCTTCCACGGTATGCATATTTAACCCTGATTAAATTAATTAATTTCTTTTGACGCTGATTGGCGGGGAGCTTTGTGAGCTTAAGCTCTGATGCCATAGTCTCATAGTCTTCTCGCCCGGGTTCCTTTATAAAGCTTCCTGTCTTATAAAATACTAGAGATGCACTTCAGGCCGGAAGTGATCAATGGACAATATCCGTATTGTGTGCGCAGCACAGATCAGAGCAGAACAAAAATTTCACGCGTGACACTTACAAAATTGATCTGGATTGAGCCGGTTGTTGGTGTAATGCGTATGATTATTGTTCTGCAATTGATATCCACTGCACAAAAGGAAAAACCAGCTAATACGTAGTTTCTACTCCGTCCTTCTCTCTAATCAATTCCATTTTCCAATTTTTGAGCAGCTTTTGTTTAATTAACTTAATTTTTCAATTCAATGAAATCATTCCATGTTCTTCAGATTTTTCTGCTTATCTGTTTTTATTTTAAGCAAGCTCCCCGCCAAGCCCAAACTTAAGCGAGAAACTCTATAAAATTTCACATTTTTGGATGTATCTTTTTACCTACTGCACGGATCAGAGCAAGTGATAGCCTATGCACACCCTTGGGACACAGTCAATCTGTGAGAAAAGAAAGCAGATCTCGATATGCTTCCTACGAAGCTGTAGCCCTGTCAAAGAACAACGAGATGAACGAGATCAACGAGAACAAGAATAATTTGAAAAATAGCGATTTTCAAACTATCATATCTCGGGTGTTTTTCCTCATATCAAAATCAAATTTGTAACACTTCGTAAGACGACCGGAGACAATGACCACACCAAATTTGAACCCCCACAATCACCCGGGGCCAGAGATACAGAGGTCCGAAAACCCGTAGTTGTTGTGTTGCGTAAACATAGTCTTGGTCACTTTTCCGATTTTTCCTTTCTTCTTTGGCGGGCGGGACGCTCCCGCATCCCTAGATATAATTGGAGGCGACACCACCCTATATTGAACACTTATAGAAGAGTTTTTTGGCCAGTGCAAAATATCTCTCCAAAATACTATATACATATGTAGTAAGCTTTGCCAGCGACGCTGCAAGTGTGATGGGTGGTGCGAATAATGGAGTAGCAACACGTTCAAACGTTCAAAGAAAAAATTCTCAACCTGGTAGTGTTAAAATGCATTTGTCATTCTCTGGCAAGGAGCGTGTCGTATGCTTCCAAAAAATACCAGATTTTATCGAAAATTTGCTATCCGACGTCTAGAATTATTTTAAAAGGAGCAGCAATCGGAATATTGCCTTTCAAAACTGGCAAAAGATCCTCAATATTCCAGAAAAAAAAAACAAATCCTAAAAGTTTTTAATATCCTTTGGCTTTCTCTGGAGTCCTCTGTCATCACTTTTTTGAAACAGTATGATGCGCTGTTCAAATTCTTCGAAGAGGAGTCAGCAAAAATTCAAACAACTCATAAAAAGACGAGGATTATCACAATGCCGGTAAAAGGGACACAGCAACTGCCACCCGCATGTTCACTTAGGCGGCTATTACACTATAAAAGTTCTTTTACAAATATCTTTTATGAAAGCTATTTTCAAAGAACTTTTATAGTGTAATAGCCGCCTAAGAAAAGATTTGCGACATGGACGTTGCTTGTTTCAACCACTAATATGCTTGCATACCTTCCCCCTTTAGCGGCTAATATCATTCATAAAAGTTCTTTTGAAATATCATTCGTCAAATATATTTGTAAAAGAACTTTTATAGTGTAATAGCCGCCTTAGAATGAATTTTACACCGTAACACCGGATAACAAACAGTACTGCAAGATGTCAATATGGGACATATTGTTGCAAGCGAGCTCGAATCTTTGTAGAATCTCCTTCACAATCCTCCAACAGCTCGTGTGGATGAGTTCTGGAAGATTTTTTGCGGTTTTTTAATTGAACTTGCATCTCAAATTTACAAACGATTTCCTTTCAAGGATGCTAATATAAAAATATTGAAGGAGCTTAGTTAGTGTGGTGTGGGGTGTGAAAAAAAATACCACGGCCTCTCCCTTTGAGGGCCTGTCGTTAAAACCGACAATCAAAGGACAGGATGTGTATGCCAGCAACTTGCACTATCCGAAATCTTTATATGCTAACGAAACGTCAACTATGCCTCGGATAAGGACTGACTCAACGGTTACGACTTTTAGCTATCGTACAATGACAAAGATTGGATTCTGGAATGTGCGTACTCTCCTGGACAATGGATCAGAAGGTCCCCAGAACGCACGATTTCTTCAATTAGAGAGTGAATTTCTGAGGTACAAATTAAACATCTTAGGAGTTAGTGAGATAAGATGGTGGAACAGCGGAGAATTCATCTCTCCAACTACTACTACTTTGCCTTAACCCCTAGCGGGGCATAGCGCGTCAACTACTCCTGCGCGCCATCGTACTCTGTTCTGGGCAATAGGGCGCAACTCCCCAAAAGACTTACCCAGTACCTGACACTCCTTTGCCACAGATCGACGCCATGTGATTCGAGGACCCCCTCTTGGTCGGCCTTGGTTGGAAATGGGGTTCCATTTCATGGCATGCATAGCAATGCAGTTATCACTCTTCCGCAATGTGTGACCTATCCACTGCCATTTTCGCCTGCGTATCAATTCGTCGATTGGCATCTGACCCGTACGCCGACTTAGCTCTTCATTTGATATTGTTTCGGGCCAGAAAATTCTTAAAATTCGACGAAGACATGAGTTGACGAAAACTTGCAGCTTTCTGGTAACTCCTACGGAAACTTTCCATGTACTGCTCCCATACAAAAGCACTGATAGTACCAGGGAGCGAAACAGGCCCAGCTTGGTCTTGATGCTGAGATAACTGCCCTGCCAGATTTTTGACAGCATGCCGTATGCGCGTTTAGCCTGGTTGATACGACGAGCGATGTCCTGCTCCGTACCACCATTTTCGGCAACGATGCTACCCAGGTAGACGAAGTTGTCCACCTTCTCCACAGGCTGCCCATTAATATTGATGGCAATAGGTGTCGGATTTCTTTTTCGCAACGGCGGGCTAAGAACCTTGGTCTTGTTGGTATTAATCTTTAGCCCAACCTTGCTTGCCTCCCTCTCGAGATCTAACGCCATTGCGGACAGATCCATGATTTTGTGGGAGAGTAGGCATATGTCGTCAGCGTAGTCAAGATGTTGTAGATAAGATGTCAAAGTCCATTGAATTCCTCTGTCGAGTCCGGATAGGGCTGCATGCAACACATCGCCGATCACAATGAGGAATAGGATCGGTGAGAGGATGCACCCCTGCCGAACTCCACTGCGAATCTCAAAGTCCCCCGACACCTTACCTTTATGCAGAACGCGACACTTCGCGCCGTCATAGGTTGCCCTAATAATAGCCACAAGCTTCTCAGGGATGCCTCTCCTGCGCAAGGCCGCCCATATAGAATCCCGGTTCACACTATCGAAAGCCTTTTCGAAATCGATGAAAAGCAAGTGAAGCGGAGAATCGTATTCAGCGCATTGCTCGATGATGATTCGCAAGGTGTTAATGTGATCGACACAGGAGAATCCGGATCGAAAGCCAGCCTGCTCTTCATCAATTGTGCTTTCTAAGTGGGCCTTTAGTCTTTCCAGGACGATTTTAGCTATTATCTTGGCAACGGCAGGAAGCACACAAATGCCTCTCCAATTATTACAGTCTGTGAGGCTACCCTTCTTTGGAAGTTTGATGATCAAACCTTCCTTCCACTCAGTGGGAAAGGTCTCTGTATTCCACGCTTTATCAACAAGTGGGTGCAGCAAATCGGCAGTTACGCTTGGGGCTGCTTGATAAAGTTCGGCAGGGATGCCGTCAAGTCCGGCGGCCTTTCCTCGTTTTAGTGCAATAATTGCAGTGACTATTTCCTCTTTAGTCGGGGCAGTGGACCGTATACGCACATTTTGATGGTTAGCTAAATTATCTATATGAGGGGGAACTTCACCAGAGGTTACACGGTTCAAGACCACGGCGAAGTGTTCTTTCCACCGCCTCATCTGATCTTCTTCCAAGATAAGTAGCTTTCCATCACTATCTTTCACCGGATGTTGGCAGGAGTTACGACCACCTGTAAACTCCTTGATGACACCGTATACGGCGTTTAAGTTGTTACTTCTAGCGGCTTCTTCTGCTGACGCTAAAAGAGAATTGGCATAAACTCTTTTATCGCGTCGCACACTACGCTGAACTTCTCGAGCTTTCTGACGGTAAAGGAGTTCGATGCTGCTTCGATTGTCATCTGATGCTGCAGCCAAACGAACTTTCAGCTCCTTTCTTTCAACAATCCGCTGCCATGAAGCGTCGGACATCCAGGGCTTAATCCGGCAATCCGGGTTTGGGCCAAGGATGGTATTTGCGCTATCAATGTACGCATTTTTTATGGCATCCCAGTTTTCGTTTATGTCACTATCTGGGTGACTAGTTATCTCAGCCGCTTTTTGCGCAAGATGGTCATTATATTGTTGTAAGACAGCTGGATTTTTTAGTCGAGCGGTGTTGAATTTGCGGGGCCTGGATCTTTCGTCGCTGGGGCGTCGCATGGCTGCAATACGCAATCGAACATTAGCGATCATAAGATAATGGTCTCTTCCCATCCCAATATCGGCACCCTTCTTGTTTCGCACGTCCAGGAGGCAACTCTTGAATCTTTTACTAATGGCAAAATGGTCGATCTGATTTTGTGTTCTGCGCCGATCAACAGAGGACCAACTGATTTTGTGGTGGTCCTTATGCTCAAACATAGTACCACCGATGAAGAGACTGTGAAAGTTGCAGAACTCTACAAATCTTTCACCGTTGTCATTACGATCACCAAGACCGTGTCTCCCCATCACATGTCTGAGCCCATAGTTATCAGCGCCAACTTTCGCATTCAAATCACCCATAACCATTATAATGTCACCTTTAGGTGTTCTGCTCTGAACAGCGTTTAGTTCTTCGTAGAAGGAGTCTTTTGCCAAGACATTGTCGGGTTCAGTAGGGGCATAACATTGTATTATTGAGATGTTCCTCATTTTGGTCCGGAACCTGGCGGTCAAGACCCTGTCAGAGACCGGTTCCCAGGATAAGAGACAGTTTCGCGCGGCTCTGGTTAAAAGGAGCCCCACACCTGACTCACGACGACTACCGGTAGCTTTACCGGAATACAACATTACAGTGCTGCCCGTTGGAGAGATGAATTCTCCGCTGTTCCACCATCTTATCTCACTAACTCCTAAGATATTTAATTTGTACCTCAGAAATTCACTCTCTAATTGAAGAAATCGTGCGTTCTGGGGACCTTCTGATCCATTGTCCAGGAGAGTACGCACATTCCAGAATCCAATCTTTGTCATTGTACGATAGCTAAAAGTCGTAACCGTTGAGTCAGTCCTTATCCGAGGCATAGTTGACGTTTCGTTAGCATATAAAGATTTCGGATAGTGCAAGTTGCTGGCATACACATCCTGTCCTTTGATTGTCGGTTTTAACGACAGGCCCTCAAAGGGAAAGGCCGTGGTATTTTTTTTCACACCCCACACCACAGGGGTACCTCAACCAAATTATCGCACCGCCATCACTGGCGGCTTGACGTTGGTTGGCAATGGTCAGTGACCACTGCCGTTCCAGGGGGCGCCCACGCGGAGGACTATGGAAGAGGAGTTTTTGCCCCCCACTGTAATGTTGTACTCCGGTAAAGCTACCGGTAGTCGTCGTGAGTCAGGTGTGGGGCTCCTTTTAACCAGAGCCGCGCGAAACTGTCTCTTATCCTGGGAACCGATCTCTGACAGGGTCTTGACCGCCAGGTTCCGGACCAAAATGAGGAACATCTCAATAATACAATGTTATGCCCCTACTGAACCTGACAATGTCTTGGCAAAAGACTCCTTCTTCGAAGAACTAAACGCCGTTCAGAGCAGAACACCTAAAGGTGACATTATAATGGTTATGGATGATTTGAATCCGAAAGTTGGCGCTGATAACTATGGGCTCAGACATGTGATGGGGAGACACGGTCTTGGTGATCGTAATGACAACGGTGAAAGATTTGTAGAGTTCTGCAACTTTCACAGTCTCTTCATCGGTGGTACTATGTTTGAGCATAAGGACCACCACAAAATCAGTTGGTCCTCTGTTGATCGGCGCAGAACACAAAATCAGATCGACCATTTTGCCATTAGTAAAAGATTCAAGAGTTGCCTCCTGGACGTGCGAAACAAAAAGGGTGCCGATATTGGGATGGGAAGAGACCATTATCTTATGACCGCTAATGTTCGATTGCGTGTTGCAGCCGTGCGCCGCCCCAGCGACGAAAAATCCAGGCCCCGCAAATTCAACACCGCTCGACTAAAAAATCCAGCTGTCTTACAACAATATAATGACCATCTTGCACAAAAAGCGGCTGAGATAACTAGTCACCCAGATAGTGACATAAACGCAAACTGGGATGCCATAAAAAATGCGTACATTGATAGCGCAAATACCATCCTTGGCCCAAACCCGGATTGCCGGAATAAGCCCTGGATGTCCGACGCTTCATGGCAACGGATTGTTGAAAGAAAGGAGCTGAAAGTTCGTTTGGCTGCAGCATCAGACGACAATCGAAGCAGCATCGAACTCCTTTACCGTCAGAAAGCTCGAGAAGTTCAGCGTAGTGTGCGACGCGATAAAAGAGTTTATGCCAATTCTCTTTTAGCGTCAGCAGAAGAAGCCGCTAGAAGTAACAACTTAAACGCCGTATACGGTGTCATCAAGGAGTTTACAGGTGGTCTTAACTCCTGCCAACATCCGGTGAAAGATATTGGTGGAAAGCTACTTATCTTGGAAGAAGATCAAATGAGGCGGTGGAAAGAACACTTCGCCGCGGTCTTGAACCGTGTAACCTCTGGTGAAGTTCCCCCTCATATAGATAATTTAGCTAACCATCAAAATGTGCGTATACGGTCCACTGCCCCGACTAAAGAGGAAATAGTCACTGCAATTATTGCACTAAAACGAGGAAAGGCCGCCGGACTTGACGGCATCCCTGTCGAACTTTATCAAGCAGCGCCAAGCGTAACTGCCGATTTGCTACACCCACTTGTTGATAAAGCGTGGAATACAGAGACCTTTCCCACTGAGTGGAAGGAAGGTTTGATCATCAAACTTCCAAAGAAGGGTAGCCTCACAGACTGTAATAATTGGAGAGGCATTTGTGTGCTTCCTGCCGTTGCCAAGATAATAACTAAAATCGTCCTGGAAAGACTAAAGGCCCACTTAGAAAGCACAATTGATGAAGAGCAGGCTGGCTTTCGATCCGGATTCTCCTGTGTCGATCACATTAACACCTTGCGAATCATCATCGAGCAATGCGCTGAATACGATTCTCCGCATCACTTGCTTTTCATCGATTTCGAAAAGGCTTTCGATAGTGTGAACCGGGATTCTATATGGGCGGCCTTGCGCACGAGAGGCATCCCCGAGAAGCTTGTGGCTATTATTAAGGCAACCTATGACGGCGCGAAATGTCGCGTTCTGCATAAAGGTAAGGTGTCGGGGGACTTTGAGATTCGCAGTGGAGTTCGGCAGGGGTGCATCCTCTCACCGATCCTATTCCTTATTGTGATCGGCGATGTGTTGCATGCAGCCCTATCCGGACTCGACAGAGGAATTCAATGGACTTTGACATCTTATCTACAACATCTTGACTACGCTGACGACATATGCCTACTCTCCCACAAAATCATGGATCTGTCCGCAATGGCGTTAGATCTCGAGAGGGAGGCAAGCAAGGTTGGGCTAAAGATTAACACCAACAAGACCAAGGTTCTTAGCCCGCCGTTGCGAAAAAGAAATCCGACACCTATTGCCATCAATATTAATGGGCAGCCTGTGGAGAAGGTGGACAACTTCGTCTACCTGGGTAGCATTGTTGCCGAAAATGGTGGTACGGAGCAGGACATCGCTCGTCGTATCAACCAGGCTAAACGCGCATACGGCATGCTGTCCAAAATCTGGCAGGGCAGTTATCTCAGCATTAAGACCAAGCTGGGCCTGTTTCGCTCCCTGGTACTATCAGTGCTTTTGTATGGGAGCAGTACATGGAAAGTTTCCGTATGAGTTACCAGAAAGCTGCAAGTTTTCGTCAACTCATGTCTTCGTCGAATTTTAAGAATTTTCTGGCCCGAAACAATATCAAATGAACAGCTAAGTCGGCGTACGGGTCAGATGCCAATCGACGAATTGATACGCAGGCGAAAATGGCAGTGGATAGGTCACACATTGCGGAAGAGTGATAACTGCATTGCTATGCATGCCATGAAATGGAACCCCATTTCCAACCAAGGCCGACCAAGAGGGGGTCCTCGAATCACATGGCGTCGATCTGTGGCAAAGGAGTGTCAGGTACTGGGTAAGTCTTTTGGGGAGTTGCGCCCCATTGCCAAGAACAGAGTACGATGGCGCGCAGGAGTAGTTGACGCGCTATGCCCCGCTAGGGGTTAAGGCAAAGTAGTAAAACATTCAGAGACTATGTACATAACCGTGCCTGACCGTCACCGTGACCAGTCGCATCGCCGTGATTTGCTCCGTTGTTGAGCTGGAATTTTGGTTCTGTGAGGTGTGAAGTGGTGACACGACCACAGCCGAGCATTTGTCAAATTGACAGATTCGCATCTTTGGTTGCAAACCATAGACTCAAACCGTTTGACATAAAACACGTGAACGCGACACGTGAACGTGTGCCAACTTGCGCGCAGCCTTAAAATGGCGAGTATCTTCAGAGACATGAAATGTTGTGGATAAAAGATATATGTATGTCTATTTTTCTTGCTCTCCAGCATAGAGGGAAACTACTGATTTCTACTGAATTTTCGAAGGCTCATTCTACTTTTTTCCAACCAATATACTGATATCGAGAGATTGGCAGCCCCGCAACCGCCTTGCTGGAATGTGGTGTGGATGGATGAAAACAGTTTTAAAGGGGGATAATTTATTATTATGCCCTTCGCAGAAATAGTGTATTAACTATGTCATGAAGTTTTCAACAAATTTTTCGGTATCGATTAACGGTCAGCAGAAAAAATGTGCCGGCCATCGTACCAGGTCCGTGTTGCCAGCGCAGTGCGTCGAAGGATGACTTCTTAGCTAGTCGTTAAACCACGTCGGCCGTTATCTAAGGTCCAAGTCGGCCGTGGAGTGCGACGAATCATGGAGTAATGACGTTGGTCGCAACAACCTGTCGTCATCCAAGGCCCGTGTAAGGCTGCGCGCATGTTGGCTCACGTTCGCGTGTCGCGTTCACGTGTTTTATGTCAAACGGTTTGCGTCTATGGTTTCCAACCAAAGACGCGAATCTGTCAATATGGCAAATGCTCGGCTATTGTCGTATCAACAAATTGAGTTCATTATTGCGCTTTAAAATGGGTAATTAGGTAAGAATTGAGTGGCAAAACAAACGACTGAGAAGTAGTAGGATGTGCACAAACACACATTTCACACTAAATTATTGGCTTTAATACACAATAATGAATCCAATTTAGTGATACGACAACAGCCGAGCATCTATCAAATTGACAGATTTGCATCTTTGGTTGCAAACCATAGACTCAAACCATTTGACATAAAACACGTGAATGCGACACGCGAACGTGTGCCAACTTGCGCGCAGCCTAATAGCCGCCATATTATGCGACCCGTCGCCCGGCCGATCGGCCGATGGATCGCCACAAAATGTCAGCTGATCAAAATTATATGGAACTGTCAAAAAAATCGTCAACATACACAGGCCGATCCATCGGCCGATATCGGTATCGATCGATCGGCGTGTGTATGGTACGTTTAAGGGAGATGTGCAACACTTTTCACATCCGAGATCTTGGGCAAATATTCTTGAAGATAAGTGAACCCGGACCCAGACGCGTATGGGCGACGGAGTTCTTGAAAGGGATCGAGGCACTTCCACCTGCTATGGAATCGGTGAAGGAATCGCGGGAGATCTTCAAAAGATGAAAGACCACCGTCGTTAGCGTTACATGTTTCCCTTGAGGTGCTGAAAAAGTGGATACAGCTGGCGGTGGCCGATAAGGGTAATGCGGATCAAAGCATATCGCTCGAAAATTGAAGAAACGTTGAGGAAGAACTCACTTTAAAGACCTGGAAGGTCCTAGAAGAGAGTACCGGGCCAGCTTCTAAATGCGAAGATGGAGGATAGTATTAATGCTCATCACGCTGATGCGATTTGCTGATCAACATTCAGTATGTTCAAGGAGTTTGGTCACTAAAGTCGTTGAAGGATATGATACCTTCATGACCAAGATTTCGTGTTTAGATTCAATATCCACCATAGACAATGTGGAGGAGATTTCTTTCATCATGAGGTCGAGTAATATGGACCTCCCTGCTCTAGACTAGAAAGTCGTCAAGTTTGCGGAGCCCGTAAAAGGATCTGGCTGTGCAGTTATAGTGCTTAATTTGGAATCGCTTGTGTTTCGGCTTCCTCATAGCCAAGATAATGGTTTGTAAAAGGATCTGAATAAGGCTGGAATAGAGAGCTCCCCATCGGCTCCCATGAAAGTGGGTGATTGAACATTGGCGAAAGTGTACCCCACTACTTCTCAACTCCGTGCCATCAGGATACAGTAGAGCTGTGACATCGAAAGAAAAGTATCGATATTCAACAATATCGATGTTTAAAATTTTTTCTATCGATACCGATAAAATATCGGCTGAAAAGCATCGATAAATCGATATATCGTTCTTGTCACAAGGAAAAATGTGCCCCTTGAAATGGGAATGAACAGGGAAGGGTCACCCCCTGGGTCAATTTAACGATGTCTGTCTGTCCCCAAAGCAAAATCCCCAAAAACGAAATCCTCAAAAATAAAATACAAAATCCCCAAATAGATATTCCCCAAATTGAAGAAAATTTCTCATTTTAATATGGCAGTTTTTAGTTTCACCTGCACAATCGAGCTCAAGGCGGGGGACCTTAACACCGAGTTCGTGAACGACTTCATACCTGGGTTTTAACTTGACAAGGGAGGGACCACAACGAAAAACACGAAATCAAGCGACGGATACAGCTAGCTAATACGGATAGACTTTTTTCTCGGTTCTCCCCATAATGAAATCGATGCATGTGCACAAAGGCCGAAGCTCCGCGTGTACAAAACAATCATACGATCAGTACTATGCTATGGCTGCGAAACATAGACCCTAACTCAAGCCTCCGAAAACACGCTAAACACATTTGAACATAAGGTCCTGCAG
The DNA here is from genome assembly GCA_964017055.1 of Chloromyia formosa. NCBI lineage: Eukaryota > Metazoa > Arthropoda > Insecta > Diptera > Stratiomyidae > Chloromyia > Chloromyia formosa. Next base: position 64,312,328 of record OZ024817.1, read on the forward strand.
CGAATTTTTGGGTCTGTTTGCGATCGCATCGGTACAACCATGAGTTGTATCGAACTGTACGATGAGCTGGATATTTCGAAATCATCAAACTACAACGGCTTCAATGAGCAGGGCATATACAACGAAACGAATGAACGATGATCGCATGCCAAATAGAGTAATAAACGCAGAACGAGTCGACGGAGCCACCCTCCGAAGACGCAGCTACTGGGCCATAGAGGAAAAGGACAAAATTAAGCTTCACGTGGTGCTTAATTTATGAATTTGGACAAAACCTTTTTGTTTTGGAAAATATTAAGTCTAGCAAAAACCAGAGAAAATTTCTGATAGCCGTAAAGGAATTACCGTTTTAGGCAGTACGAACCTACCTTGTATACATAATACTCTTTTTGGCCAGTGATTATGCCAACCAAAGTCCCTCAGCAATAAAATAAATCAATAAAAAATATTAAATAAAAAACTAGGGTATAAAGATACAAAGTATCTACACTGCATGCAGATACATCGGAACATGGATATGTCTATGACTACCGACTGCGTGGAACCTGTTGTGTTGAAGATATCGACGGACGTTTTATAAAGATCCCAGTATAGTTATACTGGATGAAATCATTCGAAAAAACACGTCCCACGCTTTCGTTAGGCATAAGACATATCCATGTTCCGATGTATCTGCATGCAGTGTAGATACTCGTCATAAATTCTGCTTTGCTTTGTCCTGTCCGCTTGGGCTCCTTTCTCTCGCGGGATCGTTTCGTTTTCGTTTGCATCGCGTGTGTGCAATATTCACCTCCTCTCGTGCACCCTGTTCCATCTACCCGTTCGGTACAATTTGCAGACTGCAGCCTATCGACATTTCTCTGAGTACGTTTCTGCTAATCGCAATCACGCTTCCCACCATCTTTTCCCAATCGGACGTGTATTGTGTTTGTGTATCTATTGCAAAATCGCTCCCACACTATCCGTCTCATCCCGCCCCTTTACTCGTAATCAACAGTCCGGGTCCGGCACACACAATCCGTTTCTGAAGTAACGCGTGCGACTCTATGCGATTGTGTCCGGCAAACAGAAAGGGAAACTAACAAAAGTAAACAAAACATTCCAACACACGCACAAAGAGAATGCACAAGAAAAATTTTGGAATTTTTGTAGAAGGAGGGGGGGGGGGGGCCTTTGATCTTCTGCAGACCTCTGAATGTACATCATGTCACGATGAGCTGCCCGGAACTATAACATCCTGCGACGAATATTTCTCTATTTCGGGGCTTGGGAGATTTTAACTCGCGCAGTACGAATCCGCCATTCTGTTTTATGATATGTTTATTGCATGTGTGGTGGGGGCCCACATTGTGGGTCAGTCAGACCTCAAATCGCCGCCATTGCAAATGCACAACCATTTGGATAGAATGAACTTCATCCGCGATGGCTCTCGCTCTCTATCTTCGGGGGCGGGAACTATGTAATGTACACACTCTCAAATCGCGTCTGCGCATGTCCAAATGTTAGTCGAACTGACTACTTGCTACTTTTTCTGCGACCCTATTGATTCAGATATGTAGTACAACGCGCGCTATTTTATTTGTTTGGATTCCAGCCATTTTGAACATTTTAGAATTTTTGCGGAAGGGGGGCATTTGATCTTCTGCAGACCTCTGAATGTACATCATAACATATAACACCCTGCGACGAATATTTCTTTATTTCGGGACTTGAGAGATTCTAACTCGCCTAGTATAAATCCGCCATTTTGTTCTATATGTTTATTGCACGTGGGGTGGGGGCCCACATTGTGGACCAGTCAGACCTCAAATCGCCGCCATTGCAAATGCACAAACACAGTCGCTGGATCACCCGATTTGGCTCGAATGAACTTCATCCGCTCATCTTCGGGGGGGCGGGAACTATGTACACTCTCTCAAATTGCGTTGGCGCATGTCCAAATGTTAGTCGAACTGACTACTTACTTGTTACCTTCTGGGACCCTAGTGATTCAGATAGTACATCACGGTCTATTCTATTAAATGATGAATGGGAATTGGCGGAAATTGAAGGTCATTGAAAGTCCGCCCGTTCACCCGTACACTATGTTATTTCTTGCCGTCCACAACGTCAAACTTTATCGCTATCAAATCAACATCCCAACATGTACACACAGGATCCCCGCAAGCGCACCGCCCGCGCGGATCTACAAGCAACAGCCATGCACAATGACCACTTCACTCAAACGACATGCACAACCAGAAAAGAAAAATTTTCAATGGGCTTGTTTCCTCTTCTGACCCCCGAGTAGAAAAACAGACATTTCGTGTGACGGACAGATTTTTAGGATGACCCCCAGCTATAAGACATATCCATGTCAAAAATGGATGTTTGATTAGATTGATAAAGGGGCTGCGGGCGCCAAAAGGCTCACTAGCACCGAGGCCAAACGTTCTATTGAGCTAAAATGGATGTTAGTTCTTATAAGAAGAGACTACGAGTGGCTAAACGAAGCTCTTGGCGGTTCTTTTGTAAGCACATAGAAGAATCAAGCTTGGTCTATAGGTTTCGCAAGATCCTATCTGCAAAACTATCTGCAATAAGTTCAGAAACTATTAAACTTTTGCTAAACACGCAGATATCACGTTGGCGAATTCCCGATTTGTTCAGCAACTCCCGGGCTCTCTGCATCTATTTTCACGAAGGAAAAGATTTTTAGGCGATTTCCAGCTTTGAATCGTAAGTCAGCTGGACTGAATAGTACGAGTATTATCCAATCAGACTCACAACATACGAGTACGTCGGATTTAGTGTACTCTTGGATTGCATCAATCAAGGTATGCTTGGAATTGTTACACATTTGACATTCCACGATTATGAACAGAGGCTAAAGTTGTCTTTATTCAAGAATCAGGAAAATGCTTGAAAGGGTGCCCAATTGGTTTTTGTTTTTATCTCTAGAACTATCACTCCTAGCGATGTAGTAGAAATTTTTTTTCTAAAAACGGTGCTACTAATTTCCCTCATGGGACCAATACATTAAAAGATACAAGGCGGACAAGTATTCCACCGTAACCGTAGTATAATATACTAGGGATATCAAAAACCGGACGGTTAAACCGAGAAACCGGTACTGTCGAAACAATTAACCCGGTCTTTTCGGTTTTTATCTCTCACGGTTTATACCCGGTCGGTTTTTCTTTAATCGGGTTAAAAACCGGAATAAAATTGCCATTTGTTTGATCTATTTCCTTATCTCCATACCGATGCCTTTCTCATTCAGTTCAGTCCAACCAAATGGTTCTGCCGGGGATTACCCTTTAACATTTGCACTTACAGGATAACGCCGTTTCTCATTTACAATGACATTTGTTTATGGTTCTAGTCAGATAGCGGTGTAGGTAGATGGAAGTGATTTCAGTTTTTGTCCTTAAGGGGGAATGCCATACAAAAGTGATTTGTGCATGATCAGTTAATAGTTTTCCGGTTTCGGTTATATTTTTACACAGTGTGGTGTTAACGATGACCCCTTTTTTCAATATATGGGCGCACTTTTCAAAATGTGCAAGTGATAAAGCTGATTTCCAAGTAGCGTTAAAATATTTAACAGCGATTGGAAGCTCCATTCCATCCGAACGGTTGGTTTCAACATGAAATGACGTTGCATCCGATGCGAGATCCCGATTAACCAACGACCATATAACACAGAATCCAGGCGGCCAAGGCCCGACGTCGGGCTATCGCGCCACGATGATGATGATGATATAACACAGAGGTTATTTATGGCTATGGTCGACAAGAAATACTGGTTCGACTAAGTTCCAACTTTATGCAGACGGATTATTCTTTAATTTGCGAATATGAAAAAGATTATTTTCGGTGCCTTATTTAATAAAACAAATTCATAAAATAAACAATACATTTTTTTCACTTCTCTGTGCCATGTTGTTTTTCTTCAGTGATTAGGTTTTCGGACTAACCACAAAAACCGGACGGCTTTTTTAATAAAAAAATAACCGGTACAACCGAAAACCGGTACTTTTTCAAATTTTGACATCCCTATAATATACGTACAAAGGTCGATTCAACACGACCGTGACGCCACAGTGCCGTGACCGGCCTGTGATTCCACCGGCGAGGTCGAAAATGTTCTTTCATGAATCTGCCCAACGCATGACCGTGACAGTACAAACGTGCTCTCACCGTAACCGTACCGTATTTTTCTCCAACGATATTTTTCGATTTTACGGACGTGTTTTTTTTTACACTGTGTATTTTTCCAAGACACACAGTGTATTTTTTCAAGCCACACAGTGCACAGTGCCGTGACCGGACCGTGAACTCACAGTGATTTCCATTCACACAGTGTTTGATCCGTATTGTAGCAGTGGAGTTGAATGGCAAAAATGGCAACGTTTTCTGGTGAAGAACTTTTGCTGATTGCACTGATTTTGGATTAAGAAGAGAAAGAACAGGTGGGGAAACGAAAGTGGGTCCATCAAGCATGGAAAAAGAGACGGACAGGAGGGGAATTCGTTGCATTATACAAGGAGCTGGTAGACGATGGAGCAATATTCTTTTAAATAATATCAGAAAATCTGTTCAACTAGGTTCATCTGAAAAAGCATGATACACACTGGAGAAAAGCGCGTTAGACTTAGATGACATGGGTGTCAACAAGCTACTTCGTTTCATTGTCAATTCCGGCTGGTTCGATGATTAACCTCTGCTTATGAGGTTGGTATATACAGGGGACAACTGACCCGGACGGACGGCCTAAGTGTGCTGTGATATTCTCGGCAGCCCTTCTAACCTAACGTAATCCTTTAGCTGTATTTTTTATTATTTTTGTTTAATCAACTAAAATAGCTTGTTTTTTTTTACTTTCTGTCGCACGGCTGTTATGTTCTTGTTCACGTACGTCGTCATCCAGAGTTTTTTTTCATTTCGTATCGACTACAATATTGGCTTAAGTTACGTTAACTCATTTCGATGCCTTGGTCCGTTGGACTAATGCAATGGATGTATCCGTTTCGCGTGATAAATGATCTAATTGAATTCCACGAATAATAAAAAAAATTATGTGTCATCATAACAAAAAACGTTTAATTTTGTACACAGTCGTTTAAATATATTCTGATTAAAATTCAATTCATCTGTTACACTCAAGATTTTCCGAAACCGCCCATCAAATTACTTAAGCCACCAGCCGCTCCTTGTTGCAATTGTCGCATCATACTCTGCAAACCGGACATTCCACCCATCTGTAATTCATGAAATGAAACAAACATATCATTTTACATCGCTTAGTTCCGAAATAAAAATCTCAGTTACCTGCTGTAGCATGCGTGGATCAATCATTTTTGCCATTTGTTGATTCAGTTTTGCCATTTGTGTTGGATTCACATTCTTCGCCATATCGCCCTGCTTAAATAGACCTTTTACGCCACCCATTTTCTTCACGACCGCCGCAAATTTCGTATAGTGTGAGATCAACTCCTTCACTTCACGCTCGGTCACACCAGAACCTTGAGCAACGCGCACACCACGCGATGGTTGTTTACTAAACAATTTGGCACCGTCACGGCTGTCCAATTCACCATCACACATACTATCCATCATGGTCATCAAACGTTTGATACGTGCCATTGACTCTTGTTCGCCACCCTTGGTCATGAAGTCTTGCGAGAAACCGGGTATCATGCCCTAGAATAAAAAGAGTGGAGTGTGTGGCCTGGATTGCAATACTGATTATCGGAGGAAAAATTTTTCTCTTTTATAAAGTCATATAAAGTATCATAAATGTGGACTAACTCATCGCCCAACACCTACAAAAGTGGATTTCCGCGTTAGGCAGTACGAAGCAACATTGTTCAGTGTTACAATCTATACATTGGAGGTTTGTACTGCCTAGGGCGAAAATTCCTTATTGGTCCATCGTCAAGTGTATTTTCGCTTTAGGCAGTAATTTTCTATGTTTTTCGTTATAAGGCTATGGTCGTGGCGTATACACTGAAGGTAAGTTTTGTTCAAAGGGGGAGTTCACTTCGGGTCGATAATTGTAAAAAAAAAGAAATCAAATAAGTACTATCCTATCAATCTGCCCACAATATCGACGCCATTTCGTCTTCATCTAGTAGTCATATTGAAAACAAGTTTATTCTCTTCAGTCTAACTGTAACTAAAATCCCGATACTATTTTGACGTGTCGGAGACAGTTTTAAGACAATTTTATACCACAGATGTCAACAAAAAACGTATCTGTTTCGCAGTCTCGAAATGACGAAATCGACAAGCGGTCATTTAGCCACTAATTACACATATCGATTTCGTCAATGAGTAGGGATATCCGTTGTCGTAGAAGCAGCGTTACACGTTGAAGGGGTTTGGCAGCTCTTGAGCTGGTGAGCTTGCGCGACAGAGGACTACTCCAATATTGCTATACCCGTTGAATTATGTAAGCATATAATTAAATTGGCCGCGACTAAAAACCAACTCGTGATGGATCATAACTTGTTACGTGAGAAAACAGAAATGGCCCAAGTAGGATAACGACCTCTGTCACGACAGTTGTCACTAAAAAGACAACATATTAGATCTGGTGTGGAGTTGTCTCTGGTGATTGCCTTAGCCGTCTACATGCTCACCGTTACTGTTGTTGTTGTTGTGGTAGCGATGTTTCGAATACTGCAGTTCTTCTTGCATCGAAGGGATTTGGCAGCTCTTGGCCGTCGAAAAACGGGTCGTTCCGGTACGAAGAACCGGCTGCCGTAGGAACGTCACCGAATGCCAGACGGCTTCGGCTATCCTTTAATGATTTCGACAGAATCTGTGAAATGTGAATGAGGATGAAAGAACTTCCATCTACGGAACATTCCTGCTTCGCGAATATTAGGAGAATTCTCTCTATTCAATTTAGAGAGAATTCTTAAAATTCCTTCATTGCGGCATTTCCGCTAGAGGTAGTCCATTCCCGCTTTAGGTGGTAGGAACCTAGAATCCACGCGGGGGGATTTGTAGGTCCTAAAGCGGATTTTTTTTTGGGTTTTATGAAAGTTCTCTCTAATCAAATAGAGAGAATTCTCCTAATTTTTCCGAAACAGGAATGTTCCCTTCATTGCGGCATTTCCGCTAGAGTTAGTCCATTCCCGCTTTAGGTGGTAGGAACCTAGAACCCACGCAGGGGAATTTGTAGGCCCTAAAGCAGAAATTTTTTGGGTTTTATGAAAGTTGTCTCTAATCAAATAGAGAGAATTCTCCTAATTTTTCCGAAACAGGAATGTTCCCCATCTACTATCTACCTGTCCCGATATACTATTCGCCCTAACCCCAATTGGGGCGGGGGGGGGGGGCAAAAACTCCTCTTCCATAGTCCTCCGCGTGGGCGCCCCCTGGAACGGCAGTGGTCACTGACCATTGCCAACCAACGTCAAGCCGCCAGTGATGGCGGTGCGATGATTTGGTTGAGGTACCCCTGTGGTGTGGGGTGTGAAAAAAAAAATACCACGGCCTTTCCCTTTGAGGGCCTGTCGTTAAAACCGACAATCAAAGGACAGGATGTGTATGCCAGCAACTTGCACTATCCGAAATCTTTATATGCTAACGAATCGTCAACTATGCCTCGGATAAGGACTGACTCAACGGTTACGACTTTTAGCTATCGTACAATGACAAAGATTGGATTCTGGAATGTGCGTACTCTCCTGGACAATGGATCAGAAGGTTCCCAGAACGCACGATTTCTTCAATTAGAGAGTGAATTTCTGAGGTACAAATTAAATATCTTAGGAGTTAGTGAGATAAGATGGTGGAACAGCGGAGAATTCATCTCTCCAACGGGCAGCACTGTAATGTTGTACTCCGGTAAATCTACCGGTAGTCGCCGTGAGTCAGGTGTGGGGCTCCTTTTAACCAGAGCCGCGCGAAACTGTCTCTTATCCTGGGAACCGGTCTCTGACAGGGTCTTGACCGCCAGGTTCCGGACCAAAATGAGGAACATCTCAATAATACAATGTTATGTCCCTACTGAACCCGACAATGTCTTGGCAAAAGACTCCTTCTACGAAGAACTAAACGCCGTTCAGAGCAGAACACCTAAAGGTGACATTATAATGGTTATGGGTGATTTGAATCCGAAAGTTGGCGCTGATAACTATGGGCTCAGACATGTGATGGGGAGACACGGTCTTGGTGATCGGTCTTGGTGATCGTAATGACAACGGTGAACGATTTGTAGAGTTCTGCAACTTTCACAGTCTCTTCATAGGTGGTACTATGTTTGAGCATAAGGACCACCACAAAATCAGTTGGTCCTCTGTTGATCGGCGCAGAACACAAAATCAGATCGACCATTTTGCCATTAGTAAAAGATTCAAGAGTTGCCTCCTGGACGTACGAAACAAGAAGGGTGCCGATATTGGGATGGGAAGAGACCATTATCTTATGATCGCTAATGTTCGATTGCGTATTGCAGCCGTGCGCCGCCTCAGCGACGAAAGATCCAGGCCCCGCAAATTCAACACCGCTCGACTAAAAAATCCAGCTGTCTTACAACAATATAATGACCATCTTGCGCAAAAAGCGGCTGAGATAACTAGTCACCCAGATAGTGACATAAACGAAAACTGGGATGCCATAAAAAATGCGTACATTGATAGCGCAAATACCATCCTTGGCCCAAACCCGGATTGCCGGAATAAGCCCTGGATGTCCGACGCTTCATGGCAGCGGATTTTTGAAAGAAAGGAGCTGAAAGTTCGTTTGGCTGCAGCATCAGACGACAATCGAAGCAGCATCGAACTCCTTTACCGTCAGAAAGCTCGAGAAGTTCAGCGTAGTGTGCGACGCGATAAAAGAGTTTACGCCAATTCTCTTTTAGCGTCAGCAGAAGAAGCCGCAAGAAGTAACAACTTAAACGCCGTATACGGTGTCATCAAGGAGTTTACAGGTGGTCTTAACTCCTGCCAACATCCGGTGAAAGATATTGGTGGAAAGCTACTTATCTTGGAAGAAGATCAAATGAGGCGGTGGAAAGAACACTTCGCCGCGGTCTTGAACCGTGTAACCTCTGGTGAAGTTCCCCCTCATATAGATAATTTAGCTAACCATCAAAATGTGCGTATACGGTCCACTGTCGCGACTAAAGAGGAAATAGTCACTGCAATTATTGCACTAAAACGAGGAAAGGCCGCCGGACTTGACGGCATCCCTGCCGAACTTTATCAAGCAGCGCCAAGCGTAACTGCCGATTTGCTGCACCCACTTGTTGATAAAGCGTGGAATACAGAGACCTTTTCCACTGAGTGGAAGGAAGGTTTGATCATCAAACTTCCAAAGAAGGGTAGCCTCACAGACTGTAATAATTGGAGAGGCATTTGTGTGCTTCCTGCCGTTGCCAAGATAATAGCTAAAATCGTCCTGGAAAGACTAAAGGCCCACTTAGAAAGCACAATTGATGAAGAGCTGGTTTTCGATCCGGATTCTCCTGTGTCGATCACATTAACACCTTGCGAATCATCATCGAGCAATGCGCTGAATACGATTCTCCGCTTCACTTGCTTTTCATCGATTTCGAAAAGGCTTTCGATAGTCTGAACCGGGATTCTATATGGGTGGCCTTGCGCAGGAGAGGCATCCCTGAGAAGCTTGTGGCTATTATTAAGGCAACCTATGACGGCGCGAAATGTCGCGTTTTGTATAAAGGTAAGGTGTCGGGGGACTTTGAGATTCGCAGTGGAGTTCGGCAGGGGTGCATCCTCTCACCGATCCTATTCCTCATAGTGATCGGCGACGTGTTGCATGCAGCCCTATCCGGACTCGACAGAGGAATTCAATGGACTTTGACATCTTATCTACAACATCTTGACTACGCTGACGACATATGCCTACTCTCCCACAAAATCATGGATCTGTCCGCAATGGCGTTAGATCTCGAGAGGGAGGCAAGCAAGATTGGGCTAAAGATTAATAACAACAAGACCAAGGTTCTTAGCCCGCCATTGCGAAAAAGAAATCCGACACCTATTGCCATCAATATTAATGGGCAGCCTGTGGAGAAGGTGGACAACTTCGTCTACCTGGGTAGCATTGTTGCCGAAAATGGTGGTACGGAGCAGGACATCGCTCGTCGTATCAACCAGGCTAAACGCGCATATGGCATGCTGTCCAAAATCTGGCAGGGCAGTTATCTCAGCATCAAAACCAAGCTGGGCCTGTTTCGCTCCCTGGTACTATCAGTGCTTTTGTATGGGAGCAGTACATGGAAAGTTTCCGTAGAAGTTACCAGAAAGCTGCAAGTTTTCGTCAACTCATGTCTTCGTCGAATTTTAAGAATTTTCTGACCCGAAACAATATCAAATGAAGAGCTAAGTCGGCGTACGGGTCAGATGCTACTCGACGAATTGATACGCAGGCGAAAATGGCTGGATAGGTCACACATTGCGGAAGAGTGATAACTGCATTGCTTTGCATGCCATGAAATGGAACCCCATTTCCAACCAAGGCCGACCAAGAGGGGGTCCTCGAATCACATGGCGTCGATCTGTGGCAAAGGAGTGTCAGGTACTGGGTAAGTCTTTTGGGGAGTTGCGCCCCATTGCCCAGAACAGAGTACGATGGCGCGCAGGAGTAGTTGACGCGCTATGCCCCGCTAGGGGTTAAGGCAAAGTAGTAAGTGGGACATAGCGTGTCAAGTACTCCTAACAGATTTCGTTGATGCAGACCATCTTCAAGCTTACTTCTTAAGTGACTTAAGGGATCTATCAAGTATTTACGTCATCAACTCCATATATTGTAGTTTGATTGCGTTCCGGTTGGTTCGCTACATAAGATGATTGGGAATTATAGTTACTCAGTGATAAGGAAACGTGTGCTTTGGTATAGTGATGGGCATAATGACTCTTTTCACTGTTCCAGCACAAAGGCTCTGACTCATTCCAATGAGTCGTTCAAAAAGAGTCATGCAAAGAGTCTGAAACTTGGTTAATAACATATTCAATAAAAGTCGTAGTTTTTACAAATTCGGCTTTTTCTTTTATTTCTTTTACCCCCGATTCGAAGTCGGTGACCCCAATGCCATTTAGTTCGAGTCAGCCAGATCGGACTACTATTTCCCATGAAAACAGGATTGATAGATTCGCATCTTTGATTGCAAACCATAGACTCAAACCGTTTGACATAAAACACGTGAACGCGACACGCGAACGTGTGCCAACTTGCGCGCAGCCTGAGGCCCTAACCAGATTGAACGCAGCAGCAGCGGTGGCAGCAACAACAACAACAGGTAGATCTGTCGCGATGACACAGCGGTAATGACAGGTCGCTGTGTCATCCCGACAGATCTACCTGTTGTTGTTGTTGCTGCTGCCACCGCTGCTGCTGCTGCGTTCAATCTGGTTAGGGCCTTAGCCTCAGCATTTCGTGACTTGTCGCAGTATGGCGATTATTGCTTTGCTGGACATGCTATGAAAAGGAACACCATTCCAAATAAAGGCCGAACTGTGGCCGACGAGTGTGCGTTGCTGGGTATATCGTGGCAACAGATGTGTTTCATTGCTCAGAATCGAGTATGATAGTGCGCAGGAGGCATTCCATCTCTGAAACGCCGTGCGTGTGGCTGTGCCACCCAGCCACCTCGGCCATTATCTTTTGTAGCCTTTAAACTTTTATCATCATCCTTCAAGTATGTCTCTAAAATTGTGTTAATTAATAAAATGTTAATAGCTAATACTATGTGAATTTCCAACCTAACCATAGTGAATTAATGAGTGAATTTTAATGTAGGAATTATCATGAAATTATCTAATACGACGTGAAATTAAAATTAATAAATGAAATTAATATTTAATAAATATTAAATCTATAGAGCAGTTCTGCATAAATGAAATTTTAAATCAATATTATCAATTATATTGAAATAAAAGTGATCGACCACATGGCTCACGCCATATCGAAAAACAGTTAGATGTACCGGTTTCACCGTTACCAGTATAAAGGAAATGGAAATGAAGTTAAGGGAAAATGGAATTAACATGTAGTGAATTTTATATAAAAAAAAGTGAAATGAATATAAAATAAATATTAAGTCCGAAGTGCAGTTATGCATAAGTGAAATTAAATCAATATGATCAATTATATTGAATTTGAAAGTGATCGACCACATGGCTCATGCCATTGTGAATAATAACAGTTAAATGTACCGGTTTCACCGTTACCAATATAAATGAAATTTTAATTAATGTAACTGTCGTACACTGTATGACTAATAATTTATTTAACATAACTCTAAAGAGATAATTTAACCTGGGCCCTATTGCACAAATCAACCAATAATATTAGCAAATTTTACAAGTTACTAGTACCAATATTAGTAGTACTAATATATTCTGTTGCACAATGGCTTTCAAGTTTCTAATAATATTAGAAACATTTGACAAGTATATGTCGCGGAAAATATTAATCAGCTGATGATAATGAGTGTAATGCATAATAATAATAAATAAGGACAGGCTAAGGTACCCAAAGGTGGGCACTGCGACCATGAGATCTATTGTGCCTTATAGCCTTAAACTAATCCAAAAGACTCTCAATCAGCCTGATGAAGGCCAGTAGGTCCTTTGTAGGAGCGCTCTTAACGACCGCGGAGCTCACGATGGAATCTCCAAGAAACAAGAACCTCGAACGAGCAACCGCCGGGCATTCGCAGAGAAGGTGTTTGGTTGACTCAGTGTCCTCCAGGCAAAGTCTGCATTCCGTTTCAGTAGCCAGACCCATTTTGTTGAGGTGATATCTTACCCAGTGGTGTCCCGTGAGGTAACCAACGATTAACCGCTCTGCCCAGGCGGCTAGTTTCTTTGATACCGTATGGGTTTATAAGATCTTTCGACTGACGAAGACCAGCGAGATCATTCCAGTGACGCAACCTTTCATTTGCGGACCATTGCTTAACCAGCTGTCTGGTTGTAGCCCAGCTCAGACCACAGTACGGATCAGGCCCGATAAATTTCACAGATGAGCTCTGCCTAGCGAGTTCATCCGCAGCTTCGTTACCTTGAATGCCCTGATGGCCTGGTACCCAACATAGAGTTACCCGATTGGTGTTTGTGAGACACTGAAGGGTATCAAAACACTCTTTCACTAATTTTGAAGAAAATTTGTATGAAGAAAGAGCCTTAATAGCTGCCTGGCTGTCCGTGCAGATAGCAATGTTTGCGCCATTAAGTTTCTTGTGCAGAATTTCTCAGGCGCAGGTCTCAATGGCATGGATCTCTGCTTGAAATATGCTGGGCCAGACGCCCATGGCGATTGAAATCCTGGTGCTCGGTCCAAAGACCCCAGCACCAACTCCCTGATCAGTCTTTGACCCATCCGTAAACCACATGGTACAGCTAGGGTCAGGACAGAGGTTGGCACTATCCCATTCCGAGCGGCATGGAATTGAGACCGAGAATTTCCTATCGAAGCAAAATTCCGTAGTCATGTAATCTGATCTCGAACAGATCTGCAAACCCGGAATCCGCTCCAGGATGCTCATGTGGCCCTGATTGTACACATGAGCATCATAAGTTAAACGCACTCGAAGAGCGCTAAGAGCCGCAGATTCCTGTATAAAAATATGCAGCGGAGTAAGACCAACAATCGCCTCAATGGCCGATGTCGGACATGTACGGATGGATCCTGCCATACCAAGGCATGCAAGACGTTGTAGTTTGGTACACAACTGTATGGTGCAACGCTGCTGAGTTTTGGGCCACCATACTAGCGCAGCATATGTCACGACTGGTCGTACCAGCATCAAATATAGCCACTTAGTCATTTTAGGGGTGAGGCCCCAGGTTTTACCAAAGAGCGATCTGCAAGCCCACATGATTCGAGTGGCCTTATTAATGACAGTCTCGACGTGATTGCTCCAGTTGAGCCTGCAGTCCAACGTAATGCCCAGACACTTGACTTCAGTGGAGAACTGAAGTGCCGTCCTGCCTAGACTGACCGAGCTTAAGTTAAGAATTTTCCTCCGTGTGAATGGGACCAAGACGGTCTTTTGAGGGTTAACACTCAGGCCAACTTCAGTGCACCAACGAAGGACTAAGTCAAGTGCAGCACCCATCACCTCAGTGACGGTCGTTTCAAACTTTCCTCTGATTATAATAGTTATATCATCGGCATATCCAATAGCATGATAACCATAATCACATAGCCTAGCTAGTAACTCGTCTACGACTAGTGACCAGAGAAGTGGGGAGAGAACTCCTCCCTGAGGACAACCTTTAACAGCATTAACACAGGAGAAGGCGCCACTCAACGTTGAGTAGATCTCGCGCCCGCGAAGCATGGCATCGATCCACATAATAGTGGCTGTGGGTATATCTCTGAGCTCAAGTGCTCTAGATATGCAGCTGTAGCCAGTATTGTCGAAAGCTCCCTCGATGTCAATGAAGGCGCACAAGGCAATTTCCTTGTCATTGAGGGTTTTTTCAATCGTTCCTACGAGATTGTGTAAGGCAACCACTGTCGACTTACCTTTTACGTAGGCGAACTGGGTACGATGCAGGGGTGACGTGCATTCCATTTTCTGTCGAATATGCAGATCCAATAACCTCTCCATAGTTTTTAAAAGAAACGATGAAAGGCTTATTGGTCTGTAAGATTTAGGTAGCTCTTCCGGCTGAACAGGGCAATCAATGGATTGATAATGAAACTAATGCTGCGTTGCAGAAGAGCAGGAAATATGCCATCGGCGCCAGGTGCTTTATAGGGTTCAAAGGACTCCACGGCCCATTTGACCTTTTCTTTGTCGAAAATGACCCCAGAGAGGCTTCTTAACAGGCTGACCGGAACCCGATGGTCAGCTGGTGGAGCAGACACGCGGGGTCCAGCTTGTACTGAACCCGGAAAGTGGGTGTGCAAGAGCAGCTGTAATGTTTCCACTGGATCCACAGTGAAGGATCCGTCAGGTTTCTTAAGCTGACCAATACCATTGGAATGATCCTTTGATAAAGCTTAGTGGATGCGAGCCGCTTCAGGTAGTGAGTTAATTTTGGCACAATGTTTCCTCCAGGTCTCCCGCTTGGAGCGTCTTATAAGGAGATTATATTCCGTGAGCGCACTTCTGTATGCACCCCATTCATCATTTCGCTTCGCTTGTGTAATGCATAAAGTGAGTCGCACGAGAGTAAGAAGTACTTTTCATAGAAATTACTCCAGTACCTCAGGATGCCAATGGCATAACAACTGAAAGGTTTCGATCAGTTGACACGAGCTAAACAAAGGAGCGCTAATTATTATTAATTATTGTGCAATAGTAGAAAATGAAACGTGTAGATAAACGAAAACTGAAACTGTGCGTTCTCAATAAAGTAAAATTGAAGCGGTGTGTTTTGTTTGGCGCTTTTTGCGATCGCTTAACAAAAAGCGACAAGATCAAGGCATGGGAAAAAAAATTATAAATATGCATTATCCCTTCAAGCTGTTCCGGCTGGTAAAGATGGCTCATACATGCGCAATACTTGGTGGTCTAATATACGGAAGTTATCAGTGGCAAGTTGTTTTAATTTGTCGTCTTATTTGTTTAGGGTCAATTTAGACATTTGTCGATAAAGTGACTGATAGTATAGTATCATATCATTAATATTATGTAGCTATCAAACGCATATTTCTGTTTTTTTTTTTAAGGGGAAATTTGACAATGCCAGAAAGATTGGCACAAGTAAAGCTCCCGAAGAGAAATTCACGGAAGTGGACGAAACCGTCAGACACATTATTGGCCAAGATTCTCCGTTCGTAGGGGGGATCGCAGTTACAGAATCAATGGAGAATCAAAACGATATTTCCGAGCTGGATCAATTTCAAACAGAATTGCAAAAGTTCCAGAAGAAAAAGAAAAATGGGCTCAACCCGATGTAAACGGCAAGCAGGCGCCGGGAAAGGGTTGAAGTTCATCTTCTCGGTCATGCTGTTGTTGATCTACCTACAGTTACATTACGAGTATTATCACCTACCTCATCTTCATTCCAATTCAAATGTAGATCTTCTTCTGCTTCTCTACTAATATTACATAGTGCCATGGAACACTTGACAATGTTAGCAGCAAATATGAGTCCCACTCTAAGCTTGTTTAATCGAGGGAATTTTTCTTTTAAAATTCTCAAAGCAAATTCTATTATGCGCCTTGTACTTTTGTGCCTTTTCTTGTAAATTCTTTCTGCTTCATGTCGGGGATCATCTCGAAGCGATAGCGATATTAACTGCTTTATCCAATCGAATTGGTGATGTTGCTTTATTATTAGCAATTGCTATAAGCCACTTTTTTAGACCGTAGCCTGAATCACCAAGCATAACATAATTCCGAAACAGTCCTTGCTCAATTCGTTCATAAAGACAGCTGTTTCGAAGCACACGATTATCATGTACGCTGCCTGGCGATTTTGGTTGACATAAAAAAAATTGGTAACGATAGCCACAAACGAACATGCAGTTTAACGAGTGGTTACCATTACGGTCGACAAAGGCAGCCTCATGGCGTGGTGGTGCATCGATCTTTTTACCAACGAGCCATCGATTGGTCCAATCACCCGGGAAAAACGTGCGATTGCAAAAGAGTTCACAACCACTTGTTCTTGATATTGTGGCCATGATATCACACGAGGAAACAGGCGGACATTGATAGCTGCAACAACCCTTTTCACAGTGCGGTACACTGTGCTTTTGTGCACACCATGCATGTCTGCAATGGTATGGTATTGTGCTCCACTGCCTAGCCAGTGCAAACTGATACATACTTTATGTATTAATGTTCTTGCAAATGTACAAGTGCGAATCATTTTCAATTTAAATTGGAATTGTTTGTGACACTTGGTTTCATTCTGCACACCAACTTAGTATGCGTCTGTAGCTTAGCTCGGTAACGCACCGGGCATTTTTTGCTACTCGAAACACGGTCTCTGCAGTTCGCGCCCCGCAACGCGACCAACTATTTTTTATTCTCAAATTCCCTCTGAATTAATTTCTCCGAGCTTAGTGGTTTCGTATGGATAGTAGCACTCATCAGGTCTTGCATCTTTGCAGCTATCCATGTGCAAGACGGCCACGAAAGTGTGAGAATTCTGTTTGTATAAGCCGTGAAGGCGTGATTTTACTTGAAAACTCGACCGTGGAGGTCTAGATGGTGTGAAGCACTTATATTATGCCAGACCTGATGAGTGCTACTATTCATACGAAACCACTAAGCTCGGAGAAATTTATTCAGAGGGAATTTGAGAATAAAAAATAGTTGGTCCCGTTGCGGGGCGCGAACCGCAGAGACCGTGTTTCGAGTAGCAAAAAATGCCCGGTGCGTTACCGAGCTAAGCTACAGACGCATACTAAGTTGGTGTGCAGAATGAAACCAAGTGTCACAAACAATTCCAATGATACATACTTGCTGCTGAATACTCAATGCACTACTTCTCCTTGACCGATGAACGAGGAGAGATCCTATTTCATCAACTGCATTTTGTTACGGGACATACGGAAACTCTCCCAAAATTCAAAATCACTTAAGAGGTAGTTTATTCTTGGTTTATAAACTTTTCGGCGGCGGAGGTTCTGGGGTTGTTGGATATCATCTTCTTCAGAAGAAGAATTGAAAAGCAAGTCTTCCAATATCTTCACACTGACTAATAACTAAATTTACAAGAGAAAATACGCTAATAGAAATAATATTAGTGTTTACTGTCACCTCGGTATTTCTGAACATATTTTAGGCGATTGTGCAACGTAAGCTAATAGTATTAGCTAATAAATAAAAAAATAAATAACTGGCGCAACAGTCCAATTTGAACCACGGCGTCGAGATGAGTTAGCATCATCTCATTTTCTAGATCGTGACGGTTTTTGTGCAGAGGTATGTGATCAGCAACACGCTCAACCGAGTTATTTACCCCATAATGGGTACTCATTTAACAGCTGAGTGGGCTCATAGTCCGACACGTAAATCCCCGGAATCGAACCGGGGCCCAGTGCGTTGAAGGCGAACGTGCTAACCGTTGCGCCATCCGGACTACAGTATTAGCTAATGATGTTGCCTATTTCGCTAATATTATTACTACTAATATTTTCAGATTGTGCAACAGAAATTACAAGTTATTAGTGGTTTTACTAATAATATTAGTTAATAGAATATTGTGCAATACAATCCCTGGGATTAGCCAACCGACGACGTATGTAGCCTCACCTGTGGACTACTGTGAATAGTGGTGACATCAGGAACAAAGCACTGCGTTGTCAAAGGAGAAGGAAGAAGAAGAAGAAGTGCGCAGGAGTAGTTGACGCGCTATGCCCTACTAGGGGTTAAGGTAAATAGTTTAGCTAACAATGGCAGCGTTCCTAAAACGCCAGCGCTGAGTCAGCGCTTCAAAATTGCTGATCAGCACATTGTGATTATTTTCGTGGGAACATTCCTGTTTCGGAAAAATTAGGAGAATTCTCTCTATTTGATTAGAGAGAACTTTCATAAAACCCTAAAAATTTCCGCTTTAGGACCTACAAATCCCCCCCCCCCCCCCCGCGTGGGTTCTAGGTTCCTACCACCTAAAGCGGGAATGGACTAACTCTAGCGGAAATGCCGCAATGAAGGAATTTTAAGAATTCTCTCTAAATTGAATAGAGAGAATTCTCCTAATATTCGCGAAACAGGAATGTTCCAAAATCTGTCCTCGCTCGTCATTTTGTTTAGAAATTGTGTTTAAAAGTGTAAATATCCCTTATTAATTGGAATATGTCTGTGTGAAATATATTCATGGCGGCACGGCAATCGTGTCGTTGGAGAAATCACGAATCGGAGAAGAGGCAATGGATAAGTATAGGAAACACGATACTTTTGGGAACGCACCCAATACAACCGAGGTTAGAATCGAAGTTTGACGAAACAGGCATTTGTCAATTTGTCACGGTCCCAAAACACCAAAATCGAAAACGTAGTCCAGTTCCGACCCAAACCCAGGTCCGTTGGGTCATATTAAGTTGTCTCAGAAGCGGCTATGATCCATCCAGATCCATCGGCTGTTGTTGTTGTAGTAGCGACGCGTTGATATCCGATGAATGTGTGTGTCATAAAGCTTGGTTGTCCATGTTCTCTTCAATGTCCAGGTGTAGAAACGCAGCTGCTTCAATAGGATTATCCCATAGCGCAGTAGGTGTTAGGCGCGTCGGAGCTGCAGGACAGTTAAATATGTGCTCAACATCATGTGGAGTGAGGCCACAGGCTGGACAGGAGTTCTGTATTTCGTTATCAATGCGGGATAGGTACGAGTTCAGACGTGAGCACCAGCCAGAACGAAGTTGTGCGAGTGTAGTCCTGGCTGCTCTAGGAAGTCGAAGATCGTCTGAAGATATAGCAGGTGGTCGCGCATTTAGTACCCTGTTTGGTGTCATGTCCCCGATTGAGGATAGCACTTCTTCACTATGCAGTGTTGTGATGGCCGATCTGTAGCTGGTGTTATCGAAGGGGACTCTTTTAAACCTTTGGATCTCCCGCTCGCGATCCCTCATATTACGTCTTACATGACGTGGCGGAGGGCTTCTGTCCATAAGGTTAGAGTTAGGATGGTCACTCCGATAACAGCCAACCAGATACTGCTTCGTTAGAAGTGTGTTGTGGCTTCTTAGAGGCATCATTTTGGTTTCCTGGTGAAGGTGGTCCTGCGCCGACATCAGTAGGCAGCCTGTGACAGTTCTGAGAGCTGCATTTTGGCAGGTCTGGACGTTCCTCCATTGAGTGTCACATAAGTTTTCCGACCAGATGGGAGCCGCATAATTGGCCACAGATCTCCCGATAGACTTGTAGGTCGTTAGTAGGGTCTCCTTGTCTTTCCCCCAGGAACTGCCAGCAAGAGCTTTGAGGACTTTGTTCCTGCCTCTCATCTTGTCACAAATGGTTGACGCATGGGCTGAGAAGGTAACCATGCTGTCAAGGGTGACACCGAGGATTTTAGGGTGGTTAATGGTGGGGATAGTTTGACCGTCTACTACAATATCCAGTTGTTGTCTCACTTCTTTGGTCCATGTGGTTAACAGTGTAGCGGTAGACTTCGACGCAGACAGAGCGTGATTTTTGCTGACGAAGAAAGTGTTAAGTTCGTCGAGATACCCATTTATCTGTTCGCACATTTAAGTGATGTCGTTGTCGGTTGCTAAAATCGTGCAGTCATCGGCATAACTGACAATTTCGAGTCCGTCAGGTGGCGTAGGGAGTCCTGACATGTAAAGGTTAAACAGGGTGGGAGATAAGACTCCTCCTTGGGGAACACCCTGTTTAATTCGACTTAGTTTAGATTTCCCGGATCTAAATTCTGTGTAGGACTGTCTGCCGGCAAGATAGTTGGCGATCCACTTTACAATATGCGACGGAAGCGATGTACCGCATATGTCTGACAGGAGAAACGAGTGGCTGACAGTGTCAAATGCCTTTGACAAGTCTAATGCCACCAGAATCGTTCGTTGACAAGGACATGCTTGGTTGAGGCCATTGAGTATTTTCGATGTAATGACATCCAAAGTCGTCGTGGTGCTGTGCATCCTTCTAAAGCCATGTTGATGGTTGGCCATCTGAGTATGAGTCGCAATTATAGGGTGGAGCAGCGCTTCTAAGATCTTGGCTACAGGAGACAAAAGTGTAATGGGACGGTATGATTCGCCGTGTTGGTTTTTTTCCCGGTTTTAGAATAGGGATCACTCTTCCTTTCTTCCAATATTCGGGGATGATAGACGATGAGATGGAGAGATTGATCGTGGCCGTTATGTATTCAATTGCTCTTGTGTCAAGATGTTTGAGCATGACCATCGATATACCGTCTGGTCCAAGGGCTTCGGAACTCTTCGCTCTTTTTATTGCTGCTTCAACTTCCTGAGATGTAAATTGAAGTTGCTGGTCAGCTGGGCGGTTACGAATGCTCCTAGTAATAATGCGCTTAAGTCTATCAGGAGGTGGATGTTCGATAAACTGTTTGTTAAAGTTGTTGGCGCATTTTGTTGGGTCGTTAACCGTAATGTTGCCAAATTGGATAGCAACATGCCCTTTGTGTTTGGTTGGGTTTGTAAGGGCCCTAACCGTTGACCAGAGCTTATTGACACCCGTTGTCAAGTTGCAATTGTCGAGGTGAGAGTTCCACTTCCTTCTCCTGTGATCTGCTACCTGTTTAAAGATGTCAAGGTTTAATCCTTGGATCGTCCGGGTTAATGCTACGTATGCGGTCTCTATCATCTGCCAATCTAGCTGCTGAAGTAGGGAAATTTGGTGGAATTTTGGGTATCCGACCTGCTGGGATGAACTTCATAATCGCTTCCTGCAGTATGTGCCTTACATTTCGTTCAGCCGTGCGCACGTCAGTTGGAGTTGGTAAGGCAGCGAAGGCTGTGTTGGTGTAGGACTTGAAGCCATCCCAATCCGCTTTATTGTGGTTGATGAACGTGCGATGATCAGCAACCTGAGTACTTGATGGTTTGTCCAATTTTATTAGGATTGGCAGATGATCCGAGGATAGCGTCAGGACTGGTTCCCATTGAGCATCATTAATAAGTCCAGCGCTAGCAATTGAGATATCGGGGGAGCTGGAACATGTTCCAGCAATACGAGTAGGAGTATCGTCGTTGAGTGGACAGAAGTCTGATGCGTCAAGTTGTTCGGCTATGGCAACCCCTCTGGCATCGTTGTCGAGGTTAGAGTGCCATAGTTCGTGATGGGCGTTGAATTCACCAAGTAGGAGACGATATTGGCCAGCTAGCAGTGGTGTGATATTGTATCCCGAGGGACAACTGGATACAGGTGGGATGTAAACGTTGTAGATTTCAATATCGATGTTACCCGACTGAATGGCAATGGCCTGTACCTCCAAGACGTTGTCGGTGACTGTGACGTCGATTTCACGATATGGTACTGATTGATGGATCAGAAATGCTATTCCACCTCCAGCATTGGATACTCTATCCTTCCTGATGACGTTGTAATTGCCATAGGAGTTGAGGGATGAATTGGTGTTAAGCTTTGTCTCCTGTATAGCTCCAATCATGACGCGGTGTCTATCCATGAAGTCCGATAATTCTGCAATTTTCCACTGTAACCCATTGCAGTTAAGTTGCACAATTGATATGGTGTTGAGATTCGCAACAGCTGGTGCAGGTGTCAGGTTGTGTTGCAATGGAATTCTGTTGGTAATGTGGTTCACTGGAGTTGAGGGGGAGGGCTGGGAACTTGCGTTCGCACTAACAGGTGGTGTTATGTTAGGTGTTTGTGATGACGTTGATGCTTGCTGCCCTCTGAATCTACATTGGCTCGCAGTGAAGGAGGAGTTCCATTGTCGGTGGGTTTCAGCCCGGAACAATTTGTAAGGTGACACCAGTTGTTGCAGCAAGTACATCTTACTGTGATAGCGTTGGGGTGCAGCGTTCTATTACAGACGCAGCAGATCCAAGGGCCTGGACCTGGGTTGAGCTCGATTCCGGCGCGTTGAAGAAGTATTGAGAGCAGTAGCGCCGGCATGTGTTGCTCCCAATTTCCAGAAAAAATGAATAGTCAAGTTGTGTGACACACGCATAGATCTTCCTTCTTGCATCGAAGGGGTTGTGGCAGCTCTTGGCCGTGTGACGTGGTAGTTCCAGGTAACACGGGTCGCTCCGGTGCGTAGAACCGGCTGCCGCAGGAACGATCCATCGGCTGTCAAACTTTCGAATTGAAGTTGTTCTCTGCGAATACGGCTACTTCCACCAATTCACAAAAAAATGTCTACCACACAATTTACACGACACATTACACACGACAGTGATTGAAAACTGGCGACCGCGTAACTAAAGACAACCACAACACCTGAAAACACGAGGTAATGGACTGGAAAAAAATTGGTCAAGTTTCTAAAACGGATCAGTTCTCTGTTTCTTGGATCTTTTTTCTGCTTTTCTCAGAAACGCTGTCCGGTGCAGTTCCGGTCCCGGTATAATGGAACCTGGAACATGTTACGTTATTTTTCGGATCATAATTTTTTGTCGGTCCATTACCGGTCCATTTTACCCAAACTTCCACCAGCTCGCAGCTGATACCTGCCGACCTGTTTTCAGCTGTTGTGGTGTTCTTTGGTTATGGATTCGTCAGTTTTCACTTGCTGTCGTGTAAAAATTGTGTGAGAGACATCATTTTTGTGCATTTGTGGAAGTCGCAGTATTCGCAGAGAACAAATTTAACTCGGATGCCGTCAACTGTTACCTGTTCAGTTTGACAAAAACAAAAAAACTGACAGCCGATGGACCTGGATGGATGATAGCCGTTTATGATCCACGAACCAGGGGGGTAGATTGGAACTCAACCACGTTTCTGATTTTCGTGTTATGGGACCGCGACCATTATGATCCGAAAAAATTACGTTACCTGGAACATGTTCCACTGTACCGGAACCGCAACGAACAGCATTTCTAAGAAAATCAGAAAAAAAGATCCAAAAATCAGAAAACTAATCCGTCGTAGAAACTCGCCAATTTTGCAACTTGACAATTGTCGCAAATGTCAAATATTGCGCTGGGCCAGAAAAACAAGAAAATTTTATGCTGACTGAAAGTGAAAGCGCTTAGCTCAGAGCAAGCGTCTCTAGGACAAATGACCATGCAGCACTAATCGCTTCCCATTGCTGTTGTTTTAGGAACGCAGCCAATAATAGTCGATGCACCACATGCCGCTACCACGGCAGCCGGTTCTACGCACCGGAGCGACCCGTTCATCAACAACGACCAAGTGCTGCCAAATACCTTCAACGCTAGTAGGCGTTGCTACAACAACAACATGCCCCACATGAAATTTTTCGCAACTGCGGCACCAGACTTACTATCTCAAGTACACAGTATCGCTGTGTACATCGATATTTGTGTAACTTCGCTTTGGTGCGTACACAATTTTAGTTCAACTTAGATGTTTTACGGGCTCCGGGAATAAGTGGAAGAATATAAATTGCTCTGAATCGTGACCACGATATTGACTGTCTCTAAAATCAGCAGAGACACACTTACCATAATCTGCGAGAATGGTCCCATTTTCATAATATTCTGAAACTGTTCGTACATATCGCGAATCGTGAATTGTCCATGTTTAATCTTCTCTATCAATTCCTCGTTGTCATCCAGTTTCAGTTCATTGACTTTATCGATCAGTCCTTCGATGTCGCCCATTCCAAGCAACTTGCTAACGAACGGCTTCGTTTTAAACGGCTCCAGATCGTCGATATGTTCACCGGTTCCAATGAAAATAATTGGTGAACTCGTGGCAGCAACACTGAAAAGAGAACTCCCTCAAGGCATGCCCCAATCCAAAAACTTTCGACAGATACTCACGCTGACAACGCACCACCACCCTTAGCGTGGCCGTCCAACTTCGTGATGATGACAGAACCAATGTCGACTTTCTCCTTGAAGGCACGAGCCTGAGCCTCGCAAGCCTGACCAATTGTGGCGTCCATCACGAAAATTATATTATCGGGTTTCTGGAAAAGACGAGCATTACCACTAACGGGTATTCACGACAGAAGCATAGGTGACTTACGACAGCGTTAGCGACCGCCAACATCTCCTCGAAAAGGGATTCTTCCTGCTTGTGGCGACCACTCGTATCCACAATGATCATTTCGAAGCCCTCCTTTTTGAACATTTCGACACCATCCTGAGCGATCACGACAGGGTCAACCTCAGTGTAGCTACCGTAAAATGGGATGCGAGCCTTTGTGGCGTTCTGTTTGATCTGATCGTAGGCACCGGCACGGAAAGTATCAGCACACACCAGACATGACTTCCAGTTCTTCTTCTGGTAGTGATAGGCCAGCTTCGTACACGTTGTTGTCTTTCCAGATCCTTGCAGACCGACAAACATGATGATGTTGGGGCGACCCTTAACCGGCTGGTACGGCTTCACGCCGGGATCAACGAGCTGGGGACGGGTGGGTGTAAAGTATTTATTTTAATCCTGAACAATGGGTAAAGGGTACAGCAGCCCTATACCTTTATCAATTCCTTGTAGACGGCCGACTGGATCATTCGTCGCTTATTCAGACCCCCAGCCATCTCATCGAAGTCGATCACTGCGCGAACATTTTCACGTAATTTTTTCACCAATCGGATGTTGACATCGGCCTCAAGCAGGGCAGCGCATATTTCCTTGAGCATAGAGTTCAGGACCTGTTCGAAATAAGGCGAAATTTGAATAAAATCACGAAAACTTTTCACGCAAACAGATTGGTGATGGTGTCTACCTCTTCATTGATGACAGTCGCTTTGCTCAACGAGTGGAGCGCCGTCGTAATTTTACGACCTAAATCTGCTAACACCATGGTGGCTGTTGGTTGCGGAGATGAAAAACGGAAGTAAACGGGCTACAGTTCGCGGGATTTCGATGTTTCGTTGCGTCGTAATAAGGATACGAAAAAGCGTGTTTTCGTCTTAACGCAAGATATTGCACACGTCAATTGATGTGCGGAACGACGGAACGACAGATTTGTGTGCGTTTGACATTTGCTCGATGGATAAAAACTTTCTTCGATGACATGGATAAAGTTGACGTGAATGGTGACAAAGGGAAAGAGACATCTGGTGGGGTTTTGAGAATGTGGCGGGAAAAATGATTTGAAATTGATTAAAACTGCAAATTTTAAAATATTGTAATTTGACAATCAAAAATATCTGTAAATTCAACACACTAAAATAGTAGTTCCTTAAAACTGGTGGTTTCTTCGGACCCCCGGGGACTACGAGGCCGCCAAGGGGGTCCGTGGAAGATGTAAAGTAATTTGGGGATCTGTGTACAACGTCAGGAGGTCAGCGCATTGATATACAAAAAGAAGAGGATGGAGACCAACGTATGTGTGTGCTGTATGTGTAGGGAACCAAACTGTTGTTTTCTTTTTTTGGCTGTTTTTACTTTTGATGACAATTCTAGACGTCATTTTCGTGCTGATTGAAATCCAATTGTGTGATATCAGTGAAAATTGATTGATTTTTGAGTGAAAACGCGGTTAGTTTAATTGTAATTGCCACCGGAACTGTAAATTAATGTTTCAGTGTCGATTTAGTGTACTCAGTAAGTTGATTCAATGTGCAAAATCGTGTAAATATCACTGAAATATGGTGTGCAGTTGTAGTTTGCGCGAAACAGATGAAATTCTCGACAAAGTTGAGTGTCGGTTCTCAGGTAAATACCCTGATTGCTTTCAAAATTTAGTGTAGTTTCGCTCTATGTATTTCAAATTCCCATAGTGTAAAGATCTTTTTCGGAAACTAAATGTTTTTGCTCGCGGTCCATCAGCCATCAAATGAAAATAAAAGTTGCCCACGTGGGTTATCAGCTGATTTACTTTTGTTTCAGTGGCGTAGCGTTTAAAGTGTGATGTGTGGTTGAAAGAAAGTGGGAAAGTTTTGTTTTTACTAGTGGTTAATTAATTAGAAAGGGCCAAATCTGGTCAGATAATTTTGTATGAAAATGTGAGATCCATACAAATGTGATTTTGCAGTTCACACAACCCGCCAAATCAAGTGATTTCGCCTGTAGTGTGAAACTACTTTCTCAATTGCGTGTAGTGACGAACGGTTCGGTACGATTGCTGTGGCGAATATATTAATATAAAATTAACTGAGCACCATAGCGACTGCATCTGCCCTAAAAACGTTTATAAAAAAGTGGAAGTGATGAAAATTTCATTCAGCACGTCCTATGAAGTTCATGTGGTTCGACGGTGGTCACGAATGGTTTGATCGATCGTCTGTTGCGAACGTTAAACAATATTCATACTTGCAACAATAAGACCGGCCGCATCTTGGACGTAGGCAGGGCAGCGCAGCGCGCACATGGCATTGTTGTTGTAAATTCAGATTTTGACAATTGTTACAACAACAATGCTATGTGCGCGCTGCCCTGCCTACTTCCTAGATGCGGCCGGCCTAATAAATTTCGTAACTCGCACCAAATTTTTCCAGTCCCCAAAACTATAATCACCTACGCCATTTGTTAAAATGTAATAGTGGTCGTGTGACAACCACATATAGGCGAATGGTTCCCAAATTTTTCGATATGACTACTTCCTGTGTCTTCTTCTTCATTGGGTCAGCGAATGATTCGGTATGACATAAAGGTCGCCACCCATGAACGAGCACAACTACGACCAAACTTCCATCGAACCATCAAATATCATAGAACGGTGGAAATAGGGGGAATTTTTTTTCCACACGTTCTATGAAATTGATGGTTCGATGGAAGTTTTGTTGTGGCTGTGTTCGTTCAAGGGTGGCCACCTTAAAATAATTGTGAACCGTTTCCATTATTTGAATGTTTATTAAAGTTGAAATATACAGCAATTCATAGGCCGGCCGCATCTTGGACGTAGGCAGGGCAGGGCAGCGCAGCGCGCACATGGCATTGTTGTTGTAACAATTGTCAAAATCTGATTTTACAATAACAATGCCATGTGCGCGCTGCGCTGTTCTGCCTACGTCCAAGATGCGGCCGGCCATAAAATTGGTTGCTATTTTTACGTACGAGTGAAATAGAAGTGTGATTTTTTTTTAAAATAATTCTTTATCGCGCTTGCTTTGCAATAAAACATTATCAATCGAATCGATAAAACCTTCTAGTCTTAAGGAATATTTGACAAAAGTCTATAGCGACCATAAGGATAGAGTGTAATGAACCACCTGCAATGGACCATATGGTAGCCTAACTAACAATTTTCTTATGTTTTCTTATAGAATTCTTGAAGAGTTTTATAAGCGAGAAAGTGGCGTGTGAAATTGGGAGGATAAGACACTCTAAGAACTCTTGAAGTCTTCTTCAAAACTCTAACAAGAGCACTTGTTTTACCTCCAGGTCGATTCGCGAAAATGAAAGTTGAACGATTTTTTGTTTAACCAATATATTTCGGGCATATGCCCATCTTCAGGGTTCTTAGTTCTTTTAAAGTTTTACAAACTTTTTGTTTGTAATCGACCTGGAGGTAAAGTAAAACAAGTTCTTTTAAAGTGCTCTTGTTAGAGTTTTGAAGAAGCCTTCAAGAGTTCTTAGAGTGTCTTATCCTCCCAATTTCATACGCCACTTTCTCGCTTATAAAACTCTTCAAGAGTTCTATAAGAAAACATAAGAAAATTGTTAGTTGGGAGTGCTGCTTCCACCGGCAGATCTATGGCAGCACCTGACGAGTAAGGACCTGTCGGTGGTACGAAACCAGAGGCCGAGGGTCTCATTACACCAGGACCCCAATACGAGCGCGAGGGCAAGCGAGCCATCAGTCAACCATTCCATCCTTATCGCCTCATTTTTTTTTATTCCCCATTTTTACCTACCTTGTTTGTGTTGTCTTCCCCAGGCCTATGAATTTTTGTTAATACGTAAAGGACAGGGGCAACGAGCGGCGAAAACCGCGCCCACGTCTCACGAACTGAGCTACAGCAAGCATAGGCCGCTGCTTAGCTCGTTGAGGAGCCTTTTTTTTCGCCAGATGACACAGCTCGAACTTGACGGTCAATGGCTGCATTCACGTGAACAATTTTCGCTACGGAACGCTACATCCCCTCCACTACACATTTGAGGAGATGCTACTTGTCAACATTTCTTTCGTGATTGAACCGCTACAATGGTGATTATGTTAACATGTTAAAATCCTCTCCACAACTTTCGTTCACCAATTTTCCATTGCAAAACATTTCTTTGGCACATCACGAAACAAGAAAATATCAAATCAAACGACAAGCAGACAGTGAATTTACATAGACGGGGATTCTATTTGCGCTTTTGATGTACACAAACGTCACAACGCACATACCAGCTGCGAGTTGTCAAATGTAGCGGCTACATGCCCAGAGAGCGTAAAAAATTTTTGCTACCAAGGGGAAGTAACCGCTACGAAGCGGATGGAAGGAGCGATTGCAATCACGAGCGGGAGGGGTAGTAGCGCTACGGAGCGCTCCGGATGAAGCGAGTGTCGTGAATGCACTCAATTAAGCTACCTTTATGGCCCCCCCATTTGTCCGTCGACAGATCGATCTGACGATATTGTGATCGTCAGATCGATGGCATAGTGTATGTGACTATCGTTGACGATTTTTTTGACAGTTGCAAATAATTTCGATCGTCAGATATTTTGTGGAGATCCATCGTCAGATCGATCTGACGATGAATCGCACCGTCTATGGCGGGTCTAGCTCCGTCCCCACGGGCATCTTCGGATGCCCACCAAACCGTCCGTTACAAGAGATTTAAGTTTTTTCAAAACACTGAAAGTATTTTTTTTTCGAAAGCATCGCCATTGCGACATTGTTAGCGACAACATCTGGGCGAGATGACGATGGCCTACGTGCTTCCTATAACATTTTCTTATTGATTGCGAAGTCCAGAAAGCCACACACTATTGGTGAGAACTCATTTTACCTTGTAAAAGTGAGTTACGCACTGGGCTGCATAAATCAGCGTCCGATATTGTAAAAACAATTCCATTGAGTAATAATACAGTGCACACAATTTTTACAAGTAGCAAACCATCGGGCCGCAAGCAGTTTGGAGAAGCATTTATAGTGAACAAGCACCTCAAGCCGCACATTACTGACTTAAAATCCATAAATGAACGGCTGTGTGCGATTCGCATTAAGACTCGATTCTTCAATCTCTGGTTCATAAATGTGCACGCCCCCACTGAAGTTAAAAAAGACGCAGTAAAAGACGAGTTCTACGTCCGCCTTGAGACTCTCTTCGACTCTTCCAACAAACGACGTCAAATTGCTGCTGGGAGACTTTAACGCGAAAGTCGGAAATGAAAGTTGGCACCGGGGGACCGCTGGAGGCCACAGTCTCCATGAAGAATGTAACGACAACAGCCAGCGACTTATCGACTTCGTCTGCAGTAGGAATCTAGCTGTAAGCTCTACGTGTTTCCCGCATCGACGCATTCACAAGCAAACCTGGAAGTTTCCAAAAGCATATACCGTCAACCCAATTGATCACGTCCTCATTTGTAGGAGATGGGCGTCTAGTGTGATGGATGTCCGCTCCTATCGAGGAGCAAACTGCGACTCAGATCATCACTTGGTGAAGACGACCTACAGATGTAGAATTTCCTCAGTGCACCAATCAAGAATCAGCCCTCCCAAAATCTTTGCGGTTGATAAGCTTTTGAGTGATGCTACAGCGGTGGTGTATACTACCGCCCTTGAGGAAAGACTATCTTCTATGCTACAGAACATCGGCAACACAGGCGTCCATGGGTTCTGGGAAGAACTCAAGGGTACCATCAGGGATGTCGCAGAGAAGGTCGTGGGATATAGTATAAAGCCCGGCGATCGCGAAATGACTGGTTCGACGAAGAATGCAAAAATTCACTTGACGCGAAAAACGAGGCCTACAGACAATGGATTCAACGAGGAAACAGAGCCAGAAGAGAAAAATATGACGAGCTACGGCGAATATCGAATAGAATAATTAGACGTAAGAAACGTAAATACTTTGACGAGCAGTTGCTGAATATGAACGAAAACTTAGCTAATAGGAACACCAGACAAGCATACAAACTAGTAAATACAATTAAGAACGGCTACCAACCCAGGGCTAGCCTTTGTAAGGACAAGGATGGAAACATCATCAGCGACACCGATGGCATTAACAAACGATGGCCCTCTTATTTTAAAGAGCTTCTGAACCTATCATCAAACATCCCCACACAGGAAGATCTCAACCATATTGTCGATCTAGACCCACCTATACAACCCCCGACAGTAGAGGAAGTGGATCTCGTGCTGCGGTCACTAATACGAAATAAAGCGCCGGGCGCTGCCGAGATTCCAGCTGAACTGCTAAAATTCGGTGGAACGGGTCTGGTTGTTGGTTGCCATACATCAATTACTCTTGCGAGTGTGGGAGGACGAGGAGATCTCAGATGATTGGCGCAGAAGCATCATCTGTCCAATTCACAAAAAAGGAGATAAACTGCGATGTGAGAATTACAGGGGCATATCACTAGTTTGAACGTCCTATAACATTTTGACGAAAATTCTGGAAATTAGAATAAAACCGTACGCAGAACGAATCATTGGCGAATATCAAAGCGGTTTCAGACCTGGTCGCTCTACAACCGATCAGCTCTTTACGGTCCAACTGATACTCCAGAAGTGCTGGGAATACAACGTAGATGTATACCAAATCTTTGTCGACTTGAGGCAGGCATACGACAGTATCGATCGTGGTACTTTACAACATCATGTTGCAATTTGGTATACCGGCAAAAATAGTGCGACTGACGATGACCAACTCCATCTCACAAGTCAGTATCCATAATAGACTTACGGATCTAATTGAAACACGC
This sequence comes from Chloromyia formosa, assembly GCA_964017055.1. Classification (NCBI taxonomy): domain Eukaryota; kingdom Metazoa; phylum Arthropoda; class Insecta; order Diptera; family Stratiomyidae; genus Chloromyia; species Chloromyia formosa. Next base: position 64,343,644 of record OZ024817.1, read on the forward strand.
ACTGGTCTGAAACAGGGCGATGGACTGGCACCGACGCTCTTCAACCTAGCACTGGAATATGCTATTCGGGCTATGAACTTGGGCAACAGCAACACGTTACTCACCAAGTCGACACAATTGGCAGCGTATGCCGACGGGCCGACGACATCAACATCATGTCCCGAAGATTAATCGACGCAGAGGAACTTCCGCATACGCTCAATACCGCTGCAAAAGAAGTTGGGCTACGCATGTATCAACGAGGGTAAAACTAAAATAATGATGCAATCGACGACAAGGACACCTGCACAACCGAGCATCAATGTGGGGGACCTCAACATCGAGTTCGTAAACGACTTCATATACCTGGGTTGCAACTTGTTAAAAGACGCCAACGAAACTGACGAAATCAAGCGACGGATACAGTTAGCTAATAAGACTTTTTTCTCGGTTCTCCCCATAATGAAATCGAAGCATGTGCACGGAAACACGAAGCTCCGCGTGTACAAAACCATTATACGACCAGTGCTGTGCCACGGCTGTGAAGCATGGACCTTAATTCAAGCCTCCGGAAACATGCTAGACACATTTGAACGTAAGGTTCTACGGCGAATTTTGGGGGATGTTTGGAATCGAGATGGATGGCGCATCCGGTACAACCATGAGTTGTATGAACTGTACGAAGCTGGAAGTTTCGAAAATCGTCAAACTACAACGACTTCAATGGGCATGGCGTGTCCAACGAATGGACGATGATCGCATACCAAAGAGAGTGATGAATGCAAAACGAGTTGACGGAGCGAGACAGCCTAGACGGCCGAGGTCTCGTTGGGAGAGCTCAGTATATGTGGACGCCGCGCAGCTACTGGGATTCCAAGATTGGAGGACGCGGTCACGTGACCGAAATAATTGGAGGAAGATCCAGGCGGCCAAGGCCCGACGTCGGGCTGTCGCGCCACGATGGTGATGATGATGAAAATAACATAGGTAATACTTTTCAATAGATAAGCCTAAATGATTGCTTTCAGGTCGTTTTAAATAATTATACACATTATCGAACAGATAATCGGAAAATGTGTCTAACAAATTCTAATTACTGATAAGCGTATGATCAGTCTAAAGTTAGATATGACAAGACAATCATTTTTTGTAGTGATTTAAGATACATATGTAATGCAACTCTATTTCCTATTTAAATCACACTGAAGCCAATTCAAAGACGCACATACTTCAAAATGTCTTTGAAATTGGCCATTCTTCTATTTCTGGGCATAAGCCTAGCATATGCTGATCCCATTAGGTGGGTGGCAAATATTAGTTATTTAGCTCTTTTATTTTCATCAATTACCATATGATCTATTAGAATTAAGCTTCGGAAATCCAAACCAGACCGTAAAGACTTACAGGCCCGGCACCGACAACAATCTGAGGATGAAGGACTTTACAACGCATTCAATGTATGTTTGCCCGGATCAGTTTAGAAGTGTACGAGTATTTTTAATACTATTTTTCTTTAAGAATCAATATTATGGCGATATATCCATCGGAACACCCCCACAAAATTTCACTGTCCTATTTGATACCGGTTCATCAAGCTTATGGATTCCTGGGTATGGTTGTAATGCGTCCGCATGTAGTGAGTATTAATGGAGAAAAGTAGTTAAAATAGAGAAAAGGAGTAAAAATATCATTTATTTCGCAGCAAACCATGCAAGGTACGATAGTAAATTGTCCTCAACATACAAGCCAAATGGGAAAAGTTTCGCCATCTATTATGGAACAGGAAGTTTGAGTGGGTACTTCTCCACGGATATTATTAGGGTAACACTTGGTTCTCTTCTTCTTTTATTCCCAAGGCCCAAAGGCAGAGATGGAACGCTTCCCTTGGGCCTTATTTTAATTTATCACTTTTCTTGATTTTGCAAAATGTTCTAAATTCCCTCGTATCTAAATTCAAGATTGCTGGCCTGTCAATCCGGGATCAAACATTTGCTGAAGCTCTCGAAGAACCTGGCGATTTCTACTACTGGATGAAATATGATGGCATTTTTGGCTTAGGTTATTCCTCAATGTCTATTGGTAATGTGTTGCCGCCATTTTACACAATGGTGGTTCAGGGATTGATCCCAAAAGCGATCTTTTCGTTCTACATGAACCGTAATCAAAATGATCTGGATGGCGGAGAATTGACTTTGGGAGGCATCGATCATGACAACTACCGTGGCGATATTCATTACGTGGATGTCTCGAACCAAGGCTACTGGCAATTCGGCATGGACAAAGGCTTCGTAGGCAACTATACGTTCTGTGAGGGTGGATGCCAAGCTATCGCTGACACGGGTTGCAGTCTCTTGGCCGGACCACAGGATCAAGTTCAAGCTATCAACGCAGCCATTGGAGCTAAGTCGGACGCTGTATGGGGCTTTGTCGTGGATTGTGATCGCGTTCCTAATTTGCCAGTAATTACATTTAAGTTTGGAGGAAATGAGTTTCCTCTCGAAGGAAAGGACTATGTCATAGAGGTAGGCTGAATGAGTGTACTCATAGTCAGATATTTGATATGGGAAGTGATAGAAAAATGTATAAATTTTTCAGAGGACAGATAATGGAGGAATAGTCTGTCAAACTGGCTTTACTTTGAATCTATCCTACGGTGGACCTGAGTGGACTATCGGCGATGTTTTCATTGGTGCCTACTACACCATTTTCGACTTGGAGAAGAATCGTGTCGGATTTGCAAAAGCTAAGAAACAGTATGACTAATAATAGACATCTGGACGCGAAATAAATATCTATGAAATGTTGTATTATGACGTATTTATCTTTGAAAGTTTCCCCTAAATTAGTGATAGGTTTAAGGGATGATACTTTAATGGCAAATCCTTTGAAGGTTTAGTTAACATCGATGTAATTGATGGTGTTGTCCTTTTTTTTAACCCTGACTCTAATTGGAAATCTGAAAGACGGATCACTGGTATACTTATGTAAACGTCTATATTAACTTTCGAACCGATCCTGGTCGAACCACGGGTTAAAGATTAGCACGTACAAGATCAAGGATCTTAGGGCGTTTATCTAAACTGTGGCAGCCGCCGTGGTAACCACCGCGAGAGCCGCTGCGACATTGAATTTAAATGCAATTTCACCGCTCAACGAACCGTGGTGGCTCCCGCAGCGGCTGCCGCCGCGGTTTCTTCCATTTGCATTCAATGTAAATTTTGAAACCGCATTAAAACTTGAAATAATGGGCCGATTTCAACCAAATTTATAAACTTGGTTTGACAGTCAATCTGATTAAATAATATTAAATTTGGTAAAGATATCTTTAGAAATAAAAACGATACAAAGTATCTACACTGCATGCAGATACATCGGAACATGGATATGTCTATGACTACCGACTGCGTGGAACCTGTTGTGTTGAAGATATCGACGTAAGTTTTATAAAGACATATCCATGTACCGATGTATCTGGGGGCAGTGTAGATACTCGTCATAAATTCTGCTTTGCTTTGTCCTGTCCGCTCGGGCTCCTTTCTCTCACGGGATCGTTTAGTTTTCGTTTGCATCGCGTGTGTGCAATATTCACCTCCTCTCGTGCACCCTGTTCCATCTACCCGTTCGGTACAGTTTGCAGACTGCAGCCTATCGACATTTCTCTGAGTAAGTTTCTACTAATCGCAATCACGCTTCCCACCATCTTTTCCCAATCGGACGTGTATTGTGTTTGTGTATCTATTGCAAAATCGCTCCCACACTATCCGCCTCATCCCGCCCCTTTAATCAACAGTCCGGGTCCGGCACACACAATCCGTTTCTCAAGTAACGACTCTATGCGATTGTGTCCGGCAAACAGAAAGGGAAACTAACAAAAGTAAACAAAACATTTCAACATACGCACAAAGAGAATGCACAAGAAAATTTTTGGAATTTTTGCAAAAGGGGGGGCAGTTGATCTTCTGCAGACCTCTGAATTTACATCATATCGCGATGAGCTGCCCGGAACACGTGTGGTGGGGGCCCACATTGTGGACCAGTCAGACCTCAAATCGCCGCCATTGCAAATGCACAAACACAGTCGCTGGATCACCCGATTTGGCTCGAATGAACTTCATCCGCTCTCGCTCATCTTTGGGGGCGGGAACTATGTACACTCTTTCAAATTGCGTCTGCGCATGTCCAAATGTTAGTCGAACTGACTACTTGCTACTTTTTCTGGGACCCTAGCGATTCAGATAGTACAACACGGGCTATTTTATTAAAAGATGAATGGGAATTGGCGGAAATTGAAGGTCATTGAAAGTCCTTGGACGTCCTTGACCTAAATAATGAGTAAAAATGGAATTTAATTCATTGTGACCTCAGATTGGGTCTAAGCATGTGCATGTCGGGAGTGCACAATTTGTTGAAATGGTGAGAATAAGAATGATATGAATGAATGAGAGGAGGAGGTCCGCTGCCCTGAGCAAAATTTCGCATACATTCAGAGACCATAAATTGCGTGTGAGCATGTCGATCGAGGAGAGCAGACGACTTCTTGCGACGTGTTCTGGGGGCCTAGTCAAGTTAGGTAGTACGGAGCGTACTCTATATTTTTGAGGATTTTGAATGTATGGTATGGTGTGTATGCAGGAGTTTTGATTATGGCGTCGCGTTGACTGAGAGCGTGGGACAGAGAGCGCCTGTTCACCCGTACACTATGTTATTTCTTGCCGTCCACAACGTCAACCTTTATCGCTATCAAATCAACATCCCAACATGTACACACAGGATCCCCGCAAGCGCGCCGCCCGCGCGGATCTACAAGCAACAACATGCACAATGACCACTTCACTCAAACGACATGCACAATCAGAAAACAAAAATTTTCAATGGGCTTCTTTCCTCTTCTGACCCCCGAGTAGAAAAACAGACATTTCGTGTGACGGACAGATTTTTAGGATAACCCCCAGCTATAAGACATATCGATGTAAAAAAGGAACGGAATGGCAGAGGACCCTTGTAGGATGGGAAATGGATGGGAGGATTGACCTCCGGAGGGGGATTTTGAATTAAGTTTTTAGAGCGGACGGGGAGATTGACTTTTCGGATTGTTGGTGGACGGCGGATCCAGGGGGGTGGCACTTCATACGATTTAAGCAAAAGCGCATTGCCCATTGATACGCAAATAATCAAAGGAAAGTTGCCTTTAGACGGATAGGGACGGCAACATTTGAAATTGATACAAAGTATCTACACTGCATGCAGATACATCGGAACATGGATATGTCTTTGGCTACCGACTGCGTGAAACCTGTTGTGTTGAAGATATCGACGTAAGTTTTATAAAGATCCCAGTATAGTTATACTGGATGAATTCATTCGACAAAACACGTCCCACCCTTTCGGTAGGCATAAGATGTACCGATGTATCTGCATGCAGTGTAGATACTTTGTATCATTTTCAAGACATACCGTCCCGCATAGTGTACATGAGAATACAAATTAACCCAACCGTTGCCCCGTGTGTGGATCAAACGATCATACACTCTACATATTTATATGCGCCTGTGCTTCGTTAGTACGTCAATCCGCGATCGATCGCGTCAAGCCGCGGTCTAGCTAAACACACTTACTATTAGATACTTAGATAGTACTCGTCTAAGTCTAAAGACGGTAAGCGCGACAACACAATTTTATTTCATTAACGTTTACGTTATCCGCGCTGCACAAACTGCATCATCTGCACTATTCTCCTCACTAAATCAGAATTGTGCACTGTTAGTTGATATATCATCGATCGTGATAGTACGCGGTATGCGCGATACAAGTACGGTCGTAAGTTCCTTACATCCATGGGAAAAACACGTCGGTGACCTTGGTGACACTGATTTCAGTCGGCTGGATGGGATTGGCCATCACAAGAAAGGGGTGGATCCGCCGCGGAAGTGTAGTCCAAGGTCCGTGGAGCAAGCATCTCTTTCGCACTGTCGCCGATGACGAAGCAACGCCCATCCATCGAAATTCTTCGACTCAACCGTCTCTCCATTGCCTGCATACGAGTGGGTGTGTATGTGTGTGTGTGTGTGAAGTTGAAGCTATTTCCCGACCTACCCAACGATTTTCTTACTGAGTCAGGTTAGTGACTAATTGATGAAAACAAAAAGATTGCTGTGAAGGAGGAGCCATAGTGCTGTGCACGAGTGAGGGAGACAGGTTGTCTGGATGTGGCTGGTGTTGTGAGCAGATTTGAATCACGAGGGGATGGCAGTTGAATGATGTTGACTTGTTTTATGGGTGCCTGGTTGTTTAGTCAGTTCATAATGCGAAGTTTTTCGATTTTCGTGAGTTCCCTTTGATGACTGACTCGGATTGACTGAGGATCGGCCACTACATTCATAGAACTCTGAAAAATTTTCAATGGGCTTGTTTCCTCTTCTGACCCCCAAGTAGAAAAACAGACATTTCGTGTGACGGACAGATTTTAAGGATGACCCCCAGCTATAAGACATATCCATGTCAAAAAAAATTTTCTCACAAAGACGAATTTTTGGACCCGTCGCTCCTATGCCGGCTATATGACGTAGTGGTCCGATTCCATTGGTTCCGACATATATACAGTGTACAATAAAAAGAAGGCTTTGTACTAGCCCATTCTACAATTATTTGATGAATTTTTCAAGTCGCTAGCTTCATTCTATCGAAAGTTATTGCTTATTCGCAGTTTCACTTGTAGGAGAGCTAGGGGTTCCTTGGGTCGGATCTTGCTCATCATTGCCGCCAACACATAAGATCATGCTACAAACATTTAAATAAAATTTCAAGTCTCTAGCTTCACTCTATCGAAAGTTAGCGCTTATTTGAAGTTTCATTTGTAGGGGAAGTAGGGGTTTCGTTGGTCGGATTTTACGCATTTTCAATATTAGCCAAATGGATCCTACAAACATTTGACCAAAATTTTAAGTCGCTAGCATTATTTTGTTATCGTTATCGCTTATTTGAAGTTTCATTTCTAGGGGAGTTAGGGGTTCCTTAGGTTGGATCTAACCCATCTTGAATACCAACAACCCAATCTCACTTCAAACATTTGACCAAAACATCAAGTCGCTGGCTTGATTCTGTCAAAAGTTATCCTTATTTGAATTTGCATTTGTAGGGGAGGTAGGGGTTGCTTGGGTCCGATCTTGCCCATTTTCAATACCAACCAAGTAGATCTTCCTAATAACATTCTGACAATGTTTCAATTCGCTAGCGTCATTTTATCGAAAGTTAGGGGGAGGTAGGCGTTCCTTTGATCCGATTATGCCCAACTTACTAGAACTCAAGCAGCTTCTCACCCCAGGGTTACATGCCAAAAATCAGGTGGCTACATCAATTGGTTCAAGAGTTATAGACGAAAAACCCGAAAAGTAGGGTAGTACGGGGCTCTTTGTAAGAAAATTACCGTTAGTTTCGACTGATCGATTTTATTTTTTGAGGAGAGTAGAAGATTATCCTCACGAGCAATCTGCCAAAGCCAGAGCTTTTCATGTTTATTTAATCTGGAGTTATAGATACATTTAATTGTTTTACATATATAGGGGCGGTAGGCGTTATCTTGGCCTGATCATGCCCATTTTCAATACCATCCAACTAGATCATACTGCCAACATTTAACCAAAATGTCCAGACGGACAGACGGACAGACAGACAGACAGACAGACATGGCTAAATCGAATCAGGAGGTGATCCTGATCATTTATATATAACATTGCTATACCACCGGAGCCTCATTTGAGGTGTTACATATTTTCGTCGTGACAAAAACAATATACCCTATCCTATACCTATAAGTCTAGGGTATAAAGAATGCGATTCGCCATGGAATATACATTTATAGACGGGGCCTATTATTATAGGTAAAGATGCTAATAGAGTATATCGCCATCTTATCGCGGGAGTCACCCCCGTCGGGTGAAAATAGTTACCGAAAGCGAAACTTCCTGGAGAAACTTTAGCGAAACGAGTTGATAACAAGAGAGCGAATCGCGGCGGGGATAAATTTACGAATTGGCAAAATGACGCGTAGAAGAAATTTAGGCGATGAAAGTCAACTAAAACAAAAATTATTATCGCTTTTTTTATTAGATTTATCTTCATGCTTTTTTATCTTCACATTCTTTGACGCTTATAATTCATAGTTCATCCTTTTTTACAATTGATATTTGTAGGATTCGAACCAGGTTTCAATGTTTGCAAGTCCATAGTGCTAATCGTTGCGCTATCTAGGCCCGTTTTCTCAATGTCCGATTAAACTCTTTGTTAACTAACAGGGACACAAATTAAACGAAACTATGAACAGCCCGATAAGCATTTTCGTTTTCTCATACGTGATACGTCTCATACAAATTACCACGCCATAAAGTGTGGAACCACAATTATGGCAAAATCAGCTGATTTTCTTGGCGGAATTCTACCGCCCACGAATCTATTTTGTATTAGTACGGTCTCTCAGCAGATTCATTTGCAGCTTAGTTTGTTGCAAATTCTCTTCTATCGAATGAATTTCCAGGAACTCTGTCCTTTATGGCCACTTTCATTGTTTTCATTTGAAAAGTGAACAGTTCTAGCTGTCAAAATCTCAACATCCGGTATCAGGTGTTGGGTTTTTGTTAAGGATAAATGTTCAACCCGAAACCAGGAGCGGACTTTGTTTTGGATAAGAGCGCGTTGACATGATCAAACTACGATTTGACAAACTAGCGTTTGATGAAAAGTTGAGCACCGTCGAACTACGGTTTGACAGAAGCACAAGACATCAAACCAGTTTGACAAGGGGTTGACACGTTCAAGTAGGTAGTTTGTCAAACCGTAGTTTGATCGTGTCAACGCGCTTTAAGAGATTGGCTGCATTCACGTGAAAATTTTCGCTACGGAACGCTACATCCCCTCCACTACACATTAGAGGACACGCTACCTGTCAACATTTCTTTCGTGATTGAACCGCTATAATGGTGATTATGTTAACATGTTGAAATCCTCTCCACAACTTTCGTTCACCAATTTTCCATTGCAAAACATTTCTTTGGCACATCACGAAACAAGGAAATATCAAATCAAACGACAAGAAGACAGTGAATTTACATAGACGGGGATTCTATTTGCGCTTTTGATGTACACAAACGTCACAACACACATACCAGCTGCGAATTGTCAAGTGTAGCGGCTACATGCCCAGAGAGCGTAAAAAAATTCTGCTACCAAGGGGAAGTAACCGCTCCGGAGCGGATGGAAGGAGCGGTTGCAATCACGACCGGGAGGGGTTGTAGCGCTACGGAGCGCTCCGTAGCGATCCGGATAAAACGAGCGTCGTGAATGCACTCAATGCTACGAACAATGAGAATGGGCGGGAGTCACGGTTGCTAGCTAGCTTTAAGTGCTGCCTCGTGATTTGTATTCCGAATGGTGCGCTAAACCACTGCTAAATTTAGCGCAGATAGCTAGGCGCTAACACTTTTAGGCAGCATAAAATTTGTTCGCTGTCTTGGCTTAGCGGAGATTTGACAGTTCGAACGAACTGCCTGCATTGACAAATCATACCGCTACCCGAGCGCTCCCATTTTTGTTGTTGTAATTCAGTGCAAAATTGGGACAAAAACAGGAGCGCTCAAGTTGCGCTACCGATTTGTGAATGCAGGCATATCAATTTACAACAGGTGAGCCAGCATACCATTCGGGCGTCACAAGAAAAATTGGTTTGCGCTGCTTAGGAATTCGCTATTTCTATGCAGCGCATTACGCTGTTTTCCGTGACGCCCGAATGCGCCCAATGACACAGTCGTCGTTTCGTATTTATTGTGAATTGGCGAAATATAATCTTGGCGATTAATTGGCGAATTGAAATCCTATCGCGATTCTTTTGCCTGAGGGATATCCCCTAACTATTGAAAAAGCGACAAATAATCTATTGTATAAATTTATTGCATGGAAGAATCGCCATCGTATCATCTTAGCAATTTATCTTCCAAATGATACCAAATTGTTTGCTGGGGATGCACAAGAGAATCAATACATACAAATCTACCGGCGGAGGCTAAAGTTGTATAGAGTGAGCTTTCTTGAGTAGTCTATACTATTGGTCAAGACATACAAATCTTCGGGCAGGGACGAAAGTTCTATGGAGTGATCACTCTTGTAGAATATCAATCCTCTTTGGCAAAGCTAATCGAGTTACCTACAAAACGATCTAATGGCTTTTCCCGAGAAATGAATACTTACTTTTTCCTATACACAAGACCAAAATGAAAATTTATAATTTATCAGGAAAATTTTATTTTTTTAAGACCTTTTTTTTTGGAATATTTCTCACGCATCGGTAGAACTTTTGTACTGAAGTTTAGGAAATTTCAAGCTCTTTCAAAGCTGCATACATCACATTTATGTAGCATGCATAATTTAAGAGGTATTGAATGATTCTTACAAAATGTAAGGATCACTCACACTGCCCGGAAGGATAAATGCAAGCCTATTTCTTGTTTCCAATTTCTACGTTACAAATCCTGCGGTTGTTGTACGTATTTTAAATTAAATAAATTAAATTTCCTTTAAGCTTATTTCTGACAAGTTCTTCCGTAGGATGAGTACTTCTCTCGATATTCGACCATAATTGATATAAAATATGAATTTTTCACTTTTAGGGAACTATTTTAAAAGTTTGAAGTGTTTTTTTTTTTAGGAAATCTTTCACATACGGACTAGCTATATATATATATTTAATACTCTTCCAAAAAAACGACTTTCACTAGAATACATGTCTTAAGTGTTATTAAGAGATGTTTTCATTTATGTTTCGAGAAGTCAATTTTTTAAGGAGCTGCGGAATAAAGAAAATAGGATAGAATGACAAAAGTAATTTTATCGTATCCAGATTAGACTTAAGCGTGCCACTCACTTGAGTGATTATCTCAAGGCATAGTCCCGTATGAAAATCTCAATTGGCCACACACCACCAGCCTGATCCTACGATGGATTTAAGATCGGTTTTTGAAAGCTCTAGTGTGTAGCCAAATCGGGATTTTCGTGAAATGTGGCCGTCGTGAGTCAGGCCATGAGATTTGATATCAGTCCGCTCATGATTACGTCAGGGTACCGAAATAGCGACTAAAAAATTATGAATAGGCAACGAAGTGAAATAGAGCATATGCAAATTTTCGGTGTGAAATCGAAATGGTGCATTAAGAGGAAACTAATGCGGGAATTTCATTGCCGGCAGCAGCAAAAGCTGCGATTGCTGCTGCCAGCAATGGGATTCCCGTATAAAATAATGCAAGCGTGAACACGCGCATTTACGCGATTGACGGGAATCGCATTCGCAAATGTCTAGCTTTATCTTTGCTCCATATATCATCTTCTATTGTGTCATCTATTACTTCCTTTCTGCAACCGATTTTTTTTATTTATGTGTTTTTTTAAGACGTTTTACATATTCCGATTGATGATACAGGGGAACTGTAAATATGACTGTGAACAGGGAAAAAAGTACTCACCATGCGATGTGAAATCTTTTCACGGAACTGTTGATCATTGAAAATTTGTATTTTCATGTTCACGTTTACGGTGAAGTGTATGTATACCGGGTTTCCACCAAAGAGACAGTTTTGAAAAACACGGACAAAAACTGTTTTTCTGAACAAAAACACAAATGTTGAAAAACAGAACAGTTTTGAAAACATTTGTGTCTCTAAAAAGGGGCACCGAAATAAGCTATAGCGAAATAAGGCATACGAAATAATCCAAATGGATACTTTCGTTTGGAACCGAAAGTATTTATCGGAAAATTAACGAAATAGTCCCTGCATGGATAATTTCGATTTCAAATCGAAGTAAAGTATGCGAACGAAAGCGAGAATAGCCATATACTTACTTTCGTTTCTAAACGATATTAGGCATTGTGTGTGGAACCGAAAGAATCCATGCATAGACATTTTCTGTTTCAAGCCGAAACAAAATATGCGGCAGAAAGCGAAATAATATATGCATCTTTCACATAAGTAGGGACGGCGCGAATGCAAATTTTTTTATGGGATCGTTGTGATAAGGGTGGTTGTGGAGCATAACGGCTTGCTGTTGCTGTTGATCAATGAATTATCATGAAAAGGACATTCTTTGCAGTGAACTGGGATATAGGCGATATGGGTGTCATATGAATCGGGGTGATAAGGCAGATGCTATGGAGTACTAATGAGGGCGTCTCGAGTCCTCTGGTCAGGAGAAAAGGACATTATTCGCGATGAACTGGGATATAAGCGATATGGCTGTCATATGAATCGGGGTGATGAGGCGGATGCTATGGAGTACTAATGAGGGTGTTTCGAGGCCTTTGGTCAGGAGAAAAGGACATTATTAGCGATGAACTGGGATATAGGCGATATGGGTGTCATATGAATCGGGGTGATGAGGGGGATGCTATGGAGTACTAATGAGGGCATCTTGAGTCCTCTGGTCAGGAGAAAAGGACATTATTCGCGATGAACTGGGATATAGGCGATATGGATGTCATATGAATCGGGGTGATGAGGGGGATGCTATGAAGTACTAATGAGGACGTCTTGAGTCCTCTGGTCAGGAGAAAAGGACATTCTCCGCGATGAGCTGGAATTTTGCATGTGAGTTCACAAGTGTTAATTTGCCCTCTATAACAACGTGTTGCAATACTACTTCGATACTGTTGCCACAGCATGTCGCGATTCCGCTGTTTTATGAACTTAGGCGGCTATTACACTATAAAAGTTCTTTTACAAATATCGTTTGTAAAAGATATTTTCGAAGAACTTTTCTAGTGTAATAGCCGCCATACATTATCCGATCCGTCGTCCGATCGATCGGCTGATGGATCGCCACAAAATATCTGCCGATCTCCACTGCACACACACTGAGCGATTTTCGTGCGATGCGATAACGAATGACAATTCAAAAAATAGGTTATGATTCACTCCCAATCCAACCTAGATTCATTTTTGTTAACTATTTGGATGTGTGTGGTATTTTCGTATACCACATATTTGATATTTCAATTGCAGTGCCACTTAAATCATTAGAATCCTTGATACTCACATACAAAATTCCAATTCAGCGCGGAGAATGTCCTTTTCTGCAGACCAAAGGACTCGAAACACCCTCATTAGTACTCCACAGCATCCGCCTCATCACCCCGATTCATATGACACCCATATCGCCTATATCCCAGTTCATCGCGAATAATGTCCTTTTCTCCTGACCAGAGGACTCGAGACGCCCTCATTAGTACTCCATAGCATCCGCCTCATCACCCCGATTCATATGACACCCATATCGCTTATATCCCAGTTCATCGCGAATAATGTCCTTTTCTCCTGACCAGAGGACTCGAGACGCCCTCATTAGTATTCCATAGCATCCGCCTCATCACCCCGATTCATATGACACCCATATCGCCTATATCCCAGTTCATCGCGAATAATGTCCTTTTCTCCTGACCAGAGGACTCGAGACGCCCTCATTAGTACTCCATAGTATCCGCCTCATCACCCCGATTCATATGACACCCATATCGCCTATATCCCAGTTCATCACGAAGAATGTCTTTTTCTGCAGACCTAAGGACTCGAAACACCCTCATTAGTACTCCACAGCATCTGCCTCATCACCCAGATTCATATGATACCCATATCGCCTATATCCCAGTTCATACGAAATAATCCATATGGATACTTTCGTTTGGAACCGAAAGTATTCATCGGAAAATTAACGAAATAATCCCTGCATGGATAACATCGGTTTCAAATCGAAATAAAGTATGCGCACGTAAGCGAAAATAGCCATATACTTACTTTCGTTTCTAAACGAAATTAAGCATTGAGTGTGGAACCGAAAGAATCCATGCATAGATATTTTCGCTCTCAACCGAAATTATCTCTTAATGCCTTATTTTCAAATGGCTTATTTCATGGTGCCGATAAACAGAACTAGAAACAAAATAAGTCTGTTCAGTTGAAACAGTTTGTTTACATAAAACAGAACTGTTTTCAGAAAACAAAACTTGTTTCTGTTTTTGTTTTTGAGAACAAAACTGTTTTTCAAAACTGTCTCTTTGGCGGAAACCCGGCATAACGCGCTTCATATCGCGCTGCTCACATATTTTTCACATACTTTGATGTATGTCCTTGAATGCAAAAACCCAAATAGCCGACGGCGTGATGTAATTTCCTGTATCAATTCACAATAATAAATTTCCCATTTCCTATGGTCATTTTGGTATTGCCATTTAATAAAATCCCACCGTTCAGGGGAATGAATCAGCTGTTTATGACCGGCGCTTTTAAAAGGTGACAGCAAAGACAGTACGTCGTAAGCAAAGCAGTGTCAGGCGGTGTTTGTGTGAAGGTTGTTTTTCGTAGGTAATTGATTTAATCCAATTAATTAGTGGTCACAAGTTGTCCAGAAGCGAGCACAAGTAATTGAAGGCGTAGTGGAGGCGGTTTAAGTTGTGAAATGTTTGTAAAAGGATTTCTTTTGGGCCTGGCCCTGTTGGCGGTTGCCGCCGGCGAGCTCGTTAGGTAAGTGCATTGTCTCCTACGCAGTTTGTTAATTTGTTGCACGCTAAATACGTAAAATTGTTACGAGAGAGGAATCTATTATTAGTTGCTGAAGATTTAACAAAACAAACCCCTTCAACTGATCGAAAGTTCTAAAGTTAATGTATCAGAAAACAAGGCAAAAACCGTTGCTCATTTTCCGCGGGTAGTGTCTTGGTGACTTCTTCGCCTTTGTTTTTATATTTTCAACAATAAACTGATAACTCTATGACCAACGATTACGGATGGCAAAAAAACTCGAGAATATTATCACCAAAAACAAGCCATTTGAATCCCCGACATTGTTATCGACAATCCAGCCAAACAAGAGGGAGCTGTTGCGATAATGAATGTTTCCTCCAAATTTAGAATTATCTGCACAATTTTCTCATCCGTTACTAACTTTTTTTTTCATAAAGGAATTCTCAGTGACCTGGCGGTTCACCCAACTGTTTATTTGGAAAAGTTTCAACTTTCCACTGTCAATTTTCAGTCAGAAATCGATAACCGGATAATCAGACTTGTTTTTTTTTTGTGTACATAAAGAAAGCGATAAAAATCACTCAAGCGACTGCTTCAAAGCGACCGTTACCTCGAATGATGATCTCTTCGTCGTCGATTTTCCAGGGTCTGCGGCCTAATCTGTAATATGATATTTAATGTGGCTTGTGACTTGGACTTGTAGTCTTTCACTGCATTCTTATCGTCGCCTGGACACACTGTTATTATTTTGCGTTGATTTCAAATAAATAACATAGATCGTCAAGCAAATGGAACGGTTCAGAATCCCTGGGTTTTTATTGGTGTGCAGACATTTGTAATGCGACCCTATTGTGTGGTGTGATGAACAAGCAAAAAGCATTAAGAATCCTTTTTTTTTGTTTTACTTTTTATACCCTTCACGGATGTGATAGGGTATATTAACTTTGTCATGAAGTTTGCAACGCACAGAAGGAAGCATCTCCGACTAGGCCTGTTCCTAATACCGGGATCCCGGTTTGGTACCGGTTTTTTTTCAGTGCCGGTACCAAAAACTAAGAGTACCGGTATCCCGGTTTTTTTAGTACCGGTATTGAGTACAGGGATCCCGGGATTTCAGTACCGAGTCTTTTCAACCATGAGCCGGTTTTATTCGGGATCCCGGGATCCCGGTACTCAGTACCGAGTCTTTTCAGTACCGAGTCTTTTCAGCAACGAGTCTTTTCAGTACCGAGTCTTTTCAGTAGTACCGAGTTTTTTCAGTACCGAGTCTTTTGAGTACCGAGTCTTTTCAGTACCGAGTCTTTTCAGTACCGAGTCTTTTCAGTACCGGGATCCCGGTACTCAGTACCTGTTCTTTTCAGTACCGAGTCTTTTCAGTACCGAGTCTTTTCAGTACCGAGTCTTTTCAGTATCGGGATCCCGGGATTCGAGTACCTGTTCTTTTCAGTACCGACTCTTTTCAATACCTGTTCTTTTCAGTACCGGGGTCCCGGGATTCGAGTACCTGTTCTTTTCCATAAAAAAGACTCGTTCATTGCTGGACCAATTCTTCAGGTTTTTGGAAATTGTTATTGGAAATGTTCATAGAGTCGTGTCGTGCATTGAAAGATTTTTCAGATACACATCGTAGTATAGTATGTTAGTTAGTACGCACATAGATATACGAGTATGTACATTGTTCATACATAATTGATTTTGAGTTTTGTTAGGATTGAGACTGAGATGAGAGTATTTATTGTATTGGGAATAGGATATGTAATTGGGTATGATATAAATATGAAATACATATGAACGAATATGTATATGTACGTATGTATTGTACATAATATAATAATATAATGCGTTGCATTGGTCAATAGCCGGCCATACACACACGCTCTATCATCTGCAAACGTACGCCAATTCGATCGCCCCATTTTTTTCTGAATGATTCGCCGCGTTCGCAATCCCCTGCAAAATCGCGTCACCTGGGTCGCCCAATTTTTTTGCGAATAATTCGCGGCGTTTACAATCACCTGGAAAATCGCGTCACCTGGATCGCCCTTTTGCGAATGATTCGCGGCGTTTACAATCCCCTCGAAAATCGCGGCACCTGGCTCGCCGAATGATTCGCCGCGTTTGAGCGAGCAGTGAAATTTAAGTAATTTTGTGCGACCAGACGGTTCGTGGCGTTTTCGGTTTGCAGATGATAGAGCAACAACAATTTGTATGGAGACGATGTCTAGTTGGGTGCGTTGTGATTTTGCAGATGATTCGCCGCGACCGAATTTTTATGGGTTACCTATAGTGGCGGTAGTATGTAGCTTGCATAATAAAATACGAGAAGGATGGGTCCACGCAGATATTTTGGTCCTGCTGCAGGTGTGCGTCAGGATAAAAGGATTTGTTTATCGATGAGGAGAGATATATAGGCAAGATGGGTGTTGTATGACTAGGGGTGCTGAGACGAATACGTTAGACTGCCGCTTAAGGCATTTTGAGTCCTTTGGTAACGAAAAAAGACATGCTTTGCGAGGAAAGCCCGATCAGACGAGTATTTCCTCATGAAAACAGGGTGGCCATTCAGGGGTGGGCAAAAAAAAAGTGCTGGATGCAGATATGCTAGCACGAAACGGCTGCAGGTACATGTACAAAGAGTGAAACGGGCAACCTAGGGCTACATGCGGGGGTTCGCAACGCCCTAGGAGGGGAGCTAGCCCAGCTCGTTCCAAACCGAAATTATCCATGCACACTTGTGCGATACTGCGGGTTGTGAATTAGCAGTTGCTTGTGTGAGTTGCCCACTTCTGAGTGACCACCCTGTTTTCATGGGGAAATAGGGCGTTTGCGAGCCCCCCGCATGTAGCCCTAGGTTGCCCGTTTCACTCTTTGTACATGTACCTGCAGCCGTTTCGTGCTAGCATATCTGCATCCAGCACTTTTTTTTTGCCCACCCCCTGAATGGCCACCCCTGTTTTCATGGGGAAATACTCGTCTGATCGGGCTTTCCTTGCAAAGCATGTCTTTTTTCGTTACCAAAGGACTCAAAATGCCTTCAGCGGCAGTCTAACGTATTCGTCTCAGCACCCCTAGTCATACGACACCCATCTTGCCTATATATCTCTCCTCATCGATAAACAAATCCTTTTATCCTGACGCACACCTGCAGCAGGACCAAAATATCTGCGTGGACCCATCCTTCTCATATTTTATTATGCAAGCTACATACTACTACCGCCCACTATAGATAACCCATAAAAATTCGGTCGCGGCGAATCATCTGCAAAATCACAACGCACCCAACTAGACATCGTCTCCATACAAATTGTTGTTGCTCTATCATCTGCAAACCGAAAACGCCACGAACCGTCTGGTCGCACAAAATTACTTAAATTTCACTACTCGTTCAAACGCGGCGAATCATTCGGCGACCCAGGTGCCGCGATTTTCGAGGGGATTGTAAACGCCGCGAATCATTCGCAAACAAATTGGGCGACCCAGGTGACGCGATTTTGCAGGGGATTGCGAACGCGGCGAATCATTCAGAAAAAAATGGGCGATCGAATTGGCGTACGTTTGCAGATGATAGAGCGTGTGTGTATGGCCGGCTATTGACCAATGCAACGCATTATATTATTATATTATGTACAATACATACGAACATATACATATTCGTTCATATGTATTTCATATTTATATCATACCCAATTACATATCCTATTCCCAATACAATAAATACTCTCATCTCAGTCTCAATCCTAAACAAAACTCAAAATCAATTATGTATGAACAATGTACATACTCGTATATCTATGTGCGTACTAACTAACATACTATACTACGATGTGTATCTGAAAAATCTTTCAATGCACGACACGACTCAATGAACATTTCCAATAACAATTTCCAAAAACCTGAAGAATTGGTCCAGCAATGAACGAGTCTTTTTTATGGAAAAGAACAGGTACTCGAATCCCGGGATCCCGGTACTGAAAAGAACAGGTATTGAAAAGACTCGGTACTGAAAAGAACAGGTACTCGAATCCCGGGATCCCGGTACTGAAAAGAACGGGTACTGAAAAGACTCGGTACTGAAAAGAACAGGTAGTGAAAAGACTCGGTACTGAAAAGAACAGGTACTGAAAATACTCGGTACTGAGTACCGGGATCCCGGGATCCCGGTACTGAAAAGACTCGATACTGAAAAGAACAGGTACTCAGTACCGGTACTGAAAAAAACCGGCTCATGGTTGAAAAGACTCGGTACTGAAAAAAACCGGTACTAGTACCGGTACTGAACGAATACCTGTGAGTACCGGGATACCGCTTGTGGTACCGGTACTTGAAAATATCAAGTACCGGTACTGAAATCTCAGTACCGAACAGGCCTATCTCCGACCATATAAAATATACAGGGTGTCCCAAACTCCAACGTCAAACCCGGAAACCGGTGATTAGGCCAAGTGGTGGCAGTTATCAGAAAAGTATTAAAAAAGTCTCCGTCAATTATTTTTTGACTTTTAGACATTCAAAAAAGAATTGGAAAAATTCATACCCTGTGATGATTTTTTAAGTACTGTTTTACAAATTTTAATTTTCTTTTTATGAAACAACCCTTTCTTTCGTGTAAAACCTTTTCTTTTACCGCTCGCCAGTAAAAAAAAATCGAGGGGATTTAGGTCAGGTGCCGGCCACGAAATTGTACCCAGGCCGCCCTATCCACCTCTCGGGATATTCTCGATCGAGGAACTCTCTTACTGTATGGGGATAATGCGCTGGGCAGCTATCGTGCTGATACCACATATTTGGAAAAGTACTGAGTGGCACGTCTTCCAATAAATTGGGTAAATGATTCATTAAAAAATCTAAATATGTCTCGGCACTTAAGTTCTCCGAAAGCTCGAATGGTCCAATAATTTGGCCAATAGAATTCCAGTCCACATGTTCACTTTAAAGCGATACTGCGCTCTATTTTGCCGCATTAACCCGGGAGAGGGTAACCCTTTTTTGTATGCTGGGGTTGGTAACCGTGAGTCATTTCGACTCATAGGCAATTATATGACAAAATCAGTCTTTAATTTTTAAACAATTTGTCCAAATTTACAAACGTTTTTTTGTTTGTTTTTATTTTCTTTATTTTCAGTCTTTTAGTAACTTAATAGCCTTCTTGTAACATAAAATTAGAAACTAGAATCAAGAACGAAATAAAGGTAACATGATAAATTATGACGTTTTACTTCAAAAATTCAAGAGAATTCAACAACCACTGAACGAACATTATAGAACTAAAAATACTTCAATGACTCAATAAGATATACTGAAAACAAAAATAGTCTTATAAGGATATATCTTAGGATTATTGCAATTGGTTTGATTTGCATTTCATACACACTCTGATCATGTGTTCACCACATATCGGTTTATGACAATCACTGCAGCTCGTTTGTGTCTTCCTTCGCTTCAATAATGGCAAAAGTTGCAATACGTTCGGTTAATAAGGCGTTGCTGTGATACGTCCATGCTTCCTGGAACATCTGGTACTCCACATCTCAAGATTGACTCTCGAAGGTCTCTTGAAATTGGGAGAGTAAGCCGATATGCCATCCAAGGTTCACTTAGAGTGCGCACCAACTCCATCATAAATTCAAATCTGGAAAATGGTTTTCCTTCTCGTCGATCTTTGTAAAAATTATGTAGATAAACTACATAAGAGTTCACAGGCCGCAATATTCAAAATGTTGTAGAAAAATGCTAGAGGCCACCTCTTAGTTTTTCCTTCCCGTATTAGTGTCTTGGCAGAGTCTATCTAGAACGTCTACACCTCCTTTGGTAGTATTATAATTGAGAATAATCTCCGGTTTTCGACTTCCTGGACATACTGAAGCATCGTCATGAACCGTAGATATGAGTGTTACGAGCTTCTGCGCTGTTGGCTTATATGAAACTGCTGTAATAGTATTAGAGAACAAAAAGGCTGATGAGCCAGGCTTTCTGCCATTAAATTTTATGTCGACGAACTCAGAAGGTAATTCTTTTTTATTTTTTCGAACAGTTCCAATCATAGTTATTTTGTGGTCTATGAGTAATGTTTCGGCCAAAGGAATACTTGTAAACCAATTGTCCATGGTGAGGTTTCTGTTAGACCCAGAAAAAGGTTCAATAAGCTTGAGCGTGTAGTAAGTGCCAGCAGCTTCGTCACTTGGGTTGGATCCTTTTCCCAGATAAACAATAGCATTGCACATATATTTCGTTGCATTATCGCAAATCATTATTACTTTTATACCATATCTATTGGGTTTGTTCGGGATGTACATACGAAACGGGCATCTTCCACGGAAACCCAACAAGCTGCTCATCTATTGTGAGGTATGGTCCTGGTCGGTAGTTTGTTTTGCAGTTATTAACAAATATTTCCCAAAGCTGTGATATAGGAGCTAATTTAGTATTTCTTTGATCTCTTGTAGTCCGATCATCAAAGCGTAGGGCTCGCAGCAAAAACTTGAATCTAGCCTCTGACATAATGGCACGATGCTTATCACCGCAGTACACTGGGTTATGCAGAATTTGTGAATTCAGGTGGTTGTTCTTCATCGCAGCTGCATAGTATAGAGAACCAAAGAGTCCCATCAGTTCATCTTTCGTCAGGTCACCAGTTGTACTTTTACATTGCACCTTATACGTCGATCTCAATGTCTCAATTTCTTTATTCGTATTTCGTAGAACTATATCAATGATGTCTTGAGAGAAAAAACTACTAAAGCACTCTAAAGGTGTTTTTGCAGAGCGTGCATTGCATAAAGTACCTGCCATTGTGTGGATGATATTTTTGGCCATCGTTTGAGTGTTGGGGATTTTTTCGGGTTGGGTTTTCCATTCGTAGCCGTTTTTCCCAACTTTACTACTTTCGTTCCAACTTAGGATGGGTGATGTGTCGTCACTGCCATCTTCAATTTGACTATCTGATGACTCACCTTTTCTTTTTTTTGCCGGAGCCTTGTTTTTTCTTGATTTCTGGATGCTTTCTTTTTTTCGCCATTGAGTCTTCTTCTAAATTTTGGATCGTATTCATCAATTCATCGTCGTCAATGATATAGTCTTCTGGCAGGGGCTCATATTCTGAGCCAGAATCAGTATCAGATTGCAACTCTAAATTGTCTGCCTCTTCATCATCAGAATCCATGCTCTCTAAAATTTCGAGTATCTCCTTCTCCGTTACAATTTTGTTTCCTGCCATCTTATCTGTAGAAAAAATATTGCGTACTTATAAGTGCTATTGTTGGTACCCATAAGTCAAAATGACTCATAAAATATCATGTCATGGCTGGTAACCATAAGTCAGAATGACCTGCAAAATTTGTAGTTAAAGGGTAACCGTAAGTCATATTGACTCACTTGGTTTAGATAAACAGGTTCTTACCTAAGGAGAGAGTCGACTTTTCGTTCCACTTCCACCGGACTCACATGCACAACTAAACTGGCTAAGATGTTCTGAGCGCTCATGCATATCGCGGTACTTATTCAGAGAGAGGGATGGTTGCAAATTTTATAGTGAGTCAAGATGACTCACGTTACCTTTCCCGGGTTAAATGTGGATTTTCAATGTGCCACTCGTGTAAATTGTGGAGGTTAATGTAACCATCTTTAGAAAATGTGGATTCATCGGTCCATAGAATTTTGTCAAAGAATCGGGGATCTTCTCTGTACTCACGCAACATCGTTTGACAAAATTGTACTCTCTGCGGATAACCTCGAGGTAGCAGGCTTTGGACTCGTTGAACATGGTACGGGTGCATCTTGTTTCTCCGTAGAATTCGTTGTACTTTTGGGTACTCATGTGCTACATTCAATTGCACGTACTGAGGCACTGGGGTCTTGTTCGACTGCTTGTAAGACTTCCTCCTCGTAGGGCATGATGGAAT
This sequence comes from Chloromyia formosa, assembly GCA_964017055.1. Classification (NCBI taxonomy): domain Eukaryota; kingdom Metazoa; phylum Arthropoda; class Insecta; order Diptera; family Stratiomyidae; genus Chloromyia; species Chloromyia formosa. Next base: position 64,366,073 of record OZ024817.1, read on the forward strand.
TTGGCTCTCCTGTCATGTGGTGTGGAATTCGACCCTCTGAAAATGACTGGTGTACGTTTATAAATATTCGGTGATCCGGATAACGTTCAGCATTTGGATATCTCTCACGATAAAGTCTGGCTGCAGCACTAGCGTTGCATTTGCATTCCCCATAAATAAGATGCATGATAGGATATTCCCGCACACTGTATCTGTATGGCATAATGGCAGTTAAATGCGTCCTATAATCAAATTGTTACTGAATCACTAAATCATTCATAAAATGCGCCATCTTTTACAGTTACTTGCCAAAACCGCGTGGTATATTTTTTTTACAGTGCAGTCAGTTGAAGTTGGGATAAGTGATAATTTTGAGTACAAAATTGGGGAAAAAAGTCATATTTTATTTAAAACCAATACAGTAATTTTTTACTTTTAGATTGTGATTTATGGAACAGTTAGTCAGGGTTGCTTCACAAAAAAAAAAATAAAAAAAAAAATGAAAATTTGTAATAACAGTACTTAAAAAATCATCACAGGGTATGAATTTTTCCAATTCTTTTTTGAATGTCTATAAGTCAAAAAATAATTGACGGTGACTTTTTTTAATACTTTTCTGATAACTGCCACCATTTGGCCTATCACCGGTTTCCGGGTTGACGTTGGGGTTTGGGACACCCTGTATATGTATATTCTTGGTAGTGATGTGTAACACAGTAACGAGTCGCTCTTTTTGAACGACTCAACAGGATGAGCGAAAGATTCGGTACAACGACATAGCCTCCGAGTCGTTCAATTTAAGAATGACTCACTGTAAAATTAATTCCCAAACTAGCCCATCGCATAAATACTACCCAACGCATAACCAATCCACGCTCATTTCTCATTACATATAATGTACTACTATAATATTGTACATTCATTCACTCATAGCCCATCCCATTGCCTATCTAAAACTAAAACCACCATCATTTATCTACCAAAGCAATCCCATCTAAATCCATTCATATTCATCTCTATGCAGTATGCAATGCACGCATTGTGTATACTTCTAAATATATACGCAACAACCCATGCTGACTGCAAATGCAAGCATATCAAAAATCATTTACTTACGTCGCGTCGCACCGCACAGCCAAGTTTCGCCAAATACAGAAAACAATCCCAACATTCTAAAACAAAAGTATTCGTCTTACGTATCGTCATCTCAAGCTCAACTTTAGATGAAACCAAATAAAAACCCATAGCTTTCACTTGCACTACAGCTACAGTGTAAAGCAGCGTTCTGACGGGGCAACATGACATCGTGGCTTGTATCGAGCGTGGAATGGAAAGTGAACTGCCTTGGGTTGTGGACCGTTCACACGACCACGATTCAGTTTATCCCATAAATCATTCTGTTTCAAGCAGTTACACCACTACTATACCCTAGTTTTAAATAAACTGTTTTGTGTCCAAACTTCTAAAATATAAGGAATTTTGCATTTTGACACCATTTTGACCCCCCTTAAGAACCCCCATCCGGGCTGAGGAGCATCCATCCCCACTATTTGGATGCTCCTCAGCCCTCTCTCTCCCTATCCCCATCTCCGAATCTGTGGTTAAAAAAGAGAAAAAAAAGTTAGGGTCGCCCATCTACGACTTTTATTGAATATGTTATTAACCAAGTCTCAGACTCTTTTTGAACGACTCATTGGAAAGAGTCAGAGCTTATGTGCTGGCACAGTGAAAAGAGTCATTATGCCCATCACTAATTCTTGGTCAGTATGATAAGACGAGTCGATTAAGCTTTGTCCGTCTGTCCGTCTGGTTCTATGCAGACTAGTCCCTCAGTTTTAAAGCTATCGAGCTGAAATTTTGTACAAAGCCTTCTTTCTATTGCACGCTGTAAATATTTCGGAACCAACGGAATCGGATCACTACGTCATATAGCTGCCATAGGAACGACCGGTCCAAAAATTTGTCTTTATAAGAAAAACTTTTTATTTCTAAAGATATCTTTTTCAAATTTCACACTAGTCAGTAGTATCTTTAGTCAAATCACATTCCCGAATTTGGTTGAAATCGTAGCCGAAGGCTAGCTTGTTAATTCTGCAGCTGTCACTGGCATTTTAATTAAGAATAAATCGCACATTACTTTTGATTCTCTTTTATAGCGCGTCAACTGCAGGAGTAGTTGACGCGGTATGCGTAGGATATAGAAGTGCGCCATTGTACTCGGTTCTGGGCAATAGGGCGCATCTGACCCCACGAATTAAGGTCTAAACACACATTCCCCGTACCAGGGCAGCGCCCCCGTATATCGGGTACATGACCGGACATTGCAAGCGAAACCACACACTACCCGTACCGGGACCCAACCGTATGTTCCCCGTGTGTCGGTTTGGCGACGGTTGGTCGCAAGTGACTGCGGCATATAATTCCATTAAGCGTGACATTACACTTTGCGTTTTTCTGCAGGAAGAGCAATCCCGCAAAAAAATGCATTGTCGTCCAAGAAAAGAACCCTATAATTACACATTGCGTCTTTCTGCGGGAAGAGCTTGTGAAAGAAATAAATATATCCCAGTGAGGATATTGATGGTATTATTTTTGTAGCAATATAGTAGGTAAAAGTCGGGAGGCCGATACAATTTCAGCCAGTCCTTAATGGATGCACTGCATGAATTTCGTACTGGGTGCACGAGTTTCTAGTTTGTCGTTGAACCAAAAACCGGAAGGTGAAATGCGTTCCATATAGCATCGTGTGTTCATCTTCTCATTGCGTTTTTTTGCGGGAGAAGTCTTCTGCTGTGGTTGGACTTGCTGCTGCAAAACGATTCCTGCAAACTGCAGCATTGTCGTTACGCATAAGTGTAATGCGTTCCATTTAAATGTACACGTTCGTCTTCTTGGACGACAATGCGTTTTTTTGTAGGATTGCTCTTCCTGCAGAAAAACGCAAAGTGTAATGTCACGCTAAATCGACACAGTCGGCGATAATGTGTGTATGACTTGCGGTTACTTTCGGGAAGTGCAAACGTGTGTCTGTCTGTTCAACATTGAACATTTTCTTCGCCGTATGATAGCTACACAACGACCCACCCGGCGGCGGTTGGCCCGTGTTCGGTGATGTGTTTCCAATTTCTTTCCGGGCCGTACAGTGAACGAGAAAAATTAAACCAAACTAAACGGGCACGTTCCACCATGTGATGTGCATGACTGTCTCTTATCCGTGAACCAGCAGACTGTTTTAAGTGATCCTCACACCGACGCGACAAAAATCGCCCGGCGGAGGAAAAAAAAAAATAAAATGTGGAAAGATATTACCAACGAGCTTGGAGCAAAATGTAGTAAGTACCAATTCTTATTTTTTATTCCAAGCTCCCGCGTTTTCCGAGAAAGGCAATAAGTAACGGATGCATTGAAGCTTATACCATGCACCCATAATCTTCTTTCCCTAGGAAGGCAGAATTTAACCTGACTGCGTTTATAAATGTTCCGTCATCCATTGTTAAAGGAATTAAATTTACCTTTGCCTTTCTACATCATCAGCAACTGTTACTAGCAAAACAGCTTCTTCCTCTTAGGAATCCATGGTTACGTTTCCTATTGCGTATTTCGCCGTGGCGGTGTGGCGTCAAAATTCGCTGCAGACCAAGTTGCACAACAAAATACACAACGAACACTTTCCGCTACGATTTTTTTGTCGCCGCGGTATGCATATCTAGAAATCACCACGAATTTCCGTCGCGAATTCGCCGCGGATTTTGTCGCTGCGATTTTTTTCGCGTCGGTGTGAGGATCGCTTTATATTGTACAATTCGCCTACCGTAGATCGTCAGTATACGGGCGACTACGGCGCTGCCTGTGTGTTTAGACCTTTACCCAGCAACGCACACTTGTCGGCCACAGATCGGCGCCATGAGTTTCTGGGACGCCCGTTTTTTCAGCTTTCATTAGAATGGAATCTCATTTCATGGATAACAATGGAGTTATCACCCTTCCGATATGTGTGACCTATCCACTGCCATTTTCGCCTGCGTATTAATTCGTCGATTGGCATCTGATCCGTATGCCGACTTAGTTCTTAATTTGATCTTTGCTAAGTTCATAACACACAGCAGTTGGCCAATTTGTTTTATGAATTTTCTCCACTGAGTTTCTGATGGACACAAGATGCTGTGCCAAATGCCATTTTCTCCATCACAAAAATTTCTCTGCTGGTTGGGACCAGTATATGCTGACAGTTTAGAAATGGCCCTCATGCAGTCGTATTCATACGATTTTTTGTCGGTAGTTAATTTTGAGCACTAACAATTTCCGAATTTCAGAAATTAAAAAACTCACGTTTAAAATAATAAGATTTTTTATTTAAAGACAGATGATTTTCTTAACAGCGAAATGCAACCGGCAAACACGATGGTTAGAATTCAACTGGTTACTTAAAATTAATATTCTTTCAGAGATTTTGCTCTACTGCAAGAATCAGATGTTTATCTTAATATGCCACTAAGAAAAAGCCAGATAAACAAGTTAACAAAAACGAACTATTGTTTATAAGAAAAATGCAATAAGTTTATAATGGATCTAATTTAGTGTATGCTGACGATGTATGAAATAAGTGAAATATGATATCTTTGCGGTTGGAGGTTTTATTAGTGATTTATGATTAAGATAAGCAAGCAAGTAAGTGATTTTGTCGGAGTCAGAAAATGCTGCGATTATCAGAATCGAATAATGCAGGATTTGCTGACGTAACTGAGCTATGAAATTTGACAATTGATGGATGACTACATGCGACAATACAACAAGGCGCTGCAATGCTGCTTCGATATTGCTGGCACAGCATGATTCTGCTTTGTTTTATGAACTTAGCCGTTGTTTCGGGCCAGAAAATTATTAAAATTCGACGAAGACAAGAGTTGACGAAAACTTGCAGCTTGCTGGTAACCCTTGCGGAAACTTTCCATATGCCGCTCCCATACAACAGCGCATACAGTACCAGGAACCCAGCATACCGAAGGCGCATTTGATACAACTAGTGATGTCCTGCTCCGTATGGCATCAATGCTACCTAGGTAGACGAATTTGTACACCTTCTCAACAGGCTGTTCATTAATATTGATAGCAGTAGGATGAGTTGAATTTCTTCTTTTTCGCATCGACCGGCGGGCTTTGCACCTTGGTTTGGTTGGAGTTAATCTTTAGCCCAACCGTGTTCGCCTCTCTCTCGAGATATAAAGCCATTCGGATTTGTGAAAGAGTAGGTATACATATCAGGTCTACAACTTAATAATGAGACTTTTTTTGGAATTTTGGGCATTTATTCATAGATTTATTCATATAACTAACTTCCAACGAAATTGCCAACTCTTTTTGAGTTTGGCACGAATCTTCTTCGAGTAATTTCGTCAATTCTTCGTCTTCAAACTTTTTTGGCTGGCCAGGTCGCTCTTCGTCGGTAATGTCGAAATTATCATTTTTGAACCGATGAAACCACCGAAAACACTGTGCACGCGAAAAAGCATCGTCACCGTAAACTTCCACGAGCAATTATGACTCTGAGCTTAGCAAAATAATGTCCAAGTAAAACTTCCCGCAAATGTTGTTTTTTTCGTGAATTTTCGAAACTTTCCATGGTCCGGTAAAATACGTTGTCAACAATCAACACGAAATGTTTATACTGACATTGACAGCTTATGAATACAAACTTCAAATGGTATGTATGTCAAAGATGGACTACCATTGGTTTATCGGTGTTGCCATCTCTAAAAAAAGTCTCATTATTAAGTTGTAGACCAAATATGTCGTCAGCGTAGTCAGGATGTTGCAGATAAGATGTATAGGTCCATCGAATTCCTCTGTGTCCTCCGGATAAAGAACACATCGCCAATCACTACGAGGAATAGGATCGGCGAGAGGATGTACCCTTGCCGAACTCCACATCGAATCTTAAAGTACTCGACATCTTATCTTATGCAGAACGCCACATTTCGCGCCATCGTACTTTTCCTTAATAATAGTCACAAGCTTCTCAGCGATGGTCCTCCTGCGTAAAGTCGCCCATGTAGATTCCCCGGTTCGCACTGGTCGAAAGCCCCTTCGAAAACAATGAACGCGGAGAATAATACTCAGCGCATTACTCGATGATAATTCGCAAGGTGTTAATGTGATCGACACAGCAGAATCCAGATAGAAAGCCGGCCTGCTCTTGTTGTAGTGGAAATTTCAAAATTCTGTTAGATGTGTGTGTTATAGATTCTGAATCTGGGTATTTTTGTTCTCCTCTAAGTCCAGGTGGAGAAAAGCAGCTGCCTCAATAGGGTTTTCCGATAGCGCGATAGGTGTTAGACGGGTGGGAGCTGCAGGACAGTTGAAGATGTGCTCAACATCATGCGGAGTTAGATCACAGGCTGGACAGGAGTTCTGAATGTTGTCATCGATGCGGGGCAGGTATGAGTTCAGACGTGAGCACCAGCTTGAGCGCAATTGAGCCAAGGTAGTGTTGAAAGAAAGGAGCTGAGGGTTCGTTTGGCTGCAGCATCAAACGACAATTGAAGCAGCATCGAACTCCTTTACTGTTAGAAAGCTCGAGAAGTTCATCGTAGTGTGCGACGCGATAAAAGAGTTTATGCCAATTCTCTTTTAGCGTCAGCAGAAGAAGCCGCTAGAAGTAACAACTTAAACGCCGTATACGGTGTCATCAAGGAGTTTACAGGTGGTCGTAACTCCTGCCAACATCCGGTGAAAGATAGTGATGGAAAGCTACTTATCTTGGAAGAAGATCAAATGAGGCGGTGGAAAGAACACTTCGCCGCGGTCTTGAACGGTGTAACCTCTGGTGAAGTTCCCCCTCATATAGATAATTTAGTTAACCATCAAAATGTGCGTATACGGTCCACTGCCCCGACTGAAGAGGAAATAGTCACTGCAATTATTGCACTAAAACGGGGAAAGGCCGCCGGACTTGACGGTATCCCTGCCGAACTTTATCAAGCAGCGCCAAGCGTAACTGCCGATATGCTGCACCCACTTGTTGATAAAGCGTGGAATACAGAGACCTTTCCCACTGAGTGGAAGGAAGGTTTGATCATCGAACTTCCAAAGAAGGGTAGCCTAACAGACTGTAATAATTGGAGAGGCATTTGTGTGCTTCCTCCCGTTGCCAAGGTGAAATGAATAATTGGTGCAACAGTCCAATTTGAACCATGGCCTCGAGATGAGTTAGCATCATCTCATTTTCTAGATCGTGACGGTCTTGTGCAGAGGTGTGTGATCAGCAACACGGTCAACCGAGTTATTTACCCCATAAATGGGTACTCATTTAACAGCTGAGTTGGCTCATAGTCCGACACGTAAATTCCCTTTTTATCGAAAACTACCGCATTCAGTAGGAATCGAATCGGGGCCCAGTGCGTAGAAGGCGAACGTGCTAACCGTTGCGCCATCCGGATTACTACGTTGTCAAGATAATAGCTAAAATAGTCCTGAAAAAACTAAAGGCCCACTTAGAAAGCACAATTGATGAAGAGCAGGCTGGTTTTCGATCCGGATTCGCCTGTGTCGATCACATTAACACCTTGCGAATCATCCAGCAATGAGCTGATTATGATTCTCTGCTTCACTTGCTTTTCATCGATTTCGAGAAGGCTTTCGATAATGTAAACCGGGATTCTATATGGGCGGCCTTGCGCAGGAGAGGCATCCCTGAGAAGCTTGTGGCTATTATTAAGGCAACCTACGACGGCGCGAAATGTCGCGTTCTGCATAAAGGTAAGGTGTCGGGGGACTGAGATTCGCAGTGGAGTTCGGTAGGGGTGCATCCTATCACCTATCCTATTCCTCATTGTGATCGGCGATGTGTTGCATGCAGCCCTATCTGGACTCGACAGAGGAATTCAATGGACTTTGACATCTTATCTACAACATCTTGACTACGCTGACGACATATGCCTACTCTCCCACAAAATCATGGATCTGTCCGCAATGGCGTTAGATCTCGAGAGGGAGGTAAGGAAGGTTGGGCTGTAGATTAATACATACCAAAAAGACCAAGGTTATTAGCCCGCCATTGCAAAAAGGAAATCCGGCACTTATTGCCATCAATATTAATGGGCAGCCTGTGGAGATACATAACACACATAAGTCAGAGAGATTCCTGCCATTCTGGGATGGGCGCCCCATTTTTTTCTTCAAATTTGAAATCAGTCATCCCAAAATTACCTTGTAGTTGGAACCAGTCTGATCGGACGAGTATTTCTCATGAAAACAAGGTTGCCATTGTGGAGTAGGCAACATTCGCCTCATGCACATATAAAAATCCTGCATTGCACCCACAAATCGCAAGCGTGATGCTCAATTATCATCGCGCCAATACACTACATTGCGCTGCCACCACAACTCTTGTTGCCATGCGATCGATCCGATACATATTCAAGATGGGCTCACTTTGTGGTCCGATCGACGCTAAACGATATGAGCCAGGTTATCGTCGGATACATATTAAAAAAGTGCTCATTTTGTATTCTGTATCGACACTGATCCATGTGGATGATATGGCATACCGGTACGACTCATTTTATATTCCGTATCAACACTGAACGATATGGCACACTGGTACGATATGGTACACTGAACGATTGTGAAATCGATTTCGTATCGTTCATTTTAGTTGTGCTTGAGATGATACATAAGACGATTACTTATGTTTTAGAATGCTACTTGTTTCTCTGAATTGTTTTATGTATTTAGACAAACCTTGTGTGTGCGGTGGGATGTAAATAAATGATTTTTGATTTGCCTGCTGTGACCATGTGTACATGAGTATAATACATACTACTACTATTAATTAGACGATTGATTGGGTTGTTGTTGTTGTAGCAACGCGTTTGGCGTTGTTGTTGTTGTTGTAGTAGCGACGCGCTGATATTCGATGAATGTGTGTGTCAAAAAGCTTAGTTGTCCATGTTTTCTTCAATGTCCAGGTGTAGAAACGCAGCTGCCTCAATAGGATTATCCCATAGCGCAGTAGGTGTTAGGCGCGTGGGAGCTGCAGGACAGCTAAAGATGTGCTCAACTTCGTGTGGAGTGAGGCCACAGGCTGGACAGGAGTTTTGTATTTCGTTATCAATGTCGAATAGGTACGAGTTCAGACGTGAGCACCAGCCAGAACGAAGTTGAGCGAGTGTAGTCCTGGTTGCTCTTGGAAGTCGTAGTTCGTCTGAAGATATAGCAGGTGGTTGCGCATTTAGTACCCTGTTTGGTGTCATGTCTGCGATTGAGGATAGCACATCTTCACTATGCAGTGTTGTGATGGCCGATCTGTAGCTTGCGTTATCGAAGGGAACTCTTAATAACCTTTGGATCTCCCGCTCGCGATCCCTCATATTACGTCTTACATGACGTGGCGGTGGGCTTCTATCCATAAGGTTAGAGTTAGGATGGTCACTTCGATTACAGCCAACCAGATACTGCTTCGTTAGAAGTGTGTTGTGGCTTCTTAGCGGCATCATTCTGGTTTCCTGGTGAAGGTGGTCCTGCGACGACATCAGTAGGCAGCCTGAGACAGTTCTCATTTTGGCAGGTCTGGACGTCCCTCCACTGAGTGTCACATAAGTTTTCCCACCAGATGGGAGCCGCATAATTAATTGGCCACAGATCTCCCGATAGACTTGTAAGTCGTTAGTAGGGTCTCCTTGTCTTTCCCCCAGGAACTGCCAGCAAGAGCTTTGAGGACTTTGTTCCTGCTTCTCATCTTGTCACAAATGGTTCACGCATGGGCCAGCCATACTGTCAAGGGTGACACCGAGAATTTTAGGGTGATTAATGGTGGGGATAGTTTGACCGTCTACTGCAATATCCAGTTGTTGCCTCACTTCTTTGGTCCATGTGGTTAACAGTGTAGCGGTAGACTTCGACGCAGACAGAGCGTGATTTTTGCTGACGAAGAAGGTGTTAAGTTCGTCGAGATACCCAATTATCTGTTCGCACATTTAAGTGATGTCGTTGTCGGTTGCTAAAATCGTGCAGTCATCAGCATAACTGATAATTTCGAGTCCGTCAGGTGGCGTAGGGAGTCCTGGCATGTAAAGGTTAAACAGGGTGGGAGATAAGACTCCTCCTTGGGGAACACCCTGTTTAATTCGTCTTAGTTTAGATTTCCCGGAGCTAAATTCTGTGTAGGACTGTCTGCCGGCAAGATAGTTGGCGATCAACTTTACAATATGCGACGGAAGCGATGTACCGCATATGTCAGACACGAGAAACGAGATGGTGACAGTGTCAAATGCCTTTGACAAGCCTAATGCCACCAGAATCGGTCGTTGACAAGGTCGTGCGTGGTTGAGGCCATTAAGTATTTTCGATGTAATGACATCCAAAGCCGTCGCGTCGTGGTGCTGTGCATCCTTCTAAAGCCATGTTGGGGGTTGGTCATCTGAGTATGAGTCGCAATTATAGGGTGGAGCAGCGCTTCTAAGGTCTTGGCTACAGGAGACAAAAGTGTGATGGGATTTGTATGATTAGCCCAGTGCTGGTTTTTTCCCGGTTTTAGAATAGGAATCGTTCTTCCTTTCTTCCAATATTCGGGGATGATAGACGATGAGATGGAGAGGGTGATCGTGGCCGTTATGTATTCAATTGCTCGTGTGTCAAGATGTTTGAGCATGACTATCGATATACCGGCTGGTCCAAGGGCTTTGGAACTCTTCGCTTTTTTATTGCTGCTGCAACTTCCTGAGATGTAAATTAAAGTTGCTGGTCAGCTGGACGGTTACGAATGCTCCTAGTAATAATGCGCTTAAGTCTATCAGGAGGTGCATGTTCGATAAACTGTTTGTTAAAGTTGTTGGCGCATTTTGTTGGGTCGTTAACCGTAATGTTGCCGAATTGGATTGCAACATGCCCCTTTGTGTTTGGTTGGATTTGTAAGGGCCCTAACCGTTGACCAGAGCTTATTGACGCCCGTTGTCAAGTTGCAATTGTCGAGGTGAGAGTTCCACTTCCTTCTCCTGTGATCTGCTACCTGCTTAAAGATGTCAAGGTTTAACTCCTTAATCCTTGGATCGTCCGGGTTAATGCTACGTATGCGGTCTCTATCATCTGCCAATCTAACTGCTGAAGTAGGGAAATTTGGTCGAATTTTGGGTATTCGACCTGCTGGGATGAACTTCGTAATCGCTTCTTGGAGTATGTGCCTTACATTTCGTTCGGCCGTGCGCACGTCAATTGGAGTTGGTAAGGCAGCGAAGGCCGTGTTGGTGTAGGACTTGAAGCCATCCCAATCCGCTATATTGTGATTGATGAACGTGCGATGATCAGCAAACTGAGTATTTGATGGTTTGTCCAATTTTATTAGGATTGGCAGATGATCCGAGGATAGCGCCAGGACTGGTTCCTATTGAGCATCATTAATAAGTTTAGCGCTGGCAATTGAGATATCGGGCGAGCTGGAACATGTTCCAGCAATACGAGTGGGCGTATCGTCGTTGAGTGGACCAAAGTCTGATGCGTCAAGTTGTTCGGCCCCTCTGACATCGTTGTCGAGGTTAGAGTGCCTCAGTACAGTTCGTGATGGCCGTTGAAGTCACCAAGTAGGAGACGATATTGGCCAGCTGGCAATGGTGTGATATTGACATTGTATCCCGAGGGACAACTGGATACAGGTGGAATGTAAACGTTGTAGATTGCAATATCGATATTGCCTGACTGAATGGCAATGGCCTGTGCCTCCAAGATGTTGTCGGTGACTGTGACGTCGATTTCACGATATGGTACTGATTGATGGATCAGAAATGCAATTCCACCTCCAGCGTTGGATACTCTATCCTTTCTAATGATGTTTTAATTGCCATAGGAGTTGAGTGACGAATTGGTGTTAAGCTTATTCTCCTGTATAGCTCCAATCATGACGCGGTGTCTATCCATGAAGTCCGATAATTATGCAATTTTCCACTGTAACCCATTTCAGTTAAGTTGCACAATTGGTATGGTGTTGAGACTCGCAACAGCTAGTGCAGGTGTCAGGTTGTGTAGCAATGGAATTCTGTTGGTAATGTGGTTCACTGGAGTTGAGGGGGAGGGCTGGGAACTTGTGTTCGCAGTAACAGGTGGTGGTATGTTAGGTGTTTGTGATGACGTTGATGCTTGCTGCCCTCTGAATCTACATTGGCTCGCAGTGAAGGAGGAATTCCATTGTCGGTGGTGTTTCATCCCGGAACAATTTTTAAGGTGACACCAGTTGTTGCAGTATGTACATACATGTGGTAGCGTTGGGATGCAGCGTTCTATTAAAGATGCAGCAGACCCAAGGGCCTGGACCTGGGTTGAGCTCAATTCCGGCGCGTTGAAGAAGTATTGAGAGCAATAGCGCCGACATGTGTTGCTTCCAATTTCCAGAAAAAGTGTACAGTCGAGTTGTGTGACACACACATAGATCTTCCTTCTTGCCTCGAAGGGGTTGAAGGGGTTTGGTGGCTCTTGGCCGTTGCTAGTGCAACGGGTCGCTCCGGTGCGTAGAACCGGCTGCCGCAGGAACAATGATTGACTATGAATGGATTTAGTTGGGATTGGGGGAGATTGCATTGGGATGGGATGTATTGTAGATGAATGTAATATGTATATGTTATGAGAAATTCTGAATGTGAAAGGATACTGTATGCGTTTCAGTTTCGGAGCATGTATATACGATGTTTACGTCGAAGGGCAGGCTTGGGTACAATGTGTCATTCTTAAATTGAACAAACCGACAGCTATGTCAATTTTCCGACCCTTTCCCTAATTTTCTTGAGTCCACGACTCGTTCATGTGCTACGCATCACTAAACTGCGTTGCTCGCAACGAATTTCGAATTTTAACTTAAAAATTCGCTTTAAGAAATAATTTGTTCAACCAGTTTTTTATCGAGAATTCGAGAACAATGTTAATTGTGTAACACGTACAGTTGCTCCAGAGCAGTGACCCAAATAACGAGGTTGATGTGTAAAAAAGGATGCTCCAATGCCTTGTGCTTTAATCACTCATAGAGGAATTGTTGACCCAATTGTAGAAAATACGTTTCATGCTGTTTACGCATCATAATTATAATTATGTTCAAGCTTTAATACTAAACATCGACTTAATATCTACCACTTTACATTTACCTATTTTATTTTCTTCCCAAAGGGTGAAATTGCACAAAATCGATTCAGCTCGTCAACATTTGGAAAGTGTCGGCACGGACTTGAGCAGACTTAGACTGAAATATGTTGGAGGACCAACACCGGAACCGCTGTCGAATTATCTTGATGTAAAGTTTACTATTTACTTCCAACATGTAATAACATAATATGTATTTGACTAATTTCAATGTTATTGTTTATTCCAGGCTCAATACTATGGCGCCATCTCCATTGGAACTCCCCCACAGAATTTCAAAGTTGTCTTCGATACAGGTTCCTCAAATTTATGGGTTCCATCTAAGAAATGTCACTACACCAATATCGCTTGTTGTACGTATATTTGCGTATATTTTATTTGCGGTTGAATTCAATTATAACAAAAACTTTTTTAGTAATGCACAACAAGTACGATAGCGGTAAATCGAAGACTTATCAAGTTAATGGAACGGAATTTGCCATTCGATATGGCTCAGGAAGTTTAAGCGGTTTCTTGTCGACAGATACGCTTGATGTAAGTACCTAGTAGTGGGTAGAGAATCGTGATTTCAATGGGACTTAAAAATTTACGTTTCCAATTTCATAGATTGGCGGTTTGGCAATCAAACAACAAACATTTGCCGAAGCACTTAGTGAGCCAGGACTCGTGTTTGTAGCCGCGAAGTTTGATGGAATACTTGGATTGGGATACAGTTCAATTGCTGTCGATGGTGTTCGTCCGCCATTCTATCAGATGTACGATCAAGGATTGATTCAGGATCCAATTTTCTCATTCTATTTGAATCGTGATCCGAAAGCACCCGAAGGCGGTGAAATTATATTCGGTGGATCGGACCCCAATCATTATAAAGGTAGGTGTTGTTTGCAGAGAAACTACGTTACCATGAAGTGTCGTTAGGAACTGTTAGTGTCGGTAGTGTTAGGGACTTTGTTCACTGTGGATTTCCGATTCCCGGAAGCGGAGTTTTCAATACAGGAACGATATTTAAATAAATAAATAACTGGCGCAACAGTCCAATTTGAACCACGGCCTCCAGATGAGTTAGCATCATCTCATTTTCTAGATCGTGACGGTTTTTTGTGCAGAGGTGTGTGATCAGCAACACGCTCAACCGAGTTATTTACCCCATAATGGGTACTCATTTAACAGCTGAGTGGGCTCATAGTCCGACACGTAAATCCCCGGAATCGAACCGGGGCCCAGTGCGTTGGAGGCGAACGTGCTAACCGCTGCGCCATCCGGAACGATATTTATTTAGGACATTATGGAGCCTAGGAACTTTCCCACAAAGTTTATTCGAGCGTTTCACAAGCAGCCTGGATTGCCACATTCTTGGCCAGTTGGTGAGACTTCTTTCCTTGGCTATTACAGTTTAGTATATACATACATAAGGTTGTTCGGCAGTTGACAGTCCAATGTTTGTCAAGAGTCTTAAGGAAAAAAATTAAATAATTGAGCTAAGAAGCTAATCCATATTAATATCTGATTTAGAATTGTCTATTCACTTAAAGTATTTTTCATCATTGCTCATTGATTTTCTAGCTGGACAGGTTCTTAAAAAGAGCAAATATTAATACTATTATAATAAAAAATAAAAATACAAAGTTTTTTGCCGGGCGACGGCCCTCGACTATCATACAACGTGCATGATGCTTAACATGCCGTCGCCCTTACCAGCCATTATTGTGGCTACACGTAATAAAAAAGAGTTTTTAAGAATGATTTCCCCCTCGAAGGGGGTGCGAAGCGCGTCTCATCAGACGCCTCTGCTCCGCGCATTGCACCAGTGGGAGAGGCGTGACCGGGAATGACCCAAGACAGATGTTGTTTTGCCTTATATAGGCCGACCAACACGCCATGGGTGTGAATTCATACCGAATGCAAACTACAACGTGCAGCTTGTAGATATGGAATTCATTTCATTGTTCTGGCTTGGCGCCAGTAGCAATTTACAAACAAAGTTTTTTTGCCGGGCGACGGCCATCGACTATCATACAAAGTGCATGATGCTTAACATGCCGTCGCCCTTACCAGCCATTAGTGTGACTACACGTAATAAAAAATGAAACCGGAATATAGAGGGCTACGCCCGCAATCCGCGTTTTTTTTAGCAAGCGCTTATTTGGGTATATAAATATCGGCTCCTTGCTCTTCTTGATACCATTCAGATGCATAAAAAACATAAATAAAATGTCTAACTCGCTTACATTTTACATGCCAATTCATATTACGTGATTGTAACGAAACTTGGAACATATTATTGCCTAAGGTGTTGGTTATCGTTGGCCATCAGTACTTTTGACCACGAACGTGGTTAACGCATGCAGGGGTGTGCTAACTGTAACTATAGAAATAAACTATGATATTGTTGACCTATTCTGAGAAGATATACAGATTCCATTATTTTCCATTTTTTTCGGAACCCACCTTCCTGTAAGTTTTCATAATTCTACAATAAGTATAAAGGTCTCGAACTGCAAAGGGAAGGGAACAAGTTACGAACTAATATTTTCTCCTCCCCCAATGTTCCCCTTTCTACAAATTTCAAGAAATTGCGAAAAAATAGAATGTACTCAACATTACCTTTCTCACGACACCTCACTTGGCTGTACCAGTTGGTAAAAAAAATTAACCTTAATTTCGCCTCTATGTGGACACCGCCCCCTCCCCCCCCTCTCCACCCGCTTAAGTTGTATTAGTCAGCGCCCCAACCAATCTTTACTCTTTCAAAAATGATTAATTAAATTAACTGCAATTCGTACTACGAAAAACAACATGAAAGTAGTACTCACACCTATGAGGCCGGTAGGTGTATTTTTTGTGTGGATAGTGTATAAATGCCTAACTTTGAATGTACTATTATTAAATATTATGTGATTGTAATGAAACTTCGAGACATTATTGCCTATAGTGTTGGTTATCATTGTCCATCAATATTTTTGACCTGTGATGCGTTTAAAGGGTGCAGGGGTGTGCTAACTGCAACTATAGAAATGTACTATTATTAACCTTTTTTGATAAGATCAAAATTCTACGATTTTTAGTTTTCTATGCTAGTAAAATGCCGCTTTCCTGCAAATTTTCATATTTATAAGTATAATGGTCTCGAAATGCAAGGGGGGGGGGGGGGACAAACTCGGATCGCATATTTTCCCCTCTAACTCTTTTCCCCTTTTTTCAAATTTGATGAAAATACCAAAAATGGAATGTACTCGGTGTTACGTTTCTCATGATACCCCCACTTGCCTATACCAGATGAAAAAAAAATTTTGACCTTCATTTCCCCTCTATGGGGACCTCCCCTTAAAGTCAGCCTATTACAACGAATCGCTTTCTCCGGCGAATTATAATAATTCTACATATTCCCACAAAATTTCATGTATGTAGCTTCAGCGGTTCATGAGATATTTCATGGACAGACGGACAGACGGACGCATGACCGATTTCATGTTTTACTACAAAACCCTAAAAAGGAGTTTTTAAGAATGATTTCCCCCTCGAATTCACTATATTATGACAAACATAAAAAATTCAATTAACTTAACAAAAGAATTACCGTTCAATAGTAAAGAAGAGATAAGAACTAATGGGTAATGACTTGTGGTTTTCCTGCGCAATATGTAATTCAAAGTAATAATGTTAGTTTTAGTTTGTAAAAGCTAGGAGTCGATTTTTTTTACTCACAGAGGGTAGCCCAGTTCAAGGGAGCCAGTTTCTAGTTATCTTTCAGCGAGATTCATATGTAAGAACGACAGAGTAGGTGCAAATATGGGGTATTCAGTCTCTCAGTGAGTCACTTGAAGCCTTAACATAGTATGGAGGCAAGAAAGAGCCCGAAGGCAATAGCTCAGGCAGAGCATCTGAAGGAGGAAATAGAAGTTGGAAAGGTGACTTATAACACGAGTTTGCTTTTTGCAAGCTGATCATTTCGGTATAGACTGCGAGAATCCATAACGGGTGTTCTTCCCATTTTTTCAAACGGGTTCTGCTAGCAAGGATCATATATTGCATTAATGGGGTTATTCCGGATCCGCCATAAATTAATGAGTTACGGAAAATTTTTTTGTTGCGGCGTCGGTATTTTGACAGACATTTGCGTAGGATTTTTCTTTCAAAGATCTGTAGGTCTTTCGCTATGGACGGAGAGATATTCATCTAGGCCGGAAAACAGTAATTTATCGCCGGGCGGATTAACGTTTTATATAATACATTAGGGTCTTTACCCTATAATCAATAGCTTTAGAAGAGAGTAGTGTGTTCAGTGGCCAAGAGAACGCCTACCTCCCCTGCATATGTAAAATAATTAAATGTATCTATAACTCCCGATTAAATAAACATGAAAATCTGTAACTTTGGCCGATTGCTCGTGAGGGTAACCTTATACTCTCCTGAAAAAATAAAATCGATCAGTTGAAAACTAACGGTAATTTTCCTACAAAGAGCCCCGTACTACCCTACTTTTCAGGTTTTTTGTCTATAACTCTTGAACCAAATGACGTAGACACCTGATTTTTGGCATGTAACCCTGAGGTGAGAAACTATTCGAGTTTTAGTACATTGGGCATAATCAGATCAAAGGAACGCCTACCTCCCCTACAAATTTCAAAAAATCAAATATTCCTTTAATTACGATAAGTTTCGATAGAATGACACCAGCAAGTTAAAAATTTGGTAGAACGTTGCTAGTAAGGTCTAATTAGTTGGCATTTAAAATGGGTAAGATCCGACCGAACGAGCCCCTACCTCCCCTACATATGAAACTTCAAATAAGCGATAACTTTCGATAGAATGATGCTAGAGATTGGAAATTTTGCTTAAATGTTCATAGCATGATCTAATTGGTTGGTGGCAATGATGGGCAAGATTTGAACTCCTACCTCCCCTATAAATGAAACTTCAACTAAGCGATAACTTTCGATAAAATGAAGCTAATGACTTGAAAACCTCGACAAATATTTGTAGAATGGGTTAGTTAATTGATTTTGAGAATGAATGAGTGCCAACCTCCCCTATAAACTGGTCATATAGGAAACTCACTTTTAATGCAAATGGTCATTGCCATTTGGTACTTTTGGTATCACCACTAGGTTTGTACAAGTCTAGGGTATATTCGCTTCGGCCTGGTTTTAGCTTCAATTTAGAGATTGTTTAATCATTTGTCCAATTTTCTTTGAGTTATGATTTTTTTATTTTTGTTCCTTTTAATTTATTTTTCGGAAACTCGCCTTCTATACTGTGTTTTTTGTGTAAAATCGAATATATGTATGTAAATCGTAATATTGGGTTGTCCGGATAGTCATTTCGCTACCTTTCAAGGGAGCGCGAACAAATTGTGTGATGTTTATAGTGAAGACTCACTAACGTTCTGTTAGTTCTGCCAGTGTCAGAATTGGCTCATTCGTTTTCGTTTCGGAAATTTTGATGTTAGTGATGAAAATGAAGGCAATGATCGAAGCTAACCGGCGCAGTACGACACGGGAGATAGCGGAGAAACTCAACTTATCCCAATCAACCGTTCACGAACATTTACAGAAGATACGTTAGCAAGCTCAATATTTGAGTTCCACACGAATTGAAGGATCACCTCATCAAACGAATTAACGTTTCCGATTTACTGCTCAAACGTAACGAAATCGACCCATTTTACCACTTATTCTGTTCACTAAAGAACCATTTAAATGGAAAAACATTCGTGTCGGATGAGGCTGTCAAAAATTAATTGATTCAGATTTTTACTTCTAAAAAGCCGCGCCCCTCTAACCGCAATTCCGAGATCTGCCACTTTTTGTGATGAAATATTTAAACTCAATGTAACAACATTTGATTTTGAGTAGCCAAGTGAATACGTTTTATTCAGCCTAAAATATACTGAGGGCCGGTTTCTTAATGTCCGGTTAAAGTTTAACGTAACGATAAACGCTAACCGCCACCTATCCTCCGGTTAAAAATTTAATGACACGATAAACCCAAACAGCTCATACCGGCTCCTGAGATTTGACAGCAACAACTGTGTACGTTTGCATATTCAAATAGGAACAATTAAACTGGCCATAAAGAACAGAATGCTGGCTGGAAGAGGATTTGAATCCTACGCAGCCGTAAATGAATGCTGAGAGACGGTACAGCCGGTAGAATTCCGCCAAGAAAAACAGCTGATTGTGCTACAGTGTTGCCATATTTTGAGTGTTGCGACGAGTTGCATACCTTTAGGCGCTTCGATATACCGATGTCCCGGCATTGATTATAGAATCTAATAGATTTACACAAAAAGTCTTACATCTTCTACAACAGATGGCAATACCTATACCATTTTTAAAAATTAACTATAGGAAGCTTTAATGCTATTCAAAAGCTTTGCCACTGGTCTAATGCCTCACACATAATCAATTTAAGTTCAGATGTGTGCTGTAGTAAAGTAATCGACATAATACCTTCTGTAAATGTGACTCAATATGTGTGGAAATTTGTACATGTATGCGTTCAGTTCTAAAGCAAATTTACTTGAAATATTTCTCAAATAGATGTACATATGTAGTGTTTCAATTTGGAAAAAGTTGTTTTGATTTAATTCGATTTTGAATCGCTTGATGAAGAAAAGAGGACATTCATGGGATGAAGATGTATATTATATGACGGGTGGCCAAGAGGCGAATGCATTAAATTTCTGTTATGACATTTTGCGCCCTTTTAGATTAAGATCCCACTGCAAAAATCTGCACCTATCTGTTTTTTGATGAGATGTATCTCAAATGAAAGGTAATTAAGACCGTAATAAAGTAAAATTAGGTTGCCTAGCGAAATCCTGCCACAACCATCCTTAATTACCGTAATTGTAACTAAATTTTTAAACCAATTGACTTGATTCAACTTTTTAATTATTTGATTAATATATTTTTTAACTAAATGAAACATAAGAAAGAAAATTTTGTAAAGAATAATATAGGTAAAAATTGGCTGCCAGCTTTGTGCCTGCCGCAACCCTGGTTTAACAAAGGTTCAGCTGAGTTTGTGCACTTAGGAAAAATATACCATATTCAAATTTGAACAAAGGTATAATTATTTTGTAAGGTATAATTATTTTGTATCCAGTTATCTGTGTTTGCTTGTCAAAAATTTCCGCAATAGGAGTTGCCTGCATTTAAATAATTTTATGACATTCAATTTTTTTATCGTGTTGCTATTAGATGAGAACGTTTTAATTTTACATTTCTTTATTAATGTGGATAAAAAAAATTACATCTCAAATAAGCAAATTTTAATTTTTCACTTTGAGCAAGAAAACTTAAATATCATAAAATTATTTGAATGCTGGCCACCCCTATTTATGTTTTTTTTTTGATAGACAAGCACAGATAACTGGATACAAAATAATTATACTTTAGTCCAAATTTGAATTTGGTATATTTTTTTCCCCATAAACTCAACTGAACCTTTGTTAAACCAAGGTTGCGGCAGGCACAACGCTGGCAGCCTATTTATATATTACTACGCCGGGTCGTTTGTGTGGCTTCGCCGGGTACTTTGTCTATCTTCACACAAATTGCGATCCGGCTCCGCCGGCAATCTCAGATAATGATGGCAAATGAACTTTGCCCTTATGGCAGCATAAACTAAAGGCATTCCTATTACGTAAAGTAATTTCTGCTTCAAAATGTTTTGCACCACAAAATAAGCAACGGAAATTCAGAGGACAGCAACTAAAAGGTTCGAAATCCCGTGAAACTATATTTAAGGCACATTTATATGTACCATCTAAATGATTGATTGCGTCGTGGTTTCTAATTACCCTCATGTAATTTCGTCTACCACGCCGCTCAATCCTACCAGTAATTACAGAATGCCGTTGGGAGGGCATTTTGCAAACTACTACTACTTCCTCGCTATTTACCTATTTACGTAAAAACACTTATTCGCCCGAAAGCACTGCACAAAAAATAATTATTTACCACGAAAGTAACTTAATATATGTATTACTTGAGAACACCCACAATAGATCTGCGTATCACACTTATCGCACTTATTGGCCCGATTGAACACCCAAAATAGATCTCTCCTCATGACATTTCTTTTCCACTTGTTAAGTGGACTATACTTTCATTTTTTCAACTCGATGCTTATCATTTTTTCAATTCAACGCTCATAAGTATGCAGCATAAAAATTAAGTACACTTGGATACTTGATTCATATTTTCAATTCGACGGTTTATTTATTTCGTGAGTATCTTTTCTAGACGGCTCCACTCACAATCCACTGAACGCTGTTCACAATCTTATGAAAGATTCTTAGCGGATACATCTACCCAAGCTTGGTCATTATACGGATATAAAATACATGAATAGAATCCCCTAGCGAATACATCTGCCCAAGCTTGGTACAGCTTGGATTCTAAGCTTGCAATGTTTTACCGAATCCCCGCAAAGCCACGAACCGCTTCTGGCCAAGTTTGGATTCTAAGCTCGCAATGTTTTTCGCGGATTATAGCTAAAGTATTTCGCCAATTTTAATAAAATATAAAATTTGCGCACCTTCAAAAGAATATATTACCTTTCTAATGGTGTATAAATCATTAAAATCGGTTCAGTAGTTTGGGAGGAGTTCCCGTCACAAAATCCCCATACAAAAATTGTTAGCCTATTAATATATAGATTCTTTACATAATCCTCTTTCCAATTATGTTTCATTTAGTTAAACAATATATTAATCAAATAATTAAAAAGTTAAATTAAGTCAATTGGTTTAAGAATTTAGTTAAAATTGCGGTAATTAAGGATGGTTGCGGCAGGATTTCGCTGGGCAACCCAATTTTTACTTTATTACGGTCTTAATTATCTTTCATTTGAGATACATCTCATCAAAAAAACTGATAGGTGCAGTGGGATCTTTAACTATTTGGTGAGGGAAAAGGACATTTTTGACAAGAAGTAATATCTAGGCAAGATGGGTATCACATGGCAGGGGGTATGAGAAGGATCCACTAGACTAATGTCAATAGCCCTTTAAGTCCTTTGATCAGGACAAAATGATATTCTTGGGGCGACAACTAGCTCAGTAGGAAGAGGCGTCAGTCTCATAACTGACTACGGTCGTTACTGGTCCAAGTCCCGACCACGGAGTTCGTGACCTTGGATATTTCTGTTGTCTTCCCTCTGTGGTGCGGGGCGTAAAAATAAACCGCAACATCTCCCAACTTGTCGGAGGTAGGCGGCTAAATGGAAGCAGAAGGTGCATGCTGGCAACGTGTATCGTCCAAAAGTGGTTTATGCCAACGAAACGCCACATAAGCCAGATAGAATAGTTGATACGCTATGCCCCACTAGGGGTTACGGCAAATGAGTTAAAGGTTAAATAGTATAAGTAATATGGATATCTCAACAGCATTGCAAATATTTGGGGTATTAAAAGTTATCTCGATGCACCATCGAGTGGAGCTATGACATGTTCAATTAGTCGTTTAGTAAAATAAATGGGAATGATGATGCAGTCATTTTGAAGACATAATGCCGATGCAAATAAACCTCCAAATGACGCAGGACCCCGTGTCACCTTCAGTCGGATAAGTAGAAATACATACATTGGGAGCAATGGAGCGATGCACAAGGACGAAAATAGCTATCCCATTGCTCTTGTCGTCGTAGTTTTCTTTATCCAGCGTTTCACTAATACACCGTTGAGAATACACCAGTTCATATGTAACGCTGCGTCCGTAGGTAAGTTTTGACTAAGCCGGGCCACAACACTCGAACTGGTTGAACACAAGATCAGGTACGGGTAGATACATACAAAAGTTTTGAAAAAAACGGTAAATATTGATAAGGAGTAGAATATTGAAATTATTTAAATACGATTATTTATTACTAATTAAATTCTTTCTAAAAAATAATTAAATAATATTTATTACTTTTTTTAATAAGAGTAATTGAATTCAAAAGTGATAATTACTTTCCAAGAAAAAGTAATTGTAATTCAAAAGTAGTAATTACTTTTTCAGGAAAAGTATGTTATGAAACTCAAAAGTATTAATTACTATTTAATACTATTTAATTGGTTTTCATAAATAATAATGCAAAGTATTTTAATTAACTAGTGTTTATTAAATCAAAACTTTCGGGTAGTTAAATTTAAAAAATTTATTTAGTTTTCACAAAAAAACACAAAATAATTAATAAGTATTTATTAAATCAAAATTTTGGAGTAATTAAAATCAAAATATTTAATTGCTTTTCATAAATAACGCATGGAAATTAATTAGTATTTATTAAATTCGATTTGGAACTGCAATTAAATTTTAAATAATTATTACTTTTCGTAAAGTAATTTAACCATACTCTGATAAGGAGCAAGTCTGGGTAGATACAGGATTTTGAAAGAATAGAAAATAAAAAGTGGGCCTGCGTAGATTATGTATTTGATATTATAAGGGATTCAGAATGGTAATCCTTTTTTATATAGACACGGGTAATCTTGCTGGAAAAAACTGGTATTGTGTTTTTATGGGTCGCTGATTGCGAATAGGAGGTCAAAATTGCAAAAAAAAAATTGCTTGAAAATAAAAAAATCAAAATTGCCTAAAATTGAAAACTAAAGGAGATCCTGAACATAGAGTCATTATAATTGGAATACTCAGAAGGAGAATGGTTATGGAACATAATTTGTTTGAGGTTTCTATATACCCTATATAAATATATTGTAGAAGGATTATTTTCATATGTTCCTTTGAATTCTCTTAGCATAGATATCATGTTTTCCAGAGGATCTTGATGCAGATGGCTTGTAATCAAAAAGCTCTGCTTACTTTCTAAGTCTCCCCATAACATTTCAATGGCTGTAATTGTTTGCATTAAACCATCGAAACAATAAGGACGTTTCATATAACCCTTGTGTATCCATGTGGAGATATAATTTCTAGAATCTCTAAAATTATTCAGAATTTCATTATTCGCGGATATTGCGTTTCTAGAAGGATTTTTTGAAAATCTTACACAACTATTTATTTTAAGTTATCAAACAATGTATTCATTGTAGATATAAAGTGGGCGGTATTTATAGCTATTTCTTTCGTTTCTCCAGTGAAACAACCAAGACTAACAGCTGTTAATATAGCTGCCGAAACAGTGTGACTTAGTACTTGAGTTGCAGTTTTCACGGACATTTTATCGAAATGAATAGGATCAATGTGTGCATCGGTTAATTTAAACATTGCCCTAATTCTTCCGTTATCAAAATTGTGTACATCACGTATAATTTGCCAAGAAATTAATTTCCCTTCGATACAAATATCTGCTGTGTAAAGACAGTTTCTAATACTTTTAAAAAGATGCGGAATGTCATACAGTGCATACACTTTTCTACCCTCGATTATAAATATGGCTTTGAAACTGTTACATTTAAAATATTTTTGTAACAAGATCTATTCGTACTACTCTGATCGCAAATAATAGATAATAAATCGCAACCATTGCGGACTAATTTTGCAATATGACACCCAAATCATTCTTCTTAACAGGCCCAACAATATAACTGATGGCCTGTTTCCAATTCTCATTCAAGCCTCTGAGCATAAAAAAACAAGGCTTAATACCGTCCGATCGATCTGACGACGGACGGCATAATGAATTTTCAGCTGAAAGTCAAAAGCTGTTGACCTGTTCGTTATATCAACATAAATGGAGTTCTAGAATAATTTATACCGAAAGTCCATATCAACTGGTCCAAAGCTTTGAGCTGTGCTATGTGTGTAGTGATGGAGTTATATAATTCAGACCGAACGTCCGCATCAATTAGTATAAAGCTCATATCGAAGTCACCGATATATAGGTAATGTCGATATTTATTTGTTGCACAAACCATCGATGGGAGCGACATCGCCAAAGTTTGACGGAGAAGGTGTAAAAGATTTTCATTTTGTGTAAATCTATTAGACTATAATCAATGGTCCCGGTTAGTTAATCGGCAGTTAGGACAAGAGAAAGCGGCTCTAAATATGTGTTACATATATGAAAGGAAATGTTTTTTTCTTTTTTCGTTTGTTGTCGAATTAAGGACATTGAGCATATTCCACGAGTGAGGATCATCATCATTGCGGCGCAACAGCTCGACGTCGGGCTCTGGCCACCAGAATCGTTGTCCTCCAATTACCTCGGTCACGTGACCGCGTCCTCTGATCTTGGGAGCCCAGTACTTGCTCGGCATATACTGAGCTCTCCTAACGAGTTCTCGGTTTTCCTGGCAGTCTCGCTCCGTTGACTCGTCGTCCGTACATTACTTATTTAGGCATGCGAATATCGTTCATTCTTTGTATTGTACATGCCCTGCCCATTGAAGACGTTGTAGTTTGATGATTTTCAAAACTTCTACCTCATTGTACAGTTCATACAACTCACTATTGTACCGTATGCGTCATCCATCTCGATCGCAAACTGCTCCGAAAATTCGCCGAATGACTTTCCGTTTCAATATGTTTAGCATGTTTTCGGAGGCTTGGGTTGGGGTCCAGTATACGCGGAGCTTCGCGTTTCTGTGCACATACTTCGATTTCATTATGGGGAGGACCGAGAAGAAAGTCTTATTTGCTAGCTGTATCCGTCGCCGTTGGCGTCCTTTGACAGATTGCTAACCAGGTATGTGAAGTCTACGAATTCGATGCTCAGGTCCCCCACGTTGATGCTCGGTTGTGCTTCCGTCCTGGGTCTTGATTGCATCATTCTTTTTGTTTTGTCTTCGTTGATGCGTAGTCCAACTTTTTTGCAGCGGTGTCAAGAGTATGCAAAAGTTCTTCTATGTCGGTCTGTTTTCGGGACATGATGTTGATGTCGTCTGCGTACGCTATCAGTTGTGTCGACTTGATGAGTAGCGTTCCACTGGTGTCCGTATCCATTGCCCGAATGGCGTATTCAATTGCTGGTTAAAGGTTGAAGAGCGTCGACGCCAGTCCATTGCCCTACTTCAAACCAGTACGTGTTTCAAAAGGATCAGTCAACCTTTTCTGGATCCTGACCTGCAAGACGGAGTTGGTGATCGTCGTCTTTATTAGTCGTACTAGTTTTGCTGGTATACCAAATTGCAGCATGATGTTGTACAGTACAACGCGATTGATGCGATTGATGCTGTCGTATCCTTGCTTAAAGTCGACGAAGATTTGTTACACGTCAACGTTGTATTCCCAGCACTTTTGCAGGATTAGCTTAACCGTAAAAAGCTGATCGGTTGTGCGACCAGTTTTGAAATCGCCTTGATACTCGCAAATGATTCGTTCGGCGTGCGGTTTTATTCTATTCTCCAGAATATTCCCAGCACTTTTACAGGATGAAACCTTGATACTCGTGAATGATTCGTTCGGCGTACGGTTTTATTCTATTCTCCCGAATTTTCGTCAGTATTTTGTAGGAGTGTGGAGTGACGATACTACCATGAATAACTGTTTTAGCCGCTTTTGATGACCCTAAAGGTGGACACACAATTAAGTCCAACATCCAAATTGTCCCATGTCCAACCCAAAATCCGTAGTTCCGTTGACAGCTCCTGAATCCACGACAATCCAAGTTGGATATTCAATTTGCCCAAAATCCACGAGCCAGAACTCGACTTCTGCGACGTTTGTGCGTGAAATTTGATCTTAACGGAATCAAATTTTGTTTACGTTTTGTGTAGTCTGTGTGAAATAGCAACAAATAAAACGTGTTTACGTGTGTTTATGCAAAACTTCTGCAATGCAATTGACGGTGCGTGAAATTAAATCGGATAAGTAAAAATTGAGTTCGTCATTGACCTTGACTTTTAAAATGACTTCTGGCTCACGGTGGATTTGGATTACAGTGTGTGTTCCCGAAATTTGGACGAGAGACATTCGGAATGCGTCCATTTTGTCGGTTCAAATGAAACTTAAGAAAAATTTAACATTTTACGTTGAAGGTTAAATGTAAAATAAATAAGGCAGAAAACTAGGGAATACTTCAAACCCAGCAAAGAATTTCGCTCATTTTTTTAAAACATAAAAAAACACTTACTCGTCATGCTCTTAATGGAGGGCATCATTTTTTTGGCCATTTAATTTCTATATACAAGGTGGCGCAGAAGTAATCATACGATGTATTTTGGCTGTATTTTTTTTATGGACGAAAAACTTTGGTTCTGCTTGTGGTTTATTATGTTTATTTGATATCATAAATTTTTTTCCATCAAGTCGTGAAAGTGATATCAATCAAGTGGCCGCCGCCAGAAATTATGACCATACGGGCCAGTTTTATGGTATTTTCCATCACTTTTGCCAGAACTTCCACACTTTCTTCGAGCGCGGCATTATGCAACTGACTGAAAGATGGCAAAAGGTCATCGAACAAAATGGCCAATATATGATTGATTAATGTTTCTTGCTTGTATTACTCAATTGCCCTAACCCTTTGTGGGACATAGTGCGTCAACTGTTCCATGTGGCTCAGTTGACGTTTCGTTGGCATAAATTGGTTTCAGAGAATGCAGTTGCCAGCATACACCTCCTGCACATCCTTGGCCACGAACGTTTTCGTAGACGGGATTCGAACTCGAAACGCCGGTAGTCAAACATGAGACTGATGCCTCAACACACTGCGCTACCGGTCGCCCCAAGTCTGCTTGTATTAATAAAAGAAGTTTGAAAATCACG
This sequence comes from Chloromyia formosa, assembly GCA_964017055.1. NCBI lineage: Eukaryota > Metazoa > Arthropoda > Insecta > Diptera > Stratiomyidae > Chloromyia > Chloromyia formosa. The sequence goes on from OZ024817.1 coordinate 64,393,828, forward strand.
AAAAAAAAACTAAATGACTTTCCGGACAACCCAATATAATGATTCCTTTTGTTTGAGAAATAATACAGCGTTTTCCTTCAGAGGAACCCATGGTCTCTGTTTTCAAGTCTGGGTTTTTTTAGTATGAGATAGAATCCTCATCGGTTTTGCTTAGTTAGGGAGGTTTCGCATTTTTAGTGCCATGAGACCCCAAAGGCACGGTGGGTATAGAGGCCAGGGTTTATTCCATCTGGACCCGAAGCAGTGTCGAGGTACATGAGCCGGTCGACGGCCATTGCCTTTATGTAGTTTCTTTTTTTTTCGTTGCTATTTTTTTTAAGGTTGTGGGACCTTTAGTACCCGTGTGTGTGCTGTTTGTTCTTAGGCATGAGATTCTTATTTAGAATAGTAATGGTGGGGGCAGCGATATGGCAAAAACCCCGCCCACATCTCGCGTCATTTGGCTACAGGAAGCTCGTGCCGCCGCCTTCAAGCTGAGGAGTTTTCGCCAGCTGGCGTCGCCGGGCCTTCACGGTCAGTTCGGCAAACCTTAACTCCGTCCCTATGGACACTTCTGTGTCCGCCAACACCTGGCCATTACAAACTTGCGGTTGGAAATGCTCGTTAACTATGAATGTGACTTCCAACTCCTTAAATTCTCAATGCTTTTCCGCCTTTAAAAATTGGGTGCGATTTCTTGTTGTCGATCTTGATGTTAAGCCAATTTTCTGGACTGCGGTAATACTCAGTTTGCTATGGCCAACGATTAATCTAAAGAACGGTCTTACCGGACTACTACAATACATGGGCTGAAAAGTCCCGGTTTTTTTTTTCAATAGGTGGCACCACTAGAAAATGAACATGACTCATTTCGAGAGGCTCATCTATCACAAGTTTATGTGTGAAGTTTCATGACATTTCGTCCATTCGTTTACAAGCTACAGTCGTTTGAGTGACGCTACTTCCACCTTCGTAAAAAATAAAAAACTAGAATATCGCATCTTGGTCAAACAAACTAGATCTGCTATATAACAAGGCCACTGGGGGAATGACTATTATCCACAAGAAGCTGATACGGTTCCAATCAGAACTCATCACGATTAGTCTCCTCAGCACCATGAGTGGGGCCCTCTTGGAACTGGAGCCCATCACAGCTACGACACCGTACAATATTACGCTCAGTCCGAGAGAAGGGGAGAACCTTTACTTGGGCTATGGTTGGTCTGTGAATTCCTCCCTGTGCTCATTGTTAGGTTTCTTAATGGTTTAAAAATCACCAGAGATCCACTAATGTGTTTTCTTCAATGAAGTCTTTCAGGCCAGCTTTGTCAAGTTTGTTGACCGCCTTTTTCAGGTCGATTGTGGTTATTTCCCAACTGAGATAGAAGCTTTTGAATTTGCTCTCACTGTACTTCTTGATTAGGAAGTAGAAAAGGTTGCGAACGTTTGCCTGGTTGTCATATGGTAGGACCATTACAATTTCGGCATTTGTTGTTATGCCCATGTAAGTTATATTAAATATGGGGCTCATGAGGGTGTAGAGGTGCTCGTGGTGTTGCAGAACATACCATTTTTTCAGCCATTCTGTGAGGGTGTTTGGGGCCTGATTTAAGATACGGGTGGAACCCGTGCCATGGGTCAATTGGGAACATAGCCATAAACGCAGTAGACTCAATAGCTGAACACTTCAAAGGCGACCATAAACTAAACTACAAAGCCAGCAAAACTATTAGAGTCCGGAGTCCTAGCTAAGCATGTTAACCCTGGAAGCCCCTGTGTGTTTAGGTGGTGGGAGTTATTTCGAGGCTCCATTGCCGCTTTTATATAAATTAGCTAAGCATATTGGAGTCGTTGAGATTTGTGTATGTGATCGGTGAGGTGTTTTTATATATAGGGGTTTCTATAGGAGTTTCTGTGTAAAATTTGAGAACAAGGAAGTTCTGCACGTCTCGTCCTCGCATTGTTTGTTACGAGGGCGTGACGGTCATCGTTCCATTATCTTTTCTTCTACACTTTGTTCAGAGGGGCGCGTTCTATAGATGTTTGTAATCGTTTTCCTTTCCAGGTGAAGTCAACAGGGGAAAAATTAATTATTTACTTTTTAATTTATTTCGGGGAGTACAACACTTGCCATTCTGTCTGTTGTTGATCTTTTGTGTCTTGATGGGTGGTTTAATGAATTTAAAATGGGTCGTACAACCAAAGACACACCTCGCTCCGGAAGGCCAAAAGAGGCTACGAATGCGAAAATCGTAAAGCAAGGGCATCGAATCGATTTGAATGATCGTAAAGTGAAGTTGCGCGAGTTAGCATTTTGCACGATCTTTTGGAGTTGAAAAAGCTATCGGCGCGATGGGTGCCGCGTTTGCTGACCGACCAAAAACAGCAGTACGTTGATGATTCAACGGCCGGTTTGGCGTTGTTGCAGCATAATCGAGCGGACTTTTTTTCGGCGTTTTGTGACGATGGATGAAACATCATGAGTCCAATAGGCAGTCTGCAGAGTGGCTGGAAAACCACGAAAGCCGACCAACGCTCGGCCGGGAAGGTTATCGCCTTCGTTTTGACATGGATATGTCTTATAGCTGGGGGTTATCCTAAAAATCTGTCCGTAACACGAAATGTCTGCTGTGCTACTCGGGGGGTCAGAAGAGGAAACAAGCCCATTGAAAATTTTTCTGGTTGTGCATGTCGTTTGAGTGAAGTGGCCATTGTGCATGGCTGTTACTTGTAGATCCGCGCGGGCGGTGCGCTTGCGAGGATCTTGTGTGTACATGTTGAGATGTTGATTTGATAGCGATAATGGTTGACGTTGTGGACGGCAAGAATGATTGTAGTGGCCGATTGGTTTACAGAGTATTTCCAACCAGGCTCTCAGAATTGTCAAGCCAGTCTAGTTTAATTATGTACAATACAAGTATATGAGATAGCATCACAGCGACGCTTGAATTTAAAAAAAAGCTAGTAAAAAGTAGACTGAGGAGCATAAAAATAGTTGGGATCGATGCTCCATGGCCCACGGGCATGGGGGTGTATAGTGTTTGGGGGGGGGGGGATTTCGTCAAAAATCCGAAATTCCTTATAGTTTAGAAGTTATGGCCAAACAACCGAATTTAAATGTAGTCATGTGTGCTGGTCAATAACGTCAACACGCCGGCAACTCATTTCGCAACGCTCGCAATCAAAACGCAAGGCGTACCTCCTCGGGAAGGAGGAATAGGAGGAAATCGCGTTGGCGGCGTTTACAGTCTCGGTTCTAAACGCGTCATGCCGACCTAAGTAGTGAATAATATAGTGTACGGGTGAACAGGCGACCAGCATTAGCAATTAGCAACAACCTTGCACGGAATGTGTGGAGTGGATGGATGAATACGCGGTGTGGCTCTAGTGTTGGCTGAGATGTGCTCGAGTGGGAACGAGCGTCTGGTCGATTGTCGTTTCATCGAACGAATATGATGTTTGGGTGGTTGTTTTCTTGTACCTGTAATAGTGTAAAGGTATTTTGGATAAGCCAGACGAACGATGGAGGAAATTAAAACAGTGGTATGATTTAGTTATTGGATGTGAGGAGAAATGAAGCCGAAATTATACAAAGTATTTACACTGCATGCAGATATATCGGAACATGGATATGTCTTCGGCTACCGACTGCGTGGAGCCTGTTGTGTTGAAGATATCGACGTAAGTTTTATAAAGCTCCCAGTATAGTTATACTGGATGAAATCATTCGACAAAACACGTCCCACGCTTTCGGTAGGCATAAGACATATCCATGTTCCGATGTATCTGCATGCAGTGTAGATACTTTGTATCATTTGGGATGCGCATGGCATAATCTTCATCGTTTACCTGCAGAAGGGAAGAACAGTCACAGGATAGTACTATGCAGCGTTATTGGATTAACTGAACGACGCAATAAAGAAAAAACGGACGCATATATGGCGAAGAAAAAAGTTCTGTACCATCACGAAAACGCACACACGTCACACACGTCCTTGAAAGCGATGGTCAAATTAGACCAATTACGATTCGAATTGGTTGCTCACCCACCGTATTCTCCAGACTTGAACCCCAGCGACTATTATCTGTTCCCAAACCTCAAGCGGTGGCTCCAGAGAAAGAGATTCAGATCGAATGAGGAAGTCATCGCGGAAACCAAGGCGTAGTTTGCAGGCTTGGACGTTTCCTACTACAGGGCATCGAAATGTTTGAAAATCGCTATACCAAGTGTATCGCCATCGAAGACAACTATGTTGAGGAATAAATATAACTTTTCCCAAAAAAAAACTCATTTTCATTAAAAATCTCGGGACTTTTCAGCCTCTGTATTGTAGTATATCCTCAAATTTGGTTTTTCATTTTCACGTAATAAAAAGACAACAAACTAGCAAATTAAATTTGAATTTTTATTCTACATTCAGGCGAATTCACTTACGTACCGGTGACGCGTAAGGCCTACTGGGAATTCCGTATGGATGGGGCACAGATCGGTGGCTCTCAGTTCTGCAAAGGAGGCTGTAAAGCTATCGCTGACACCGGTACCAGTTTGCTTGTTGGTCCAGTAGCCGAAGTTTCCGAAATCAACAAAGCAATTGGGGGAACACAAATTCCCGGCGGACAATATATCGTTCAATGTGATGCCATTCCCAAGTTGCCAAAAGTACAGTTCACCATTGGCGGTAAAACTTTCGAGTTGGAAGGAAAGGACTACATCCTAACGGTATGCTGAAAATATGTTGTGGATCTTGATAATAAATTACTGATCATGTTTCGTTTTGTAGATTAATCAAATGGGCAAGACATTGTGTCTTTCTGGTTTTGCTGGTATGGATATTCCAGCACCCAATGGACCGCTATGGATTCTGGGCGATGTTTTCATCGGGCGCTTCTACACCGAATTTGATATGCAAAATGATCGTATTGGCTTTGCAACAGCTGCTTAAAGTGCTTTATTTCGGGTGTGCCGTATGAGCAAATAATTATTTCTAGAATTCCTTTAGATTTATAGTGATTGAAATAACTTTCAAAAATTACTATTAATTGAAAGATGTAGAATTTAACATATATTTAAAAGAGAAAAAATAAAGTTATGAATTTGAAATAGATTCTGTTGGATTTTAACGTAATCGTGGAGTTGTGGTGACATATTCCTTTGCTTACACAAATGCTGTTATGCTTAAGAGACGACCATAATTTCCACGGATCTGGTATTCCTTATAGGAATGGAAGATTGAATCCTTCAATAAGCTGTTCTGTTATGTGGATATTTCGATTCCTTTCATCGTTTATTTTTAAGTTCGTATGAATCACGTACTCGGACAAAGCATCAGGAATGCCTGTTTTAAGCTTGTTTCTGGTTATTTCTTCGCGCATTTCCATAAAAGGAGTTACTTCGATGAGAATAGTATTACTGAAAGGTCCTTTCACCACAGGCGTTGCACGCAGTTCTCGTGGTACTGTTGAAAATTCGTAATACCAGCCATAGCTGATGCGATTCCTATGGCATTTACACTTGCAATGACTCATGAAGATACGATTGGACTACGTAAAATACAAGTGGAATATTTTTGGAAAAACATAAAAATAAATATTTGTCATTAAATCGAATTGCACTCAATCGCCGTCAAGATGTCGAAAGCGGACTAAGAACTGCTTTTTGCGAGCTTATGTCAGTTGATTGATTTTCGAAATATTCTTGGGTAAGTTGATAATTTTTCTTTTCAATTTTGCTCTTGTTGATAGATGGATCGAGTAATCGAGGGATAATGAGATCGTGTCAAGGCCGGTGCGCACTTTTATAAAACAACAACAATGTTGACCCGATTAGATTAAAATCCAATTGCGAAACTATTATTCGAATATTGGTACACTTTTTAAGAGCCCACACGCACGACATACTTTTTAGTTCGCAGAAGAACTAAATAGTTTAGTCAGAAAAATAGAACACACGGTAGTTTATGAGACTGCAAACACAGCGAAAACTAAATAGTTTAGTCGGCTGTGTGCGCGGTCTCTCAAACCGTTCTATTTTTCTGACTAAACTATTTAGTTTTTCTGCGAACTAAAAAGTTTGCCGTGTGCACCGGCTCTAAGTGTTTGTGTTTGTTTTTTTTTTAGGGAAAAAATCAAAACAATATGAAATTCATGCTTAATCACTCACTTGCTATCTTGAAAGTGTGAGGAAATACATTTTTTTTCGAAAATTATACAATTATTTTTTTAATTTCATCAATAAACAGGAAATAGAGTCAATGGCAAAATGTACGAGTACGTTTCCTGTAACTGAAAAAATCACACAATTTTTCCCCTGGATACTGATATGATATTAATACATACGAAAAATATGTTGTGTTTACAATGATAATGTAAGATAGGCTGGTAGATTTGAACGAATATAAGTTGCAGATAGTATTATGATAGGATAGGATGATCAATCAAGATATCGAAGAGATACTATGCGATTAGGGGCGCACTATATTCACCGATAAATCTGTTACCTATTGCCAATAAAGCCTTGAAGTCAGCTGAATTTCGGTCAGTTAGCGATCAAATGAGCAAGTGTACGGTTTTGCATTTAGTGCGAAATTTTTTTGATATCGATTGAGAAGACGCCACGAGAAGTATGTCAGAAAAGTGGTTTAATTTAGTGTTTTGGGTTTTGCTTCTGGCTGATTCTATCGATAGTTCGAATCTCATAAGGTGAGTGATGTTTTTGAAATAAAACAAAATGTAATTGTGGGTAAGCTCGGCTTTTTGCCATGTTTGATCCACTCTTATTGATTTTGTTGATTTTTGTTGTTTCTCCTTTTTGGTTTTGTTGCATTCGGAACTCATATGATTTCGGCCATTACAATTATAGGAACGTATTCCTTTGTTTGATTTTTTTCTGTTTCTTTTTGTTATTGGAGAAGAATGCTGTAGTACTATCAGCACCTGCTTCTGCACCGATATTCAGTAGTTTTAGTTTTATGTCGTCGGCTGAAATTTCATTGGCTTGGGCTTCAAAGCTTAATATTAGTGGTTTGTAATCGTCCGTGAAGCCAGCTAATAGAATTGCTGCAAGCCAGTTTTCTGCTACAGTGAATACAATACACGTTAACTTGTTCGAAGTTGCCGTCACTTCATCGACGTAACCAAAGAGGATTGATAATTCTGCAAGAGTTATCACTCCATAGAACTTTCCCCTCTGCCAAGAGATTTGTATGTATTGATAAATTGTATAGACTTCACAAGAAAGCTTCCTCCATACAACTTTAGCCTCCGGCGGTAGATTTGTAAATATTGATTCTCTTGTGTATCTATACTGTGTAGTATATACTATGTTTATACAATTTGTCAATACATACAAATCTCCTGGCAGAGGCGAAAGTTCTATGGAGTGATAACTCTTGTGGAATCTATACTATTTGACGTTTGACGTAACTTTGCATTGAATCGCAATTTTCTAGCAACGTAGACATCAAATTTCATAGTAAAACTATTTTCCGGAGTGAACAGCGATCCTCGTTCAATGCTTTATATTTGCTCCAAATTTCTAATGCGGTTTTGCACGAGCGAAAATGAACGTATAAACTGGGTTGAACACTTAATGCTAAAATGGATTTAGCCTTACTTTTGATGATTACGCCAGCTGAATCCCCAACTTCTTCAACTTTTGGCGGTAAAATGGCTGATGTTGGCTGGTGATTTTCTATCGCGAAACTCCAGTCGTGGTAGTAAGATGCTCCTGTTAACTTTTCAACGTTGAAGTTTTTTGTTGCCATCTCGGATTTTAGATAATGCACAAATCGAATTTACCCAAAAATTAATGTACACCTCGGAAACCTGGGGTCTGGGCCCGTAACCTGTTGTTAAAGAAAAGACGAGGTTAAAGAAAAGACGTATAGTCACGTTGAATATATAAATCACTTCGTTTATATCGCGGGACTATCTTCGAGGTCTATTTTCTTCAGGCGGCCAAGGCCCGACGTCGGGCTGTCGCGCCACGATGATGATGATGATGATGTCTTCGAGGTTTAATTACATCGATCTTACTCACGACGATGTAAACGTATCGTTTTAGTTAGTTTAATTACTGGGTGGCGCAAAATTAATCATCCAATTTTGTTTTTGAATAACTTTTTTACTAAAAAAAAAATAATGATTTTGAATGATGGAAATCTTTATTTGGACCTTTACAATTTTTTCTGTTAAGTGGAAAATATGATATCCATCAAGTGGCAGCCGCCAGTGTTGACATACATTTGTGCCCGATTTATCGCATTTTCCATGACTTTCCGCAAGTTTTCCGGTGATAACTGTTCGCATTCCTGTCGAATATTCTCCTTAAGGTCTGCGATTGTCTGAGGCTTGTTGGCATAAACCCGCGACTTCAAGTAGCCCCAAAGAAAGAAGTTCGGGAAGGTTAGATCGGGCGATCTTGCTGACCATGCCAAATCTCCAAAACGGGAGATTACGCGACCAGGAAACACTTCCTTCACAATATCCATTGTGGCTCGTGCTGTGTGTGCGGTTGCATCGTCTTGTTGAAACCACATGTTTAACAACCCCCCTCGTGCAATTTCGGTAGTAAGAAGTCGTTTATCATGGCCCTGTAGCGTTCGCCAGTAACAGTGACCGTATTGCCGATGGCGTCCTCAAAAAAAATACGGCCCAATCACTCCTCCCTCGTGAACGCTGCACCACACAGTGCCTTTGAGTGGATGTAATGGCTGTTCGTGCATCACACGCGGATTTTTGTGCCCTAGAAACGAAGATTTTGCTTATTGACGTAACCGCTTAAGTGAAATGCGCCTCGTCGCTCATGATGATATTCGACACAAAATCGTCCTCTTCGTTGTTGAGATTGAGGATGTCTTGACAGTAATTCACACGTGACTGACGGTCAGCAGGTATTAACTGATGCACTGATTGTTTGCCCAGTTAGCGCGACACGATTAGGAAATCGACGTCGAAATTCACGCTGCGCCAACACCACCGACCGATTATTAGTCAAAAAAATCGACACAATTATTCCACGCTCTTGCGGAGTATAGCACTCCATTTGCTTATCTGTTTGTATACTGCAGCTGTCTAGTTCACAAATACCAAACATGATTCACGTACGACGCCATTTGCAGAAATTATAACATCTTCCGGTAGGGTGATTAATTTTGCGCCACTATGTACTAACTTTTGCCTGATTTGAGATGCAGAACTGGCCTAAAAAAATGGGACTAGGTGGTGTTGTTGGTGATAATTCCATTTTATATGTTATATAAATACCTCATCCCTTTCTGAAATTCTGCAATCGCTTCATACTTTGATTGTAGCGGTATAAACGCGCTTTTATTAGGAGGTTACTGCCTCTTGACATTTTCCAAATCAAAATCCCAAACCAACAACTGACATCTTTCAAAATTGGTACCTCTCCGTATGGTCGGTATAAACACACCACGAACAAGTACTAATTCTAAAACGATTTATTGTAGTTAAATTGCCTTTTAGTTCCACGATATAAACGCGGCCAATAAGAATAACATATGACTGTGAAACATGAACCCTAGGCCTGACTCAACCATCCGAAAACATGCTAAACACGTTTGAACGAAAGGTCCTTCTGCGAATTTTCGGAGCAGCTTGCAATCGAAATGGATGGCGAATCCGATACAACCATGAGTTGTACGAACTATACGATGTACTGGATGTTTAAAAAATTGTCAAGCTGCAACAGCTTCAATACGTACAACGAATGATAACCGCATGCCTAATAAAATATTGAAAGGAGGCATCGAAGAAGCAATGCTGCGAGGAAGACCGAGAGCTAGTAGGGTGGAGACTCAGTGGATGCTGACGCCGAGGAACGTCTGGGCATCCCAGGTTGGCAGACGCGGTCACTTGGTCGCGATAATTGGAGGACGATAATCTAGAACAGGGGTCGGTAAACTCCGGCCCGCCTCTGGTTTTTATCCGGCCCGCGAGCTAGTATTGTTTTTGATATCAAACAATTAAAAAGGGAAATAGTTTTACACAAAGTTTTTCATTGAAACGTTATTTTATTCTGTTAAAGATTCGCACCTAATCGAATAGTGCTATCATACTACTCGCGACTCTGCAACTACCGACCAAATGTCGGCTTAAACCAGGCCCAACCACACGACTGGCGAGCAGCCGCAGCGTGTGGGTAGGGCAAGCATTTCCTCGGTATTCGCCAAGTAATTGTTAGTTAATGACGATGTCTGATGCAAGTTGCTTGGCATTTGGCAAGGTTTCGGCAATTGGCTAGTACTTGACATTTAATCGGTACTTGTCGAGTCGGGATTAGTGTGCTAGCACCATAAAAATCCTCTTCCCACATCCATGTCTAAATACCAACTTACATATGTCATTTGTGGCAAGATCAGTTCGGTGGAAAAATCGCATTGCTCTTGCGACATAAATCGCAATGTGTGATTTTACCTCCCAACGCGATCTTTTATCCGATGATCGGTGAACAAATTGCGATTCCATCAGGCCGGACTGGCGATCTACTAGGAGTGATAATGACTACGTAATCAGCCAAAGCGACACGGATCACGTGAACCTGTAGGAATCGAAAGTTACGACCTCTTCGTAACTGATGGTACGACCAGTGTTGAAATATAATGACTTGCATAGAGGCCCCAAAATTAACAGACTGTAATGAACCACCTGTAATGAACCATATTATGGTCTGGTAGTGCTGCTCCCACCGGCAGATCGAAGCAGCACCTGATGAGTAGTGATCTGTTGGTTGTACGAAACCAGAGACCGAGGGTCCCATTACGCCCGGACCCAGGTGCGACCGCGTGGGCGTCTAATCCGTCCGCCAACCATTCCAACCTTCTCGACTTTTTTTTTTATTCCCCATTTTTACCTCCCCTGTTTGTGTTGTCTTCCCCAGGCCTATGAATTTTTGTTAATACGTAAAGGACAGGGGCAACAAGTGGCGGAAACCCCGCCCACATCTCCCGAACTGAGCTACAGCAAGCATAGGCCGCTGCTTAGCTCGTTGAGAGGCCTTTTTCTTCGCCAGATGGCACGGCCCGACCTTCACGGTCATTATGCTAACTAAGGCTCCGTCCCCACGGGCATCTTCGGATGCCCACCAAACCGTCCGTTACAAGACCTACCCTACGATATGCAACAAGTTACAAACGTAACGTTTTCTGAAGCATCAAACATAGGTGTACCACATGTTATACATAATATGAACCGGAGTCCGAAGCGTATATACCCTAGACTTATACAGACCTAGTGGTGATACCAAACGTACCAATTGGTAACGACCATATGCATTAAAAGTGAGTTTCCCATATGACCAGTTTATAGAAAAGGTTGGCAATCATTCAGGAGGATGTTGACCATTATCAAAATCAATGAACTAACTCATTCTACAAATATTTGTCGAATTTTTCAAGTCGCTAGCTTCATTCTATTGAAAGTTATTGCTTATTTGAAGTTTCACTTGTAGGGGAGGTAGAGGTTCCTTGGGTCGGATCTTGCTCATCATTGCCACCAACAAATAAGATCATGCTACAAACATTTAAACAAAATTTCAAATCTCTAGCTTCACTCTATCGAAAGTTATCGCTTATTGGAAGTTTCATTTGTAGGGGAGGTAGGGGTTCCTTAGGTCGGATCTTACCCATCTTGAATACCAACTAACCCAATCTCACTTCAAACATTTGACCAAAACTTCAAGTCGCTGGCTTGATTCTGTCAAAAGTTATCGCTTATTTGAAGTTGCATTTGTAGGGGAGGTAGGAGTTGCTTGAGTCGAATCTTGCCCATTTTCAATACAACCTAGTAGATCTTACTAACAACATTCTGACAAATTTTCAACTCGCTAGTGTCATTCTATCGAAAGTTATCGTAATTAAATGAATATTAATAATTTTTTGAAATTTATAGGGGAGGTAGGCGTTCCATTGATCTGATTATACCCAACTTACTAGAACTCAAGCAGCTTCTCACCCCAGGGTTACATGCCAAAAATCAAGTGTCTACATCAATTGGTTCAAGAGTTATAGACAAAAAACCCGAAAAGTAGGGTAGTACGGGGCTCTTTGTAAGAAAATTGCGTTAGTTTTCAACTGATCGACTTAATTTTTCCAGGAGAGTAGAAGATTATCCTCACGAGCAATCTACCAAAGCTAGAGCTTTTCATGTTTATTTAATCGGGAGTTATAGTTACATTTATTTATTTTACATATGTAGGGGAGGTAGGCGTTCTCTTGGCTTGATCACGCCCATTTTCAATACCAACCAACTAGATCTTACTTCCAATATTTGAGCAAAATTTCAAGGCTCTAGCTTCTTTCTATCGGAACGTATCGTGCGAACGGACAGACAGACGGACTGACGGACAAACAGACAGACAGACAGACATGGCTAAATCGAATCAGGAGGTGACCCTGATCATTTACATATATACATTGCCATACCTCCGGAGCCTCCTTTAAGGTGTTACATATTTCCGTCGTGACAAAAAGAATATACCCTATACTAAAAGTTTAGGGTATAAAAAGGAGGCAGCTGGCGCTAGAGTCTCTGGACTGATAACCAGGATCTTAACCCCCGGGCCCGGCGTATTCCAATCCGAGATGCCATTGAGTCCTGTGCCAGAGGCTTTGTAAAGTTGGCATTTTCATCTGCGCAGATAAATTGGTCGCCACTCTCGTCTCACAAGTTCTCATCGAGGCTGACGAAAGAGTACTTTGAAGCCTTCAATGCGTGGCGACCTCCAAGCAAGTCATTCTGTGGACTTTTAGGGGCCCGAATTTATTCGTGGCCTTCGCTGGTTCTCAGCCAGAACGCTATACTAGAACAATCGACCTAATTAGTTATTATTCTGTATTTGAACGACGCTATCCATATGAATAAAGCTGATTGGAAACTGCCAGAGGGATATTTATCTGGACACCACTGAGATGTCAGCTAGATGTCTAACGACGACACGGAATATCGGCTCTTTTGGGTCTCTTATCTGGCCCGCTGAACCCGAAATTCCAACGATCTGGCCCTTTCCAGGAAAAGTTTGCAGACCCCTGATCTAGACGACTAAGGCCTGACGTCGGGCTGTAGTGCCACAATGACGATGATGACGCGATCAAAATAAATTGGTAATTGTTTAATTCAGGTAGTTAGTAGGTAGTAGGTAATTCAGTAGGATAGCGCACCAATTTATATGCTGGCCTTCTAAGCACTGGGATCCTGGTTCGAAACATACTGATGACGGGCAGTTTATTTACATAATAAAAAAAAATGGATTTGGGTGTCAGACGAAGTAAGGAAGAGGAGGGTGTGTTCAGTTGAAATAAATACCCAATTAAAAATTGGAATACATTTTTCTTAGTTTATTATTTCACCATAATATTATCATTAAAAATATGTCTTTTGGATGTCTTCTTAAAGAATACATTAGGATAATTCCCCTTTATCTTACTTTTATCGCTAGTAAGATATCATTCTGACTGGACATTTAATACGGAATTGTTATCTTTTGCGATCATAATAAGATATCATTTGCGAAATATAATATCTAGTTGAAGATACTTTTAAAATATTTTATCATTCGGAATGTTAGTGTTTACTGGATGTCAATTTAATATAATTGGGAACTCCGCAGGAACAATGCTTACATAGAAAATGACAAATCAAAAATTACCTTCGGGAATAAAAACGTAAACATGTGAGTAATGTTTACGTTGTTATTTTCGAAGGTCATTTTTGATTTATCATTTTCTATGTACTCGTATGTTGCCACGTAGCCAGAGTACCTTTATTGTAACCTCAACCAACATCAATGTTAATTCATTAATATTATCAATTTATAATAGTTGGCATACGTACACTTCTAAATAATTGATAATTGTTTTTTTTCCAAAATTTTAAACTGACTCCAGGCAATAAATAAACAGAGTACGAAAGGTAGGCCAGTAAAATAAAATTTTAATATTAAAAATTAGGGAAAGATCTGGAAATAATTTTAATCCCTTCCGTAGATATTGGATACATGGAAACTGAGTTTGCACGGTCGCAGAAGGTTAATATAACTTTTGGTGGGAGAAAATCCGGGAAATTTGAGCCCTTTTCTTAATATTATTCTTATAACTTCTAAACGGTGCCTCGGATCGAAAAAAATGCATTAGTAAATTAAAGAGCGTTGAACTCTACGTCCAATACATTGCTCAAAATAGAAATTCAGTTCAGTAATGTAGTCAAAATCGATAGTTCAAAAACGACAATTTTCGAGGCTTCCAAGAAAAATTACACTTTATCACTTTTCAAGCTCACAGATCTTTCAAATGGATGCTTCACATAGAATAACTTTTATGCACGAGTTGAAGATAATTTGATTTCAAGTCTAGGTTAGGTTAGGTTAAAGAGGCAGCTGCGCACAAACACAGCACACATAGACCACCACTGGGTCCGTTGTGACATAGGCGCAAGGACGCCATGTGAGCCTAGTCAAGGTCAATAAAGTAGAGGGATCCTAAAATATCCTCTTTTCTACCGGCCAGAGCAGGGCAGGTGCACAGGAAGTGATGTACTGTCTCCTCCTCTTCTTCGTCCCCACAGCTTCTGCAAAAATCATTGTATGGAAACCGGAGACGCCTAGCATGCTCACCTATCAGGCAATGCCCCGTGATGATCCCCCCAACCTTTCTGAGATGCCTTCTCTGCAGCATCATCAGCCCTGAGGAGCGGCGAGGATTGAAATGCGGCCAAATCTGCCTCGTAACGTTGCAGGTATCACCATTTAACCAACCGCTATTAGCACGGCTTATTGCGTTTGCCTTAATTAGCTTCTGGCATGCTGCTATAGGCATTTTGACATTGCGGAAACATCCCATGTCCATAATGGCCGTACCTGCCCGAGCCAGCTCGTCTGCCTTGCAGACGCTGAAACCACTGTGAGCCGGAATCCAGCATGATGATGTTGAAAAAGTTGCCGAGCTCCTTAAGAGCGGTGCGACATACCACCACGGTTTCCGAGGTACTAAGGTTTGCGTCCAAGGACTTAATCGCCACCTGACTATCTGTGTAGATAGTAATATTCCTTGCAGATATGATATTACGACGCAGCCAAGTTAGAAGTTCGGCGATCGCAATGATCTCCGCCTGCAGAACGCTACAGAAGGCTGGAAGACGAAGTGACAAGCGAATGTTCAGTTTCTCTGAGAAGACGCCTACCCTCACACCCGCTTCCGTTTTCGAGCCGTCAGTAAAGAAGCTTATGGCTTCCAACTCAGGGGTAAGGGGTACTATCTGTATCCCACTCCTGCCGCGAAGGTATTAGACTCGTGTACCCTTTGTCGAAAGAGTATACCGGAGAGGTATACTCCGTGTCTTCTGGAATATCCAGATTGCCCAGTAACGCCGAGTGGCCATTAGTAGACTCTTTGCACTGCCCTTGCAGCCCAGCCCCTCCAAGTTCAGGAGCAGCCTGTTAATCACCAAGTTCCAAAGAAGTGGGGATAGGACACCCCCTTGAGGGGTTCCCCTACACACCTGTCTGCGTACTTGTGATGATCCCAAACTGGTGCAAATAAATTTAGATGTAAGCATCAGACTAATAAGCTGACAGAGTGGGCCATCTACACCCACACTAGATAGAGCATTTGAAATAGCCGCTGGTTTGACGTTGTTAAAGGCACCTTCAGTGTCCAAGAAGGCAACCAGCGTATACTCCTTGCAACTCAGTGACCCCTCAATATAGGTTACCAATGAGTGCAGAGCAGTGTCCACCGATCTACCCTTCCAATAGGCATGCTGAGAAAGGGAGAGAAGGCACGATGGAATAGTGGCACGCAAGTGTATATCGATCAGACGCTCCAGCATCTTCAGCAGAGTCGACGATAAACTTATAGGACGGAGACCCTTTGGACGAGGGTGAGAGCTTCTTCCCGTCTTCGGGATAAAAACCACATTCACATCCGACCATGAGCGGGGAATGTGTACCAGCTCCAAACAGGCCCGGAAAATGCTCTCAATCCAGGGATCCACCATGTATATCGTTTGTTGTACGTCCGCCGGAATAATGCCATCCGGTCCCGGGGATTTAAACGGGTCAAAACTATTAAACTATTAATAGCCCATACTATTTTACTTTTCGATAGAATAGAATCAGTATCACAGGGGGCTATTACAGTCCAAGAGTACTCTGGCATTCCACCAGGTGAGCTATCAGGGAAGTGAGTGTCAAACAAGACCTTGATAGTTTCTTCACTAGAGGTTGTCCACGTCCCATCTTGTTTCAGCAGATAGCTAGGCATATTTGGAGCAGTGGATAGAATTTTCCGCAATCTGAAGGTCTCGCTGGATCCCTCAACTTGTTCACATAAACTTCTCCACGACTCCCGCTTAGATCTTCTGATTTCTTTTTTTAAGGAGTTTTAGGTTTCCTTTGTAGTTTGACCAAGCGGAGTCTAACCCCGAGGACTTCGCCACATTGAAGCTTCTTCTGCTCACAGCCATTAGCTCTCCAATCCGAGCATTCCAACAGGGCGGTTTCCTCCTTCCTTTATGCCTGGTAACTGGACATGATTTTGTGGCAGAATTACCGAGGGCTGCTGCCAGTGTTTGTGCCGTGGAATCTAGCTCCTGCCTACTATACGGTTAGCCCGGTATGGGGGAAAGTGTTTCTTCGAGACACTCCCTAAATTTACCCCAGTCGGTTCTTTTACGATTCCTGAAAACCGAATTATCACTGGTGTACTCGTCCAATTTAAACTGCAGGTATCGGTGATCAGAGAATGAGTGCTCCGTCGACACCCTCCAATCTCTCAGCAAATGCTTCATGTCTTCTGAAACAAGGGTGAGGTCCAGGACCTCTTGCCTGCCTTTAGTGACAAAGGCAGGTTCACAGCCCATATTACAGATGAGGAGTTTTGTGCCTAACAAGAATTCGAGAAGAGCATCTCCTCTCTCATTGGTGTCGGGGCTTCCCCACATCACATGGTTCGCATTAGAATCGCAGCCCAGAATGACATGAGTGCCGTGTGACTCAGCAGCGTGAAGCGCCTCCTTCAACATGGCTGAGGCTTCAAGTCTAACGTGGCCAATATTTTTCAATTCGGCCCATTTCTATAGTAGTTATGGGCAAAAATGCAAAAAAGCCTGTTCAACGATTTCTATCTTAATATGTACTTAGAAATATGAAAATTTACAGAAAAGCGGCACCTTACTAGCGTAGAAAACTAAAAATAATACCTTTTTGAAATCTCATCACAAAAAGGTTAATAATAGTACATTTCTATAGTTGCAGTTAGCACACCTCTGCACCTCTTATGCACATTCCAGGTCAAAAATATTGATGGCTACACAGTTAAAAATCCTGGTCTATTATCAATGCTAATTCGGGTTACATATATGACGACACCAAAATTGTATTAGATTTTAATAAAATGAAAGTATTACAATTGCTTCCGTAAACTTCACTGGTTTAAATATTAAACTTTTCTGGCATTATTTTTTTAATCAAATTGTTGGTTTAAAATTTAATCTACAGATATTATAATCTATGAAAAAATATTAATTTTACTGCGTTTTTTTAACTCCTCTAAGTTTTTTCTCCATTATTTTTTTTTTTTCAATTTTCTAAACTTCCAAATCCTTTATTAAGCCCATCGCAGGCTAGCCAGCTAATCTTTAACTTTTTTCGCCATGACGCCGCATCGAACCTGTGAACTCCGTGTTGTAGAGTTGCGACCGAGACCACTCGGCCACGCAGCATAATATTTTGAGCTGACTGCGAGTAGTTATAGTAAGACTTGAGACTCAGAAAATATACTTTGTGGGGCTTACCTTTTAATTAAACTTAGATTAGAAAATAATGCGAGAACGAAAAGAACACAAAAAGGTTTGAATTGTATTAGAATTTATTACAAATTGTTTTAAAATGGAAGTAAACTTTGAATTGTATTAGAATTTATTACGAATTTGGTTTAAAATAGAAGTAAACTTTGGAAGGGTTTAGATTATAGAATTAAAATTATTAAAAATGGTGGTAGTCCAAGACCAGGTTTAAAAAAAATACCGAGATTTTTAACTGTGTAATGATAACTGACACCATAGGCAATAATATCCCCAAGTTATATAGGTACATACAAAAAATACTCCTACCGGCCTCAGGCATACATAGGTGCGAGTTTTGCTTGAATGTTGTTTTTCGGAGTGCGAGTTTAACCATTTCTGAAAGTGTAAGTGGGGGAGGAGGGGGTAGATAATGTATATTGATTATACTGAAGGCTCTGTTCGATGGTGCGCATCACCTCGTGGAGAACCGTTTCTGTGGATCTACCCTTGAGGTAAGCGTGCTACGACCTCAAGAGCGGCGAGTCCTCCAAGATTTGTCGGATGTGGAAGTCGATGAAACGCTCAAGCATTTTAAGTATAAAGTAAGATAAGCTGATTGGCCTGAAGTCCTTCGCAATTTCATATCTTTGCTTGCCTGCTTTCGGTATGAACACTCGCCATGACTGGGGGTCGTGGTTGAGTTGGAAACAGTTTCTGAAGAACAACACCAATTCCTGAAGCAAAATGGAAACTATGCCGTCTGGCCCCCCTAATTTGTGGGGGAGAAGCTGCTTGTTCCCCAGGATATTCTTTCCACTCTGTGCGCACTCCGCGATACGCGGTTCCAGGAAGATTTCTTTGTATCCAGTAAAGTGTGTGTTCAAAAGAAGCTCCAGGGATTCGACAGTGGATTCTGTCCAAGTGTCATCGGTTATTGTCGTCTGGCTGTATTAAGCAAGCATCTGTGCAACAAGCTCTTCAAGATATTTTTTATTTTCGAAAGAATTATTTAATATAATCGTACAACCCTGTGTATTCAGAAGAGTCTGAACAGCAATAGATACTATAATTCCATAAAATGCCGATACGGTCTTTTTTTCATTCGTTTTTATACCCTTCACGGATGCGATGAGATGAGCGGATGAGACGAGTCGATTAAGTTTTGTCCGTCTGCTTGTCTGGTTCTATGCAAACTAGTCCCTCAGTTTTAAACCTATCGAGCTGAAATTTTGTACAAAGCCTTCTTTCTATCGCACATGTGTATATAGGTATATGGAACCAACGGAATCGGGCCACTGCGTCATATAGCTGCCATAGGAACGTTCGGTTCAAAAATTCGTGTTTGTGAAAAAAAAACTTTATTCAAATTTCACACTAATAAATAGTGTTTTTAGTCAAATCATCATCAAAACATTTCTGAATTTGGTTGAAATTGGACTACTTTATCATATAGCTGTCATAGGAACGACCGTTCCGAAAGCAAGTTTTTGTTGGAAATTTTTATTTTTATTTTTGAAGATATCTTTACCAAATTCCATATTATTCAATCATATTGACTGTCAAATCACTCTCCTAAATTTGGTTGAAATCGACCCACTATTTCATATGCCTCTCATAGGAACAATGATATTGGAAGAAGATTTACTACTAATTTCAAAGTGGCAAATACAATACACCATAACTCACACGCGAAGCGTGAAGGAAATCATACTTTCGGAAAGCTAGCCGAGGGCTAGCTTGTTTTTACTCGGTTTCTTACCCGGTTTTCACCCGTTTTTTATCCGGTAATTTGAATACCGGTGTTTTATTAAAAAAAATGGGGAAAAACCGATACTCAACAAAAAACGGGGAAGAAAAACAGGGTACTAAAACGGCCAAAAACCGGTTAAACAACTGAAATCTGTGTACCGAAAAGGTAAACTGATTTACGAGTATGCTTCTTTATAAACCGAACTGACTTGTGCCATTCACATTCTTTCTACCGATAAAGCCAGCGTATAAAAACATAATTACGGATACAACCCACTAGTCAGCGGCGGCATCTAAGAATATTCCAACTTTTTTATCTAAGCAATTGTGCACTCTAAAATTGGATAAGGAAACAGAGACATCCGTTAGAAGACCGTATCGCTCCACTAATTAATTATTGTGTAGCATACCAAAGTGACGTCGATTGATAAAAGAGGCAAATTCTTGGAAATTGCTTGGAACTTTGGAACTACATAAAACGACTGTTTTGGATTGAATTGACAACTAGAGATACACTCGTATGTTTTAATGTATAATGGCTTGATATCCAGTACAAAATCAAAAAGATAATTTTAGTAATAATTAAAGATAACAACCCGTCTCAAGTCCAGTCCACCAAACTTCTGTAATGCGAGTACAGTGGAGTTATCGTACAATTGATTTATCAAGAAAGGATGATAGGTCAGTTTCAAAATCAGATAATAATTTATTATACTCGTATTACATTACATGTTTTATTGGTTGCAACCCTTAGGGCCGGTTGCTCAATATCCGATTAAAATTTATCTTAACAATAAGCTGCCATTAAGCACAATTTCTTCTTCTTCCTTTCCATTTCATACCACTTTGCTGCTTCGCGTTTCTCTGCCTGTGGTGTTGGCACTTCGCCGGTTCTGGCGGTATAATCTCAGCTTCCTTCTGCAGGCAGTTCGGTCTTGGATCGTATCAAGATTAACGCCTTGTTGTTGCTTCTTCATCTGATCGATCCACGTGTGTTTCTGTTTGCCTCGGGGTTTGGGTCCAGCAAATGGAGCATTCATTGATAGTACCTTCATGGCAGGGTTCTCAGGCGGATGCCTTAGAACATGGCAATACCAATCCATACGACGATCTTCGAGCTTTTCAGTGATCGGTTGCTCAACAAACAAGCTGCCTCGGATGTAGGTACTTTTGATACGATCCTTTTTGGTCACATCGGCTGGCAGCCGTAGCATTTTCATCTCTGTCGCAGTCATTTTACTTTCGTATGTCTTGTACATAGTCCAGCATTCAGACACATACATGAGTGCAGGACATAGAACCGTTTTGTACAACTTGCCCTTAAGCTTTCGTGGCATCTTCTTGTCGCAGAAAACTTCATAGTTTTCTCGCCACTTTATCCAACCGACATGACACTGATGCGATGTTTGATCTCGTCATCGCAGGTAGTTTCCTTGTTGACCATCGAGTCCAGGTATTTGAAACTTGTACAGTACTTCAGCTGCTCTTCTTTAACGTAGATATCTGGTATCGGTCTCTATGGATCTGAGGAAGGACGGCAAAGATACTCAGTCTTTGGTATGTTAATCCTCAGTCCATGATCCTTCAGTATCTTACACCACTTGGTCAGTGCAGCCTGCAAAGCAACGATGTCTTTGCTACCCAGGACAATGTCATTGGCGAAGATAAGGGATATTTCCAGGCCGTCAGAAATGAGTGTTAATAAATATAGCGTGATGATGTTGAAGAGCAAGGGACTCAATACACTGCCTTGGTGAACTCCGACTTTAACTGGAAATTCTTCAGACTAACCAGCTGTGCATCTAACTTTTGTGGTTGCCCCATCTGTAACGGACGGTTTGGTGGGCATCTGAAGATGCCCGTGGGGACGGAGCCTAAGGTAGCTTAATTAACCGTGAAGGTCAGGCTGTGCCATCTGGCGAAGAAAAAGGCTCTTCAACGAGCTAAGCAGCGGCTTATGCTTGCTGTAGCTCAGTTCGGGAGACGTGGGCGGGGTTTTCGTCGCTCGTTGCCCCTGTCCTTTACGTATTAACAAAAATTCATAGGCCTGGGGAAGACAAAACAAACTAGGGAGGTAAAAATGGGGAATGATAAAAAATGAGGCGATAAGGATGGAATGGTTGGCAGATGGCTCGGTTGCCGTCGCGCTCGTATTGGGGTCCAGATGTAATGAGACCCTCGGCCTCTGGTTTCGTACCATCGACAGATCCTTACTCATCAGGTGCTGCCATATATCTGCCGGTGGAAGCAGCACTACCATATGGTCCATTGCAGGTGGTGCTTTATAGGGCAGCTTCTACTTTGAGGCCTGCCAAGAAGTAGAAGCTGAGGACAGAGTGTGCTGCTAACTATAAAAAAAACAAAAGCGAACTGGGTACCGGAGTCAGCCGGCAACCATTGTAGAGGGTAAAAATTAGCAAAGAAAAAAAAAATACTACATTTCCCCATTATTCATATGATCAACAGGTTACAGAGAATCCTGAGGCCAGCAGAGGCGCAACACTGCATTCCTTGCCGTAATTCACTCAGAAACTCTGTAAGCTTCTGAGCACATGAATAATACAAAAATGCAATACTAGGCATTCGAAATTTTTAAACTGACGTGAAAGGACAATCCTGGCAAACAAAAAGGAACCCAGGGCTCCTCCGCGCTTTGTCTGGACACCGAAGATGCTCCAAATGCCGGCAATTCAAAGCATTTATGGAGGCCTTAGGTACGTGGCTAAACCACAAAAGACAAACACAACACCATGATTGCCTTGTTGAACTGACTTTAAAAGAAAAAACTACTCTATAGGAAGGATGGGGGTGCTACAGGAGAAAGCACATCTACTTGAGGGGAAAATACGTTCAGTAAAAATGCCTAAGTCCTAAGACTAAGAAGCAAGTAGCCTTAATGCACTTGTGGGGATGCATAACGGTGGAAGGACCAAAAAGGAACTCAATGAGGTCCTTTTTAGTCCTGTTCTTGACCAGAAATGGTCCCCACGTTGGGCGCCGAATATGTACCGGACTGTTTGGTGGGCATCCGAAGATGCCCGTGGGGACGGAGCCTAAGGTAGCTTAATTGACCGTGAAAGTCGGGCTGTGCCATTTGGCGAAAAAAAAGCCTCCTCAACGAGCTAAGCAGCGGCTTATGCTTGCTGCAGCTCAGTTCGGGAGATGTGGGCGGGGTTTTCGCCGCTCGTTTTCGCTGTCCTTTACGTATTAACAAAAATTCATAGGCCTGGGGAAGACAACACAAACAGGGGAGGTAAAAATGGGGAATGATAAAAATTGAGGCAATAAGGATGGAATGGTTGGCAGATGGCTCGCTTGCCGTCGCGTTCGTATTGGGATCCGGGTGTAATGAGACCCTCGGCCTCTGGTTTCGTACCATCGACAGATCCTTACTCATCAGGTGCTGCCATAGATCTACCGGTGGAAGCAGCACTACCATATGGTCGATTGTAGGTGGTTCATTATACATCATACACGTCTTGTGTCATCTGGACATATGCCTCGGGGACCTTAAGTGCTCTTAGGGCCACCCATATCAGCTCACAAGGAACTCTGTCGAAGGCTTTTTCCGAATCGATGAACACAAAGTGCAAGTTCGACCGTGCATCACGATGCTTTTCCATAGTAACACGTATGCACTGAATAGCATCGATAGTGGACCGACCCTCCACAAAGCCGCATTGATCATCCAACCGCACAATCTCTTTCAATCGATTGCAGACAACTCGCTCGTAAGTCTTCAATGTGTGAGATGTTAAACTTGATTGCTCTATAGTTGTTGACCTTGCGTGAGCCACCCTTGTTCCTATAAAACGGGAGAAATAAGCTTTTTCTGAAAGCGTCAGGCATCGGTTACCCTCTTTTGTTGAAAAGAACAATGAGTCATCTAAGCCGACATGATTCATTTTCAACCAAAATTCCAAGGGTATTTTGTCCGGTCCGACTGCCTTTCCGCGTTTCATCTGCATCATTGCCTTCATCACCTATATGGATATCAGTGGTGTTTGGCTCCACAGCTTGAAAAGCTTCTCGCGGAAATTCTTCGTTCAAAGTTTCGTCAAAGTACTCACGCATTCTGCTACAGATTGATTGCAGTGTCTGCAACAAGTAGCACTCCTTGTGAGTCTTCAACGTACATTGGCATCTGAATCTTTTGAGCGTTTCTTCTCCTTTGGGCTGCGACCTTACAAGTCCTGGCATTGTCTTTAGGTTTCTCTTGCAATGACGATTTCTTATCCGCCGTCAGATCTTCTAGTTCCTGGTAGAACTTCTCGGCTGCAATCGCCTTTGCTAGAGCCACCTTTCGCTTTACTTGTCTCCGGCATTTATCATAAAATATTTCTGCCGAAGTTGAACCTTCTCGACTTAGCTGCCTGTCTTGCATTTTGTCCAAGCCTTGAATGCCTTCGATTTGTCCTGCACTGCTTCTTTAGTTTCGTTATTCCACCACCACGTCTCCTTGTTTGTGTGGAGTGGGCCTTCCGAAATTCCCAGTATCTTTTCAGCCTCACCTATTGTACTAACATTTCATCTAAAGCATTCCACATTTGCGTTGGACTTTGC
The DNA here is from genome assembly GCA_964017055.1 of Chloromyia formosa. Lineage (NCBI taxonomy): Eukaryota > Metazoa > Arthropoda > Insecta > Diptera > Stratiomyidae > Chloromyia > Chloromyia formosa. The sequence continues at coordinate 64,417,918 of OZ024817.1, forward strand.
TTGTCGCAGTTGTTATTGTATTGAACAATTCAACAACCGTTGGTGTTATATTAGAGCCATTCCTTCATTTTAACAATGAGCGGAGTTACAACAGATTCAAAGCGTTCGTTGTTAAGATTATGCCACTTGATTTTCTCGACTGGCTTGGGTATTGCTTGCGGTCTTGTTCCTCCTTTTAAAATAAATTCTGTAAGGAGGAACCGGTGCTGGGTGACCGCAGATTCACCCAAGATCACCTTGCAGTCTTTCACCCAATGTCTCATGAAATTCAGACACAGATGATAGTCTATCTGTGTCGCGTGAGCTCCACTGCTATATATATGTGATCAGGTGCCTTTGGTTCTTAATGAACCATGTGTTGAGGATGACCAGACCGTGTGATCTGCACATAGTAAGGATAGCCTCACTTCATCATTTCTGGCTGTAGATTGGCGTAGATTGGCTACCCTTCCCACCATGGCAATCCTCGTAATCATAGTTCGATTCTCCTACATGGCCATTGAAATCCCCTCCAAAAAAAACAGCTCGGTATCTGGTATACTTTGAAGCAGTGTGTCCACGTCGCCAAAATGCCTCTTTTTCACTTTGCTGCAAACCCACTTGGGGAGCGTAGGCACTGATGACGTTCCACACTCTTCCGCAGATAACCAATTTGATACTCATCAAGCGGTTGCTTATCTTCGCTTTACTTGGCAGCATCGTGAGTGCTGCCAAGTAAACCCGGTAACAGAATAACGCCAACCCCGTGTCTATCATTCGAGTTTCCATAATATTGGGTGTACAACTTTGCTTCCGCCGATTTTTCCTGGAATTAAAAGCTTAATTGTCATAAAGTACTTACAGATGTATTATTCAAAGTACTGTTGTCGCTACTTTCGCCCATTTCTCCGGCAATTTTCGGATTCCATCTCGGAAAAAGGAGGCGTTTTTCGACGCGATCCATGATTGGGTCCATTTTTCGATTTCCTCGTATGAACGAAAATTCTGATCAGCCGGGCCGTGCGCCATGGAACAAAACAGAGATGGTAGTCGGAAGGAGCGCTGTCTGGGGAGTACGGCGGGTGGGGCAAGATTTCCCATTTCAGGGTGTCCAAGTATGTCTTGATCACCTTTGCGACGTATGGCCGAGCATTGTCATGATGGAGGATGACTTTGTCGTGCCTCTCTTGGTACTGTGGTCGTTTTTCCTTTAATGCTCGACTTAAACGCATCAAGTGCGTTCGGTACCGATCTTCTGTGATAGTTTCATTTGGTTTCAGTAGCTCGTAGTATATCACACCGAGCTGGTCCCACCAAATGCAAAGCAATACCTTGGCGCCATGAATATTCGGTGTTAACGTTGACGTTGAAGCATGTCTGGGCATTCCCCATGACTTTCTGCGCTTGGGATTATCGTAACGGACCCATTTTTCGTCGCCGGTTACGATGCGATGTAGAAATCCCTTCCAATTCTGCCTTTAAAGCAGTTGTTCGCATGGCCGTTCAATATCTCTGGGTTTTAACTCGTACAGATCCCAATTCCCTTGTTACTGAATCATGCCCATGGCCTTGTGGCGTTTCGAGATGGCTTGCTGAGTCACTCCCTGTGATTCAGCTAATTCTTTTTGCGTTTGGCATAAATCTTCATCGAGCAGTGCTTCCAATTCGTCGTCTTTGAAAATTTTTCCTCTCCCACCACCATGCTTGTCCTCGACATTGAAATCGCCACTTTTAAAACGTTGAAACCACTCACGACATGTTCTGTCACTCAGAGCAACCTCACCGTAAGTATCTGAGATAAGCCTCAGCTGCAGTTTTTTTTTTCAAATGGAAGCAGAAGATCAAAACTTCCCACAAATGACGAGAGCTCGAAAACAGACATTTTGAATCGCGAATCTTATTTAAAATGCGAACAACTTTTACTAATGCGGGGATGTCGATACATTCACAGACGTCTAAACCCACTTTGTGACACTTTTGAGCTACGTACTATATTTTTACCAGCCCTCACCGATGCAGCTGTCTGTGGGAAAACGGCGGAAGCAAAGTTGTACACCTAATAGTACGAGCCCGGTCGACTTGGTCATTTCGCTACTTGGTCTCCTGCACACACATAATGTCTATCCTTCTACGTTTCACGACGTCCTCCAGTTCTTCGCTCTTTCTCGTCATGGATCCGACATTCCAACTTGCAACCCTCAGCTTCTCTACAGTGTACTTGGACTGCCTCATAGCGCTCGCCCCCAGAAACCATCAAGCTCTGGCACGACCAATGTTCGCCCTGGGATCATTCAACTGCGCATCAGAAGTAGTGCCCAGCGGGGTAGTGCTTCTAGTGTATTCTACCATAAGGCTTTACATCCATTCTTTTACATCTATCTGGAGAAAGGTGGGGTTCGATAGCACTAGTGTTTGGAAAATAAATTTGTATGGACTTTCCTTTTACATTCGCTGGTGGTCTCCAAACTTGGCAACCCACTCATACACACTGACCTGTGGGAGGTCCTAAAGATGTTGAACAGTACCGTAGGCTCATCTAGAGATGTTGTTGTTGCCTGCACGTGGTCGGTCCTATTAGTCGCCTCGTACGATCAAGGTAGGACTCACCTAGGGGTGCATATTCTAAACCCGTCACCTCACGGGTGCCTTTTAGCACAATTTAATTTTCTCAATGTCTGGTTAGCGTTATTAATCGGATAAACGCTAACCGTCCCCTATCCTCCGATCAACCTTTTATCCAAAGCAAAATCCAACCCCTGGTTTTCGGGCTGAAAGTTTATCCAAAACAAAAACCCAACACATAATACCGGATGCTGAGATTTTGATAGCTAGAACAGTTCACTTTTCCAAATTCAAATGAAAACAATGAAACTGGCCATAAAAAAGGAGACCCTGGAAAATCATTCGATAGAAGAGAATTTCGAACCAACTCAGTCGCAAATGAATTTGCTGAGAGACTGTACTGATATAGAATAGAATTGTGGACGGTAGAGTTCTGCCAAGAAAATCTGCTGATTTTGCTATAATTTGAACTTTGAGATGCGTTTCCCACATTTTGGTAATTTAACCGATGTATGAGAAAATGGAAATATTTAAAGGGCAGTTTATAGCTTGGATAAGCTCATATGCCTGTTAGTTAACAAGCAGTTTAATCGGACATTGAGAAAAGCGCATTTTTCTATTCAGCGATATCCTATCCTTTGCTAATACAGAGACTTAAATTTCTAGGTTTCACCTCACGCAACTGCGTCAGCGATTATCGCTGAGTTTAGGGTGCGTTTTGCTAGGCACACGATCGTCGCACATTTTTCGCGATTAGCGATCAACCCATTGAACATGGAGCACTATTTGTGTGTGTTTTTTTTTATTTATCGCTTGCGATCGACGCAGAGTGGTGTCTAGCAAAACGGACCATTAAGCTATTTGTTCAAATTGCGACGCTAGTTGCAGCCGCTCGGAGGAGTACACATTCATATAAAATACGCACAAATGCTCATGGGCTATGATCGACGTGCTAACTTTTAATATACCTTCAGAACAGGAGACCGGTCGACGTCTTAGCTTATGGCAGGCAAGAAAATTTTGGCACCCCCCTCTTCAAATTTTAAATTTTAATTTTTTAAGCGCCACCAGCATCGACGCAGCTTAGAGAAAAGTGGTTTGGTTCGACGTGTGTCTCTAACTTAATTCTCTCTCACTGGAGAATGAAGCCCAAGGTTCGAAATTTAATCGTTCACGCGTGGAAATTTGAACTGGGAGAATCACTTTCGATTGGATAAATGGCGAAATATTTATAAATACAATACATAAATGGAAATACATAGATTTGGCGCTCTTTCAGAGTCGGCGGCCAGGCGACTGCCTGTTTTGCCTTAGCCTTGACCGGCCCTGCTTCAGAATACTAAATATGTATGCGGGATAATCGGATTCGTTTTAAACAGGTGGGATGCAACTTATTAACCGAAAAGAGGGCAGGCTCAGCACCGAGGAGAACACAAGGATGGATGTGGAACTTACTTGGCCGAAAAAATAGAACGCATGCTCAATCGGTGTATTGGTAAAAATCATGTAAATGATCACATAAATTCACTACTAGGTTGATGACACATTCTCGGCGGTGTAATCGGGCAACAACAGAATAATTGGAATATTAGAATCATTTATCAGGGTCGTGTAGATTGTAAGTAGAACCTTGGACTCGAGCTAGATAGTTATATTCGTTGCTAACTGACTCAGCTGCATTAATCAATTTCAAATATAACGTATCTATTCGAAGGTGAGTTAGTAAAGTCCAATGAATGGGGCCTCCGTTTATTTTCTGTTTTGACAAAAAGCAGTGTGTGCAGGATGTTGCGGTTCAAAAAGATTAAACTTTTTGTGTTGACCTAAACCATACAACTTTGCCTTAACCCCTAGTGAAGCATAGCGCATCAATCACTCCTCTGCGCCATCGTACTCTGTTCTGGGTAATGGGGCGCAACTCCCCAAACGACTTACACACTTTTGCGATATATCGACGCATGAGATTTTAGGACCCCTCTTAGCCGGCCTTGGTTGGAAATGGGGTTCCACTTAATGGCATTTAAAGCAATGCAGTTCTCATCCTTCCGTAAAGTGTGACCAATCCACTGCCATTTTCGCCTGCGTATTAATTCGTCGATTGGGATCTCACCCATACGCCGACTTAGCTCTTCATTCGATATTGTTTCGGGCCAGAACATTTTCAGAATTCGACGAAGACATGAGCTGACTAAAAGCTTGCAGCTTTCTGGTGACTCTAACGGAAACTTTCCATGTACTGATCCCATACAAAAATACAGAGAGCACCAGGAAGCGAAACAGCCCCAGCTTAGTCTTGATGCTGAGATAACTGCTCTGTCAGATTTTGGACAGCATGCTGTATGCGCATTTAGTCTGGTTGATACGACGAGCGAGGTTCTGCTCCGTACCAACATTTTCGGCAACAATGCTACCTTCTCCACTGCCTGCCCATTAATATTGACGGCAACAGGTGGAGGATTTCGTTTCCGCCATTGCCGGCTAAGAATCTTGGTTTTGTTGGTATTAATCCTAAAAGCCCAACCTTGCCTGCCTCCCTCTCAAGAGCTAACGCCATAGCGGAGAGGAAGCATATGTCGTCAGCGTATTCAAGATGTTAAAGTCCATTGAATTCCTCTGTCTAGTTCGGATAGGGTTGCATGCAACACATCGCCGATCACTATGAGTAATAGGATCGGTGAAAGGATGCAACCCTGCTGAACTCCATTGCAAATTTCAAAGTCCCCCGACACCTTACCTTTATGCAGGACGTGACATTTCGCGCCGTCATAGGTTGCCTTAGCAATAGCTACAAGCTTCTCAGGGATGCCTCTCTTCCGCAAGGCCGTCCGTATAGACTATGGTTCAGACTGTTGAAAGCCTTCTCGAAATCGATGAAAAGCTAGTGAGCGAAGAATCGTACTCAGCGCTTTGCTTGATGATGACTCGCAAGGTGTTAATATGATCGGCACAGGAGAATCCGGATCGAAAGCCAGTCTGCCCTTCATTAATTATGCTTTATAAGTGAGCCTTTCGTCTTTCCACGACGATTTTAGCTATTACGAGTATCTTGGCAACGGCAGGAAGCACACAAATGTCTTTCCAATTATTACAGTCTTTTCGAAAGTTTGATAATCAGTGGGAAAGGTCTCTATATTCCACGCTTTATCAATAATTGCGTTCCGCAACTCGGAAGTTACGCTTGGCGCTGCTTGATAAAGTTCGGCAAGGATACCGTCGAATCCGGCGGTCTTTCCTTGTTGTAGTTCAATAAGTGCATCGACTAATTCCTCTTCAGTTGGGGCAGTGAACCATATACGCATGTTTTGATGGTCAGCTAAATTATCTATATGAGTGGGAACTTCAATAGAGGTTACAAGGTTCAAGACTGCGGCGAAGTGTTTTTTTCACCGCCGCATTTGATTTGCCTTCAAGATAAGTAGCATTCCATCATTATCTTTCACCGGATGTTGGCAGGAGTTCCAACCACTTGATGATACCTTATACGGCGTTTAAGTTGTGACTTTTTGCGGCTTCCTCTGCAGAGACTAGAAGAGAATTCGCATAAGCTCTTTTATCGCATCGCACAATACGCTCAATTTCTTGAGCTTTCTGACGGTAAAGGAGTTCGATGCTGCTTCGAATGTCATCTGATGCTGCAGCCAAACGAACCTGTAGATCTTTTCTTTCAACAATCTGCTGCCATGAAGCGTCGAACATCGAGGGCTCATTCTGGCAATCTGGGTTTGTGCGCTTTCAATGTACGCATTTTTTATGGCATCCCATTTTTCATTTATAGTATGTCATGGTATGTATCTGGATGACGAATTATCTCAGCTGCTTCTTGCGCAAGATGGTCGTCATATTGTTGTAAAACGGCTAGATTTTTTAGTCAAGCGGTGTTGAATTTGCGACGCCTGGATGTTTCGTCGCTAGGACGGCGCACGGCTGCAATACGCAATCGAACATTAGCGATCATAAGATAATGGTCTCTTTCCATCCAAATATCGGAACACTTTTTATTTCGCACGTCCAGGAGACATCTCTTGAGCCTTTTGCTAATGATAGAGGAGCCGATCTGATTTTGTGTTCTGCGTCGATCAACAGAGAACCAACTGATTTTGTAGTGGTCCTTATGCTTATACATAGTAACACCGATGAAGAGACTGTGAAACTTGTAGAATTCTACAAATCTTTCACCGTTGTCGTTACGATCCCCAAGACCGTGTCTCCCCATCACATGCCTCAGCCCATAGTTATCAGCGCCAACTTTCGCATTCAAATCACCCATAACCATTATAATGTCACCTTTGGGTGTTGTGCCCTGGACGTCTTTTAATTGTCCATAGAAGGAGTCTTTTGCGAAGACATTGTATTATTGTGATGTTCCTGGCGGCCACTTGACTCACGACCACTACCGGTAGCTCTACCGGAGTACAACATTACAGTGCTACTCGTTGGAGAGATGAATTCTCCGTTGTTACACCATCTTATCTCACTAATTCCTAAGATGTTTAATTTAATACCGCCAAAAATCAGTCTCTTATTGAAAAAATCGTGCGTTCTGGGGACCTTGTGATCCATTGTCCCGTAGAGTACGCACTTTCCCGAATCCAATCTTTGTCATTGTACGATAGCCAAGAGTCGTAACCGTTGAGTCAGTCTTTATCCGAGGCATGGTTGACGTTTCGTTAGCATGTAGAAGTTTTCGGATAGTGCAAGTGGCTGGCATCCACATCCTGTCCCTTGTTTGTCAGTTTCTACGACTGGCCGCCAAAGGCAAAGGTCGTGGAATTATTCTTTCGTCCCACATCTCAGGTGGTGTTAAATGGATCTCAAACTTCTTTGAACATCTTTACAAAGGAAATAAAAAAAAAAATCATAATCCTGCATCGGCCCGAGAATCGATAAAAAAAACTGGCTGATGAAATCCAGATCACGACCCTGCAATGGGCACGAGAGCCCCGTGATTTCGTTGGGTCTCTGCGCATTCCACCCCTAATCTTGGACAAGGCTGCGTATATTGCCTAGCCGTTTCGGGCGTAGCCTACAAAATTTGCGAAAAGGGGTGTCCATTTCCCCCCGACTCAACTAAGAACTTCATTTGACAATATTACTGTTGGCCTTAGGTGGCTTTTACACTGCATATTCACAAAATCATATCCATAAAATTATATGACATTATACGAGTATGTATGATGTCATAATAATTCCATGCAAAATGAATGGAAATGATCATATAGTACACATGAGATAATGTAGAGTAGTTATAGCCTTAAGTAACCCTTAGATTAGTAAAACCTTGTAAAAAATTCTGAACAGAAACTTTCAGATTTTGTGTTTGTGCACTCAGTATGAACAGCCATAGACCAGAATAATTTTTTTTACGGTTAATAATTCCGCACAAACAAAAGATACTAAAATTCCGATTAAAAAAAAGAAAGAAGATTTTTCGGGTGATTCCTCAATAGATTGAGTTCGGGTCGGTGGGGAGAATGCAAGTGTAGACAGACACCACATGGACGGAGCGATCCGTCGCCTGATCGATTGGCCGATATTGTGATCGACCGACGGATCGCAAAGTGTATGCGCCTATCATGGGCGATTTTTTTAGTCAGTTCCAGATAATTTTGATCGGCAGATATTTTGTGGCAATCCATCAGCCGATCGATCGGGCGACGCATCGCTCCGTCTCTGTGAAGCTTTACAAGCTACGATTTTGTCTCTTCTCCAGCGAGAAAATTCGTCACAGATGAACTGGCCAATTGTCATTACAGATGTCCAGTTTGTCTGTATGAATTTTTGACGCCTCGGACCAGTCACAACATCGCAGCCGGTAAGCATTTCAAATACATGGGGTAACGAATCATGTTTTGTAAGTTCAGATTAAATTATGTAATTATTTTTTTTTCTTTCATTTTAGAGTTAAACTTCATAAAATTAAATCTAAAGCAGTTGCATCTATAGCTAATGGAGGAAAATTATTTTTAAAAAATACCTATGACGTAAGTATATTTTATATTCATTGAGCTTTCGAAATTTATAGAAAGAACTTTACATCAGTACTATTTGCAGTGCGCTTAGCTCCCCTCCATACTCAGCTGAATAGCATAGATTCGCAACGCACAAAGCTTCCCCTCAACACCCTAACTTATTTCCTGGAAAACCCTCAGCATTCCTAATGCCTCCGTTGTTATTTCCGCGAAAAATACGAATTCCGCTATCAAATAAAGTTGAACCCAGTTGAACCAATGTATTTCAAATGACGATGTGTGTACTCAGTGTAACTAGCACGACGCTCCAGTTGAAACGAGTTAAACTTTGTCGGAGTCATGACGATGCGAATTATCAATTCTCATATACCTGTGCTTTAGCACCGTAGTCGATTATTTGTTTTGGTCGATGTTACTTTCATGTTCTTGGGAGTGCATGCTTCTATTTTGAATTTAAAAAGCATTGCAAGTTTGTTCATCATCATCATCGTGGCGCGACGGTCCGACGTCGGACCTTGGTCGCCTGGATAGATCTCCTCCAATTGTTTCGGTCAAGTGACCGGGTCTTCCAATTTTGAAAGCCCAGTAGTTGTTGTGCGTCAGCCTCTACTGAGCCTTCCCAACGAGCTCTCGGTCTTCCCAGCAGCATTGCTCCGCTGATGCTACCTTCGAGAATTTTCTTGGGGACTTTCGTGCATGCGATGTACGTACGTGTCCTGCCCATTGTAATCGTTGCAGTTTGATGATCTTCGAAATCTCCAGCACATCGTAAAGACTCTACAATTGAAGGTTGTACTGGATTCGGCAGCCATTTCGATTTTGAACTGCTCCGATTATTCGTCGAAGGATCCTCCGTTCGAAAGTGTTGAATAGGAGGGTTGGGTCAAGGTCCATGTTTCGCAACCGTAACACAGCACAGGTCGGATGATCGTTTTGTAGATGCGGAGCTTCGTTTTCCTGCGCACGTGCTTCGATTTTCTTACTGGGAGAACCGAGAAATAGGCCTTATTCGCTAATTATATCCGTCGTTTGATTCGTCCGTTTCACTGGCGTCGTGTGATAGCTTGCTACCCAGGTAATCGAAGTGTTTTACATAATCAATGGTCAGATCCCCGATACCGATAGTAATGCTCGCTGGCGGTAGCGTCCTCTTTCTTGATTCTTTTGTCTTCGTTGATTCGTAGTTCGACTTCGCTTGCAGCCGTATCAAGATTTCTTCTTTGTTCTTTAGCGTACGAGTAATATTGCATGCATACGCTGTGGTTTTCGTACACTAGGTTACTAGACATTTATCCTCCGGATTACGTATTCCAGTGCCAGGTTGAAGGGCTTCGGAGTCAGTTTGTCGCGCTGTTTTAACGCTGTACATGTTTCAAAGGTGTCAGTCAGCCTGTTTTGGTCCCTGACTTGTGAGACTGAGTTGGTCAACGTAGTCTTGGTCACTCGTACCAGTTTCGCCGGGATTCCAAATTGCAGCATGATGTTGTAAAGTACTCGTACGTTACGATCGATACTGTCCTATGCTTGCTTGAAATCGACGAAGATTTAGTATACATTTTATAATGAACATGGTGGTCACCAGATGGTGTTCTTGGGGATGGAGCCGGAAGTTTGCCGAGAAGACCGTGAAGGTCCGGCGACGCTAAAAGCGAATGCTCCTCAACGAGCTGAGTTGCGGCACATGCTTGTTCCAGCTCAGTTCGGGAGATGTGGGCGTGGTTTTTGCCCGCTCGTTGCCCCAGCCATTACATTGATAACATTTATCATGTGCCTTGGGGGTAGACGAAACAACAAAGGATAAAACTGAGTCCCACGACTCAGGAAAACTAGAAAAACAAAATGGTGGCAATGGCCGACGGCCGGCTCATGCACACACGCTCCGGGCCCTGATGTTGCGGACCCTTGGCCTCTTTACCCATAAAATACGAAACAAACCCAACCAACGAGGTCCCATGGCCGCAAAAATGTTGGGACCTACCAATAGAGACAAAGGCGGTCGAATTCCCGAATCCGTAATACACGGCTGATGGCGTTCAACGGTGCCAAGCAACTCCCGATTTGTTTGTTGACACGCACAAACCAGACCGATCTAGTTGCCGGGTTATTCGCTACTCTCAACTTTTCTTTTCTATTTTTGCGTCGGCGCGCACAAACCCTGGCCGATGTCGTTGGCAGGTGATTCGCAACCCCTGTAATGAACCATATTCTGGTCTGGTTGTGCTGCTCCCACCGGCAGATCGAAGCAACACCTGATGAGTAAGGATCTGTCGGTGGTACGAAACCAGAGGCCAAGGGTCCCATTACACCTGGACCCCAATCCGAGCGCGAGGGCAAGCGAGCCATCTGCCAACCATTCCATCCTTATCGCCTCATTTTTTTATTCCCCATTTTTACCTCCCTTGTTTGTGTTGTCTTCCCCAGGCCTATGAATTTTTGTTAATACGTAAAGGACAGCGGCAACGAGCGGCGAACACCCCGCCCACGTCTCCCGAACTGAGCTACAGCAAGCATAGGCCGCTGCTTAGCTCGTTGAGGAGCCTTTTTCTTCGCCAGATGGCACAGCCCGACCTTCACGGTCAATTAAGCTACCTTAGGCTCCGTCCCCACGGGCATCTTCGGATGCCCACCAAACCGTCCGTTACAATTTACATTAAATTCCCAGCATTTTTGGAGGATTTGTTTAACCGTAAACAGTTGATCGGTTGTTGAACGGCCAGGCCTGAAGCCGCCTTGATACACTCCAATTAACTGCTCAGCAAAAGACCTTATTTTCTGTTTTCCAGAATGTTAGTCGGAGTTTTATTGGACGTACCAACTAATGAGATACCTCTATAGTTTTCACACTGAAGTTTATCCCCCTTCTTGAGAATGGGACAGATTATGCTCTTGCGCCAATCCTCCGGAATAACTTCTTCCTGCCAGATTTGCAGAAGCAGCTGGTGAAAGGCATTAAAAAAGGTTCGCTCCATCAGATTTATGTAGTTCAGCTGGGATTTCGTCTGCACCCGGCGCTTTGTTCGGCTTAAGCGATTTTATAGCGAGATCAACTTCTTCTACTGTTGGGGGCTGAGTGCTTGGTGTTTCGTCGATCATAGCATCATCGAGTATGGCTTTTTGTTCGGGAATGTTGTTTGCGGGGTTAAGAAGCTCTTCAAAATAGAACGTCCATCGTATCGTCTGTTGATGCTATCGGTGTCATTGATGATGTTTCTATGTTTGTCCTTACAGAGGCTTGTCCTGGGTCGAAATTCATTTTTGATTTTATTTACTAGTCTGTAGGCTTGTCTAGTGTCCTTACTAGCTAGGTTGTTATCTATATTCAGCAACTGCTCGTCAAACAATTTTCTTTTCTTTCGTCGTAATGTTTTATGGAATAATCGCCGTAGCTCGTCATATTTTTCTCTGTTGGCTCTTGTCGGTAGTTCGATATACAGTCTGTAGGCTTCGTTCTTAGCGTCTAAAGATTTCTGGCACTCTTCGTCAAACCATCCATTTCGTGCGCGCCGGGCTTTGTGTCCAATAACTTTTTGAGCGATATCTCTTATTGTGTTTCTCAGTTGCTCCCAACACTCGTTTACGCCTTTATTTCCGATGTCATTCAGTAAAGGTGTTAGTTTCTCCTCCTGAGTACATATATATTCCTGTGCTGTAGTATCGCTCAACAGGTTTTCAACCGCAATGATCTTCGGGGGGTTGAATTTTGAGTGGTACACTGAGGAGATTTTACATCGGTAGGTGGTTTTTACCAAGTGTTGATCTGAGTCGATCTGAGATCGATCTGATTGACGGTGCGAGGGTGCGAGTGTTTGGTGATCTCCACGTTTGCGTGTGTATGTTTCGGTGTCGAAAGCATGTCGAGCTTACGACCAGGTTCCGACTGCAAGCAAAATTTATTAATCGTTGGCCATTGTCATTGCTGCCATCATGGAGGCTTTGGCCTCCAGTGGTTCCACGGTGCAAAGACTCATTTCCTAGTTTCGCATTGAAGTCTCCCAACAATATCTTGACGTCATTCGGAGGCAGTGAGTCAGGCAGTGTCTCCAGGCGGTCATAGAATTCACCTTTTACGGCTTCTTCTTTAACTTCGGTTGGAGCTTGCACGTTGTTGAGCCAGAGATAAAAAAAATAAAGTTTTTGACGCGAATCGCACACATCCTTTCGTTTATGGGTTTGAAGTCTATAACGTACTGTTTCAGTTGTTTGTTGAACATAAATGCGATCCCAAACTCTCTAACTGTCGACGGTTTTCCACTTTGGAAGATTGTATGCGATTTCATATCGTTAATTTAGTTACCAATCCACTATTGTTTCCTGGACTGCAGTAATGCTCAGCTTGTATCGTTCCACCTGTTCCAGTAGGGCCTTCTTAGCCCCCGGTTTGTATAGTGAGCGTACATTCCAGGATCCGGGAGAGTAGTCCGATAAACGTTTGTGTGGTCGTCGTTGTTAATCCGTTCAATCCGAGGTATTTTTTCAGATTTCTTGACATGGAGTGGTTTTTATGGGGATGGGTTTTCAGCCCATCGATTAGCCTTACTCGGGGACTAGCCTCGGGGCTAGCTGCTTCAGTTGCGGTTCATAACGTGCTAGAGCTCACACAATTATGTTGCAGGTCTGGCTATGCAATTTTTCCCACCCTAATTACCTCAGACGCTTAGGTGTAACTCCGCCAGGCAGGCTACAGCTATTCATCCCTCTTCCTTTCACAACGCTAGCTTGAGACAGGCTTCGGCGGAGTTATTGCAAGTTTGTTGGAAAATCTACTTTCGATACGTCAAATGTGTCAAAAGAACGCGAACAAGAAATTGCACTATAACATGCCGAACAATAGATTTTCGTTTGCGAATAATGTACACTAAAATCTATGAAGTAATTACAGCACATACGATCTGGAAAAAAGTACACAGAGACTCACACGCCTTCTACCGTGGGACACCCGCCCGGTTTATATAGTCGCCATTTGAACTGTGAAACTCACATTCCCCTCGTGACCAATTTCATTTCCTTTTGTCTCTCTATCCCGGAGCACCCTCCAGGTCCATATAGTCGCCATTTGAAATGTCAAACACATATTCCCCTCACGTGCAAAATTGCTTCATTTCTCCCACCAATTTCGTTTTTTTAAAGCCATATTTAATTGCCTGTTGTACGCAGGCTCTTTTTCTACATAGTTCAAGTTTCTTGATTATAAATTGTAAAATGCTATCTTAACTAGCTCCATCCGGCTGCAAAGAATCTACGCAAGTTTGATGTGGTACAAATTTATTAGTGTAGTTCTTTATGAAATTAACTGGTGTTAATTTAAATAAAAAGATGACATATTTGATTGCTTTAGTTAGATAAAAGCTTTCAATATGATAAGATTTAAAACACTATATGAATGTATGTTTACAGGATCAGTATTATGGACAAATGACAATTGGTACACCACCACAAAATTTCACAGTACTTTTCGACACAGGATCATCGAATTTGTGGATACCTTCAGTTTGTTGTCAATCAAATGGATGTTGTATGTATACAGAACACATAACATATACGACCTTTACATTTGCTTATATGCAATATGCTTTATATTTCAGTGAATCATGACACCTATAATAGTGCAGCCTCTTATACATACAGGGCGAATGGTCAATCAATCTATTTGCAATATGGAACAGGCAGTTTTTCGGGATACCTATCCACTGATACGATAACGGTAAGTTTTGAAAGAAGAATTAGATGATATGTACATATGTACATATATAGGGTGTCCCGCTTCAAAAGATCGTTTTGATGTCTCCAATATCTATAAAACTTACATCAATGTGTGCTTTCAAACTACTATACAGGGTGCCGCGTATCTATCGCAAACGCGGTATGTCAAACGATTCCCCAAGTGATTCCGAGCAAAAAATATAAGCAATTATTTTTTCCAATTCTCAACCTTTTGGCTGCTGCATTTTAATTTTTTGTGAAAACTGCCTTTATTACATTACTAAAAATACAATATCTGAAGAACTACTCTAGCTAGAAAACTCAAATAAAATGCTTATTATATCTAAGATTTTGCTCGAACATTTAAATTTTATCCCGTGAAAATCAAACAAAGGGTTTAATTGTTATAATCTTAATCTGTAAAGTTAAAAATTTTATTTTGACAAAAAAAAAAATCCAACACCTTTGAATTTTTGCATTCATAATGTACTTGTCTTGTTTCAAAAATTAATTCTTTATTTTATTATGATCAAATCTCGGTAACTTCATTTTATCCTAATTTCTTTATTTCTAGTAGTTACAGCCCTTTGAATGGGAAACGATACTACGCCAATCTCACATTACTTAAAGCGCAATAACTGAAAGCTAGAACTCTAAGATAAACACTCAATCTCAGCTAATATTTTGCCCTTATCATCAGAAAAATATTTTCTGTTGTTCTACCGTTATGAAATGCAAATTTATTTATGTATATTTTTTTTTTAAATCTTGCCTTTTTATCCCCTTTTCTCGAAATTCCTTATACATAACGTTCAAGTTTTGTTCCAAAAATTGCATTCATATTTTCTCAAGATAAAATCGTGCCTAGATCATTCCACCCAAATTGCTTAATTCCAGTTGTGGGCCTATGGACGAAAACCGATTATGTCGAAAATTAACTTTTTTTCATTAAAAATTTCGTACTAAGTACATAATTTTTTACGCACAACAGCTGTTAATATAATGTTAATACTCAATTGCATGTTAGTACTCAATGGGGTTGCCGTCAACGGTACCATTTGACCCAGTTGACGTTTAGTTGGCTTAAAATATTTTGGAGAATGCAGTTGCCAGTATGCACCTCCTGCTCCCCCATTTAGCCGTCTACCTGCGAAAAGTCGGGAGATGCTGTGGCTTATTATTACGCCCAGCACCACAGGTGGTATACAACACAAACATGCCACCACCACAAGCATGGACGTCGACGTAGACGGGACTCGAACCCGAAACGCCGGTAGTCAGAAATAAGACTGATGCTTGCCTCTACGCATTGAGCTCCCGGTCGCCCCGTAGGGCGGAAGTTAATAATAAACTATGTATTTTGAACGAGAAATGAAACGTAATTTAATTTTGTATGTTTCTTGTTCTATTTTTATACCCTAGACTTTTAGTATAGGGTATATTGTTTTTGTCACGACGGAAATATGTAACACCTTAAAGGAGGCTCCGGAGATATAGCAATGTATATATATAAATGATCAGGATCACCTCCTGATTCGATTAAGCCATGTCTGTCTGTCTGTCTGTCCGTCTGTCCGTCTGTTTGTCCGTTCGCACGATAACTTTCGATAGAATGAAGCTAGAGACTTGAAATTTTGGTCAAATATTGGTAGTGTAATCTATTGGTATCACCACTAGGTCTGTACAAGTCTAGGGTATATACGCTTCGGACTCTTTTTTTCTAATTAATGTTTGAAATGACCACCTTCCATCCCTAAACAATATCGTTTTCTGGGATATTTTTAGTTTCCGGGGCCCGGGTTGAAAAACTCACTATTTACTCGGATTTTTTGCTACTTATCGCTCGCGTCATCCCATAAGTCTCAAATTTGCATTTCTAGACTTTTAGAGTGACGCGAGTGAAAAGTGACAAAAATCCGAGTGAAAAGTAATTTCCCCAGCCCGGGTCCCGGAAACTAAAAGGTTGCGCGCCTGAGGTCTGAGACTCCATGTACTGGAGTAAGCCGACCGACACGCAAAGAGGGCTGCGCAGGCCGTACCAATTCTGTGCTCCACTTTATCCCCCCAGAGCAGTTTCCTGTCTAGTATTAGACCCAAATATTTATCATTGTTTACAAGGTGTAGTGGTACTCCGTTGAGGTTGGGTATGGCAGTTTCCTAAACGTTATTTTTCCTTGCAAAAAGTATTAGTTCGGTTTTTGTCGGGTTAAGACCAGCTTTCTCGACCCAGACTTGGATCTAGTCCAGCCCTGATTGCATAAGGTCCGACAAGGTTTGATAGAACTTACTTTTCGCAAGCGCCACAATGTCATCGGGATATGCCACCACCTCAAAGCTGCTGGATCTTAACCTCTCGAAATTTCGTTGACCATCAGGATCCAGAAGAGAAGGGATAATATCAATATCCCTCCTTGCCGTGTACCTGTACTAACTCTCTTCTATTTTTTGACCCCCAAAAAGGTGCCTTGATTTTTTTTGTTCCTGAGCAAATCCGACGCCGAAGTTGTTAGGGTTCGGTCAACCCTGTGACGGGTCATAGCATTAATAATGCTCGTCAAAGTGACATTTATGAAAGCCCCCTCGACATCTAGGAAGGCTGCTGGGGCATCTTTCTGACTACTTTGTGTAGCGCACGGCGTTCCCCACTGATCTGCCCGAAAGATATACATGTTGGTTAACACATCCAACGAGTTTTTAATGTGGGAAACTACCAGCCTTTCTAACATTTTTAGTAGGAAAATGTTAAGTTGATTAGTCTGAAGTCCGTCACCTTACGGTGATTTAACATGCCTGGTTTCGGAATGAAAACCACTCGTGCGTTATTCCATTGTTCGGATTTTGTCCCAAACCATAAGAAAGCGCTATATTGGGATGACGATCCTGTCCGCTCTTTGGAGCATAACTGGCGAAATTTCATCGATACATGTAGCTTTGAAGCGTTTGAATGTACGTATAGCTCATTCAGTTTTCATCTCGTCTGTTACGTCCATTATCAGTTGTTCCGACGTCAGATGGGCTATGATCGGTTGTTCATCCCAGCGTGCTTGGTTAGCTGATTCGGGAAAGTGGGTTTCCAGTAGCATGTCTAAGCTATTGTTTGGATCCTCTGCCCAGTTCTCATTTTCCTTACGTAGGAAGGAGGGCAAACATGGAGTTACTGTAATTATCTTCTTGAGTCTAGCAGTCTATGTACGTCCCTCAATGTTCTCACAGAATTCTCTGAATGAGTCACGTTGGATCGTCTTGAGATAACTCCATTTTGTATCGGTCCAAGTTCTCCGTCTTATCGGACCGCCTTGCATTGTTGAATGTACTCCGTCCGTTGCGTCTGGATTCCGCAAGCTCATCATTCCACCATAGGGCGGCGTTTTTCCTTACGGGCTTCTCCGGGTAGACGTCTTCAAAATTCGATACAAGAATTTTTGTTAGTTGATCTAACTGTTCACTGATTTGTTCTGAAATCATTAGATCCAGGCCTTCCAATACTGCAAGGGGCCTCTTTGTTTTCCTCGAGTAAACTTCCCATTATGCTGTTATTGGGTTCAGAAAATGTTAAATTGTGGTCTCAGAGCTCCGATATCCCAGTATAACCACTAATGGTCCGGTAGAGACAGTAAGTTGGAAACTCACCAGCCTCGTATCCTCCCCCTCATACCTGAGGCTGTCAAGGTAATATCAAACTGGGTTTATTACCAGTATTGACTATGTTGAGTTTAGTTGAGATTAGAAATTGTAATAAGTGCTTACCTGGACTGCGTTTGCATCGTAGCCATGATGATGACTTCGGCTTTTGTTGCTGCATCGGCTACATTCTGCAACCCTGGTGTGATCGGTTCCATATCATACGGGAGGTAAACGGCCGACAGCAGGCAACTCTGCGCGGCCATGTTACCTGTGCTCATTTCCTAGTGCACTGTAGTTGTGTCTCCATTGCTAAGTTGCAGGATAAAATACCGCTCTGTTGTAATGCCATAAGAAAATAGAGATTTAATTTTTGGAAGAAAACTTGTGCGTTATGCGTATGAAAATTCTAGACAAGGGGATTAAAAGGCAAGATTTAATAAAAGTAAGATAAAAACCGAAGTCTGAAACGTATATACCCTAGACTTGTACAGACCTAGTAAATAAATAAATAATTGGCGCAACAGTACAATTTGAACCATGGCCTCGAGATGAGTTAGCATCATCTAATTTTCTAAATCGTGACGGTATGTCTTGTGCAGAGGAGTGTGATCAGCAACACGCTCAACCGAGCTATTTACCCCATAAATGGGTACCCATTTAACAGCTGAGTGGGCTCATAGTCCGACACCTAAATCCCCTTTTTTTTCGAAAACTACCGCATTCAGTAGGAATCGAACCGGGGCCCATTGCGTAGAAGGCGAACGTGCTAACCGTTGCGCCATCCGGACTATTACAGACCTAGTGGTGACACCAAAAGTACCAATTGGCAACGACCATATGGTCAGTTTATAGAGGAGGTTGGCACTCATTCGGGAGTACCTTGACCATTCTCAAAATCAATTAACTACCACATTTTACAAATATTTGTCGAATTTTTCAAGTTGAAAGAAGCTTCTATCGAATGTTATTGCCTATTTGAAGTCTCACTTTTAGGGGAGGAAGAAGTTTCTTTTGTCGAATCTTGCGCATTTATAATAAAAGTCAACTAGATCCCAGTACAAACATTTGACCAAAATTTCAAGTCACTAGCTTCATTTTATCGAAAGTTATCGTTTATTTGAAGTTTCATTTGTAGGTCAGGTACGGGTCGGATCTTTCCCATCATTGTCACCAACCAACTAGATCATCCTACAAACATCTAAACAAAATGTCAAGTCTCTAACTTCATTCTATCGAAAGTTATCGCTTATTTGAAGTTTCATTTGTACGGGAAGTAGGGGTTTCGTTGGTCGCATTTTACGTATTTCCAATATCAGCCAGCTGAATCCTACTACAAACATTTGACCAAAATTTCAAGTCTCTAGCTTTATTTTATCGTAAGTTATCGCTTATTTGAAGTTTCATTTGTAAGGGAGGTAGAGGTTCCTTGGGCCGAATCTGGTCCATCTTTAATACCAACTAACTCAATCCTACTTCAAACATTTGGCCAACATTTCAAGTGGCTGGCTCCATTCTATCAAAACTTATCGCTTATTTGAAGTTTAATTTGTAGGGGAGGTAGTTGTTGCTTGGGTTGGATCTTACCCATTTTCAATACCAACCAACTAGAGCCTACTACAAACATTTGACCAAAATTTCAAGTCTCTAGCTTCATTCTATCGAAAGTTATAGTGCGAACGGACAGACAGATAGACAGACAGACAGACAGACAAACAGACAGACAAATAGACAGACAGACGGACAGACATAGTTAAATCGAATCAGGAGGTGACCCTGGTCATTTATTGTGTACATATAAATATACCTCCGGAGCCTCCTTTAAGGTGTTACATATAGTATTTTCGTCGTGACCAAATCAATATACCCTATACTATTGTATATTAGGGGCGACCGGTAGAGCAGTGTGTTGAGGCATCAGTCTCATATTTGACTACCAGCGTTTCGGGTTCGAATCCCGTCCACGACGACGTTCGTGGCCATGGATGTGCAGGAGGTGCATGCTGGCAACTGCATTCTCCGAAATCAATTTATGTCAACGAAACGTCAACTGGGCCACATGGCACAGTTGACGCGCTATGCCCCACAAGGGGTTAGGACAATTGAGTATACTATTGTATAAGTCTAGGGTAGCTTCGCTTCGGCCTGGTTATACTATATGATAAATTTTGGGTATAAGGACAAAATATTAGCTGAGATTGAGTGTTTATTTGAGAGTTCTAGCTTGCGTAGTTTTCCAGCTATTGCGCTTTAAGTGATTTGAGATTGGCGTAGTACTCGACCTCGCAAAAAGCGTGTTTTCCTTCGTTCAAAGGGCTGCAACTGCGGGAAATAAATAAATTAGGATAGAATTATGTTAACGCTTATGCGATAGTTACGGGACACCCTGCATATCACTACTAAGCATTTTGATTTCAAATTTTGTATTTTAAATCATAAAGGAGAAAATCATTTTTTGATTACCATTATAAGTGGACGTAATTTAAAATACTATATGTATGTCTTTTATCACTCGTATAGGTTGCCGGAATGACTATCGTAGACCAAACATTTGCCGAGGCAATGGTAGAACCGGGTAATTTTTATACGTACATGGAATTCGACGGAATCTTTGGCTTGGGATACGCTTCGATATCCGAAGATGGCGTAGTTCCACCGTTTTACAATATGATAAACCAAGGCCTGGTTTCATCGCCTGTATTCTCCTTCTATTTGAATCGTCATGCGAACGATGTGATGGGCGGTGAATTGGTATTCGGGGGATCAGATCCAAGTTACTATCAAGGTATGCTCTCGGACGGTTATTAGTCTCTGAAGTATCTCTATCTTTTGATCTTTCCATCTTTCATTTATTCCCAGGTTCATTCACTTACGTGCCCGTAGATGAGCAAGGATATTGGCAATTTCGTATGGACAGCGGCTCAGTAGTGGGTCAAACATTTTGCAATAACGGTTGCGAAGCAATAGCCGACACAGGAACTAGTCTCATCGTTGGACCACCCGAAGCTATTGATTTAATTCACACAGCAATGAATGCTACCGGAAATGGCGGAAATTATAATGTACCTTGCGATATAATTCCGACATTACCAACGGTCACTTTTTATTTGGGTGGAGTTGCATTCCCATTAGAAGGAAAGGATTATGTGATGCAGGTGAGTGGTAGAATGTCCTCGGAGGAGAAGACAGTCTGAGTTGATAAATTATATTTTTATTTTTCCAGATTACTACCTATGGTGCTGCGGCTTGTTACTCTGGCTTCAGTTCAAGCGGTTCGCCATCTGGTGGCGGTCCACAGTGGATTCTGGGCGATGTATTTCTGGGGAAGTACTATAGCGAATTCGACTTGGGAAATAATCGTATAGGTTTTGCCGTAGCTGTTTAATGTTGATGTTTAGAATTAATTCTACCGGCAACTCTCAATGGCAAACATGCTCTCACCTCAATTGTACTTAGTAATACGTGTATGGTGATTGTCAATAAATATTATGAGAATGCATTATTATACATAATTAAGAAGCAAATTAATTTTTTTTAAAGAATGTATTTTTTTTATACGATTTACAAAGTGAAAATGTGATAAATAAATTGTAAGTTTATATTGTAAGTGAAATAACATATGATATTTGGTTCAATCCACAAAAGTTAAAATAATATTTTATTATTTTTTCAGGATGATATTTTGACTGGGGAATCGGAATCATAAACAAAACTGTAGACCATGTATTCATCATAACTCAATTGCCCTAACCCCTTGTGGGGTACAGCGCGTCAACTGTTCCATGTGGCCCAGTTGACGTTTCGTTAGCATAAATTGGTTTCGGAGAATGCAGTTGCCAGCATGCACCTCCTGCATATTCATGGCCACGAACGTCGTCGTGGACGGGATTTTAACCCGAAACACCGGTAGTCAAATATATGAGACTCATGCCTCAACACATTGCGCTACCGGTCGCCCCATGTATTCATCATAGGGCGAGTAGGTTCATGGCTTGTTTGCAATCATAGACAGAGTGAAAGAACATTCAAGCAAATATATACAATGACAATTAATAAAATACGTAATTTCTCCTACTACAAGTATACATATTTATAGTAGGAGAAGCTACGTATCGTAATCGATAACTATTGACAATGACAATGTTCCCCTCGCGATTCCTCAACTAAGCAAAAATACTATGATTTGTTATCGATAGCTCAACTCTTTAGATCAATAGCGCAACTATCTCCGAATATGCTGTGTTCGTAGAAAATATGATTTTTTAAATAAAACTATAGATTTAATATTTTGATCTTGCAATAATACACAGTAGAACCTCCATAAGTTAACTACTCAAGGGTGGACAAGTTTTACTGAACGTTGTGGTCAACTTAAAGAGGTTTATTGGAAGTTAAAATTTGAAGGAAAAGGTGAAAACCCTGTAAGATCCAACAACACGCGCAGTTGAAATACAGCGCTGATACTTCAAAACCTCGATGCCTCAGAGTATACCTGCTTTTTTTTCGCCGTTAGCATGTTCATGTCTCGCATCCTCTCCTACAGATAGTCCAATAAATTTTACTTGGAAACGCTTTTAATGTCGAGTTCACATACCGTGTTGTGAAAAGATTGTTATTGAATAATCAACAAATACTGCTATTTTGGAGCAATTGTAGAGATTGTTCAGATACCAGGCACTATCTATTTATCGCCAATATTGCATTTCTATATATTTTATCAGATGCTTTCACCTTTATAAAACAATTTGACGACACCTTGAGCTAACGGTTGCGAAACAGAAGATGTTTGGAGTAAGAAAGTTCAACTAGATATTCGGAAGTCTCCCAAAGTGAGTGCTTCTTATAATTTTGAAAGCTCAATACTTGTTCGGCGCTTGCATCAACTGAGCCTTCCGATCTAGCTCTGGGTCTCCCTCTCAGCCTTGTTCCGTTGATAATAATAAATAATAATAAAAGTAAATACAAATGGATTCATTGATTTTTATCTTGCAATGACACCCATTCTACAGATATTTATCCAATTTTTCAAGTCGCTAGCTTCATTCTATCGAAAATTAACGCTTATTTGAAGTTTCACTTGTAGGGGAGGTGGGGGTTCCTTGAGTCGGATCTTGCCCAGCATTTCCATCAACCAATTAGATCCCCCTACAAACATTTAAACAAAATTTCAAGTGTCTAGCTTCATTCTATCGAAAGTTATCGCTTATTTGAAGTTTCTTTTGTAGGGGAAGTAGGGGTTTCGATGGTCGGATTTTACGTATTTTCAATATTAGTCGACTGGATCATACTACAAACATTTGACCAAAATTTCAAGTCGCTATCTTTATTTTGTCGTAAGTTATCGCTTATTTTAAGTTTCATTTCTAGGGGAGGTAGGGGTTCCTTAGGTCGGATCTTACCCATCTTTAATGCCAACTAACTCAATCTCACTTTCAATATTTTACCAAAATTTCAAGTTGCTGGCTTCATTCTATCAAAAGTTATCGCTTATTTGAAGTTTCATTTGTAATGGAGGTAGGGGTTCCTTGAGCCGGATCTTGCCCATTTTCAATACCAACAAAGTAGGTCTTATTAGCAACATTCTTTCAAATTTTCAACATGCTAGTATCATTTTTTCGAAAGTTATCGTAATTAAAGGAATATTTAATTTTTGGAAATTTGTAGGGGAGGTAGGCGTTCCTTTGATCTGATTACGCCCAACTTAAATAATCTTAGGCAGCTTCTCACTTCAAGGTTACACGCCAAAAATCAGGTATCTACGTCAATTGGTTCAGGAGTTATAGACAAAAAACCTGAAAAGTAGGGTAGTACGGGGTTCTTTGTAAGAAAATTACCGTTAGTTTTCAACTTATCAGTTTTATTTTCCCAGGAGGGTATGAGATTACCCTCATGAGTAATCTACCAAAGCTAGAGCTTTTCATGTTTCTTTAATCGGGAGTTATAGATACATTTATGTATTTTACATATGTAGGGGAGGTAGGCGTTCTCTTGGCCTGATCATGCCCATTTTCAATACCATCCAACTAGATGACACTTCCAACATTTGACCAAAATTTCAAGGCTCTAGCTTCATTTTATCGAAAGTTATCGTGCGAACGGACAGACAGACGGACAAACAGACAGACAGACAGACAAACAGACAGACAGACAGACAGACGGACAGACAGACAGACAGACAGACAGACAGACATGGCTAAATCGAATCAGGAGGTGACCCTGATCATTGCTATACCTCCGGAGCCTCCTTTAAGGTGTTACATATTTCCGTCGTGACAAAAACAATATACCCTATACTATAAGTCTAGGGTATAAAAATTTTTTTCGAGCTTTTGCATTTGCAAGTGCCAGCACAAAATTCCGGATATCAACCTATTGGGCTACGTCTTTATACCCTAGACTTTTAGTATAGGGTATATTGTTTTTGTCACGACGGAAATATGTAACACCTTAAAGGAGGCTCCGGAGGTATAGCAAAGTATTTATATAAATGATCAGGATCACCTCCTGATTCGATTAAGCCATGTCTGTCTGTCCGTTCGCACGATAACTTTCGATAGAATGAAGCTAGAGCCTTGAAATTTTGGTCAAATGTTGGAAGTATAATCTAGTTGGTTGGTATTGAAAATGGGCATGATCAGGCCAAGGGAACACCTACCTCCCCTATATATGTAAAATAATTAAATGTATCTATAACTCCCGATTAAATAAACATGAAAAGCTCTAGCTTTGGTAGATTGCTCGCGAGGATAATCTTCTACTTCCCTGGAAAAATTAAATCAATCAGTGGAAAACGAACGGTAATTTCCTTACAAAGAGCCCCGTACTACCCTACTTTTCGGGTTTTTTGTCTATAACTCTTGAACCAATTGACGTGGATACCTGATTTTTGGCATGTAACCCTGGGGTAAGAAGATGCTTAAGTTTTAGTAAGTTGGACATAATCGGATAAAAGGAACGCCTACCTCCGCTACAAATTTCAAAAAATTAAATATTGGTTTAATTACGATAACTTTCGATAGAATGACACTAGCGAGTTGAAAATTTGACAAAATGTTGCTAGTAGGATCTACTTGGTTGGTATTGAAAATGGGTAAGATCCGACCCAAGCAACCCCTACCTCCCCTACAAATGCAACTTCAAATAAGCGATAACTTTTGACAGAATGAAGCCAGCGACTTGAAATTTTGGTCAAATGTTTGAAGTGAGGTCGGGTTAGTTGGTATTCAAGATGGGTTAGATCCTACCTAAGAAACCCCTACCTCCCCTAGAAATGAAACTTAAAGTAAGCAATAGCTTACGACAAAATAATGCTAGCGACTTAAAATTTTAGTCAAATGTTTGTAATAGGATCCAGTTGGCTAATATTGAAAATACGGAAAATCCGACCAACGAAACCCCTACTTCCCCTACAAATCATTTCTAATAAGCGATAACTTTCGATGGAGTGAAGCTAGAGACTTGAAATTTTGTTTAAATGTTCGTAGCATGATCTTATTTGTTGGTGGCAATGATGAGCAAGATCCGACCCAAGGAACCTCTACCTCCCCTACAAGTGAAAATTCAAATAAGCGATAACTATCGATAGAGTGAAGCTAGAGACTTGAAATTTTGTTTAAATGTTTGAAACATGATTTTATTTGTTTGTGGCAATAATGAGCAAGATCTGACCCAAGGAACCCCTACCTCCCCTACAAGTGAAACTTCAAATAAGCAATAACTTTCGATAGAATGAAGCTAGCGACTTGAAAGCGAAGCTTCGGCCTGGTTTTAAATTGAAATTGTAGCTATTGAGCAATTGAGCTCAATCTTTCTTGCCTTGATTTACAACATTTTCATTTTGATCCATTTACTTTTAAGGTTTCAAGTAGTCTCTGATTTTCTTGGAAAATATTGTCTAAAAATATTGTTTAATTGTTTATTTACACATCCATGAGTAAATGTTGTTGCGAACCACTGAAAGTTGTATCGCCCGCTGGTCGATTGTGCATATTCCCATACTCTCTCTCTGGATCCTGTCAACCCCTTGTGGGACATAGGGCTTTAACCACGCCAACTTTCCACTTCGTCCTGTTCGCCGCCATCGCCTTCAACTGTTTCCACGATTAGCCTAATGACTTACCCTCGACCTCAACTGATCTTCTCCAGGTGTTTCTAGGTCGTAACGCAGCGACTTGCATCGGTTCCCTGTGGGTTCCAATCAAAGGTCTGTTTAGCAATGTTTTCCGGCCCCTTTCGGAGTGTGTGACGTATCCATTGCCACTTTTGCCTTTTTATAGAGGTGCCTATCCTGTCCTGGCCAGTAATGAACAGGAGGTCGTCGTTAGAAATGACCTCCGGCCAGCGTATGTGCAGGATGCGCCGTAGACACTGGTTCACGAAAGTTTGCAATCTAGTTGTTATCTCCCTGGTCACCTTCCAAGTTGAACAGCCATAAAGAAGCACAGATTTTATATTGGTTTCGAAGATTCTGAGTTTGGTACGTCCGGAGATGTTGTTGTTTTGCCACAAAGGAGTTAAACTGAAAAAAGCTGCCCGAGCTTTATTGATGCGAGACTGTACCTCAGCATCCGCTCCATCATCTGCTGTAACTACGCTTCCGAGGTAGCAAAAATTGTCCACTTTTTCCACCGTCTGCCCCGAAACACAAATTTCGCTTTGTCTTCCTGAATCCAAGCTCAAGTACTTAGTTTTGGCAGCATTGATTTTTAGCTCCGCATTGCCACTTTCGCCGTACAGGGCATCCGTCATTTGAACTAGATGATCCGATATATTTGAGAGAAGACAAATATCTTCAGCGTAATCCAGGTGTTGAAGGTATTCAAGCAGGTTCCATCTGATACCTTTGCTTTGGTGTTCACGAAGCGCACTGCAGAGTACGTCATTAATGGCAATCAAAAACAATATAGGTGACAAAATGCAGCCTTCTCTCACTCCGCTATGTACCTCGAAGGGATCTGAAAGCTTACCCTTGTGTAAGACGTGACATTGGGCTCCGCTATAGGACTCCTTGATGATGGATATGATTTTATCTGGTATACCTCTCCTATGTAAAGCCTTCCAGATGTATTCCCGGTCAACGCTGTCAAACGCCTTCTCGAAATCGATGAACATGAGATGTAATGGGGATCTCCACACTGCGGATTGTTCAATAATAATTCGGAGGGTGTTGATGTGGTCGCTACATGAAAAGCCCTCGCGAAAACTAGCCTGTTCATTGTTCAGTGTGCGGTCAATTGTTTGGTTGATCCGGTTTAAGACTATTTTTGCCATAAGTTTGGAGACTGCGGGAAGGAGGCAAATTCCACGCCAATTATTACAATCCTTCAATCCTTCCTTTCTTCGGGATCTTAATAATGACGCCCTTCTTCCATTCATTAGGGAGAGTTTCGGTTTCCCAACACTCTTGGATAAGGGGGAGAAGAATATCCGCAGTAGCGTTGATATCCGCCTTAAAGAATTCCACCGGAATTCCATCTATCCCCGGGGCTTTACCCGCTTCCATCGATTTAATAGCCACAGTTAATTCCTGTTTAGATGGTGGATTGGTATCAACTCTGGCTATTTGCGGAATATTTTCTACTTCTAGTGAAGATGAGTTCGAACGTCCAAAGGTGTTGTTGAGGACCTCAATGAAGTGCTCTCTCCACCGTCGCATTTGGTCTTCATCAGTGACCAGTAGAGACCCGTCTTTATCTTTCACGGGATGTTCAGCTGTAAAAGATTTGCCAGTTAATGGCTTGATAAGTTTGTAAAGGGTTCCACTGTCACCATACGGTAAGCCGCTTCCTCTGTCTTCTCCGCTAATGCATTGATGTTGTTTCGTTTGTCCCGACTTACGCTTCTTTGCACGCCTTTCTGAAGAGAACGGTGTTCAGCTCTAAGTTGGTCTTTGACTGCGTCGTCAGTGGCTGAGTTGATTTGTTCTTTAATTCTTTTGCGTGCCGTGATTAGAGACCATGTAGAGTCACTAATGAATGGCCTTCTACCGCGCTCCAATCTGCCCGCAAAAGTTTCACCGCACGAAATAACTGAGTCCTTAGCGACGTTCCATCTATCGTCAATTGTAGGAGTCTCATAAGATGGTGGTGCATTAGCTCTTTCGTGTAAGGCGGTGGGATAAGCATGTCTTATAGATGGATCTTTAAGCTTTTGCACATTAAAACGTGGCAAGATTCTTGCATTTTGAGGGCGATAGATCGCTGCCGTTCGTAAGCCTACTTTTGCGACAACAAGTTGGTGATTGCTGCCAATATCAGCACCCCGCTTCGACGTGATGTCTAACGTCTAACCCCTAGTCTACACTCATAGACAAAATCGTGCGATTGTCTATAGACAAATCGAGGATTTTGTATTTAGACAATCGCGAACAATTCGGAACATGTTTATGAACTTTGTTGCTCGTCCACATCTACATTTAGTTTCTGAGAGAAATAGCGGCTTGTGGAATTGCTGCTTGTGCTTGCTAATAAAAAAGGGAAGTGTTTTTAAATTGTGAGTTGTTTTCTTCCCATCGGTTGGGGATAATTCCATTTTGTTGGCAATGTCTTCCAACGCTGTGGTTTTTTTTATTACAGTTTTTGCAATCTGCCGACGTAACATCCCACAAATCATTTGAGGAATGAAATTACTCAATTAATTGATATGTTTTCACTGTTGGCCACATTTCAAATAAACGATAATTGTCTGACCGCACGCTATATACTCTTGCGAACACGACGAAATGTAGCACAAAATGTCTCAAGTTTTCCATTCTGGATGGGAACTCATAGACACACGATAGACAACTCATAGACATGTACATGCAGTTGCAGAACACTCGAATTGTTCCCGATTTGTCTCTAAAAAATCGCAGAACCTTGTCTATAGACACGAATTGCGGAATTTGTCTATGAGTGTGGACTAGGGGTAAGAGACAGTTCCTCCATGTCTTGGAAATGGCTACTCGTATATGGTCAATCTGGTTCTCTGTTCTGCCATCCGGAGAAACCCAGGTTGTTAAATGGCATCGTTTGTGCTTGAACAAAGTACCGCCGATGACGAGCTGACGAGAGTTGCAAAACTCCACGAACATCTCGCCATTTTGGTTCCTGTTGCCTAGACCATGATTGCCCATTAGGTGTTCCAAACCAAGATTGTTAGACCCGACTTTGGCATTGAGATCCCCCATAATAATCTTTATGTCACCTTTGGGAGCCTTGTCGAATGTGTCGCCGAGTCGGTGATAGAATGCGTCTTTAGCTGATTGATCCGCTGGTTCAGTCGGGGCGTAGCACTGAATTATTGTGAGGTTTCTTACCCTGGATTTAAATCTGGCTGTAATGATACGGTCGGAGATTGGCTTCCAGTCAATTAGAGATAGGTGTGCCTCCCTAGTCAACAGGATTCCGACGCCTGCCATTCGAGGTGACGTATCGTCTTCATTTCCAGAGTAGAGCAGTACTGTTTGGGAGTTGGTGATAAAGTCGAACCCGATCCAGGCCATCTTGTTTCGCTTAGTCCTAGTATATCGATGTTATATGCGGTCATTTCCCGTTCGACTTCAGTGAGCCTCGCACTATTGCACTCGCCCCATATCGTTCGAACGTTCCAGAAACCGATCGTGGTCCGTTGTTTGTAGCCAAAAGTCGTTGCCGGTGAATCAGTCCGTTGTATCCGAGGCTCGTTTAATGTTTCGAGTGTAAATTTATTTCAGGTACGCAGGTTACAAGCTCACTTACCCAATCTTAGGAGAAGGGTTGCTTCCTTAGGTGTCCTAAGAGTCACCGGGAGCTATTTTTTATATAGCGCAGAGGTAGCTCTGCAATGGTGTTTTTAATTGCGCGTTCTTTTGATGATCTTTCAGCTAGGTGTGACGTGTTGGTGTTCTCACAACTATGTTGCAACTCCACCGTTCGCCTATTTCCTGAGACGCATTGGTGTTATTGGCCATTCAAGATGATCATCGTTATGTGCCTCTACCAAATGTTTTGCAGTGCAAAACTCGGTTGGCTTGGTTAGCCATTCCAGGGGGCGCCCACGCGGAGGACTATGGAAGAGGTCTTTGCCCCCCATACACAGCAGATAAAAATCCGTTGGCTATGGTGACAATTGCTAGGTGATTGTTCCGATAAATTACCGCAATTATGTTGCTCCGTCTGTTCATATGTCGATCATTGTTTTGCAACAATACTAGAACAGGTCACAATAGAAATGTGTAACAAAGCTAGGAACATTTAGTTGGGACGGTAAGCGATTCGACCTTGCAAAATATGATAGAGAAATGCCGTTTAGTATGATTGTTGGTGGTCCACATACATTCATTTTAAGAGATGGAGCCATCTTGGACCTCGCGGCAGAGCGGCTGTGCGGGCGAAAAACCGGAAAATTTGAGCCCTTTTTAGGGTTTTGTAGTAAAACAAAACCCTTATGAAATCGGTCAAATGTCTGTCTGTCCGTCTGTCCGTCTGTCCGTCTGTCCGTCTGTCCATGGAATATCTCAGGAACGGCTGAAGCTACATACATGAAATTTTGTAGGAATGTGTAGAATTACTATAATTCACTGGAGAAAGCGAATCGTTGTAATAGGTCAACTTTAAGGGGAGGTCCCCATAGAGGGGAAATGAAGGTAGAAATTTTTTTTTCGTTTGGTACAGGCAAGTGGGGTATCATAAGAAAGGTACCGTCGAGTACATTCCATTTTTGAAATTTTTTTCAAATTTGAAGAAACGGGAAAAGAGGGAGAGGGGAAAATATGTCATCCGAGTTTGTCCCCCCCCCCTTGCATTTCGAGACCGTTATACTTAGAAATATTAAAATTTACAGAAAAGCGCCATTTTACTAGTGTAGAAAACCTAGATTTCTAGAATTTTGAAATTTTATCAGAAAAGGTTAATAATAGTACATTTCTATAGTTTCAGTTAGCACAACCCTGCACCCCTCACGCGTAGCCGAGGTCAAAAATATTGATGGCCAATGATAACCAACATCATAGGCAATAATATCTCTAAGTTTCATTATAATCACATAATATTTAATAATAGTACATTCATTTAAAGTTCGGCATTTTGACACTATCCAAACAAAAAATACACCTACCGGCCTCATAGGTGTGAGTACTACTTTCATGTTGTTTTTCGTAGTGCGAATTGCAGTTATTTAATTAATCATTTTTGAAAGGGTAAAGATTGGTTGGGGGCGCTGTGTCTTAATTGGCCAACTTTACCGGGTAGAAGGAGGCGAAATTAAGGTCAAATTTTTTTATCGACTGATATAAGCAAATGAGGTGTCGTGAGAAAGGTAATGATCAGTACATTCCATTTTTTCGCATTTTCTCGAAATTTATATTGTAGAAAGGGGAACAGTGGGGGAGGAGAAAATATTAGTTCGTAATTTGACCCCCCCCCCCCCCCTTGCCTGCATTTTGAGACCGTTATACTTAGAATTATGAAAACTTACAGGAAGTGGGTTTCGAAAAACATATAAAATGGAAAATAGTGGAATTTGTATATCTTCTCAGAATAGGTCAATAATAGTTTATTTGTATAGTTACAGTTAGCACACCCTTGCACGCCTTAAACACGTTCGAGGTCAAAAGTACTGATGGCCAACGATAACCAACACCTTAAGCAATAATATGTTCTAAGTTTCGTTACAATCACGTAATATGAATAAGCATGTAAAATGTAAGTGGGTAAGACATTTTAATTACGTTTTTTCTATCCATCTGAGTGATATCAAGAAGAGCAAGGAGCCGATATTTATATACCAAAATAAGCGCTTGCTACAAAACCCTCGGATTGCGGGCGTAGCCCTCTATATTCCGGTTTCATTTAATATTCTCCTCACAATTTGTAAACGGTGCCTCGGATCGAAAAACTTAACAGAATGTAAATTAAAGAAGGTCAAATTCTACATCGAATGCATTACCGTCCCAACTAAATGTTCCCAGCTTTGTTACACATTTCTATTGGGACCTGTTCTAGTATTGTTGCAAAACAATGATCGACATATGAACAGACGGAGCAACATACATAACATACATAAATTGAATGTATGGGCTTCACTAACATTCGTACTAAACGACATCTCTCTATCATATTTTGCAAGGTGGCGTCCATTTATGTCCCTTACCGTGCCAACTAATTCCTGTTTCTCGAATATTAGAAGAATTCCCTCTATTGCATTTAAGGAGAATTTTTAAAATTCCTTAATTGCGGGATTTGCGCTTTAGGTAGCTCATTTGCACTTTAGGTGGTACGAACCTAGAGCCCATACGGGGGGATTTGCAGGTCCTAAAGCGGAATTTTCTCGAGTATTGTGAAAGTTCTCTCTAATCAAATAGAAAGAATTCTCATAACTTTTGCGAGACAGGAATGTTCCCAAAGCTGGCATGATCGTTTTTGTGAAGCGTGATGCATCATAGATATCCGTACAATCATCACTAAGCTGCATAGATGTAATTGTATATTGTAGTATGTAGCATGGTTGCGATTGTTTGTGCTGCATGGTGGTGCATAGAGGCGCAAGGTCATGTTGTTGCACATTGAAATATGTATGAATATGGATTATGTTGGAGCTGAATATGTCTGCGAACGGAATGACCGCCGAAAAAGGAACGGAATGGCAGAGGACCCTTGTAGGATGGGAAATGGATGGGAGGATTGACCTCCGGAGGGGGATTTTGAATTAAGTTTTTAGAGCGGACGGGGAGATTGACTTTTCGGATTGTTGGTGGACGGCGGATCCAGGGGGGTGGCACTTCATACGATTTAAGCAAAAGCGCATTGCCCATTGATACGCAAATAATCAAAGGAAAGTTGCCTTTAGACGGATAGGGACGGCAACATTTTAAAAAGCTTTTCAAATGCCAACTGCCTAGTACGTTTCATCGTATGAGTAACATACTTGCTATTCCGCATTACCCCTTCGTGTACTGATGGAATCCAACACATATGCAACTACTACACAGAAAAAAATAGAATAGACTTTTCATCAAATTATAATTAGATAAAAATAAATTTCGATGAATTGTCGAAAAATATATAAGTTGCCCAAAGAAATTAGTTGAATCGAAGATCTAACATTCATTAGTTCATAAATTTTAAATTATATGAAGTGCAACAAGAAGTGAGACACCATAAATCATAGATAAATTCCACATTTCAAATAATCTAAAGTGAACGTTTCCTAACTTATTAATACATCGAAACTCTTGTTAGTTCATCAATTCAATTTCGACAACATTGCAAATTGACTTGAATTTGGCAACTATTCTAAATAGACATATTGACGACTAGAATCGACGATTCATCATATACAAATTGCTGTTTCAGCGAATCCGTTATAAATTATCGAGAAAAATATGAAATTCAACGAAACAATAGATGTATCAATCATTTCGTCATTGGTGCCCGTTGTTGCGCAGTTGACTTTCATTTTCATGTTGTTTCGCGAGTGAAAAGTCGGAAAATGAGTGATCCAGTGGCATTAGAAGAAGTGTCTTATATCCAACAGGATAATGTGATTTTGGTTGATGCGGGCGAAGAAGCAGTGGTAACTTTGCTTTTGAGCTGGGGACTTTCTGAGGCTATCCCTCATATCACTGGTAAGAGTATACTATATATATAACCCACGCTTCGAAAGATAATGGAATCATTTACCAGGAAAAGGAATAGATATACAAGTGCTAAAGGAACTAACATCTAGTGATTTAGATCAACTTTTCAACTCAGAGCTCTTTGGTTTAAAGATCAAGTTCCGGACCAATTTATTGAAGTGGAGAGCTGAAAATGTAAATTATTAAAGTTATGTAATTTTATGAATAGAAACTTTACTTTACTTATGTTATTTAGGGATACAGTGCGCCACTTGCGAGTACGCTGTCTGTGAATTCGGATGTATCATTGTGGACAGGGTGCAGCTCGACTACTGAAACACATAGTGTTACTTCCGGCAGAGATATTGTTTTGGTGAGTTGATAATAGTTCATTTCATGTCAATATAATGTTCGTTTTGTGTTATTATTTGGAATAGTAAAGATATAAAATAATTTTGCTGCCTAAAGGAAATTTGTCCGGTTGCATATGTATTAAGGATTTAAGTTTTCTCTTGAAATTTGAGTCCACTTTGAATTCAAACTAAACCAAGACACAGTCCCAAGCAAAGACATGTCCCGTTTTTGTCTCCGCTAACCAAACTTGCTCTCGATCGTTTTTTTTTGTCACTTAACCTGCTCTACTCTGCTCTGTATGAAAAAAACGCAGCTAATATATTCGTTTATAACAACGAATACTTATGAGTGACTTACAAATTTACAGGATATCAGGAGTTTGCTAGAAACAAGTGCAGCTGGCAAGACTATTTTGGAAAATTATTCGAAAAGTGGAAAACTTTCCAATACAGAACGCAACAGGTTGACGACTATTGTATGCGAATTTTGGATAGCGAAGAATATACGGCCACTATCTGCCGATTATTTAGATGCAGCGAACAAAATATTGATAATATTTCCATCAGAGCAGGAGGTAAGTCTACTGAACAACTTTCATATGTAACAATTTACAACATAGGATTTCGACAGGAAATTTACCTAGGAGACAAAAAAACTAGAGGAAAACTCGTACAGAAGTACTATTCGCTGTCAAGGCGATATCGGCAGTCTGGATATATGCAGAGTCCATACAACCTTAAAAACGCTCGGAGTTGTTCAACATCGTCTTCACTGGGAAACGTTAAGGAAGATAATCTCGGTAAAATTTAGCGATAAAATGCATTAAATATTTTTCTGTAAAAGTTTTTAATTTATAGATATACTTAAACAATTGGAAAACCATATAAGCTACAGATGGCTTCAAAGCCATTTACAACCTGTGGAAGATGTCATGAGGCACTGGAATTCAACATTTCATCTACGAAAAAAGTACATGCAACATCATTCCGCTGACGCATTAACAGCTTGGCCGATACTCAGACAGCGCATAGGTGCTAAACTTGTAAGTACCTGCTAATCATTGCGGACTTGTGAGTATAATGTTGTGTATTTCTTTTGTTAGGTGGAGCAAGACTTTGAAACTCTGTATCCGGAAAAATGTGCCAATTTTTTTATCAAGTGGAAGGATTTTGAAACGAAAATAGTTCCTATATACTCTAACGAAATCAAAGATTCCAAAAATAAAAAATATTTAAAAATCGTTCAAGAAGAAGGCCTAAGTGATGGTATGTCGTTTTAATTCTATATATTTCAATACACTAATTCTTTTCATTACAGACACAAAAGGATATTTGCTCTTTATTTTATTAAGCGCAGTTTTAGTACCACAGATAACAATTAAGGGACAAGGAACATCAAGGAAACATTGGAAGCCATCAATTCTAGATAGCCAGAATTCCTTGGTTCTTCATATAATTGTAAATTAAGATAGAAATGTGCACCAGGACTGCTTGTATAAAGTATTAATTTCTTCCAGACAAAAACCAACATAGAAGACATAATTAGTGACAGAGCAAAAAAGTACCAGGAATACGGACTGCAACATCAGCCGGTAGTATTGTTAGTCGGAGAATCGATTAGGAACATAACGGAGATACTAGTTATTTTTGACAACGTAATATACGAAGCGAATAGTTTTTTAAAGGCCGTCTACCTCGTATTTGCGATACATCAGGTACTTAATATTCAATATCCAATTGAATCCCAGCAAAATTGGTTTTTTGTCGAAAAATACTTTTTTGGTTTGGATATTTCTGGGAAAACATCTAATTTTTTAAAATCCTTACTTAATGCTATCGGTGGTTGAAACTTTGATTCTCAAAATGCATTTGTGTTCTCTATGTAATAGTCAATTTCACACAGCATCACTGTACATCACACATCTAAAATTGCATCATAGAATGAGTTCTCTATCAAGCTTTAATTGTCCTCATTGTCCACAGCAGTTTCAGTCAATCTACTCTTTTAAAAGGCATCTAATGAAACAGCATGAGACTATTAATTTGAATGAAAGAAATAAAATAAATAAAGTCAGTGTTGCCGACAAAAACATCGTTCCCAATAAAATTTGCATTCCCGAACCTAAAGGAGACCCCATTATAGAAACTGAGAACGTAAACACCAATATAGATGATGTTGCAAAGTCTATTTTTTCGATTGTTCTTAAATATTATGGTAAATCTAACGTAACCAGAAAGCTTGCAGGCGATATAATACAAGATATGAAGTGTGCCGTATTTCTACCTGTAATGCGCTTTATACTATTCAAGTTTAAATGCGAAAGCAAGTCTTCCGAACATATTTCTATATTGACTGCAGCATTCAATTCAATAGAAGAAATTTTCGAAAAATTCAACACAGAGTACAAAACTTTGCAGGAGTTGAAAAAAATGGATTTGTATTCTGACGTAAAAGAATTTTTGATTGATGATGCATTAAGTCTAGAAAATATAAATTCGAGTAATGTAACAGGAGTTTCTGTACCATTAGCTGATAATTTAAGACGTTATTTCGATCAGCCTGGATTATTTTCCCAGATGGAAAAAGAAATGAATAAGAATCAAGGAATTCTATCAAACATTACTGACGGTACGATTTGGAAAAAGAAATTAACTAAATTTTCTGGTAAAATAGTAGTCCCTTACATACTTTACCAGGATGATTTTGAAATAAATAATCCTCTAGGATCAAAACGAGCCAAGCATAAAATCTCCGCGTTTTACATGTCTTTTCCTCTTTTGGACATACATAAAATTTCAAAATTGGAAAATATTCTCTTATGTAGTTTAACTAAAAGTTGTGACCTTGTCTTTGGTCTCAAGGCAAATTTGGATGAATTAATTAATGAAATAAAGAAACTAGAGGAAGACGGAATTTTAATAAATACAGGAAATAAAATAGAAAGGGTTCATTTTGTTTTATCGGCATTCACTGGCGACAACCTATCAATGAACACCATATTAGGTTTTACGAAATCCTTTCAAGCTAACTATTATTGTCGTTTATGTAAGATGCCAAAGTCTGAAACAAAAGTTCAATACAAAGAAAATACAATATATTTGCGTTCTTTCGAAAATTATAATGATGATCTTTCTGGCGAACT
Organism: Chloromyia formosa; assembly: GCA_964017055.1. Lineage (NCBI taxonomy): Eukaryota > Metazoa > Arthropoda > Insecta > Diptera > Stratiomyidae > Chloromyia > Chloromyia formosa. The sequence goes on from OZ024817.1 coordinate 64,454,819, forward strand.
TTCTAATACTGGCTTACGAGAAGAGTGTGTTTTCAATGAAGTTGCTAGTTTCGAAGTTACTGACAACGTTTCGGTTGACATTATGCATGACATATTCGAAGGTGTCTGTCATGTCGAACTTTCTTATATTATTGAATATTTTATTTACCAGAAAAACTACTTTTCGCTTGATTCGCTGAATAAACGAAAGGCGAACTTCAACTTTGGTGATACCGAAGGCAGTAACTTAAGTGGAGAAATTACATTAGACCACATTAAAAATAAACACTTCAAAATGTCTGCGACAGAGATGCAGTGCTTTTCATTTTACTTTCCATTTATTATAGGGGATTTTGTACCCAAAGTTGATCCTGTATGGAAATTTTTAATAGTGCTTATTGAACTTGTGGCCTTTTGCATGAAACCTAGCTTTGACCAAAAAAGTCTGACCTTATTTGAAGAGTGCATACAAAAGCATCACAAATTATTTTTAAAATTATTTCCGAATGCTTCCTTTACGCCGAAGCAACACAATGTTACTCATTATCCGGGAGTTGTTCAGAAATTAGGCCCTCTGAGGAAACTGTGGACAATGAGGTTTGAAGCAAAGCATAAAGAGATAAAAGCTTATGCGAATAACATTACATCCAGGAAGAACGTTTGCTTGAGCATTGGAACAAAAATGCAATTGAAATTAGCAGCCCATTTTTTTAATAGAAAACATGATACAGAAAAAGAATTTGCAAGTGGTATGAAAATTATTGATTTGCAAAGTGAAATTGATTGTTCCCATTTCAATAATGTTACAGATGTAGATTTCCGGAAAGTAGCTACATATTCATATGTAATTAAATATAACACAACATACAAAATTAATCATGTTTTAGTTACTGGAGAGAAAGAAACCCCTTCATTTTTTTGTATCAAATATATTTTTTGTGATAGTTTGAAACAATTTTGGTTTGTGGTAAATGAATTGAAGTCTGAGAAATATTGTAACTATTATAATGCTTTCAAAATTAAACAATGTATAGATTCAAACTATGAAACATTTGCGTTACATAATATTTTGTATCCGCCTATTAATATGCTTACTTTAAATAATAATGAAAAAATTCTTTGTCCGAAACATTCATATGAATAAATGAAATTAATGTTAAGTATTTTCTACTTTTGTCAATTGGCTCTTAACCACCTCTGGAATAATAAAATAGATCATACTCGTGTGTATATAATTTTGCGTTTTTCTCGTCATCATCATCTATACTTATGTAATGAATCCATTCAATCGAAATAGCCAGTTCAACAAAAGATATTGGAGTTCGTTTATCGAAACATTCTGTTCAGTCAACACTCACATATTGGATGAATCAGCAACTTCAAATCAATTCATTAACAAATTCTTCTCTAGAAATCAAAGAATATTAATTCGATCAAATGCATATTGTCTTATTCAAATTAGCTAAAGTGTTTATATGATTCATTTACTGATAGTTTCAATTCATCAAATTAATGTGACTAATTTGAATAAAGAACCTGCTTTCAAATTGAGTAAAGGCATTTGATTATTTTGACAAATTGAATTATTAGGCTGAAAAACGTACAAAGATTTTAGTTGATTTATATATTTTTTATCCGTTTTCTGTATTCTTTTCTTTCTGTGTAGGCAGGCACTCTTAATTCATATAGAGTCCCATTTCTTGTTAGCAATAATCTCTATTCTTTGGCGGATCTTTGTGGAGATCTGGAATTTGGAAGATGTCGGGAATTGGAGTGGTGGCGTTTTGGGTTGGTTAAGAAGTTTTTTGGAAATAAGAAGAGATTGATTTGGATTGATTGATCGATTTTTGGACGGCGGTTTTTTCGAGAGATTGATTTCGGTTCCGGAAGAAGTGGGATTAATTTGAATAGCAGGATAGTGATGACGCTTTTGTTTTGAAGCGTTTTAGGATTTTACCGAAAGGATAACACAAAGAAAGATTATTTCTTTTATGATAAAAAAAAATAAACAAAATTGAATTGATTTTCCTTTTTACGTATGTAGATGAAAAACGCCAGTGGATAATATACACTTGCGAGCAAAAATACTGAATCAAACCGCAAGCACGTGTATTTGTATGGATATTTTGAAAAGTACATTATGTATCCCTACAAATTGTAAAATATATAATTTGAAAACTTGAAATCTTAGCTTTACATTAATACCATTTTTAACAAAATTTGAAGATATATTTTAAAAGAGTGGGGCTTGAAATAAAAAAGTAGGAAAAATTGGGATGTTAGAAAATTGAGTGTGGTCAGGTTTTTATTAAACAAACAAAATTTTTTTAAAAATAACAAAATTATTTATTTATTAATATCTGGTATTACCACCTCCTGCTCTAATCACAGCTTGTAATCGATTTTTAATTGACATTCTTAATTTTTTAATGGTATCTTGAGGAATTTCGCTCCATTCCATTAAGGCCTCCTTCAATTCGTCGATAGTCGAAAGCGCGGGATCTTTGTGTCGGACTCTTCTTTTGAGCTCGTCCCACAATTGCTCAATGTGATTTAAGTCTGGACTGCGTGCAGGCCAGTCAATTGACGCAATATTAGCTTCGTTCAGGAACTGCTGTGTTTGACGCGATGTCTGACATCGTGCATTGTCGTGCATTCAAGTAAAGTTGTCGCCAATAGATGCTGCGTGGGGAACAACATGGCCCCGTAGAATACCGGTAATATATCGTTCGGCTGTCAGCCCGCCTCCTCGGCCTCCAGAGGGCACGAATATAATTTCCGTTTTTGAATCCACAGAGATACCGGCGCACACCATACACGAACCGCCCCCGTATGCTACCGTTTCTGTGATACAGCATTGCGCAAATCGCTTACCTGGACGCCTGTATGCCCGACCTCTTCTGTCGCTGCAATGTAGACACACTCTGGTCTCGTCGGTGAACAATACGGACCGCCATTGCTCGAGGGTCCAATTTAAGTGATTCCTGGTAAACGTGAGTCGCGCTTGTCGGTGACGTGGGGTCAATTTTGGGCCTGTGGCAGGCCGTCTTGGAGTAAAATTCGCTTCCTTTAGTCGTCTCCGCACTGTCCACTCGCTTACAGCTACTCCGCGAACGTCCCTCAGATTCTGCTGCACGTCAACTCCCGTGAGGTGCCGATTTCATAGCATACTTGTCACAATGAAACGATCGTCTCTATCGGAAGTGCACCTAGAGCGGCCGGGTCGGGGTCTCTGATTGTAGCTACCTTCCTCTCGAAACCTGTTATACACTCTTGACACAGTAGACTGACTCATTCCTAGCTGACGAGCGACTGTTCTCTGAGTAAGCCCTTCCGATAATAGGGCGACAACTTGAGCTGCTTGCTGGGGCGTGGTACTCATGAATGACAAAATTGTGACTTTTATTGCGTTAAACTTACTCAATCAACCTTCCACATTCAACTGGCCATTAGACCATAGAATATCGCAGCATGTTGGATAATTATGTGTTTCGGGACAAAAGTTGTCGATATCCAAATTTGGTTATCCAGATGAATTATTGATGGAGTAACAATTGCGATTATTTCGTCGATTATTAAAACTAAGCGGTTATCGAATCGAGAAATATTGTGGATCATATTAATTAAAAAGCAAAAAACGTACGCGTGAAGTGGAAGAACTGGCAGAAATCTGGATGGTGGAAGTGATTTTGGGAAATCGCTGTTAGAGCTTATAATAGCAATCGTTGAATTGTTTTTAAATGCAAATCGATCGTATGGTTTGGAACTGTAATCCCTAGGAGATAAATTTATCGATTTTGGGACGAGCACCTGAGTGGAATTATTACGAGCGGCACTTCTTTTTGTTTTTTTTTCTTCTATTTAACGATTTTGTTTTCTCTTAACAATTTCCTTTAAATTTTGAATTTGGTAGCGTTTCTGAACCTCCCTCGAGGAGCGATCGATCGTTCATCGTGGGAATTCACAGAAAGTTTGCATTTTTTTTCTACTATTTTATAACAGTTCGAAACTTAACCAGACGAAAATCGCCAAAATAACAACACCAAAAATATATTTAGAACGCCAACAATTTATTTATAAGGAAAAAGTATCTACAGAACACCGCATACGCAAAAGATACGTCCGCCGCTATGAATACTCGAATGAATAGTGAGTGCGCATTCGCCGTTGCCACTCTACCTTCGCCTTGCGCCTATCGCCCGATCTCGTTCCATGTTCAAAGAACATGATCTTCAACGCCCGCCCCTGATGTGATTCAGCGACTCGCCTAGTCGTGATCCACAACATCTCCCTCATATTCTTCATCGCCCTGTTGTTGTACGCCAAAGTATTTGCGTAATGAATCAACGGCCACCACTGCCTGGAAATTTTTATAGCCACGTATACCTTTAACTGTGCTTATGATGTATCTATCGTTCGGCAATACTCTAGTGATTCGGTAAGGACCATCGAATTTGTTGGTCATCTTCCGGTTTACGCCCTTTTCGTTTGCACAAGTACCCGCTTTCCGCCATAATACTAAGTCGCCCTTGTTATATACAACAGTGTTGATCTTCCGCCTTTTATTAAATTGATGTCTGAAATTTACTCCGGCTTTTTCTAAATTTTGGGACGCCTGCAATCTTCGCTTTAATAGTCTCTCAGACTGTCGCCTGTTTCGTATGTCTGATGCCCACCCTTCTCCATTATTACGCCTAAATGGATTACATAGATCAGCTCTTCCAGCTGGGCCCACTGAAACCTCTGACTCCAGCCCGCAGTTACGCCCTTCCGCATTTGAGTTCATCATTTGCCACCTGCACGCCAGATGTGAGATCCGCCATTACGCCATTTTGGTGAGTAAATAACAACTGTGCTGGCGAGAACTTTGTACTTGCATTCACGCAATTGTTCATTCCCCACACAATCTCCGGTAGTTTGGCATCTCAAGTTAGCTCTGAATCAGCACTCGCCTCAATTGCATTAATGATTGTACGATTTTGCCTCTCCACTTGCCCATTCGCCCTGGGTGTGGCAATTGCATTTTTCACATGCTTGATACCCTTTTCTGATAAAAATTCTGCGAACGCCTTGCTAGTAAATGCCAGTCCTCTGTCTTAAATTATGCGCCACGGGTTGCCAAATTCGCCAAATATCATTCGTAACACTGATATTGCTTCCGCAGACCTCACAGTTTTCGTAGGTTTCGCCAAAGTAAACTTCGTAAATGCGTCCACTATCATTAAAATATACTGATTGCCTTTGGTGCTTTTCGCAAACGGCCCCAAATGGTCTATATGTATAGTATCGAAAGGCACCGCCACCTTTTCGATAGTGTGCCATCGCCCCTCTTTACGCCCATATTCGCCCTTACTGTATGCACACGCCAAACATGATTGTACATATTTCTTCACAAACCGCCTCATCTTTGGGAACCAATAGGTTTCCTGCAATATTTGGAGACACCTCTCAAATCCTGGATGCCCAATATCATCATGATATCGACTCACCAGATTGAATTTGGCCATATCTGGCACGTATAGCCGCCTGCCACTTGGTGTCCGCCTATATAAACGCCCGTCTACTATGTTATAGTTGGTCTTTATACATATCTTTTTCCGCCTCGCCTTCCGTGAGCATCCTCACTATTTTCTGAACTTTATCATCCTGCAATTGCACAGTCAGAAACCAGTCTCTTTCGTTAATTGAGATTAGCTGAACGTTCACTGGATTTCTACTGAGTGCATCAGCATGTTGCATTCTTTTGTTTGGCCTGTACTCCATCTCCATGTCGTACTCTTGCAAATCCATCCACCATCGTGCTATGCGTGGCACTAAATCCTTTTTCGCCAAGGTCGCCCGAAGTGAAGCACAATCAGTAACCGCCTTGAAAGACACGCCTACGATATATACCCTAAACCGTCGCACAGTCGCCACTAGTGCCAACGTTTCTAACTCATAACTATGGTACGCCTGTTCCGCCGTTGTAGTGGTTCTACTAAAATAGAAAACCGGTCGCCAGGTTTTATCCGCCTGTTCCTGTAAAAGGATTCCGCCGATTCCCATTTTACAGGCATCTGTGTGGATTTCTATACGAGCCTCACTGTCGTACAACGCCAACACCGGTCGCTCACATAAGAGCTGTTTGATTTTTGCAAACGCCTCCTTTTGCTCCGCCCCCCATCGCCAGGGTATGTTTTTCTTAGTAAGCTCAGTCAATGGCCTCACAATCAATGAAAAGTTTCTAATAAATTTCCTAAAATAACTCGCCAGCCCAAGGAACTGTCTCAATTTGTGCAAGTCTGTTATTTCTGGGAAGTCGGCCACCGCCTGAGTTTTACGAACGCCTGGCCTAATTCCCTGAGCACTTATCTCATGACCTAGATATTCTAGCTCAGTTTTGAGAAAGGAACATTTCGCCAAATTTAATTTCAATCCCGCCTCCGCCACTAGTTCCAATACGCTTCCTAAAAGTTTTAGCCCTGTCTCTATAGTCGCCGAGGGAATGGGCAGGTCATCCATATACGCCAATATTTTGTGTTGCTCCTCAGATGGTAATTTCGCCAACATGTTATTTATTATGCGCTGAAATACCGCTGGAGCATTGGCCAATCCAAACGGAACTCGAAGGTATTCATATTGCCCATCCGGAGTAATAAACGCCGTTTTAGAAATAGAATTCTCGTGGATTGGCACCTGATGGTAACCCTGCGCCAGGTTGAGTGTTGTATAATAACACAGACCGCCCAATTTATCCAGTTGTCACCTGTCCCTAAATTGTGATTCGATTAAGTGCCCTATAATCGACACACATGCGAACGTCGCCATCTTTCTTTGGCACTAAAATGATAGGACTCGCATATGGCGAGTTTGATTCCCTGATTGCCCCACTATCTAAAAGGACTCGCACTTTTTCCTTAACAAGCCGCCTCTCCGCCTGAGACAGACGATAAGGTCTATAATAGACAGGTTTCTCCGTCATTAGTTTAATCTCCATTTCCCCTAGGTTAGTTAATCCCAAATCACTATCACCTGAGGAGAAACAGTGAGCCATCTTCGCCAGTAGTGTCTGTAGTTCACGCAGATTCGCACTTGGGATATCGCCTACATCTATAGATGATATATCTACTCGATCTATTGTGTTATGACTCACCTGAGTTGTCATCACTTTAGCCGCCTCGGTCTTTTGATTATTCGTCAGTTCCACCCTAACGATAACTTCGCCTTTTCGCCATACCGCCGGCTCTGGACCAATGTTTTGTACCACCAGCCGTGGTTCAGAGCTGTCAACCAATTGGGTTACAATCGCCACAATAATACCATTTTTCTGCGTATATCTTGTCGCCTTGACATACGCCAGTTCGCCAGGTACCAGTGGTACATCGACCGGTATCTCCACTGGATCACCTGGTGACAGCCTGAGATGTTCAGACGCCCTGATCGCCAGTCTGGATGAATCATCATCATCATCGTGGCGCGACAGCCCGACGTCGGGCCCTGGCCGCCTGGATCATTGTCCTCCAATTATCTCGGTCACGTGACCGCGTCCTCCAATTTTGGGAGCCCAGCAGCTGCGCGGCGTCCACACCTACTGAGCTCTCCCAACGAGATCTCGGTCGTCCTCGCAGTCTCGCTCCGTCGACTCGTTCTGCATTCATTACTCTCTTAGGCATGCGATCATCGTCCATTCTTTGTACATGCCCTGCCCATTGAAGTCGTTGTAGTTTGACGATTTTCGAGACTTGCAGCTCATCGTACATTTCATACAACTCATGGTTGTACCGGATGCGCCATCCTTCCCGATCGCAAACAGCCCCGAAAATTCGCCGTAGAACCTTACGTTCGAAAGTGTCTAGCATGTTTTCGGAGGCTTGAGTTAGGGTCCATGCTTCGCAGCCATAGCATAGCACTGGTCGTATAATGGTTTTGTACACGCGGAGCTTCGTGTTTCTGTGCACATGTTTCGATTTCATTATGGGGAGAACCGAGAAAAAAGTCTTATTAGCTAATTGTATCCGTCGCTTGATTTCGTCAGTTTCGTTGGCGTCCCTTGATAGGTTGCAACCCAGGTAAATGAAGTTGTTCACGAACTCGATGTTGAGGTCCCCCACATTGATGCTTGGTTGTGCAGGTGTCCTTGTCACCGATTGCATCATTATTTTAGTTTTACCCTCGTTAATACGTAATCCAATTTCCTTTGCAGCGGTATCAAGCGTATGCAGAAGTTCTTCTGCGTCAGCCAATCTTCGGGACATGATGTTGATGTCGTCGGCGTACGCTGCTAATTGTGTCGACTTGATGAGTAGCGTCTTGCTGTTGTCCAAATTCATGGCCCGAACAACGTATTCCAGTGCTAGGTTGAAGAGCGTCGGAGCCAGTCCATCGCCCTGTTTCAAACCAGTGTGTGTTTCAAATAGATCAGTAAGTCTATTCTGGATCCTGACTTGTGAGACGGAGTTGGTCATCGTCATCTTTGTCAGTCGCACTAATTTTGCTGGTATACCAAATTGCAGCATGATGTTGTACAGTACTCCACGATCGATACTGTCGTATGCCTGCTTGAAGTCGACAAAGATTTGGTATACGTTTACGTTGTATTCCCAGCACCTCTGGAGTATCAGTTTGACTGAGAAGAGCTGATCGGTTGTGGAGCGACCAGGTCTGAAACCGCTTTGATATTCGCCAATGACTCGTTCTGCGTACTGTTTTATTCTATTTTCCAGAATTTTCGTCAAAATTTTATAGGACGTACAAACCAGTGAGATGCCCCTGTAATTCTCACACCGCAGTTTATCTCCCTTTTTATGAATTGGACAGATGATGCTTCTGCGCCAATCGTCTGGGATCTCCTCGTTCTCCCATACTCGCAGGAGTAATTGATGTATGGCATCAACTAGACTCGTTCCACCGAATCTTAGCAGTTCAGCTGGAATCTCGTCAGCGCCCGGCGCTTTATTTCGTTTTAGTGACCGCAACGCGAGATCAACTTCCTACGCTACGCTACCAGATTTATTTCGCCTATGGGGTTTTTCTCTTCTGTCGCCTCGTATGTACCGCCTGTACCAGACATGCCTGCGCCGTTATTTGTTTCATTAGTGCCACTATCGGGCTCGCCTTCGCCAACGCCAAGTGCACTTCGAGATCTTTTATCGCCTAATTTTTCAGTTGCATGATCGCCATCGTGTTCGCCTTGTCCGGACAATTTTTCGCCATAACTTAGATCTTATTTGACTGTGATATCGCCCGCCAATTTTTCGAGTGGAATCGCCATAGGCATTCGCAAATGCCGTGGTGATAATTGTCCACTACATTCGCCCAAAAGATTCGCCGTCTGAGTTTTATGTGCCATCGGCCTTATGTTTCCCACTCCTGGAAAACTAGGTTGCATGTGTGAAGCCCCCAACGTATTCGAAGCGGTGCCCAGCGTCCCAGGCCTCACTATCGACACATCCGAAGCCCTACAACATCCGATCATGCTAGCTTGACCGCCCGTATAAAATAGTTTCGCCTTTCCATTTTGGACGTTCAAGCCAATGCTTTTAGACGCCAATATTGGTTGTCCGACCAATAACTCGCCGCCGCTAATATCACAGTCCGCCACGAGTGCGTTAATACTTAGCGACACATCGTCTATTTTCGCCTCGAAGGTCACTTCTTGCAGTGCTTCGCACACGCCGCCACCAAAACCGTGGAGCTGAACGCACTTGGGTTTGAAAACGCCATGTTTTATTTTGGTAACGCCCGCCATTGTAAGAATGTTACGTTCGCTCCCGGTATCCAAATATGCTTTTAGCTCTTCGCCATTTGGAAGAGTGACCTTCTTTTTATAGGTATGATCACCTGTAATGAGCATACTCACCCGCGCCTTTGTACTATCCTCGAGTCGCCGTCCTCGACATTCCGCCTGAGTGTGCCCCTGCCGCAGTTTCTGCATCGCTCCGCTCTGGGTTTCGGACAATCCCTGCTGAGATGATTGCCCATCTCCTGGCAATTAAAGCACCTCAACCTCTCCGCCGTAGGATTTGGTACGCCAAAATGAGTGCTTCTTCGCCCGCCAACGCCACTCGAATCGCCAGTGTGTCGGGACACTTTCACCACCACCGACTTAACATTGTTGTTGTGGGGGCAAAGACCTTTTCCATAGTCCTCCACGTGGGCGCCCCCTGGTAACGGCAGTGTATCAATTCGCTGACGGCCAATGTCTTAGCGATAAGACAGTTTGGAAAAGGCAGATAGCTGTAGCCTGAATGGCTGACAAACACCTAAGCGTCTCAGGTCTAGTAGGATGGAATGACTTGCGTAGTTGGACCTGCTACATAGTTGTGTGGGCTCCAGCACGTTTATTAAACCATCTGAAGCAGCTATCTTCCGAGGCCATCCCCCGAATGGGGTTAAGCGACGTGCTGACAACTCGTCCTTGTAAAAACCACTCCATGTCAAGAAACCTGGAACAAAAGCCTCGGATTGGACGGATCAACAACGACGACCACGCAAACGAATAAAGGATTATTCTTTCGGATCCTGGAATGTACGCTCCCTGAACAAACCGGGGGCCGAGAAGGCCCTCCTTCAACAGGTCGAAAAGTACAAACTGAGCATTACTGCAGTCCAGGAAACAAATTGGCTTGGCAGCGAGATTAATGACAAGAAATCGCACACAATTTTTACAAGTGGCAAACCATCGGGCCGCAAGGAGTTTGGAGTAGCATTTATAGTGGACAATCACCTCAAACCGCATATTACTGACTTCAAACCCATAAATGAACGGCTGTGTGCGATTCGCATCAAGACTCGATTCTTCAATCTCTGGCTCATCAATGTGCATGCCCCCACTGAAGTTAAAGAAGACGCAGTAAAAGAGTTCTACGCCCGCCTTGAAACTCTCTTCGACTCACTTCCAACAAACGACGTCAAATTGCTGCTGGGGGACTTTAACGCGAAAGTCGGGAATGAAAGTTGGCATCGGGGGACCTCTGGAGGCCACAGCCTCCATGAAGAATGTAAAGATAACGGCCAGCGACTTATCGACTTCGCCTGCAGCAGGAATCTAGTCGTAAGCTCTACGTGTTTCCCGCATCGACGCATTCACAAGCAGACCTGGAAGTCTCCAGACGCACATACCGTCAACCAAATTGACCACGTCCTCATTTGCAGGAGATGGGCGTCTAGTGTCATGGATGTCCGCTCCTATCGAGGAGCAAACTGCGACTCAGATCATCACTTGGTGAAGACGATCTACAGATGTAGAATTTCCTCAGTGCACCAGTCAAGAATCAGCCCTCCCAAAATCTTTGCGGTTGATAAGCTCTTGAGTGATGCTACAGCGGTGGCGTATACTACCGCCCTTGAGGAAAAACTATCACCTATGCTACACAACATCAGCAACACAGGCGTCCATGGGTTCTGGGAAGAACTCAAGGGTACCATCAAGGATGTCGCAGAGAAGGTCGTGGGATATAAAGCCCGGCGAGCGCGAAATGACTGGTTCGACGAAGAATGCAAAAATTCACTTGACGCGAAAAACGAGGCCTACAGACAATGGATTCAACGAGGAACCAGAGCCAGAAGAGAAAAATATGACGAGCTACGGCGAATATCGAATAGAATAATTAGACGTAAGAAACGTAAATACTTTGACGAGCAGTTGCTGAACATAAACGAAAACTTAGCTAATAGGAACACCAGACAAGCGTACAAACTAGTAAATACAATTAAGAACGGCTACCAACCCAGGACTAGCCTTTGTAAGGACAAGGATGGAAACATCATCAGCGACACCGATGGTATTAACAAACGATGGGCCTCTTATTTTGAAGAGCTTCTAAACCGACCATCTAACATCCCCACACAGGAAGCTCTCGATGATATTGTTGATCTAGGCCCACCCATTCAACCCCCGACAGTAGAGGAAGTTGATCTCGCGTTGCGGTCACTAAAACGAAATAAAGCGCCGGGCGCTGACGAGATCCCAGCTGAACTGCTAAGATTCGGTGGAACGAGTCTAGTTGATGCCATACATCAATTACTCCTGCGAGTATGGGAGAACGAGGAGATCCCAGACGATTGGCGCAGAAGCATCATCTGTCCAATTCATAAAAAGGGAGATAAATTGCGGTGTGAGAATTACAGGGGCATCTCACTGGTTTGTACGTCCTATAAAATTTTGACGAAAATTCTGGAAAATAGAATATAACTGTACGCAGAACGAGTCATTGGCGAATATCAAAGCGGTTTCAGACCTGGTCGCTCCACAACCGATCAGCTCTTCTCAGTCAAACTGATACTCCAGAGGTGCTGGGAATACAACGTAAACGTATACCAAATCTTTGTCGACTTCAAGCAGGCATACGACAGTATCGATCGTGGAGTACTGTACAACATCATGCTGCAATTTGGTATACCAGCAAAATTAGTGCGACTGACAAAGATGACGATGACCAACTCCGTCTCACAAGTCAGGATCCAGAATAGACTTACTGATCTATTTGAAACACGCACTGGCTTGAAACAGGGCGATGGACTGGCACCGACGCTCTTCAACCTAGCACTGGAATACGTTATTCGGGCCATGAATATGGACAACAGCAAGACGCTGCTCATCAAGTCGACACAATTAGCAGCGTACGCCGACGACATCAACATCATGTCCCGAAGATTGGCTGACGCAGAAGAACTTCTGCATACGCTCGATACCGCTGCAAAGGAAGTTGGATTACGTATTAACGAGGGTAAAACTAAAATAATGATGCAATCGGTGACAAGGGCACCTGCACAACCGAGCATCAACGTGGGGGACCTCAACATCGAGTTCGTGAACAACTTCATCTACCTGGGTTGCAACCTGTCAAGAGACGCCAACGAAACTGACGAAATCAAGCGACGGATACAGTTAGCTAATAAGACTTTTTTCTCGGTTCTCCCCATAATGAAATCGAAACATGTGCACAGAAACACGAAGCTCCGCGTGTACAAAACCATTATACGACCAGTGCTATGCTATGGCTGCGAAGCATGGACCCTAACTCAAGCCTCCGAAAACATGCTAGACACTTTCGAACGTAAGGTTCCACGGCGAATTTTCGGGGCTGTTTGCGATCGGGAAGGATGGCGCATCCGGTACAACCATGAGTTGTATGAAATGTACAATGAGCTGCAAGTCTCGAAAATCGTCAAACTACAACGACTTCAATGGGCAGGGCATGTACAAAGAATGGACGATGATCGCATGCCTAAGAGAGTAATGAATGCAGAACGAGTCGACGGAGCGAGACTGCGAGGACGACCGAGATCTCGTTGGGAGAGCTCAGTAGGTGTGGACGCCGCGCAGCTGCTGGGCTCCCAAAATTGGAGGACGCGGTCACGTGACCGAGATAATTGGAGGACAATGATCCAGGCGGCCAAGGCCCGACGTCGGGCTGTCGCGCCACGATGATGATGATGATGATGACTTAACATTGTGGTCGCCGCCTTTTTTATATACTTCGGTTCCCGCCCGGAACCGATCACACGAGGCTAAAAATCCAACATATAACTCCGCCGGAGTAGAACATTGAAACGCCCTCGCATTTGGTTGGATCGCCGTGGGTAATCCTTTAATTAGGCATGACAGTGCCTTCTCGCCTCGAAGTTCGCATCGCTCCAATAACGCCATCTTGTCGTGGTAATACTTTGTCATGGTCTCTCCACCTGTTTTGACCCGCGCCAACATTTCTTGCAGCAGCTCTGCATAATCATGTGTCCTCGGAAAGGCATTCCGTAAAACTTGTTTCCACTCAGTCCAAGTGTGGTCGTACACATCCAACCTATTGTACCAAGTACGCGCCGCGCCCGCCAATTTCGCCTGCATAAGAGACGCCTCATCATACTCGTCCCAGCCATGGATTTTTCCCAACTGCTCAATTTTCGACAACCATCGATCGATATTTGAGTCTCGACTATCTGGATCGAACTCCTCCACCAGATCAAGGCCCAGTCGCCAATCAAATCGAGCGTTAAGGTGGCTCGGTCTGACGGAAGAATCTCTGATTGCTTCGTCCGTCATCGATCCACTCGTCTGTGAGCCGCCTGCCACTCTCGCCTCCACTGGACTGCTTCCACTCGCCATATTCTTAAGGGCCGCCGCCAACGCCGTCTCTGTCTGCCTTACTACCATCTGTTGGATCTTTTGCTCCATTTTTGACTCCAACAGAGCCTTCAGGAGTCTCGCCTCGGCTTCATCATCATCGAGTCCGACGCCTTCGAACTCAATGTCTAAAACATCCTCCGCTACGCCAGTGTTGCGGCGGTCGCCCGAATTCGCCATTCTCGTCAACACTATAATGCACTAACACAGAGTTCACACTTATGCACGGCAACACTAATAGTTTTTGCGTACGCCAACACAAATTCCGACGCCGTCACAATAGAAGTCCGTGCACACTTTATAATTTTGTGTACGTCAGCACAAATACAGACACCGTTAGCCAAGTGTTTATCACGCCACTGCACACACGTTTGTTGTAGCCGCCTGCTTTGTTGTGAATTTCACAACACGAGCTAACCGCCTCGCCACAAAGCGCACTCACAAAAGCAGATACACCACTATATGTTCTTAGCCGCCTGCTTTGTTGTGAATTTCACAACACGACTCGCCAATTGTCAATTATACGTAATTACACGCCCGCCACAACAATTGCACTTTTCGGCACCGGCACTGGGTTAATCCCACTTCTGAATTTATAACAGTTCGAAACTTAACCAGACGAAAATCGCCAAAATAACAACACCAAAAATATATTTAGAACGCCAGCAATTTATTTATAAGGAAAAAGTATCTACACAACACTGCCTACGCAAAAGATACGTCCGCCGCTATGAATACTCGAATGAATAGTGAGTGCGCATTCGCCGTTGCCACTCTGCCTTCGCCTTGCGCCTATCGCCCGATCTCGTTCGCTGTCTACACACCGAGTTCGCCGTTCCTTCGGTGTATCGTCATGGGGTTACCGCTTGTGTTGTCGTGTATCGGCTATGCATTATTTAATTACGTGTTACAATTTAATTAATTTTCCTTTGAATGTTTATATAAACCGAATTAGCTTCTTTTCGATTTTTTTTCTTTTTTTTTTAGACCTCCGCTGGTCTAGCCGGTGCATGAGCCACCGAGCCAAAAGCATCCTGGTCAAAAATATTTTTTTGCAGTGACGGCGGCTCGACAAAGCCGTAGTTCGCAACAATGTGCTTTTGACATGATTTAAGTTGCCTTTAAAAACATTATATCCTATTTGTTTCCTTTATATCCTTTATGTTTCTAACGGCCAAAAGATTGGCTTCATCACCCCGATCCAAACTTATCGGTGTTTTTTAAGTTTTGATTTTTGTTTCAATACATTCTCAAGAAATTGCTGTTTTCCTGATCGAACGACAAGAAATGCCTTCAAAAGTATTGTAATACAATACTTTCACCTCAACACTTTCAGTCAGTCATATAATACCCATATTTTCCAAATATCAATCTATTGCCAAGATTGTCCTTTTTCCCCACTAAAGGATTTAAAATGGCATCAGTCCTGACCAAAGAAGTTAAAATGCCTTCCATAGTACTACAGTCCATTATTTTCATCATCCCGAATCAGAGGGATATCCATTTTTACCAAGTTTGGTTTCTGTTATATTTCTTTATCAAGATATATGTAGTTACCCTGTCAATTAGGCTTCGAAGGAGGAAGGTCGAGGTAGGAGGTAGGAAATGAAGATCAATATTTTTTTTTCATCTGGTATAGGCAAGTGGGGTATCATGAGAAAGGTACTACCGAGTACCGAGTACATTCCGTTTTTTGCATCTTCATCAAATTTGAAGAAAGGGGAAAAGAGGTAGAGGGGAAAATGTCCCACGCCCTTACTATTTCGAGACCGTTACACTTAGAAATTTGAAAACATATAGGAAGTTGAGTTTCAACTAGTACAGAAAACGAAAAAAATTGTGGAATTTTTATATCTTCTCAAAATAGGTTAATAATAGTATATTTCTATAGTAACAGTTAGAACACCCGCATTTCTCAAAATCATCCGAGGTTGAAAATATTGATGGCCAACGATAATCAACACCATGTGCAATAATATCTCCAAGTTTCGTAATAATCACGTAATACTCGTATTTAATAGTAGTACATACATTCATTTAGATTTGGCCATTTTGATACATAAATACAAAAAATGCACATAACAGGTCTCTTGTACTACAATACATACTAGTACTACGAGTACAACATACTTGCATATTGTTTTCCGTAGAGCGAATTGGAGTTAACCATTTTCAAAAGGGTAAAGATTGCTGGGAGAGGAGGGAGGTATGCTTGTCGCTGACTCTACTTTCTATAATTATTCAAACAATTTATTTTCAATATTTTTTACGCAAGCTTGCAATTTGCAATACCGTCTTAGGCTGCGCGCACGTTGGGACACGTTCGCGTGTCGCGTTCACGTGTTTTATGTCAAACGGTTCGAGTCTATGGTTTGCAACCAAAGATGCGAATCTTTCGAATTGACAAATGTTCGGCTGTTGTCGTATCACCAACTTAAGTTCATTATTGTGTGTTACAGCTAATAATTTAGTATGAAATGTGTGCTTATGCACATCCTACTACTCCCCAGTCGTTTGTTTTGCCACTCAATTCTTACCTAATTATCCAATTTAAAGCACAGTAATGAAATCAATTTGTTGATACGACAATAGCCGAGCATTTGTCATATTGACAGATTCGCGTCTTTGGCTGGAAACCATAGACTAAAACCGTTTGACATAAAACACGTGAACGCGACACGCGAACGTGTGCCAACTTGCGCGCAGCCTTAACATGAATGGTTAAGCATCTCCAAGAGTAGTACAGTTCATCTCCTATTGGCATGGGACACTACAAAACCGTCGGGTTGCGGGCGTAGCCCTCTATTTTCCGGTTTCATTTTTTGATCCCCTTCGAATTTTGCTAAACTATTTTAATTAAACAATCTCATAAATATATTCGTAAGACGGAATATATGGTAAATCTCCGTATTTTCCACATCTCTACAAACTGTAGAAAGCAAGGATAAACTAAACAAGTTCATTCCAAGAGCCTTGCATGAAATATGCATGAGGTAATGATGGCATGAAGTCGACGTCTTGGAAGTCAATTTTATGCAACCAATCCTGCCCACCGGAAGGTGCAGGCCAAAAGGTTTACACAAGTGTGTACTTTAGATCCGATTGACTGCTAATGAGCTTGACATCGTACCGTGTCTTTTTAACGTACCGAGCCGAGTAGTTGCAATAGGTGTCCTTTATGTTCTTCTAAATTGGCATCATGTACAAGATACGCCCGTTCACTCATTTTAATATCAGGCAAATGATACATGTGAAGCAGGTGAGGCTTTGTGCATACTGACTTCATCATTTCGAGTGCATACATTACAACGAATGACTATAGGGAGGAAAGTATAGTAGAGGTTTACCGGTTGAGTACTTTGCATACTATAGAACTATGAGTATGTACCCAGTATGAACGTATGGAGACTTGCAAGAACAACTTCTGAATTAATCAAATTCCGTACTGAAATTGAGAGGAGCATGTATAGCTGTGGCATGCTCGCACCACTCTATAGTTTTTCACAGCGCAAAGTTAGAATACCCAAAGATGCTGGGAGTGCCAATGTTGAAAATATGCTGCTGCATAAATTATTCACAGAACACTTGGCTGTAACCCAGTTTCCGATAATGATGGCATTAGAGGCTCCTTGAATTGAGCCTATAATGAAGTTTGCATGGGCGAATGATGTAGGTTAATATGTATTTATATTGCTGCTATAATGATGATTATTTGGAAATACATATTATCTTTTCTGGAAAACCATCTCGTGGGTTTCTGTTCAGGATGCCATGAGTATTGAGCGTTCATCCTACCGATGATGTGAATAAACTTACGGACATGAGGAAAAATTCATGTGAAAATTAAATAAAATATCTGCATAACACACACTAAATAATAACCATTTCGTAAGCAAGGCCTCCCATTGTACAATATATGAAAATTTTAATTTTTTTAAATATCCACAGTTAAAAAATCTATTACAAAATTATTATTGAATACTACTTAAGTCTATTCAAATTTAGTAATTTAATTAATCTAACTCAAAATTAAATATTATGTCCAACACACACTAAGTAATAACCGTTCACATAATATGTCACGCGATTTTTGTCCATTTTTGACCCCTCCCTCCCTCCATGTCACCTCATCATCATCATCGTGGCGCGATAGCCCGACGTCGGGCCTTGACCGCCTGGATCATTGTCCTCCAATTATCTCGGTCACGTGACCGCGTCCTCCAATTTTGGAAGCCCAGTAGCTGCGCGGCGTCCACACCTACTGAGCTCTCCCAACGAGATCTCGGTCGTCCTCGCAGTCTCGCTCCGTCGACTCGTTCTGCATTCATTACTCTCTTAGGCATGCGATCATCGTCCATTCGTTGTACATGCGCTGCCCATTTAAGTCGTTGTAGTTTGATGATTTTCGAGACTTGCAGCTCATCGTACATTTCATACAACTCATGGTTGTACTGGATGCGCAATCCATCTCGATCGCAAACAGCCCCGAAAATTCGCCGTAGAACCTTACGTTCAAATGTGTCTAGCATGTTTTCGGAGGCTTGAGTTAGGGTCCATGCTTCGCAGCCATAGCATAGCACTGGTCGTATAATGGTTTTGGACATGCGGAGCTTCGAGTTTCTGTGCACATGTTTCGATTTCATTATGGTGTCGACTTGATGAGAAGCGTCTTGCTGTTGTCCATATTCATAGCCCGAATAACGAATTCCGGTGCTAGGTTGAAGAGCTTCGGTGCCAGTCCATTGCCCTGCTTCAGACCAGTGCGCATTTCAAATAGATCAGTAAGTGTGAAAACACACCGCATCAGACAAAACGTTTTTGTCTTTTAAGACAAAAAAACGTGTTCCACTGCAGCACACACCAAGCGAAACACAGTGAGACAAAACAAAACGTTTTTTGTCGTGTATCGTTTGGTGTGTGTTGAGATGAGACAAAATTGAATTTGCAACTTGCAGCAAAATGAAGCTAATAAGAGAGAGTGGTGGGTGCATCCATACAATCGAAAACGAGATGCAGAGGATGTCGTTAGGAAGCTAATTGTAGAGCTCAGGAAGTACCCTGAGAAATTTAAAAATTTCACAGATGGAAACTTTCGACTATTTGCTGGCACTAAGCGAAGATTCAATTGCTAAGCAAAATACGAATTATCGTAAAAGCAAAACTCCTGCTGAAAGATTCTTTATAACTCTACGGTAAGTCAAAACAAAGAACAAATTTTAGTGTATAAAAATAATATATGTTTCAAACTTTAAGAAATAAAATGTTTTTCAAACTTTAAATTCATTTCTGTTGCTATTTCTACCCATAGCTTATCAATTGCAATTTTATTTGCATGCTCCTTTTTTCTGTAATTATAAATTAGACTTCTTGCCTCAACAACAACAACTTTTCGGCGTCGACGTCCATAATTTGCGACATTTTACATAAAATGACCAGCTATTAAGCGGAAACGAATTTTTGTTTCTGAAAGACAACTGGCCGTCTAGTGGCAACGAAACATGTCTTTCTGTCTTTTCTTGTCTTTTTGTTTCGTTTCATGCGGGGTGTGTTGCGCCTATTGCAATGTATGGAATTACCGACAACGACGTTTGTCTGAAGCATGTTTGTTTCATTCGGTGTGTGTTGATAATATCCAAAGACATGTATTTTATTATCGACAACCAGTCATAAAACGCATCGAGACAAAGACGTTTGTCTTGTTTCGTTTCTTCCGGTGTGTGCTGCCTGATAAGAAGCAATGGTCGGTTGTTTCTTGAGACAAAAACAAACGTTTGTCGTATGCCTGCTTGAAGTCGACAAAGATTTGGTATACGTTTACGTGGGATTCCCAGCACTTCTGGAGTATCAGTTTGACTGTGAAGAGCTGATCGGTTGTGGAGCGACCAGGTCTGAAACCGCTTTGATATTCGCCAATAATTCGTTCTGCTTACGGTTTTATTCTATTTTTCAGAATTTTCGTCAAAATTTTATAGGACGTACAAACTAGTGATATGCCCCTGTAATTCTCACACAGCAGTTTATCTCCCTTTTTGTGAATAGGACAGATGATGCTTCTGCGCCAATCGTCCGGGATTTCCTCGTCTTCCCATACTCGCAGCAGTAATTGATGTATCAACTAGACTCGTTTCACCAAATTATTTCTTTAGTGACCGCAACGCGAGATCAACTTCCTCTATTGTCGGGGGTTGTATGGGTGGGCCTAGGTCAACAATATGGTCGAGAGCTTCTTGTGTGGGGATGTTGAATGGTAGGTTCAGAAGCTCTTCAAAATAAGAAGTCCATCGTTTGTTAATGCCAACGGTGTCGCTGAAGGTGTTTCCATCCTTGTCCTTACAAAGGCTAGTCCTAGATGTTCTTAATTGTATTTACTAGTTTGTACGCTTGTCTGTTGTTCCTATTAGCTAAGTTTTCGTTAATACTCAGCAACTGCTCATCAAAGTATTTACGTTTCTTACGTCTAATTATTCTATTCGATATTCGCCGTAGCTCGTCATATTTTTCCCTTCTGGCTCTGGTTCCTCGTTGAATCCATTGTCTGTAGGCCTGGTTTTTCGCGTCAAGTGAATTTTTGCATTCTTCGTCGAACCAGTAATTTCGCGCTCGCCGGGCTTTATGTCCCACGACCCTCTCTGCGACATCCTTGATGGTACCCTTGAGTTCTTCCCAGAACCCATGGACGACTGTGTTGCTGATGTTGTGTAGCATAGGTGATAGTCTTTCCTCAAGGGCTATAGTATACGCCACTGCTGTAGCATCACTCAAAAGCTTATAAACCGCAAAGATTTTGGGTGGGGGGGGGGGGGGCTGATTCTCGATTGGTGCACTGAGGAAATTCTACATCTGTATGTCGTCTTCACCAATTGATGATCTGAGTCGCAGTTTGCTCCTCGATAGGAGCGGACATCCATCACACTAGACGCCCATCTCCTGCAAATGAGGACGTGGTCAATTTGGTTGACGGTATGTGCGTCTGGAGACTTCCAGGTCTGCTTGTGAATACGTCGATGCGGGAAACACGTATGGAGCTTACGACTAGATTCCTGCTGCAGGCGAAGTCGATAAGTCGCTGGCCGTTGTCGTTACATTCTTCATGGAGACTGTGGCCTCCAGTGGTCCCCCGGTGCCAACTTTCATTTCCGACTTTCGCGTTAAAGTCTCCCAGCAGCAATTTGACGTCGTTTGTTGGAAGTGAGTCGAAGAGAGTCTCAAGGCGGGCGTAGAACTCGTCTTTTACTGCGTCTTCTTTAACTTCAGTGGGGCATGCGCATTTATGAGCCAGAATCGAGTCTTAATGCGAATCGCACACAGCCGTTCATTTACGGGTTTGAAGTCAGTAATGTGCGGTTTGAGGTGATTGTTAACTATAAATGCTATTCCAAGCTCCTTGCTGCCCGATGGTTTGTCACTTGTAAAAATTGTGTGCGATTTCTTGTCATTAATCTCGCTGCCAAGACAATTTGTTTCCTCGACTGGAGTAATGCTCAGTTTGTACTTTTCGACCTGTTGAAGGAGGGCCTTTTCGGCGCCCGGTATGTTCAGGGAGTGTACATTCCAGGATCCGAAAGAATAATCCGTTAGTTGTTTGCGTGGTCGTCGTTGTTGATCCGTCCAATCCGAGGCTTTTGTTCCAGGTTTCTTGACATTGACTGGTTTTTGCAAGGACGAGTTGTCAGCACGTCGCTTAACCCCATTCAGAGGATGGCCTCGGAAGATAGCTGCTTCAGATGGTTTAATAACCTTGTCACACATCGTCGCAAATTCTAGACCACCTCACGTCACATTTTTCACTTTTAAATTCCTTGATGATAAAAATTTAAACTAAACTGAATCAGACATGTTCTATGCATGTAAACACGTATAACTCATCTAACAAATAGATCTTTAATAATTTCATTATTTCCAACAGTTGACATCCAACGAATACTATTATACATATTTTAAATAAGATTTCACTCTTAGTGATGACAACTTCAATCCATCATCCATGGGGGATGACACTACTCTTCAATGTTGGCGATGACAGACATTCCCTTGATACGAGTATGGCTAATGTGTCCTGAGTACCATACCTGCAAGGCGTGGCGTTTGTATGAACTTTTGGATCGACATATTCTGCTTCCGAAAGGAAACCCATCAATAGAGACATTAGCTTTTCAGGCTCGTCCATAGAAAAGTACTGCAGTCAATGAATTATGTAAATGAAAAACATACTTTCGAGTTCTGCTTCCCAATCTAATGGCGCCGATCGGATAAGAAAACAGGAGTATTAACATACAGTGTAATCACCCATTAGCGAACACTCTCGGGTCCAAATTCTTTGTCGCTAATATAATGGGAAATATATACACAAATAGTCCTCCTATGGGTTGACAGCTAATCGCAAACAATGTGCAACGATCGTGTGCCTATCAAAAGACACCTTAAAGGAATGAGTTTCTAGGCCGCGACTGAGCGACTTGCGTTTGCGACTGTGAAATAAAAACTATCATAACGGGGCACTGTTCGTGATTATTTTCTGTGGAAGTACAGCAGTACAACTACAGCCAGCATGCGGCGATCCCCTAATTTAAAAAAATACACAGGAACAGTGATTCGTTATGATAGTTTGTTTTACAGTCGCAACCGCAAGTCGCTCAGTCGCGACCTAGGAACTCACACCTTATGGGAGTTTTTAATGTATTATGTCTTCAATTTAACAAACGAAAAAATCTTATAGATATGTATATTAATATTAGGCGGTTTTTTTTTCAAGAGCCATATAGAGAAGAGCAGGTTAAGGTCTCACAATTGCACTAACAATTTGATCTGAGGTGCTCTGGATAAAACTTCAGTGCAAGAATGCTGCTCCGTTAAGTAGTATGTATTTTGAAACTCAAAAGAGTCGAAGTTTTCGAACAGTTTACAGTTTGGGAAGCACACAAAGTTCATTTCCTGTCAATAAAATGTTCGTTTTGTGTAATTATTTGGAATAGTAAACATACATAGAAAATTGTCCGATTGTACTATATGTATACTAAAGATTTAAGTTTTCTCTTGAAATTTGAGTTAAAATTTGAAATCGAACTAAGCCAAGACACACTCCCAGCAAAGGGAACATTCCTGTTTCGGAAAAATTAGGAGAATTCTCTATATTTAATTAGAGAAAACTTTTACAAAACCCCAGAAATTTCCGCTTTAGGACCTACAAATCCCCCCGAGTGGGTTTTAGGTTCTTACCACCTAAAGCGGAAATGGAACATTCCTGTTTCGCAAATATTACGAGAACTCTCTCTATTGCAATTAGAGAGAATTTTTTTAATTCCTTAATTTCCGGCATTTTCTCTTTAGGTTGTCCATTTCCGCTTTAGGTGATAAGAATCTAGGGAATATGTTTCGCGAATATTAGGAGGATTCTCTCTATTCAATTTAGAGAGAATTCTTAAAATTCCTTCAATTCGGCATTTCCGCTAGAGGTAGTCCATTTCCGCTTTAGGTGGTAGGAGCCTAGAACCCACGCGGTGGATTTATAGGTCCTAAAGCGAAATTTTTTTTGGGTTTTGTGAAAGTTCACTCTAATTAAATAGAGAGAATTCTCCTAATTTTTCCGAAACAGGAATGTTTCGAACCTAGAACCCATCCGGGGGGATAAGTAGGGCCTAAAGCGGAAATTTCCTTAGTTTTGTGAAAATTCTCCCTAATTTAATAGAGAGAATTCTCCCAATTTCTGCGAAACAGGAATATTCCGCGGAAATGAACTACCTATCGCGGAAATGCCGCAATGAACGAGTTTTAAGAATTCTCTCTAAAGGCAATAAAGGGAATTCTCCTAATATTCACGAAACAGGAATGTTCCCAGCAAAGACATGCCCCGTTTTCGTGTTCGCTACCCTAATTTGGCTTCGATCATTTTTTTACCGCTTAATCTGCTCTACTCTGCTGTGTACAAAAAAAACGCACTAATATAAAATAGTATGCGAAGATAAGATCACGGGTGAAAAATAAAATCTGGATATGAAAAAGGGACATAAATTCAAATGACGTGATGTCACGCCATCGGTAGAACCCCTTCCTCCCCCACGTGACATCTTGTCAAAAATCATAAGTAAATGTGTACCTCGCCTTTTCTCTAAATATTCAATTAACAAAAGAGAACCAAAAATATCCCTTGCCACTCAGATATTACAATGACACAAAAAAGCGATTTTGTTCATTGGCATTTTAGACCCGTCCCATTCAAGTATGTATTATTTTAATTTTAATCCATTTGCTTTCAAGTTGTCTATGAGTTGCTTTGAAAAATGTTGTCCTTATCGTTCCTATTTAGGAGATGCCCAGATCTACTAGGCGAATGCATGAATGTCCCCATTTTCCGACCTAAGGAAAAATTCCATCAAAAGTAGTCTAGTGCATTCGCATCAACATCCCACTACCTCAGTCATATGATACCCATCTTGCCTTGATATCACTTCAGTGCTAAGAATGTCCTTTTCTCCACGCGAATATACTCAAAATGCTTTCAAGTTGGGTCTAGTGCATTTGCCTCATGACTTCTCGTCATCTTGCCTAGATATCACTTTAATCCAAAGAATGCCCTTTTTCTCTCACCAAAGGACTCAAAATGCATTCAGAAGTAGTCTAGTGCATTCACCTCTAAATACCCATCTTATCCAGATATCACTTCATTGCCAAAAATATCATTTTCTCGACACGAATGGATTCAAAATGCCTTCAACAGTAGTCTAGTGCATTCGTCTCATGACCCTCAGTCATATAATACTATCTTAACTAGTCATCGCTTGATTGCCAAGAATATCCTTTTTCCTCACTAAACGACTCAAAATGGTATCAGTTCCAACCAAATGACTTAAAATGCCTTCTACAGTACTCCAGTGCATTGGTCTCATCACCCGTATCAGGAGATACCCATTTCTACGAGGTTTAGTTTCCGTTTAATTTCATGGTAAAGAGAGTCCTTTTTTTCTGACGCACACATGCGGGGCGGGAAATGTCTGGACGAAAACTCTTTAAAAGACTTAGGCGAATGGTAAATATAATCGTTAGTAAAGTCGATGATCAAAATTACGGTCCAAGATTTGTGCTCAGGGTGACACAACAGAGCCTACAAACCAAATTTCAAGATCAGAACACGGGAAGTGCCCAAACAAATGCACAAACGAACAAGCGTACAGCATGCCCCCCACCCCATAATATATGTAAATACCCTCCTAGACTTTATAAGTATAGTTACACCCTAGACTTTATACATATAGGGTTTATTGTTTTTTTCACGACGAAAATATGTAACACCTTAAAGGAGGCTACGGAGGTATAGCAATGTATATATATAAATGATCAGGATCACTTCGTGATTCGGTCTGTCCGTTTGTCTGCCTTCGCACGATAACTTTCAATAGAATGAAGGTAGAGCCTTGAGATTTTTGACAGTTAGCAGTAGCTTGTTAACTACTGCTGCGCGCCATCGTACTCTGTTCTGGGCAATGGGGTGCAACTCCCCAAAAGATTAACCCAGCACGCTTCACTCCTTTGCCAAAGATCGTCGCCATGTAATTCTAGGACCCCTTCTTGGTCGGCCTTGGTTGGAAATGGGGTTCCATTTCATGGCATGCAAAGCAATGCATTTATCCCTCTATCGCAATGTGTGACCTATCCACTGGCATTTTCGCCTGCGTATCAATTCGTCGATTGGCATCTGCTCCGTACGCCGACTTAGCTCTTCATTCGATATTTTTTCGGGCCAGAAAATTCTTAGAATTCGACGAAGATATGAGATGACGAAAACTTGCAGCTTTCTGGTAACTCTTACGGAAACTTTCCATGTACTGCTACCATACAAAAGCACAGACAGTACCAGGGAGCGAAACAGACCCAGCTTGATCTTGATGCTGAGATAACTGCTTCGCCAGATTTTGAACAGCATGCCGTATGCGCATTTATGAGCGATGTCCAGCTCCGTATCACCATTTTCGGCAACAATGAATCCCAGGTAGACAAAGTTAGATCTTTAACACCCGATCGATTATAAAAACGGAAAAAGCTCTAGCTTTGGTAGATTGCTGGTGAGGGTAATCTTATACTCTCCTGGAAAAATAAAATCGATCAGTTGAAAACTAACGGTAATTTTCTTCCAAAGAATCCCGTACTACCCTATTTTTCACGTTTTCTGCCAATAACTTTTGAACCAATAGACGTAGACACCTGATTTTTTGCAAGTAACCCTGAGGTAAGAAGCTGCTTGAGTTTTAGTAAGTTAGGCGTAATCAGATCAAAGGAACGCCTACCTCCCCTACAAATTTCAAACAATTAAATATTACTTTAATTACGATAACTTTCGATTGAATGACACTATCTAGTTGGAAATTTGGCGGGTTGAAATTTTGGTCAAATGTTTGTATGTAGTAGGATCTAGTTGGTTGTTATTGAAAATGCACAAGATCCGACAAAGGAAACCTCTACCTCCCCTACATGGGAGATTTCAAACAAGCAAAAACTTTTGATAGAATGAAGCTAGCGACTTGAAAAATTCGATAAACATTTGTAGTGTGGGTTAGTTTGTTGATTTTGAGAATGGTCAAGATCCTTCTGAATGATCGCCGACCTCCCCTATAAACTGACTATTAATACTCGTATATGGTCGTTGCCAATTAGTACTTTTGGTGTCACCACTAGGCCTTTTCAAGTCTAGGGTATATACGCTTCGGACTTGGACGCTTCTGGTTTTATTTGGGACGGGACAAAAACCGACTCAAATTTTTCGGTTTTTTGTCAGCAGAGCCGCACTACCACGAAGTCCAAGGTGGGCTCCATCTCTTCAAATGAATGCATGGGGACCACCAGCAGTCGTATCAAATGGCATTTCTCCATCTCTGTCATATTTTGCAGGGTCAAATCGCTTACCGTCCCAACTGCAAGGATTGGCAGGTCTAAGCTTTTTCTCGCATTTCCTCTTACACTCAGATCCAAAACAGAACACGGTTATTTCTTTTTTGCTCCATGGCTTCTCTGCACTATTGCAGAAGAATATTTATGCCAAGGCCAAATGCAATTTGTAATTATATGGGTTACATTGTACGGTCGCCGCCGATGAACATGAAAAGAACGGGTGGAAGTGCTGGAAATGCTAGTCAAGAAGACAGAAGAATCCTTAGAATCCTTAGAAATGCAAGGCACGCTTGCAAATAAGACTTTTTACAGGACATAAGTGCCATGTGCAATGGATGGATATGTTCCAATGTATGCAGAGTAAATGCATTTCTTCTACGTTCTTTGATGGAGTCGGAAATGGACGTTCAGGGTGAACACAATAACTAGGCCATTTGCCACAATGTTAATGTTTTTCATCTTTCAAATGAATGGAAGAAAAAAATGTTTATAGGATTTAGAATTGTGCTTTTTTTTTATTTTCTTGATTATGTCTGAAAATACTGAGCATCTCATGTACTTCATAATGTCGGCTTCGCTAACTTACTTTAAGATTCTGCTAGAAAAGGGAGTGGGGACGACTTGATTTTAAGTAGCGCTAGTTGTTAGATTCATTATGTTATAAAGTACGGCAAAAAAGTTGCACTTGCTTCACATGCTTTTTATTGAATAGGAGGAGGCTTTCGCCAGTTTGTACCGGGATTCTATATGGGCGGCTTTGTGCAGAAGAGGCATCCCTTAGAAGATTGTGGCTATTATTACGGCAAACTATAGCTTAATTTACATTGCCGGATGAACCGGGTGAACCGGATGAGTCGCATGAGCAAACCACATTGGCGACCAACAACAAAATAGATGGCTGTGGCGTGAGAGCATGCGGCTCATCCGGTTCATGCAGCGAATGTTAATTAAGTCTATGATGGCGCGAAATATCACCTTTAACATATATGTAAGGTGTCGGGGCACTTTGAGATCCAGAGTGAAGTTCGGAAGAGGAATTCGATGAACCTTAACATCTCGACTGCTGTCAAAAGCTGCAAATAACCAACGATGCAAGCTACGAAGACTGATCACGTTGCGCGCCCGTCTAAAATAACGAGACGTCAAATAAAAAAAGAGAACTCTCGAAACGACGTATCATCTGTCTAACATACATGCTGACTATAGTGTATCTACTGCAGCGTCATTGTGGATTGAACCAAAACTATTTCTATACAAAGCCTGGAACCGCAAAATATTATTAAGAGTAGCCGGTTTTCTTATGATAATGTAAATGATCCGAAATTAGGATCCAGCACTGACGAAAGAGGCACGTGGTCTCCGAAACAATTGTATGCTACGTAAAATAAAAACCTTGTACTCGAGGAAAAAAAATAATTTTGTAATTTATTTAATCTGTATGAACAATCATGGGCGGTAATTTTGTGAAAGAATAACATTCATCCAAATTAAAAACGACACTACTCTACATGGTAAACAATAATAACTGTAACAATAATAATTGTAAAGATGAGCAAGTCGAAAACAAACAACACCACCTATCTGCATTCCTCGCCAATTCATCTACTCCAGATATCAAGGCATCTTGCGCACAAGCGTAATATGATATGCATTACGTCTGGATGGCCAAGAACAAGATAACTATGTGTAATGGACGGTTTGGTGAGCATCCGAAGATGCCCGTGGGGACGGAGCCTTAGTTAGCATAATAACCGTGAAGGTCGGGCCGTGCCATCTGGCGAAGAAAAAGGCCCCTCAACGAGCTAAGCAGTGGCCTATGCTTGCTGTAGCTCAGTTCGGGAGAAGTGGGCGGGGTTTTCGCCGCTCGTTGTCCCTGTCCTTTACGTATTACTAAAAATTCATAGGACTGGGGAAGACAACACAAACAGGGGAGGTGAAAATGGGGAATGAAAAAAAATAGTCGATAAGGATGGAATGGTTGGCGGACGGATCAGACGCCCAAGCGGTCGAATCTGGGTCCAGGTGTAATGGGACCTTCGGCCTCTGGTTTCGTACCACCAACAGATCACTACTCATCAGGTGCTGCTTGAATCTGCCGGTTGGAGCAGAACTACCAGACCATAATATAATTCATTACAGGTGGTTCATTACAGGAGCCCGGCTAGCTCCGTCAGTAGAGCATGAGACTCTTAATCTCAGGGTCGTGGGTTCGTGCCCCACGTTGGGCGCCAAATGTAATGGACGGTTTGGTGTGCATCCGAAGATGCCCGTGGGGACGGAGCCTAAGGTTGCATAGGACCGTGAAGGTCGGGCCGTGCCATCTAGCGAATAAAAAGGCCCCTCAATGAGCTAAGCAGCGGCCTATGCTTGCTGTAGCTCAGTTCGGGAGAAGTGGGCGGAGTTTTCGCCGCTCGTTGCCCCTGTCCTTTACGTATTACCAAAAATTCATAGGCCTGGGGAAGACAACACAAATAGGGGAGGTAAAAATGGGGAATGAAAAAAAAAGTCGATAAGGATGGAATGGTTGGCGGACGGATCAAACGCCCAAGCGGTCGAATCTGGGTCCGGGTGTAATGGGACCTTCGGCCTCTGGTTTCGTACCCCAACAGATCACTACTCATCAGGTACTGCTTCGAACTGCCGGTGGGAGCAGCACTACCAGACCATAATATGGTTCATTACAGGTGGTTCATTACAGGTGGTTCATTACATATGTGATGCACATCGTACACAAGCGAACCTTCATAAGCCCGAGCGGGGTGCAGCTGCACCCCAGACTGACATTTCTTAGGATATCTTCGGAAAAAAAATTTCCTATTAAATTTCCTCTAAAATATGTTTCTTAAATATACCTCTTATATGGTACAAAAAATTTGAAATAAATTGCTACATACTGTAATGAGTTATTATTAATTTTGTTCGTTGCGGTACAGGTAATCTTGAAGTTTTCGGTACAATTTTAGTATAATCTACATTCAGGTACTGAATGTAGATTATACCAAAATCAGAACCGTTTGTACAATAATAAGTGTGATAGTTATTTCGGTACTACGGATATCACGGTTTCTTAATTTTAGTTTCATTCCTAGATTATTTTGCAAAATATGAAATTGAAATCTTTTGTCTAAAATATTTGTTGTCCTTTATACAATATAATACAAAAAAGTTGGGGTGCATTTACATCCCACTTTGTCTTCAACGTAATTTTTCGAAATCGGTCCTATGAAGGTTAAATACAATACATACAGAAGTTAAGTACGATATGCATCAGTCTCATGTTTGACTACCGGCGTTTCGGCTTTGAATCCCGTCCACGATGACGTTCGTGGCCATGGATGTGCAGGAGGTGCATGCTGGCAACTGCATTCTCCGAAACCAGTTTATGCCAACAAAACGTTAACTGGGTCACATGGAACAGTTGACGCGCTATGCCCCACAAGGCGTTAGGGCAATTGAGTATCTAGAACAACGGACGAATTGGCAGGAATTTGAAAAATAGCCCATGAGGAAATTAGGAATGCACAATTTGCCTAGTAAGCAACAAGTGTACTACTCGTATATAATAAGCTCCTAAATACAGAAACGCTCGTCTATTCAATAGCGGAGCTACAGGTTATAGAAGTGGAGCTCTTGAAGCTACTTCGGGAGCCAGGCACTACGAAAGGACAATCGAGGTGAAGACTGCCAGAAGTGGAGCTCTAGTAGCTACTTCGGCGTGGAGGAGTTTGGTCCCCTACCTGGCGGCTACAAGGAACCCGTATCCTACCACAATTTCAATCTACGTCTGATATTTTTGTGCCTTTCTATTAAGTACAATGAGTTAGGAGCAGGGATAAAATACACCGGTGCGATTCATTTGACAACCACAGTATCGAATGATCGATCTAACGATGGATCGCATAATGCATGAGGGCTATTATAAATGCGGTATTTCGTTTTCCTGCGCACAGGTTATATACCAGCCTCCAGCTGAATATATAAAGCTTCCACCATTTAACCATATATAAACATTTGATCATGAAATCTGTTATCAAGTAAAGCGGAAATTCTAATTTATTAAATATCCTAATCAGAATTTTAATTGGAATAGATAAATAAGAATTTTAGTTAGAACAGATAAATAAGAATTTTAATTGGAATAGATAAATAAGAATTTTAATTAGAACAGATAACAAGTCAAAAGGAAATAGTTTATCAGCATAAAGATACATCAAGTAACCAAAACATGAAGTCATAGCCGATAAGAACATGTACAATATAAGTATCAAGAGCTGAACAGAAACTATCAATCAAGTTTTAGACGGCGAGTTAGTTAGACATAATTTTTACATCTCGCATTTGGAAACTAAAATTTAAATTCAAGTTCAAGTGTTACAATAAATAGTTATTTTAACTTAGCTTAACTTGCGCATTTTTATTTTTGGTAAAATGAACAACCCCGTTCGTAACTCACATGCTTTGGTTTGATTATTGGCAGAACCGAAAAAAATCCTTATTTGCTACCTGTATCCGTCGTTTGATTCGTCCGTTTTGCTGGCGCTCTTTGGTAGGTTTCTACGCAGGAATTTTAACTCCCCTACGAATTCGATGTTGAGATACCCGATGGTGACGTTCGGATGTTCAGGCGTCCTAGTTCTCGATAGCACCATTAGGTGCGTTTTTTTGCGTAACCGTGTAGGGTCCTTGCCCTGGTTGCGCAAAAAAAAACCTTTATAAACTCGGCGTGTCGCTCCAACTTAACAAACGCCATTCAGACGTGTTATTTATCAGTGACAGTCACAAGTGTAGCTCTAGATTATTATCCAAATGGGTCGCGCGTTCGATCCCCAGCATAGTTTTTAGCGTTTTTTTTTCCTTTTTTTCCAATTGATGTTAAGTTCGTTCGTTCTACTCTGTTTTCGCCTCACTTCGCTATGGTTAGATCGGATATTTTCTGATGAAAAGTAGCTTTCTTCGAAATATTAGAAAAATTAATCGGAATTAATTAGCTTCCTTTACAACAGTAGCATTTGACAAGCTTAATATATTATATAAAGAATGAAGTAGAATTTTTTATATTTTTTTAAACATTGATATTAAGAAATCACCTATAATCCAAACGTTATTTGAGACTAAATCCAATTTTATATCAAATGCATCTTTCTACATGGTTCATGGTTCAACCAAATCGTTTTCTTGCGGAATCACTTCGCCAAAGCTACACTTGACCCGAATGCTTGACAAAAAACGCGCTTTGTGAAAGCCGTTTCAAATTTGTTGTTTAAGTATCATAACCAGATCATCACCTGGCTAGGCGGATTGTTGGTAATGCGGTTGATAAGAACTTTCACGTTGTTCGCCAGTTTCGTCGGAACTACAATTTCTGAAATTTTTATTAAATCATTACGTCATTCATTCATTTGCTGATTACGGATCTGAGATTTGCCACTAAAATGTTCAGTGGGATTTGAGCTACTATAAAATATGAGCCCAAACCCATTTGGGATGTCATATTGCAAGAAATGTCGATTTCATTCATTCCATAGTCGTTGCTACAAGTTGGATGTTGAATGACGGAATTGTATTGTACATGCCGCTAGGTCGCGCCACCTAGTTCTTGGTGTGGATCCAGGATCTGGACAAAAAATAAATTTTGGTTGACGTCATAAAAAAAAAAAATAATAATAATAATAACGGAAATATCGATGATCTGCTGATCCAGCCAATCAGCGCGGAAAAAACGCAAGCGACACGACGATCTTGAGAATAGACGAGGAGTTTGTGATAGACAGGCCACGAAGGTGGTCGTCACGTCGGGACGCTGTTTCTCGAAGAACGTGGAATTCTTTTCTTTTGGCGGTTATTAAAGTTTAGATTTAATTAATTGAGTTTCTTTTTTTTTATAATTAACTACAAATAAATAGTGCCTTTGTTTAATTATTTCTTTTTTTCTCCATCGAAATACTGAACTTCTTTATTTTAGTTAATAAAGAATTATATTCACTGTCCAGAAATATTAAATTATTTATTTTACGATGAAGACAACGTTTCGCATTATGTATACATTTTCAAGTCTAAATAAATTCAAGATTATAATCAACAAATTATTAATATAATTTTACAACATAGAAAGAAATTACCTTTACATTTATCGAGAAAATATATAATAAAAAACTGTCCATAAAAATTAAAATAATTATTATAATGGTAGTTGAATATATAGACAAAAATTGATATATATTATATATTAAATATTTAGTTGTCAAAATGTTTTAATTAGGTAACTTTAATTCAAATTATTAAATATTACATTATATTTTTTAGTTGATTCATCTAACTCGGATCTTGAATTGAGTGAATTTTTAAAATTTTGGCTAATATAAATTGCTTCTTTTATACGGATTTTATTCTTGTTACGATCATTATCTATAATTATAGTGTTATCAAAATCCATGGTGTGTTTATCAATCATTTGATGTTTTATTAAAACAGAATTAGGATTATTATTAATCCTATAAGTACTCTGGTGTTCTTTAAATAAATATGTAAATAACTTTTCGCAATAGTCCAATTTGAACCACGGCCTCGAGATGAGTTAGCATCATCTCATTTTTCTAGATCGTGACGGTTTTTTGTGCAGAGGTATGTGATCAGCAACACGCTCAACCGAGTTATTTACCCCATAATGGGTACTCATTTAACAGCTGAGTGGACTCATAGTCCGACACGTAAGTCCCCGGAATCGAACCGGGGCCCAGTGCGTTGAAGGCGAACGTGCTAACCGTTGCGCCATCCGGACTACCTGGTGTTCTTTAAGTCTTGTATTTAATTGCCTACTAGTGGATCCATAATAAGCAGTATTTAAATTATTGTCAGAACAAGTTTTACAAGGGATTTTATATATAATGTTATTATTTTTACCAGTATCTAATTTTATAAATTTTGACGAAAATTCTGGAAAATAGAATAAAACCGTACGCAGAACGAGTCATTGGCGAATACCAAAGCGGTTTCAGACCTGGTCGCTCCACAACCGATCAGCTCTTCTCAGTCAAACTGATACTCCAGAGGTGCTGGGAATACAACATAAACGTATACCAAATCTTTGTCGACTTCAAGCAGGCATACGACAGTATCGATCGTGGAGTACTGTACAACATCATGCTGCAATTTGGTATACCAGCAAAATTAGTGCGACTGACAAAGATGACGATGACCAACTCCGTCTCACAAGTCAGGATCCAGAATAGACTTACTGATCTATTTGAAACACGCACTGGTTTGAAACAGGGCGATGGACTGGCACCGACGCTCTTCAACCTAGCACTGGAATACGTTATTCGGGCCATGAATATGGACAACAGTAAGACGCTACTCATCAAGTCGACACAATTAGCAGCGTACGCCGACGACATTAACATCATGTCCCGAAGATTGGCTGACGCAGAAGAACTTCTGCATACGCTCGATACCGCTGCAAAGGAAGTTGGATTACGTATTAACGAGGGTAAAACTAAAATAATGATGCAATCGGTGACAAGGACACCTGCACAACCGAGCATCAATGTGGGGGACCTCAACATCGAGTTCGTGAACAACTTCATTTACCTGGGTTGCAACCTGTCAAGGGACGCCAACGAAACTGACGAAATCAAACGACGGATACAGTTAGCTAATAAGACTTTTTTCTCGGTTCTCCCCATAATGAAATCGAAACATGTGCACAGAAACACGAAGCTCCGCGTGTACAAAACCATTATACGACCAGTGCTATGCTATGGCTGCGAAGCATGGACCCTAACTCAAGCCTCCGAAAACATGCTAGATACTTTCGAACGTAAGGTTCTACGGCGAATTTTCGGGGCTGTTTGCGATCGAGATGGGTGGCGCATCCGGTACAACCATGAGTTGTATGAAATGTACGATGAGCTGCAAGTCTCGAAAATCGTCAAACTACAACGACTTCAATGGGCAGGGCATGTACAAAGAATGGACGACGATCGCATGCCTAAGAGAGTAATGAATGCAGAACGAGTCGACGGAGCGAGACTGCGAGGACGACCGAGATCTCGTTGGGAGAGCTCAGTAGGTGTGGACGCCGCGCAGCTGCTGGGCTCCCAAAATTGGAGGACGCGGTCACGTGACCGAGATAATTGGAGGACAATGATCCAGGCGGCCAAGGCCCGACGTCGGGCTGTCGCGCCACGATGATGATGAGTATCTAATTTTTGTTTTGTATCAGTGTGAAGAATATTTTTTAATTGATTTATAGGTTTATAAGTAGTTTTTATATTAAGAGGAATACCATTATGTGTATTAGTTGTTTTTGGTAATATATTAGAAATACGTTGTGATAAATATGGTATATAGGTTAAGCTATTATAAATATTATTATGTCTATTATTATTATGTGTATTAGAACTAGTAAAATACTATTATTAATATTACTATGATTATTTAAATTAAAATGTTTTGTTTTATGTATGTTTTTACGGACATATTTATTAATAATTTTATAAGGATAATTATGTTTAGTAAGTATTGTTTTTATTTCATTTATTTGTTGTTGCCAATCTTGTTGTTCAGTTAATTTGAGTCTACGATATATATAAAATAGTTACCAATACTATTATTTTTCATAAAAGAAGGGTGTTGAGAGAAATTATTTAAAATATTAGTGGATGATGTAGGTTTCTTAAACCATTTAGTCTTAATTGTATTATTATATCGAGTAATAGATAAATCTAAAAAGTTAATACTATTAAATTAGCACGTTCGCCTTCAATGCACTGGGCCCCGGTTCGATTCCGGGGATTTACGTGTCGGACTATGAGTCCACTCAGCTGTTAAATGAGTACCCATTATGGGGTAAATAACTCGGTTGAGCGTGTTGCTGATCACATTCCTCTGCACAAAAAACCGTCACGATCTAGAAAAATGAGATGATGCTAACTCATCTCGAGGCCGTGGTTCAAATTGGACTGTTGCGCCAGTTATTTACATATTTATTTAAAGAACACCAGAGTACTTATAGGATTAATAATAATCCTAATTCTGTTTTAATAAAACATCAAATGATTGATAAACACACCATGGATTTTGATAACACTATAATTATCGATAATGATCGTAACAAGAATAAAATCCGTATAAAAGAAGCAATTTATATTAACCAAAATTTTAATAATTCACTAAATTCATGATCCGAGTTAGATGAATCAACCAAAAAATATAATGTAATATTTAATAATTTGAATTAAAGTTACCTAATTAAAACATTTTTACAACTAAACATTTAATATATAATATATATCAATTTTTGTCTATATATTCAACTACCATTATAATAATTATTTTAATTTTTATGGACAGTTTTTTATTATATATTTTCTCGATAAATGTAAAGGTAATTTCTTTCTATGTTGTAAAATTATATTAATAATTTGTTGATTATAATCTTGAATTTATTTTGACTTGCATACATAATGCGAAACGTTGTCTTCATCGTAAAATAAATAATTTAATATTTCTGGATAGTGAATATAATTCTTTATTAATTGTATATACAGGTAATCCCCTACATACGTCGTCAGTGCGTACTAAGAGATTGCGACGTAAATCGAAATCAACGTAAGTTGAAGTAGAAACAAGAGAAATCCATAAGTTTATAGGAAACTTCTAAAAAATATATTTCTGAACTGTATATACATAATGTGTTCATTACTATACATACTAAATATAGGTAACAAAACAATTTTCCTTATTGCAATCAATGAAAAGTTCACCTCGAACGAACCTTAAACCGTATTTTCCATTTTTGTATAGCATAGTATGTATGTATGTACACTACTCTTCCTCCGACGAGCTGATAGACTGAAGATCGGATGCAGTAGAGGTAGAATTAGTCCGAAAAAAAGATTCAATTTTAGGCTGCCATAATGCGGATGACTTTTTTTTCAATATATATTGTAATTGTTTATAGCACGAAACAGTCTTCCAAAGAACTTTAGTTACCTCTTCGCTTCTTCTGCAATCTGGATCATTATCTCTAAATATGTCTATTGCATTTTCAAGATGATGAAAAGCTTCTGATAACTTCTTTAATGTTAAAGATGGTTGCTTCTCTTCTTCTTTGTTTTCAGGGTTTCCCTCGGGTTGGTCATTTGACTTAAGAAATGCATCTACATCACTTCTGTCCATATCAGTGAAACCTAAACGTTCACCGAAAGTCATAATTTCACTTTCAACTTCATCCCGTCGCACTAGCTCCTCCGATATATTTGCCTCCTGAACAATATCTGGCCAAAGTTTTTTCCAAGATTTTTTCATATTGGAGCTCGTTACTTCATTCCATGAAGTGCTTATATCATCCACACATTTTTTTTATATCGTAGAAATTCCAGAAACGTTTAATAAGGTTTTCTTTTTCTTCATTTGGTCCTTCCATGGAATCAATAAAAGTTATCAAATGCTTCAATGTTCTTCGCAAGTAATGCGCCTTAAATGCAGAGATTACACCCTGGTCCATTGGCTGTAAAAAGCTTGTTGTGTTTGGCGGTAAAAAAGCGATTTTAATATTTTCATCGTTTTCATCTAGATCTACTGGATGATCGGGTGCATTATCAAGGATAAGCAAAGCTTTGTATGACAAATTATTTTTCTCCATGTATTCCTTCACTGCTGGACGAAAGTACGATTGGAACCAATCCTTAAACAAGGCGGCCGTCATCCAAGCCTTTTTGTTATAACGCCAAATGACTGGAAATTGGTGCTTCCTAATATTTTTGAAGGCTCTTGGATTCTCCGACGTATAAATCACAAGAGGTTTCAGTTTAAAATCTCCCGAAGCATTTCCGCCTAGAAGTAAAGTAAGCCCTTGCTTTGCTTTTCTGAATCCAGATGTTGATGCGTTGCCAGACGAAGTATAGTTCCTCCCGGGCATTCGCTTTATAAGGAGAGCCGCTTCATCTACATTGCAAACTTGCTGTGCCGAGTATCCTGCAGCCACAATCGATTTAAACGTATCTATGAATTTCACTGTAGCCTCTTGATCTGCATTTGCGCTTTCACCGCTCAATTTAAGACTGTGTAGTTTAGCCCGCTTTTTGAAACGATCAAACAACCGCGGCTTGCTACAAAAACGTCGCCTTGTTGCTTAAGATCATCAAACAAGCGTCTGGCTTTTTCCTGAATAATAGTGAGGCTTACAGGAACGTTCTTTTGATTGATAACCTCAATCCACGTTATTAAAAGCTTTTCCAAGGTTTCTATCGTAGATGATTCTTCACCATAATCGTAATCTCTTTAGTGGGACATGAAGTCGCATACTCACGTATTTTTGACTCATTGGCGCGTACATTCCGTACCGTTGACGGCTGCAATACCAAGGCACGTGCAATATCAACCGCTTTTCGTCCCGCAGCAAACTCTTCTAGGATCTTTAACTTCATTTTTAAAGTCAAAGTTTTTCTTGCTTTCTTTTTCGTGGTCTGATTACGTCGTCCAGACATTTTAAAGCTTTCCTAGAAAAACAATCTTCATTAATTATCACTAACGAAACAATAGCGCACAATCATTTAACTCACTTCGCTTTGACAAAATTTTAAATTCATGTACTACACTGTTTTCCTGGTAAAATTATTCCACATAAGCCGGAAAACCAAACAAGCGCGGCTGATGTATATTCCATTAGAGAGATTAAGTGAGTAAGTGCGGTCGTCCATTTCGATCGTGAACGGGTGGCGATGCACTCTCGCGCTGCAATCGTCCATAAGCAGCAATGGGCGCTTGTGTCGCGGGGGCGCGTTGCCGCTTGTTTGTGCTTGCAATGGACGACGCACTGTAAGGGAAGTGAAGAGGCAACGTAAGTCGAATATACAAGCGACGTATGTCGAGCGCCTGATTTAATTTGAAAACGACGTAAATGCGGAATAACGTAATACGGGGGAGACGTAGGTCGGGGATTGCCTGTATACCAGTGATCATCAATCAACTTATTAATTTCTTTATTTTAGTTTTATTTCTTTTTTTTCTTTCGCGTCGACGATATTTTTTTCTCTTTTGGTCGGTGGATTAACTCGTCAAATCGACAACTGCAAGTGAATTTTCTTAGTTCAGTGACATTCCCCTAACTTGACCTGAAAAATGGCAAAAAGCAAAAAAAAAGTGTGATGTGTGTGTGCATCCCTTCGCAGTGTAGTGCATGCCTCAATAAAGCACCAACCCCGCCATGTGTTTTAGTGATATCACCAGTAGAGCCCCACCGGCGGCAGTACGCAGGCCTGGAGAGGCCCACCACATGGCGCCCCATCTGTGTCGACGCTTCATCACCGGAACCACCACCGTCTACTATGCAGTCGTGTTAAGCGAAACTTGTGGCGACACTAAGGTGCCTTCCAATAGGGGCGCTAGAATCGACAAGAGGACAAGAAGACGTCAGCTGATGAAAGACACTCTCTCGCGTTCCATCTTTTGAACATGTCAAATGTGCTTTGTTAATTATTAAAAGAACACGTAATAAAAAGGTTTTTGTTCCAATTGTTTGACACGCAGAGTTTCTCTTTACTTAACGAGTGTTACCTAAACTTCGCGCTCAGTGGATTTGAAATACGCCAACGTATTTTCCCACATTGGTGACCCCGACGTGATCTGAACACGCAACCTTCTGATCTACAGCTTTCAGCAACGTTCCGATCGTGCAACTTCTAGGCAAGTTCGTCATCTTGAACTAATTGCACAATTTACGACCGACATTCGTCATATTTCCGGCGATGACAACAGCGTGGCGGACATGCTTTCTCGCGTGGAGGCGATCGATATTCCGACGTTTTTATCAACTGAGGAGTTAGCTGCATCGCAGGACAAGGATCCGGAGTTGAGACAGCTGTTGCAGTCCGAGACAGCTCTGGTTCTTCAACGTATAAGTGTGGATAAGTCACCACATCTCGTTTACTGCGACATGTCTCATAGTGTGGCTCGCCCGTACATTCCGAAGGAGTTACGTCAACGTGTATTCGAGTTCATCCACAACTCAAGTCATCCCAGCGGCCGGGTGACCAGTGAACTAATTCGACGCAAGTTTGTTTGGCCTTACATCAAGAAGGACGTTCGAGAAAGGTCACGAGCTTGCTTGGGATGTCAATGCAGCAAGGTTTCTCGGCACGTAAAAACAGCTAATATTGAATTTCCAGTTCCATCTCAACGGTTTCAACACGTGCATTTGGATTTGGTGGGACCTCTTCCACCCTCGGATGGCTACAGATACCTACTAACGATGATTGACCGTTTTTCTCGGTGGCCAGAGGCGGTACCGCTACGAAGTATAGATGCAGATACAGTTGCAGGAGCCTTCTATCGTTACTGGGTATGTCGTTTCGGTTCCCCTGAAACCGTAACAACCGATCAGGGCACTCAATTCGAAAGTCAGCTTTTCCAGGCCCTCACTCAATTAATCGGCTGCGAACGAACACGGTCTACTGCTTACCATCCGCAAACGAATGGCATCGTGGAGAGGTGGCATCGAACATTGAAGTCTGCGTTAATGTGCAGGGACGTTAAAAATTGGACAGACGTTCTCGATACAGTGCTCCTTGGTTTGCGAACGGCCCTTAAGGAGGATATCGGTTGCAGTGCAGCCGATTTGGTGTACGGAATGCCGTTAAGAGTGCCTGGGGAGTTTATCTCCACCGATTTGGATACGCCAGACCCTCAGCAGTTTGTAGAGAAATTCCGGCAGCATATGCGGGTGTTGCAACCGAAACCTACAGCTCATCATGCGAAACCGAATTTATTTTTCTTCAAGGAGTTGCACAATTGCACACATGTATTCCTTCGAACCGATGCCGTGCGAAAATCACTAGAACCACCATATACCGGCCCTCATCTCGTCGTTAGTCGACCAAACGACAACCAATATACCATCGAAGTCAACGGGCGACGAATAGTTGTGTCGACTGACCGGCTTAAACCAGCGTTCTCGGTACGTAGCGACGATTCGGACATTTCTGGAAATGGCGAAAACAGTTCGTGTCGAGTTTATGGGCGAAAATCAAACGTGTCTGCAATTCAGCCACTCGGAGGGGAGTATTGTGGCGACACTAAGGTGCCTTCCAATAGGGGCGCTAGAATCGACAAGAGGACAAGAAGACGTCAGCTGATGAAAGACACTCTCTCGCGTTCCATCTTTTGAACATGTCAAATGTGCTTTGTTAATTATTAAAAGAACACGTAATAAAAAGGTTTTTGTTCCAATTGTTTGACACGCAGAGTTTCTCTTTACTTAACGAGTGTTACCTAAACTTCGCGCTCAGTGGATTTGAAATACGCCAACGTATTTTCCCACAAACTATTGTACATGCGCGCCATCTATAGCAAAATGATCGAACTTACAGGAATATAACTTGGCTAAGTATTGTATTTGTATTCACATAAAATTAATGCTACCGGTACTCACTACGGCTGTGACGTCACAAAACAATAGCTGATTATTGCGATTGGCCATTGCTTCGCGTCGTCAATTTTCATTTTCGGCTTCTACTGAACATCGTATCGTGCCTATTGACGCACAAGGAACTTTGTCGGGGTGAACCGCACACTTACTATCTGTACTACTCTTTCATGCTAGCTCGAGAAAAGGGTATTATATCGGTGTCAGTTGCATATCAAGCAACTCTGATGTCACAATTGCTACCAACAAGAGATGTACATAAGTTTTTGACATGGATATGTCTTATAGCTGGGGGTCATCCTAAAAATCTGTCCGTCACACGAAATGTCTGTTTTTCTACTCGGGGTTCAGAAGAGGAAACAAGCCCATTGAAAAATTTTCTATTCTGGCTGTGCATGTCGTTTGAGTGAAGTGGTCATTGTGCATGGCTGTTGCTTGTGGATCCGCGCGGGCGGCGCGCTTGCGGGGATCTTGTGTGTACATGTTGAGATGTTGATTTGATAGCGATAAAGGTTGACGTTGTGGACGGCAAGAATGAATGTAGTGGCCGATTTAAAATAGTACCCATTGTACTATCTGAATCACTAGGATCCCAGAAAAAGTAGCAAGTAGTCAGTTCGACTAACACTTGAACATGCGCAGACGCAATTTGAGAGAGTGTACATAGTTCCCGCCCCCGAAGATGAGCGAGAGCGGATGAAATTAATTCGAGCCAAATCGGGTGATCCAGCGACTGTTGTTGTGCATTTGCAATGGCGGCGATTTGAGGTCTGACTGGTTCACAATGTGGGCCCCCACCACACGTGCAATAAACATATAGAACAAAATGGCGGATTTATACTACGTGCTATAAACATAGAACAAAATCTCCACATACGGTACGATGTATTAGCAGCATAAATGTTGACTTTCAATAGGGCGTGTCTATCTGTCTCATGTGGTTGGATGTTCAATCTCATTATAACGGGTGTATCCGGTTCATATGGGGACGTTAGCTTTCAATGGGGTATGTCTCTCTATCTCTTAAAGGGGGTGTTAAGTTTGATTTGGGGCGGGTTTATCGGGAATCGGTTCTTGGAAGACAGGTTATTGGCTTTTGGTGGGAAATGATACAAAGTATCTACACTGCATGCAGATACATCGAAACATGGATATGTCTTTGGCTACCGACTGCGTGTAACCTGTTGTGTTGAAGATATCGACGTAAGTTTTATAAAGATCCCAGTATAGTTATACTGGATGAAATCATTCGACAAAACACATCCCACGCTTTCGGTAGGCATAAGACATATCCATTTTTTTTTGTTTACTTGGTAATTTGGTAATTGATGCCGGCACGCTGACAACAATCCTGTTATCAGTAGTATGAAACATTCGAACCTTTCCAATTACAATATTTTTTCTTTTTAGGGTTTTGTAGTAAAACAAAACCCTTATGAAATCGGTCAAATGTCTGTCTGTCCGTCTGTCCGTCAGTCCGTCTGTCCATGGAATATCTCAGGAACGGCTGAAGCTACATACATGAAATTTTGTAGGAATGTGTAGAATTACTATAATTCGCCGGAGAAAGCGAATCGTCGTAATAGGTCAACTTTAAGGGGAGGTCCCCATAGAGGGGAAATGAAGGTCGAGATTTTTTTTTCGTTTGGTACAGGCAAGTGGGGTATCATAAGAAAGGTACCGTCGAGTACATTCCGTTTTTGAAATTTTTTTCAAATTTGAAGAAACGGGAAAAGAGGGAGAGGGGAAAATATGTCATCCGAGTTTGTCCCCCCCCCCTTGCATTTCGAGACCGTTATACTTAGAAATATGAAAATTTACAGAAAAGCGCCATTCTACTAGTGTAGAAAACCTAGATTTCTAGAATTTTGAAATTTCATCAGAAAAGGTTAATAATAGTACATTTCTATAGTTTCAGTTAGCACAACCCTGCACCCCTTACGCGTGGTCAAAAATATTGATGGCCAATGATAACCAACATCATAGGCAATAATATCTCTAAGTTTCATTATAATCACATAATATTTAATAATAGTACATTCATTTAAATTTCGGCATTTTGACACTATCCACACAAAAAATACACCTACCGGCCTCATGGTGTGAGTACTATTTTCATGTTGTTTTTCGTAGTGTGAATTGCAGTTATTTAATTAATCATTTTTTAAAGGGTAAAGATTGGTTGGGGGCGCTGTGTCTTAATTGGCCAGCTTTACCGGGTAGAAGGAATTGGGGGGGGCTCCACATAGAGGTGAAATTAAGGTCAAATTTTTTATCGACTGATATAAGCAAATGAGGTGCCGTGAGAAAGGTAATGATGAGTACATTCATTTTATCGCATTTTCTCGAAATTTATAGAAAGGGGAACTGTGGGGGAGGAGAAAATATTAGTTCGTAATTTGACCCCCTCTTGCCTGCATTTTGAGACCGTTATACTTAGAATTATGAAAACTTACAGGAAGTGGGTTTCGAAAAACACATAAAATGGAAAATAGTGGAATTTGTATATCTTCTCAGAATAGGTCAATAATAGTTTATTTGTATAGTTACAGTTAGCACACCCTTGCACGCCTTAAACACGTTCGAGGTCAAAAGTACTGATGGCCAACGATAACCAACACCTTAAGCAATAATATGTTCTAAGTTTCGTTACAATCACGTAATATGAATTAGCATGTAAAATGTAAGTGGGTAAGACATTTTAATTACGTTTTTTCTATCCATCTGAGTGATATCAAGAAGAGCAAGGAGCCGATATTTATATACCAAAATAAGCGCTTGCTACAAAACCCTCGGATTGCGGGCGTAGTCCTCTATATTCCGGTTTCATTTTTCTGGGCAACAGGGCGCCCGAATTTTTGTGGACTTCTCATCATACACTTTCAATGAGTGGCATAGGTATATTTTCAGCTCGTCCATGCTTATTTTTTTCGTCATATTTGCAAATTGAGTATATACATCATTATTACTTGTGTGAAGATTACTCTTTGCGGACAGTGATAGGGGAAAATCGGCTGCTAATTATTTAGATAAAAAAAAAATTTA
The DNA here is from genome assembly GCA_964017055.1 of Chloromyia formosa. Classification (NCBI taxonomy): domain Eukaryota; kingdom Metazoa; phylum Arthropoda; class Insecta; order Diptera; family Stratiomyidae; genus Chloromyia; species Chloromyia formosa. The sequence continues at coordinate 64,499,248 of OZ024817.1, forward strand.
CAAATTTAAAAGTTTAGGATTTATTTATAGATAGGAATATACTCATATATACGTTTTGGTTTGGTTAAGGAATTCCCACTGTGGATATAGATATCGAATTGGAATACCAAACTAACAATTTTGTTCTTATAGAGATCTTCAAGGATTTTATAAGAACTATTGTACATTTAGTTTCAGCTAAGACTTATTGACTTGCAAATTGTTCTGATAGTAATCTTAAAGAACGTTTCTAGCCAAAAAGTGGCTTATGAAATTATGAGTATATAGTATTTTAAGAATTCTTCAAGTCTTCTTGACAGCTCTAACTAGAGAACTTATCAGAAAGATATCAGTAAAAGTACGTATAAGTGATTTACAGTAATCTGCTATACATACATAGATCACCTTTTAGAATCTTAACTAAGAGACAAAGATTTCTATTGGTTTTCAGTGAGTAAATTTTGAGCTTATTGTAGCATTAAGTGGAATTCATGATACTTTTGGAAGTTCTCTATAAAAATACGAATGGAGTTGAAATTCATACTTCTATTATTGGTCTGATGCACTTTTTCGCAGTGGATTTTGTCGATTTGATAGTCAAATTTTCTCTGCGAAAGAAATTTTTCTGATCAAATGCTGTACAAAACTCCCAAAAAAAACCGAATCCCTCTCGAAATTTAGCATACATGTACATTTAATGTTCATCATGAATTAAATGTACTTTTTGCATAGTAGCTAATAGTGGCCTAGAATGTATTAAACACGTTCTTATTTTCTTGTCAGACCCTAAGAAATACATTTAAAATGAAAATGTCCAAAGTCACCAAAGTATTGAAGAAATTAATTTCTGGCGCAATAATTGCTATAACCAAACAGTCGAAAAAGATGGCGGTTCTCTCAAGCTCTATTTTAAAGAACTTATAAGTGTTTAGTTAAGTTTGTTGCTCCCATAAGTAAATTATAATAACTTCTTCCTATTAAACTTTTCTTCAAAATTGCAATTAAACTATATCTTTCCCTACAACCTTCGCCTGACTTCTTTAAGTATCAGAGTGTATAGCTTTCTCATTTAAAGCCGTTCTACTCATCTCTATTTAAGCTAAAATATTACAACCCTGAAACAGGAATATATTCTTGATCAAGCTTATTATACAAGCAGTACGAGAGTTGACAAACGGCAATTATTCCTATAATGGTTTAGTTAGACCTACACTGCATTAACACTTAGAATGGTCTAAAGCAAAAACTTTAAGAGGATCTTTTCTAATAACACACTTGCAAAAATTACTTTTAAGGGTATAATCTGAACAAAATGCCTTTAAAGTTTTCATCGAGCTAAAGACTTTTTACACGTCTTTTCTTTTAGAAGTTACAACATATGCAGGTATTAGTTTGACTTTTTAGCAGAATGCCTAATAAATATCTTTAACGTAATATTTCGTTCCGAAAGGGTTAATACCAATATTATAAGAGTTTTGGTTCTCACTTCAAGAGCAAATTGTTAGTTGGGTAGTCATGAATGAATTTCGATGAAGTGTGTTTGAGGTTTGTAACTCAGGGTAACAATATATGTTTTTTTTTGTACCAAGTGCTTCATCACTGATTAGGATTAGATCTGTTATTAATTAGGTACGAATATACAAGAAGTATGAATAACTAAAAACCTACTTTCCTTCCCTCTCTCCTCTCGCTCGTTTTTCTTGGGGGATTTTCTGTTTCAGGATGCGCCCGAAAATCCCAAGGAAGGGAGGGTGTAGAAGCGCAGGCCCTTAACACCATGGGCCATATAAGAGCCGACTTCCACCGTAGGCTCACGACTTAAAGGAAAAAGGATCTGTCCTGACCGGACGGTAATCTTTTCTTCCTCCCCTTTCTTTTATTGCCTTTATGGCATTTGTATAGTAGTTTGGCTTTAGAGCTCTTTTTCCCTTTACGGGAACTTTATTTTCGCCGGTTAGGGAGTTTGACGCGTAGGCGTCCATTATTGTTCCGTATTAAAATTATTTGTCTTGGTAGAGTTTCTTTTTGTTTAACGGGCTTGATGTGCGATATCGTGTATTGTATGTGATGGAGGAGGCCAATAGCTGCCGTTCACCCACCCCGCAACTCCCGGTTACTGAGCTGGTCTGCGAGCGCTCATCGCAGGCAGCCTTTGGAGAGGGTTTTGCTAATTTTTTTTTTTGCTTACTCTGGCCTTCACGGCCACCCTCACCCTCGTCCTCCGACTGCCATCATTACAAGGGCTTTAAAAAATTGGGATAAAATGATCTTAACACGATTTGTTCACCACATAACACAAAAAATTAGCATTTAATGAATGTAAAAATTGAAATATATTTGCAAAATTATAACAACATTTTTCACTTTACAGTGCAATTTCTTGCAAACAAGTGTGAATTTTCGTATTTTAGGATAAAGTATTAGCTATATTCGATGTTTGGGAAATTTTTGAATTATTGGAATTTAAGGTGTTTAAAAATTCAAAAGCTGGTTGCACTAGGGACATTTCAACATTATACGTAAATTGTTATACATATAATTTATTAGTGAGGACAACCATATCTTTTATCGGGTCAGCCGTGATGGCTAAGTTGATAATTTGAAGCGATGGATGGGGTCATGTTGGAGGTGAATGAGTTGGAAAAAAATTTGTTGGGCAAGGATGTGTTCGTGGAGTGTGTGTTCGATGAAGATATGTTGGAGTACTGGAGGAGGATTAGTGGAGGAGGAAGGTTTGGTGGTTGTTAATGCGGTTAAGGATTTGGTGCAGGATGGGTTGAAGGTTTATAATGCTGCTTGGGATGTAACGGAGGATGAGTCGGGGGATGCTAAGGTACATTAACGTTTGGTGGTCTTAGGGGATTTAATGCAGGATAGGTTGGTAGTTGATGTGGTATATTATTACTTGAACCAGGATGTGTAGACGGTTAATTTAGTGCCGGACGATGAATTGTTCCTGAGACCGGTAGGTATATGTCCTTAATTTGGAGCTTCCTGATGGCTGTTTGGGTGACTTGGTGAGACCGAAGTTGGGTGTCTTTTTTTTCGGATACGATCCTGAATGATAGCTAGCTTGAACTTTGAGATCTCCCTGATCTTTTTCCAAAGTTATAGGCAGATAGTCCAGTTGAAATAAGAACGTATGGCATTCGATTCAAGTTGACGTCACATGCATTCAAATGAATCATTTGTCGTGACGAACTTGTAATAATATTGCCCCCTAATAAATATTGCTCAAGTGATGCGATAGTCATCAACAAACAGCCCTTGGCGACAGCGATGGACAAATAAAAGCTCATACATATGTCGACATACATTATTCGCTCTGTCAATGTCCACTACTTTCAAACATTCTCGTCCATTGCATAAGAAGGATTACATGCAAGTCCACTTTCAGCCCGAACCCATTACAACATATCCCTGGCAATATCCGCCCCGCTTGATTCCTTCTTCTCATCTCTTCGTATATTTTATCATGTTGTTGACTGCAGACATGGGAAATTTGTTCACATAACGAAAGCAAAGTAGGCACGTAATATTTACGAGCTCATCGAGTGGCTTAGCTTCAAGTCCTTCGGTCGTTTCGGTTTGCGCTATAGTTGAGTGTTAGTTGTCCGTGTAGTATGAGCCGAAGCTTGCATGTTCGTTTTGTAGGATATTTCAGAAACACATTTGTTGTCATGAAGTTTCGACCGCCCTCTATACACCACTCTACGTGGCGATCCCCTGTTGAGAGTCTAACGCCACATTTTTTATATACTATCCTCACTATCCTAGTGTGCCGTACTCAAAAATAATAATATGTCGCTATTTATCTGCTAGGCGTCTCCGGTTATGTGTCCGCTCTGTTGGTCGTTCAGAACGTCCGGAGAGCCTCAGGAAGCATGGAACTCCACTCCGTGGAGTAAATAGATCCTCGTAATTTTGAACGAGTATGGTGTTGTTGGTCGTGAAATTGTGTCCTTGCAAAATTTACGGATATGTAAGAAGGGTTGGGGGTCACCAAAGTGCATTTATGATGCAATTTGTAAATGGGTGTGAGCTTACAAGCTGAAGATAGTGACAAAGTGGCACTTGAAAGTGTTTTGCATATTTTTTTATGGAATCTATTGCACGCGAGTGGACTACTCAAATTGATTTAATATACTGCAAAATTTTTGGGAAAAGACCGCACTACTACATTAAGACTCAAGTGTGCTATGGGAAGCGGGAAATTACCCCTGCAAATACAAATTACATTGCAAATTGAGTAAAGCTGTCGATTATTTTTTTTACCTTTTTTTCCCAAATGTACGTTGCCAGCATGCACCTCCTGCTCCCATTTAGCCGCCTACCTGCGACAAGTCGGCCTCGCACCACAGGGGGAGACAACACAAACATCCATGGCCGCGAACGCCTGGATGGGACTTGAACCCGTAACAACCGTCCTCAGAAATGAGACTGACACCTCACGCACTGACTTGTCGAACGCATGTGTTACTAATGGAGATTGATAAAATAATAAGTAAAATGGACAAATCGTTCAGATCTTTCGAAAATTTCGAACCACTTCATATCTACAGGTACTACTACTATTACTTTGTCTTAACCCCTAGTGGGGTATAGCGCATCAACCACTCCTGCGCGTCATCGTACTCTGTTCTGGGCAATGGGGCGCAACTCCCAAAACGACCTACTTAGCGCCTTACACTCTTTTGCCGCAGATCGACGCCATGTGATTTCAGGACCCCCTTTTGGTCGGCTTTGGTCGGAAATGGGATTATATTCACTGCCATGTTCCCCTGCGTATCAATTCGTCGATTGGTATCTGCCCAGCACGCCGATTTAGATCTTCATTTGATATTGTTTCGGGACAGAAAACTCTTAGAATTCGACAAAAATACCATCATCATCGTGGCGCGACAGCCCGACTTCGGGCCTTGGCCGCCTGGATCATTCTCCTCCAATTATCTCGGTCACGTGACCGCATCCTCCAATCTTGGAAGCCCAGTAGCGGTTTGGCGTCCACATATACTGAACTAACTTCGGATTCAAGGTATTTGTCATTTATTCTGGATTTTGCAACCCGTCCTTAAATGCGGTCATTATACTGTGGATGTGCTCACGACATTTTCTTTTTCTAAAGGTTTTATTATATATTAGGCGTGTTTTTTTTGGGAATTTATCGCGTGTAGGGTAAAATAACACACGCGTTACACCAACAACATTAACCTGGATAGCTTAGTAGGGTGGCTGCCCTACACGCTATAACCCCTCAATAAATTCCACATGCATGACACACAGATGGCTCTGGTGTCGTGTAGATCGTAATATGTCGATGTTGGCACGCTGTGTTTCTGTCACTCAGCCAAATTCTGTTGGGGGTTAGATTACGAAAAGAGAAAAACGCGCCGGTCTTTACAGATGAGTTGCTTTATTAGAACTGAACTATTGTATAACAGTATGTGATTTATTAAGTTATTTGCACTTGTGTGAGAGCTTTTGAAACAAATAAAAATTAGTGTTGTATAACTACATTCAAACTTCAACAAATTCATTGGCAGACTAATATTACGTCTTTCTCTGATGGGCCCATTTCATTATTAAATAATACATTTTCAATAGGATTACTAAAAATATCAATGGAACAAAAAAAAGATAAAAACCCATTTGGATAGAGTTGCGCTTGTAGCTGTCACTAATAAATAACTCGTTTGAATGATGTTTATTAAGTTAGAGCGGTACGCCGAGTTTATAAATGTCCGCTGTCACAATAAATAAATCCGGCAATCAAACTGATATTTCATCCGAATTTGGAATTTATTTCCACTACATATGAAGCGCACCACTTGACGCCAGTGTAAACAACTTCACGATTCGGAATTTAACCTGCTGCCCTAGAGCGATTTTTTGCGTAACCAGGGCAGGGACCCTACACGGTTGCGCTAAAAAACACGCCTATTATACTATATGTTCAGTCATGTGGTGCATGAAATGATGAATGAGGTATACGAGGATAAACTGCAACCTGACTGGCTGAGTTACACCTAAGCGTCTCAGGTCAAATCACGTAGTCAGATCTGCAACATTGTTGTGTGAACTCTGGCACGTTATGAACCACCTCAAGCAGCTATCACCGAGGCCACCCATGAATAGGTTTTAACGATGGGCCGACAATACATCCTTGTAAAAACTACTTCGTGTCAAGAAACTTGGAAAAACAGCCTCGGATTGGACGGACGACCACGCAAACGTTTAACTGATTATTCTTTCAAATCCTGGAATGTACGCTCCCTAAAAAGTATCTTCACTGCATGCAGATACATCGGAACATAGATATGTCTACGACTACCGACTGCGTGGAACCTGTTGTGTTGAAGATATCGACGTAAGTTTTATAAAGATCCCGGAACTATAACATCCTGCGACGAATATTTCTCTATTTCGGGGCTTGGGAGATTTTAACTCGCGCAGTACGAATCCGCCATTTTGTTTTATGAAATGTTTATTGCATGTGTGGTCACACCACCACCACATTGTGGGCCAGTCAGACCTCAAATCGCCGCCATTGCAAATGCACAACCATTTGGATAGAATGAACTTTATCCGCGATGGCTCTCGCTCTCTATCTTCGGGGGGCGGGAACTATGTAATGTACACACTCTCAAATTGCGTCTGCGCATGTCCGAATGTTAGTCGAACTGACTACTTGCTACCTTTTCTGGGACTCTAGTGATTCAGATAGTACAACACGGGCTATTTTATTAAATGATGAATGGGAATTGGCGGAAATTGAAGGTCATTGAAAGTCCGCCCGTTCACCCGTACACTATGTTATTTCTTGCCGTCCACAACGTCAACCTTTATCGCTATCAAATCAACATCCCAACATGTACACACAGGATCCCCGCAAGCGCGCCGCCCGCGCGGATCTACAAGCAACAGCCATGCACAATGACCACTTCACTCAAACGACATGCACAACCAGAAAAGAAAAATTTTCAATGGGCATGTTTCCTCTTCTGACCCCCAAGTAGAAAAACAGACATTTCGTGTGACGGACAGATTTTTAGGATGACCCCCAGCTATAAGACATATCCATGTCAAAATAAAATAATGATGCAATCGAGGATAAGGACGCCGGCACAATCTGGGATCTCAATATCAAGTTCGTGAACGACTTTATATACTTGGATTGCAACTTGTCAACGGACGCCAACAAAACTGAATAAATCAATCGACGGATACAGCTAGCTAATAAGACTTGTTTTTTCGGTTCTCCCCATAATGAAATCGAAGCATATGTACAGAAACACGATATGTACAAAATCATCATACGATCAGTGTTATGGTATGGCTGCGAAACATGGACCCTAACTCAAGCCTCCGGAAACATGCTAGACACATTCGAACGCAAGGATCTGCGGCGAATTTTCGGGGCTGTGTGTGATCGAAATGGATGCCGCATCCGGTACAACTATGAGTTGCGTGAACTGTACGATGATCTGGGAGTTTCGAAAATTGTCAAACTACAACGACTTCAATGGACAGGGCATGTACAACGAATTTACGATGATCGCATGCCAAAGACAGTAATGAACGGACGACGAGTCGGCGGAGACTACGAGGACGTTCGAGAGCTCGGAGTTTGCGGACGCCTTGCAACTAGTGTGCTTCCAAGATTGGAGGACGCGGTCACGTGACCGGAATAATTGGAGGACAAAGTCCGAGATCGGTCTGTCGCGTCACGATGTTGATGACAAACAGTGAAAGTAACTATCATTTATTGTAATTGATTTAAAAATAAATATTTCGGTTTTTGCGATTTTTCTTATAGCGGAATCATTAATTTCTGGGCTTGGAGCGGAATGGTATTTCATAATTTAGGCTTATTGCACCGCCGCCGCCCGTGAAAATTTCAGAGACGTGTTTCAAGTTTCGTCGGCCACCTTATATGTATTTGTTGATCGTCATGAAGTGTTTTCCCGTTTTATTTCGGCACTCGGACCGACGCGATAGTTTTTTGTTGGTAACGATGTTCGTGGCAGTTTGTGATCAATTAACACCCCGCCCTACTACCGATCTCCCAGCTCGCAATCTGTTGTTAGTTACCTTGACCCCTCCAGGGACATGGGCGCGCCATCTCATCTCATTTTTATGCCTTGTTGACCTTTTGGTAGCATATCTACTTTTCGGAAGTGCAGTCGCTAGCAAGCACCTCCTATCCGTACCGTCTTTATACTGACAGGCTCGGAGAACTGTGGGAGTTCTATAAGTGCCCACAGACAGTTTTTGTTTGCGCCGAGATTTGAACCTCCGACCTCTAGATGTAGTATCGTAGAGCGGTGACCGAATGACAGCGGCCACCGAGCGCGGCATATACCTGGTCACTACTGAGGCGGTTTTGACACCTTGGTGTCTGGTGTCTTCATTTGAGGCTACTCAAGAGACGTCTCCGTCACCTAGGTGAAGAGACCTTTCATTTGCAAATGCTACCACTGAACATGATAATAAAGATGATGACGCCAGTAAGCAAACATTCATGTCGAATGTAAAAGTGAACCGATTCCTACAAAACGTCCGCGATTGTATTATTACACCCAGCCACTGGACTAGTAGTCCAGTACTGCGATTAGCAGATACAAAGTGTGGCTTTTACTGGGCATTTCAATTTTTACAAATATTTTTAAATGAAAGACTTAGCAATCAATAAAGGCCTTTAAAGACTCTCAGTCTAATTATCATCTAAATTAAAACTCGAGTGGTTATTTGTTGACCTCTAAATCCATAGAAGGAAACGTCAACATCCTTGCCGACCAATGCTTTTACCCCACTTTTTTTGCCGTATAAAATCTGGAACGACCAATAAATTGTTAGCCAAGAATCTTGAACTAAAAGTAAATTTTACTGCATCGTAAATAAGATTAATAAAATTAATGTGTATACTTTTATTGCATCAAATTACGAGACACTGTTTTAAACTGATTCTCGGATGAGTATTCCTGGAGCCGTCGACAATAACGTTCCTTGCGATCCATACGGTTGCAGCAAGCAGTGCCCTTGGGATAATGTAGAAGACATCAGAAACTGATTCTTAATTATTATGCATCGTGAAAAGCTTTCAAGCTGAACTGCTTGCTTTTTTCCGAGTGCATATCAATGTCAGGATCAACGTTTTCTTGCCATCTGCTCTACTCTCTCTCCAAATCCTTTGCTTGGGAATCTTTTATCTTACCTAGTTAAATAACTTCTGCAAGTACTCTCGTTCAAGGCGATCCATTCAGGACTCATTTTAGTACAAACAAAATTTAATTAGTTGTAAAAGTGTTAAGTACCCAGCGAACAATTTGGTGAATGTTCATTGCATGAAACCGATATGAAATCGTTTTCTGAATGCTCATTTCACTTTGGCTTCATAGCGTGAACAGTAAATGAATATCACTATATGCGTGGCAGTTTGTAAAATATTCAAGACCTCCTAATCAGTTTCCTTTCAGTACATGAATAATAACTGAAACTATGTTCTTGCGAGCCAAAATTTACTGTTAACTTCACCGCTATGTTTCAGGGATTTTTCATTTAGGTGGCGAAATTTCAAAGTGTAAAGAATACGTATGTTTTTTTGAGTTTGTTGGCTAGTTTTTGTTGTTTTTTGTTATTTTAAAGTGAAAAAGTGAAAATCAAGTAAGGTAAGCAAATGCAAAATGTATTTCTAATGCCTAAATCATTTATAATTTCATATGAAGTTCTTCAATCGATAAACAAAATCAGCCATTCTATAGGGAAAAACATTCACTACATATTCACAGTAGAATGTTATTTCATAAGATGCCTATTTATTGAGTAAACAATAAAAATAAATAAATAATTTATGTAATGTATGAAGGCTGATGGCCACGCATCCTTTCCACTACAAAATGGCATCTTTTGTTTGTTGATTAATATGAAATTGACACGTTATTTAGTGACTTGTTTTTAATTAAATTGCATAATTTGCTGTTAATGTAATGAGAGGCACGTTAATATATTGTTCGGGAGTGTGTTGTCCACGCCCGGAATATAACTTTTTTGAAAGGGGAAATTATTTCGACTTCAAAGTCTAATTTCATTCCACTATATGTGTATTTTTTTCTATAAACCATTTTTAGCAAAATGTCGAAACAATCGCTGCATTACCATTCAAAGATTAATGCAAAAAACATAATCAACCATATTTATCCAACTGATATTGATAATAATGAAAACAGCATGGAATTCAGCGAAAATGAAGCATCGGAATACGAATTTTATGTTTCCCAAGATGAAATTATGGAAGACATTACCGAAACTGGGTTATCCAAAAATATTGCCTCTTGGGCTACGAAATACATGATTGGTAATGAGGCGATCAAGGAGTTATTAGTAATGCTTAGGAATCATAATGTAGAGGGACTACCGCTAGATGCCCGAACACTAAAATCCACTCCCAAAGAAAATGTTACAATATTAATGGGAGACAGTACTTATGTGCATTACGGGCTTAAAGATTGTTTGACCGACTTTTTGTTGAATAACTCGTACGTTTCGAATAATCTTTCGCTAGATTTTAATATCGATGGTTTGCCCTTATTTAGAAGTTCCCGATATCAAGTATGGCCAATTTTATGCAGTATTGCCAGTACTTCTGAAGTTTTACTAGTAGGTGTATATGGAGGAATGTCGAAGCCGAAAAACTGTGACGAGTATTTACAACCATTCATTACAGAACTTAATGAAATTTTATTAAATGGATTCATATTTCAAAACAAGGGATATACTGTTCATGTGCGATCATTTGTATGTGATGCACCAGCTCGTGCTTTTATACTTCAAGTTAAGAGTCATAGCGGGTTCTTTAGTTGTCCAAAATGTACGCAGAAGGGTGAATATATCAATCATCGAATTATATTTCCTTACGAGAAGAATACCTTAAGATCAAATAATTCTTTTCGGAGTCGGTTGCAACCAGAACATCATAATCAACAGAATACTACAGTATTGGAAAGTCTGCCAATTAATATAATTGATAGCTTCGTCCTTGACTATATGCATGTCGTATGTTTGGGCGTAACCAAAAGCATAGCATCATTGTGGATTAAAAACAAGGTCATAAAATCTAAAATAAGTGAGCAACTTTTAAAAATAAGGGGTCAAATACCTCAAGAGTTCAACCGAAAACCACGAGGCTGCAATGAATTTGACAGATGGAAGGCCACTGAACTCCGACAATTTTTATTGTACACGGGACCATTTATATTATCGAGTATCCTGGAACCTAATTTATACCAACACTTTTTAAAATTGAGTCTAGCAATGAGGATATTGCTTAACGATGAGGACTGTATTCGAAACAATGAATGCGCAAAGAAACTTTTAGAGAGTTTTGTTAAAGACATTCCTGATCTGTACTCTACTGACTTATGTACATTCAACTTTCATTGTTTGACACATCTTCATTCGGACGCTTTAAATCATGGCTCATTACATAACATCAGTGCTTTTAAATATGAAAATTTTTTACAACGCATAAAGCGAAATGTGAAAAGCGGAACAAACGTTCTTAGCCAAATTTACAATAGATGGGTGGAAAGCAGTATCAACAATGAAAGAAAACGTGTGATAAAGTATCCTATTTTTGGAAAGCAGCTCCCAAGTGGAAGTTACGAAAGTATAATGACAGAAAAATATAAACTATCAATAAAAGAACCAGATAATTTTCTACAAATCAATAAAGATGTATTGAAGCTTATTGAAATTAAGAAAGATGAAAGAAACATACTTCTATTGCATGCGCTTCGCGTAGAAAATCTGGAGCCATTTTTTACTTTTCCCGTTAGTTCCGACTACTTTAATATATATCATTGCGTGACTCTTAAATTTAGTAAAGCCACAAGTATAATAACACTAAACGACGTATCTACCAAGTTAATCCATTTGACTGATGCAAACTGCAATTCACATTACTTTTCACCTATAATTCATACACTAGAAAAACAATGTTAAATCCCAGCGATAACGATGAGACCCAAATTGATGCAACATATACAGAACTGCAAAATGTCAACTTCGGTAAGTAAATTGATGTTCTTACTAAAAGCACATATCATATTTATTTGTTTATTTTTTTTTTATTATATTTTTTCAGCACCATCTTCATTGCAAACAGATGAAAATTTTGGGTATAGGGATTTTTTACAAATTAAAGGTAATATTCAAATATAGGGAAAGGGACGATTTACGACATAATGGATTTTATCATAGGTTCTTATCCAGTTACATCAACGCAAAATGCTTCTTCTGGGTCACGAAACTTATTCCGTAATATCGGAACCAATGCAAGAGAAAAAAGGCCTCTAACTGATTCAAATAACGACAGTATTATTAACAGTCAGACTACTAATACAAATAGAGGTGAATAAAATACAATAATAATGGGAAAAATCTGAAAATGACTGTTTCTTCTCTTTTCTAAAAAGATGTACTCCGTGCAATCCAGAATGCAAACGTGCACAACAAGCAATTATTTGAAAGGCTGACGTCCGAAGTATGTGGTTTAAAAGAGGTTGTGAAAAGTCTACAAAATGAAATTAAAGAACTTAGAGCGAATCTCCCTGGGAGTCAGCAGGACAGCGGCAATTTAATTCCTTCCAAGCCTTGGACCACTGTGGAGGAATTAATTTCATTTGAAAAATCCTTAACAGAAGATCGCATAAATAAATTAGTAAGTCGAATGCGTGTTTATATATATAAAGATATATTAGACGTGGCTAATGTTTTATTAATTGTGTTACTTTTATTAATTTCAGAAAGAAGATTTTTGTCGGGTAGGAGGTGATGATGTTCACCAATTTATTAAAAGAAATTTAAGAAAATTGGTCACCGACATGTTAGCCCAAGAATTTTCGTGGACCGGGGCAAACAATAAAACTAGTATTAAAGCTTTTACTTTAATATCGGTTTTGAAACGTAGGATTGAATTATTTTAATTTTTGAAACTATTGTTATAATAATTGGAACTTATGTCTAGGTGCATGTCTATTCAGCATACCTAGTGCAACGGAAGCAACTGTGGAAAGGCATATAAAAAGGCATTTCCAATATGCCAAGGAGCGACTGGTAAAAATAGCAAATTTATTGAATCGACATTATAATTATTTTAATAATAAATTTCTTTATTTCAGAAGGGACAAAAATAAAAAAAAATTAATTATCGTTAAAGATTTCCGAAATGTTTTTTTTTTTTTTTTTTTTTTTTTTAATAGAAATGTATTTTTACGAGTAGTGCGGATCGTACTCAATTTGATAAAATGAATAGTTTTATTTACATATTTTTTTTTTACTTACAACTATTACAAACATTATTATAACAAAATATTAATATATATAGTACAACGTGAATTAATAAAAAGTTAACTTTTTGTAAAAATCTGAGACTTTTCACTTAAATTTCAGGACAATTTTTAACAAAAACTCGACGTTTTCCATTGAGTTCGAACTTGACACGGTTCTGACGAGGAAATTTTAAGTGTCTGTGCGGCCCTCCTTGGATACCTTCTTCATTTTTGGTATTTCCACATTATTCCCACTCTATTTTCGAGCTCGATTTTTTTTTTATGTTCCTATTTTCTATTTTCCTTATTTTTCATTTCCACAATTTTTGATATTATACGTATATGACCTTTTCCAAGCGGCGGAACATAAATCGCTGCGGGCTACGTTTTTCAAATTCTATATGAAGTATTCGTCGCCGTCGATGTGCGGTTGGATAGGTCATATAGAATGGGAAAAACGTAGCCCGCTCCGGAGTATGGATCGTCGCTTGGAAAACGGCCCTTAACTAAAGTAAATTAAGTATCCCGCATAGAATTCATTATGATTTCAGCTCGTGAATTCCTCTTACTGTCATGAGCTGTGTTCAATATGATTTCAGTAGGTGAATTCCTTCTACTACCATAATCAGTATCCAATAAGATATCATTTGTTGAATTCAGTATGAATTCGCATAGTGAATTCTGTCTGCATTCATACTTTTTGTCCACTTTGGCATCATTTGCTGAACTTATTTTGAAACCACCTTATGGTTTCATTTCGGGGTAAAAATTTTCGAACAAAAGTGAATCCGATGTGAATTCTAACTGAGAGGTAAATGAATGTTTAGTGATTTCATTTTCACTATGTGATTTCATTCTGAGTTCACAATGATTTCCTGATGTTCGCTGGGTAGTTAGTCCCTCCGTTGAATGGCTACGTCTTGGAAACGGTCCAATGGACAGACGAACGGTATGGAGAACGATGACAAAGTGCAATTATTGACACTTGTTCAAATGATGTCGAACGACGAACGAAACGATGCCACGCGGGAAAGTTAGTCCTAGAGGACTATGTATATTTGGGGCCCAGCTTTGAATGGCTGCGTTTTAGGGTGTGAGTGGTATCCCAGCAATCTGCGTGTTTTGAGAATTCCGTAGATTAATTACTCATTAATTTGTGTAATTAAAGATTTTTCTACGAGTAGCTTTTGGTTGCCAAGTTTCCTTTTTTAGGGTTTTGTAAAAAAACAAAACCCTTATGAAATCGGTCATGCGTCCGTATGTCTGTCTGTCTGTCTGTCCATGAAATATCTCACGAACCGCTGAAGCTACATGCATGAAATTTGGTGGAAATATGTAGAAGTACTGTAATTCTCTGGAGAAAGCGAGGGGAGGTCTCCATAGAGGGGAAATAAAGGCCGAAATTTTTTTTTCGTTTGGTATCGGCAAGTGGGGTATCGTAAGAAAGGTACCGTTGAGTACATTCCATTTCTGGAATTTTCTTCAAATTTGAAGAAAGGAGAAAAGAGGGAGAGGGGAAAATATGTGGTCCGAGTTTGTCCCATCCCCCTTGCATTTCGAGACTGTTATACTTAGAAATATGAAAATTTACAGAAAAGCGGCATTTCACTAACATAGAAAACTAAAAATAATGGAATTTTGAAATATCATCAAAAAAGGTTAATAATAGTACATTTCTATATTTGCAGTTAACACACCCCTGCACCCCTCAAGCATATCCCATGTCAAAAATATTGATGGCCAATAATAACCAACATCATAGGCAATAATATCTCTAGGTTTCATTTTAATCACATAATATTTAATAATACTACATTCATTTAAAGTTAGGCAATTTTGGACTATCCATACAAAAAATACACCTACCGGCCTCATGCATACATATGGGCGAGTACTACTTGCATATTGTTTTTCGTAGAGCGAATTGTAGTGGAACCATTTCTGTAAGGGTAAAGATTGTTCGGAGTGGAAGGAGGGGGTGGGGGGGGGGGGGGGGGGGGGGGGTATGCAAGTTTGCAATTTGCAATGTCGTCTTAACATGAATGGTTAAGCATCTCGAAGAGTAGGACAGTTTATCTCGTATACATTCATATCTATCTACAGTACAGCTTCTCGTATTAAAACTATTCCTTTGAAAGGTGATAGATGCAGTCTTTTTTTATGGATTGACTTGTAAGTTACTATATCACGTGTAAGACATTTTAGTTATGGTGTTTTTATCCATCTGAGCGATACCAAGAAGACCAAAATAAGCGCTTGCCACAAAACCCTCGGATTGCGAGCGTAGCCCTCTATATTCCGGTTTCATTAATATGTGTTAAAGTGGTGGATGTAAATTGTAATTGGAGAAGACATTAAGTAATAGGAAAAATAAGTGGGAAAAATAAGTGGCGTGGGTAAAAGATTTGGTTAGCCGTCTAGTTAGGCTACACTCCAAGAAAAATTTACCTTTATAATAGGAGGAAACTTTATTTCCATAAATTTTAATAGCAAATTCACTCTTCAATGTAAATCTACAAAGTGATTGTAATTTAACATAAAAAGTATGTTAACCATGGAGTCCGAAGCGTATATACCCTAGACTCGTACATACCTAGTCGTGATGCCAAAAGTACCAATTGGCAACGACCATAAGCATTAAAAGTGAGTTTCCTATATGCCAACCTCCCCTGGCACTCATTCAAGAGGATCTTGACCATTCTCAAAATCAATTAACTAACCCATTCTACAAATATTTGTCGAATTTTTCAAGTCGCTAGCTTCATTCTATTGAAAGTTATCGTGCAAACGGACAGACAGACGGACAGACAGGCGGATAGACAGACATGGCTATATCAAATCAGGAGGTGACCCTCATCATTTATATTTATATGTACATTGCCATACCACCGGAGCCTCCTTTAAGGTGTTACATATTTTTTTCGTGACAAAAACAATATACCCTATACTATAAGTCTATGGTAGTACTCCAATAATATATGACAATATTCACGCAAAAATGCAGCGGAATATAAGTTGCCAAAGGTATAATACCCTTCACGCTGTGACAGTTCTAAGAGCAGTGTTCTGACAGGTCTGTGTGCTTCTCCATTGAGTGCCGTATAAATTGTCTGACCATATGGGAGCCGCATAATTGGCGAAGGATTTGTATGTCACGAGTAGGGTCTCCTTATCTTTCTCCCAGGAATTGCCAGCTAAAGCTTTGGGGACTTTGTTCCTATTTCTCATCCTGTCACAAATGGTTGACGCATGAGCCGAGGAGGTGGCCACGATGTCAAGGGTGATACTGAGAATTTTTGAGTGGTTAATTGTGGGAATAGTTTGACCATCTACCGCAATATCCAGTTGTAACCTCACTTCCTTGGTCCAGGTGGTAAATAAAGTAGCAGAAGACTTCGGCGCTGACAGAGTAATATTCTTGTTGATGAAGAAGTTGTTGAGATCTTCAAGATATTCATTTATCTGCTCGCGCATTTGGGTGATGTCATTGCCGGTTGCCAAAATCGAACAGTCGTCAGCGTAACTGACGATTCTCAGTCCGTCAGGTGGCGTCGAAAGTCCCGACATATTTATATTAATCAAAGTGGGAGATAAGACTCCTCCTTGGGGGACACCCTGTTTAGTTTTCCTTAGTTTAGAT
Source organism: Chloromyia formosa (assembly GCA_964017055.1). Classification (NCBI taxonomy): domain Eukaryota; kingdom Metazoa; phylum Arthropoda; class Insecta; order Diptera; family Stratiomyidae; genus Chloromyia; species Chloromyia formosa. The sequence goes on from OZ024817.1 coordinate 64,516,195, forward strand.
TTACCATTTCTAAACTCCGTGTTGGACTGTTTTCCGGCAAGGTAATTTGCGATCCACTTGATTATTCCCAACGGAAGATATGTACGGCAGATGTCGGACAGGAGAAACGAGTGGCTGACAGTGTCGAATGCGTTTGACAGGTCTAAAGCCACTAGAATGGTTCATTGACATGGACGTGCTTGCTTGAGGCCATTGTGTATTCTTGATGTGATGGCATCCAAAGCCGTAGTTGAGCTGTGCATTCTTCTGCAGCCATGTTGATGATCGGCTAATTGTATGTTGTTGCAATTATAGGGTGGAGTAGCACTTCATGAGTCTTGGCCAAAAGACTGTAGTGTAATGGGACGGTATGATTCACCCTGAGTTGATTTCTTCCCTGGTTTTAGAACAGGGATCACCCTTCCCTTCTTCCAAAATCGGGGATGATGGAGGATGAGATGGAGAGATTAATCGTGGTTGTTAAATACATAGTCAATTGCTGGCGTGTCAAGGTGTTTAAACATGGCTATCGAGATACCATCTGGTCCAAGGGCTTTGAAACTCTTTACCCATTTAATAGCTGTGGCAACTTCTTCAGATGAAAATTGAAGACCCTGGTCAACTGAACGGTTGCGAATGCTCCTGGTGATGATGCGCTTAAGTCTATCAGGTAGCGGATGTGCCATATACTGCTTATTGAAGCTGTTTGCGCATTTCTTAGGATTGACCGTGGCGTTGCCGAACTTTATTATAACATTCCCTTTATGCTTAGTAGGGTTTGTAAGGGCTCTAACCGTTGACCAGAGCTTATTAACGCCAGTTGTTAGATTGCAATTTTCAAGGTGAGAGTTCCATTTCCCTTTCCTGTGCACTGCTACTTGGTTATAAATATCAAGGTTTAATTCCTTGATGCGAGGATCATCCGGGTTTGTGGTGTATATTCGGTCTCGTTCGTCTGTCAATCTGGATGCTGCAGTGGGAAAATTTGGCCGAACCTTAGGTATGCGACCAGCTGGAATAAACATTCCAGCCGCTTCCTGGAGTATGTGTCTTACATTCCGTTCGGCCACGCGCAAGTCAGCAAAAGCCGCATTTTTGAAGGTTTTAAAGCCATCCCAGTCAGTTTTGTTGCGATTAATGAACGTGCGGTGATAAGCATATTGAAAGTAAGATGGTTTATTCAGCTTTATGAGGATTGACAGATGATCCGAGGACACCGCCAGAACTGGTTCCCATTGTACATCGTTGATGAGTCCGGCGCTGGCAATCAAGATATCGGATGAGCTGGAGCAGGTTCCAGCAATACGAGTGGGCGAGTCGTCATTGAGTGGATAGAAGTCTGATGCATCAAGTTGTTCTGTAGTAACCCCTCTGGCGTCGTTATTTAGGTTAGAGTGCCAGAGTTCATAGTGAGCATTAAGGTCACCAAGCAGGAGGCGATGTTGACCAGTGAGGAGATGGTTGGAGTAATTTCAGATGGCTGTAAACCTACTGAGTGCTCAATGGTGTTGCATGATGAGGCATATTGGACGAGGTCAAGCAGCAACCTCCTACACTGTTCATACACTGACTGGAAGCAAAGGAGGAATTCCACTGCCTGTCATGGTTGAGTCCAATGCAGTTTCTTACGTGGCACCACTGTTTCCAGCAATCGCATCTCACTGTAGTAACGATTGGATGTGTCTCAATAGCGGAACAGCTTGATGTCTCTGATTTCTGTATTCTGAATGACGACTTCCCTACTCATACCGCCGGTACCTGTTTCAGTTCTCCAGACATCACGATTGCTAGTACAAGCCTCCTAAATCTAGCTCAATGTGAGCCGGTCCTAACACTATCTTCGGACCATTTACCAATCGTGATAAGGCTTGTTTAAACGACAAATTCTCATCTGCTAAGCGCCGCACTTTTGTCAACCACAATAAGGCTGATTGGAATGGTTTCACCTCAAACAACTGCGTTAAGTTCCTCGCTCTGCCAACGCCAACGTACGTAAGGCCCATCCGGCATTAGAAAAGTCCTAAACAAAGCGGCTGCGGAATTCAGTCGTGCTGGACTTATTCCGAAAATACGGTCCAGCTTTCACACCACGCCGCCAAATTGGGAGATGAGGGAGATAGCATCAGGAGTGTAAATCCGGGCGATTCCAGAATTTACAAGATGTACTGTGAGATCCACAGATAAGTAGCCGATCACAAGAGGTCAAAATGGAGCCCCCATCTAAATAACGGCAACTTAACTACAGGCTTGAGCAAGTTTTGGTCGACCGTCCGTGCATTTTCTAATCCACCAAAACAGAAAGCGAACGTCGCCATCCAGTTTGTAATGGACGGTTTTGTGGGCATCCGTAGATGCCCGTGGAGCCTAAGGCAGCATAATAACCGTGAGTAAACGCGCTAAGCAGCGGCCTATGCTTGCTGAAGCTCAGTTCGGGAGATGTAGGCGTGGCTTTCGCCGCTCGTCACCCCTGTTCTTTACGTATCAATAAAAATTCATGGGACTGGGAAGTCAACAAAAACGTGGAAGGCAAAAATTGGGAATATTAAAACCAGTCCGAAGCGTATATACCCTAGACTTGTAGTGGTGATACCAAAAGTACCAATTAGCAGCGACCATATGCATTAAAAGTGAGTTTCCTATATGGCCAGTTTATAGGGGAGGTTGGCAATCATTCAGGAGGATCTTGACCATTATCAAAATCAATTAACTAACCCATTCTACAAATATTTGTCGAATTTTTCAAGTCGCTGGCTTCATTCTATCGAAAGTTATTTCTTATTTGAAGTTTCACTTGTAGGGGAGGTAGGGGTTCCTTGGGTCGGATCTTGCTCATGCCGAAAATCAGGTATCTACGTCAATTAGTTGAAGAGTTATAGACAAAAAACCTGAAAAGTAGGGTAGTATGGGGCTCTTTGTAAGAAAATTACCGTTAGTTTTCAACTAATCGATTTTATTTTTCCAGGGGAGTAGAAGATTTTCCTCACGAGCAATCTTCCAAAGCTAGAGCTTTTCATGTTTATTTAATCGGGAGTTATAAATACATTTATTTATTTTACATATATAGGGGAGGTAGGCGTTGTCTTGGCCTGATCATGCCCATTTTCAATACCAACCAAGTAGATTATACTTCCAACATTTCAAGTCTCTAGCTTCATTCTATCGAAAGTTATCGCGCGAACGGACAGACAGACAGACGGATGGACAGACGGACAGACGGACAGACAGACAGACAGACAGACAGACAGGCATGGCTTAATCGAATCAGGAGGTGATCCTGATCATTTATATTGCTATACATCCGGAGTCTCCTTTAAGGTGTTACATATTTCCGTCGTGACAAAAACAATATACCTTATACTACAATACAATAAAAGTCTAGGGTATAAAAATGGGGCGACAAGGACGGAATGGTTGGCGGACGGCGCAAATGTTCTCGCGCTCGCATAGCCGTCTGGATGTAATGGGACCCTGGGCCTTTGATTTCGTACCACCGACAAATCACTACTCATTAGGTGCTGCCTTTGATCTGCCGGTGAAAGCACTACCAGAATATGGTTCATTATACATAGGTGGTTCATTACAGGGCAGCTTCTACTTTGAGGCCTGCCAAGAAGTGGAAGCTGAGGACAGAGTGTGCTGTTAAAAAAAACCGGCAACCATTGTAGAGAGGAATAATAGCAAAGAAAAAAAAATAGTGCATCTCTCCTGAAAAGTTAAGTAATGTGTAAACAAAAGTTTTAAATGACCTGACGCTTTGTCCGGACACCGAAGAAGCGCCAAATACCGGTAATTTAAAGCATTTATGGAGGCCATACGTACGTGGCTAAGCCACAAAAAACAAACACAACACAAGGATGGCCTAAAAGGATAATCTACTCTATAGAAATTGGGGTGCAATAGAGGAAAGTACAGCTACATGAGGGGAATATACGTGAAGTGAACTGGATGAGTCCTAAGACTTAGAGCAAGTAGCCTTAATGTGCATGTGGGGATGCAAATCGGTGGAAGGACTAAAAACAACCAGATGAATCCTTTCTAGCTCTGTTTTTTTGACATGGATATGTCTTATAGCTGCGGGTCATCCTAAAAATCTGTCCGTCACACGAAATGTCTGTTTTTCTACACGGGGCTCAGAAGAGGAAACAAGCCCATTGAAAAAATTGCTTTTCTGGTTGTGCATGTCGTTTGAGTGAAGTGGTCATTGTGCATGGCTGTTGCTTGTAGATCCGCGCGGGCGGCGCGCTTGCGGGGATCCTGTGTGTACATGTTGGGATGTTGATTTGATAGCGATAAAGGTTGACGTTGTGGACGGCAAGAAATAACATAGTGTACGGGTGAACAGGCGCTCTCTGTCCCACGCTCTCAGTCAACGCGACGCCATAATCAAAACTCCTGCATACACACCATACCATACATTCAAAATCCTCAAAAATATAGAGTACGTTCCGTACTACCTAACTTGACTAGGCCCCCAGAACAGGTCGCAAGAAGTCGTCTGCTCTCCTCGCTCGACATGCTCACACGCAATTTATGGTCTCTGAATGTATGCGAAATTTCGCTCAGGGCAGCGGACCTCCTCCTGTCATTCATTCATATCATTCTCTTTCTCACCATTTCATTAAACAAATTGTGCACTCCCGACATGCACATGCATAGACCTAATCTGAGGTCACAGTGAACGAAATTCCATTTTTACTCATTATTTAGGTCAAGGACGTCCAAGGACTTTCAATGACCTTCAATTTCCGCCAATTCCTATTCATCATTTAATAAAATAGCCCGTGTTGTACTATCTCAATCACTAGGGTCCCAGAAAAAGTAGCAAGTAGTCAGTCCGACTAACATTTGGACATGCGCAGACGCAATTTGAGAGAGTGTACATAGTTCCCGCCCCCCGAAGATGAGCGACAGCGGATTCAGTTCATCCGAGCCAAATCGGGTGATCCGGTGACTGTGTTTGTGCATTTGCAATGGCGGTGATTTGAGGTCTGACTGGTCCACAATGTGGGACCCCACCATACGTGCAATAAACATATAGAACAAAATGGCGGATTTATACTAGGCGAGTTAGAATCTCTCAAGCCCCGAAATAAAGAAATATTCGTCGCAGGATGTTATATGTTATGATGTACATTCAGAGGTCTGCAGATGATCAAATGCCCCCCTTCCGCAAAAATTCCAAAATGTTTAAAATGGCTGGAATCCAAACAAATTAAATAGCGCGTTGTACTACATATCTGAATCAATAGGGTCCCAGAAAAAGTAGCAAGTAGTCAGTTCGACTAAGATTTGGACATGCGCAGACGCAATTTGAAAGTGTGTACATTACATAGTTCCCGCCCCCCGAAGATAGAGAGCGAGAGCCATCGCGGATGAAGTTCATTCTATCCAAATCGGGTGATCCAGCAACTGTGGCTGTGCATTTGCAATGGCGGCGATTTGAGGTCTGACTGGCCCACAATGTGGGCCCCCACCACACGTGCAATAAACATATCATAAAACAAAATGGCGGATTCGTACTGCGCGAGTTAAAATCTCCCAAGCCCCGAAATAGAGAAATATTCGTCGCAGGATGTTATAGTTCCGGGCAGCTCATCGTGACATGATGTACATTCAGAGGTCTGCAGAAGATCAAATGCCCCCCCCCCTTCTGCAAAAATTCCAAAATTTTTCTTGTGCATTCTCTTTGTGCGTGTGTTGGAATGTTTTCTTTACTTTTGTTAGTTTCCCTTTCTGTTTACCGGACACAATCGCATAGAGTCGCACGCGTTACTTGAGAAACGGATTGTGTGTGCCGGACCCGGAATGTTGATTAAAGGGGCGGGATGAGGCGGATAGTGTGGGAGCGATTTTGCAATAGATACACAAACTCAACACACGTCCGATTGGGAAAAGATGGTGGGAAGCGTGATTGCGATTAGCAGACACTTACTCAGAGAAATGTCGATAGGCTGCAGTCTGCAAACTGTACCGAACGGGTAGATGGAACAGGGTGCACGAGAGGAGGTGAATATTGCACACACGCGATGCAAACGAAAACGAAACGATCCCGCGAGAGAAAGGAGCCCAAGCGGACAGGACAAAGCAAAGCAGAATTTATGACGAGTATCTACACTGCCACCAGATACATCGGTACATGGGTATGTCTTATGCCTACCGAAAGCGTGGGACGTGTTTTTTCGAATGAATGGGGGGGGGGGCATTTGATCTTCTGCAGACCTCTGAATGTACATCATGTCACGATGAGCTGCCCGGAACTATAACATCCTGCGACGAATATTTCTCTATTTCGGGGCTTGGGAGATTTTAACTCGCGCAGTACGAATCCGCCATTTTGTTTTATGATACGTTTATTGCATGTGTGGTGGGGGCCACATTGTGGGCCAGTCAGACCTCAAATCGCCGCCATTGCAAATGCACAACCATTTGGATAGAATAAAATTCATCGGCGATGGCTCTCGCTCTCTATCTTCGGGGGGGCGGGAACTATGTAATGTACACACTCTCAAATTGCGTCTGCGCATGTCCAAATGTTAGTCGAACTGACTACTTGTTACCTTTTCTGGGACCCTATTGATTCAGATAGTACAACACGGGCTATTTTATTAAATGATGAATGGGAATTGGCGGAAATTGAAGGTCATTGAAGTCCGCCCGTTCACCCGTACACTATGTTATTTCTTGCCGTCCACAACGTCAACCTTTATCGCTATCAAATTAACATCCCAACATGTACACACAGGATCCCCGCAAGCGCGCCGCCCGCGCGGATCTACAAGCAACAAAAGCACAATGACCACTTCATTCAAACGACATGCACAACCAGAAATGAAAAATTTTCAATGGGCTTGTTTCCTCTTCTGACCCCCGAGTAGAAAAACAGACATTTCGTGTGACGGACAGATTTTTAGGAAGACCCCCAGCTATAAGACATATCCATGTCAAAATTAAATTAAATTAAAACTAAAAATTGAAAGATAAGGACGGAATGGTTGGTGGACGGCACTGACGTCCTCGCGCTCGGATCAGCGTCCGGGTGTAATGAGACCCGCACGGTCTCTGGTTTCGTACCACCGATCACTACTCTTCATCTGCTGCCTTCGATATGCCGGTGGAAGTAGCACTACCAGAATATGGCTCATTATATGTAGGTGGTTCCTTACAAACATTTCTACAAAAATTTAACATTTTAACAACTGGATCTGCGCCTGATATTTTGAAAACATAGATCATCGATGCTCATCCCTAATTCAAGCCATCCATCATCAAATTGCTGGAAAATTAAGCCTGAAAATAAAAATGAAAGATTCCTGTTTCTGAACGGATGATAAGAATAATCTTTCATCACCACACTCAAAAGCAACGAGTCAGTCACTTACAAAGTTAGACATTAATTTCAATTTCAGTATGTTAGCAACATGGTATGGCACGTATATGTACGTAGACAAAAAAAATTCAGGAAGTCAAGGAGTGCATAATAAGAGAGAGCTAGCGAGCTTGGTTAATGGGTGGAGCAGAAACCAAGCCCAATTGATATTGATGAGACGATTTCAGGCCCATTTGTCGCTCTGTGTATCATAGGCCCGTTTTCTCAATGTCTGGTTAAACTGATAGTCAGCTATCCGGGACACTAAATTACGCCTAAGCGTATGCAACGCTCCAAATATAATAATGGAGAAGAAAGCTCAGTTAATGCAGTAGAAAATCAGATGATTTTCTTGGCTGAATTCTGCCGTCTGTTCGACTCTATTCTACGTCTCTTAGCATTAATTTGCGGTTGATTTGTTTTCAAATTCTCTAATGAATTTCAAGAAATCTGTTCTTTATGACCAGTTTAATTGCTTCATTTGAATGTGCAAACGTAAACAGTTCTAGCTGTCAAAATCTTGGCAACCCGTAGTTATCGTCCGATAATTATACCCTAGACTTTTAGTATAGGGTATATTGTTTTTGTCACGACGGAAATATGTAACACCTTAAAGGAGGCTCCGGAGGTATGGCAATGTATGTAAGTATATAAATGATCAGGGTCATCTCCTGATTCGATTAAGCCATGTCTGTCTGTCTGTCTGTCTATCCGTCTGTCTGTCCGTTCGCACGATAACTTCCGATAAAATGAAGCTAGAGCCTTGAAATTTTGGCCAAATATTGGAAGTATGATCTAATTGGTTGGTATGGGCGTGATCAGGCCAAGAGAACGCCTGCCTCCCCTACATATGTAAAATAATTAAATGTATCTATAACTCCCGATTAAATAAACATGAAAAGATTTAGCTTTGGTTGATTGCTCGTGAGGCTAATCTTCTACTCTCCTGCAAAAATTAAATCGATGAGTTGAAAACTAACGGTAATTTTCTTACAAAGAGTCCAGTACTACACTACTTTTCAGGTTTTTTTTCTATAACTCTTGAACCAATCGACGTAGACACCTGATTTTTTGCACGTAGTCCTGAGGTAAGAAGCTGCTTGAGTAAAAGTAAGTTGGGCATAATCAGATCAAAGGAACGCCTACCTCCCCTACAAAATTCAAAAAAATAAGTATTACTTTAATTACGATAACTTTAGATAGAATGATACTAGCGAGTTGAAAATTTGGTAGAATGTTGGTAGTAAGATCTGGTTAGTTGTTATTGAAAATGGGTAAGATCCGACCCAAGGAACCCCTGCCTCCCCTACAAATGAAACTTCAAATATGCGATAACTTTTGATAGAATGAACCCAGCGATTTGAAATTTTGGTGAAATATTTGAAGCAAGATTGAGTTAGTTGGCATTAAAGATGGGTTAGATCCGACCTAAGGAACCCCTACCTCCCCTAGAAATGAAATTTAAAATAAGCGATAACTTCCGACAAAATAAAGCTAGCGACTTGGAAATTTTGGTCAAATGTTTGTAGTAGGATCCAGTTGGCTTATGTTGAAAATACGTTAAATCCGGCCAACGAAACCCCTACTTCCCTACAAATGAAACTTCAAATAAGCGATAACTTTCGATAGAGTGAAGCTAGAGAATTGAATTTTTTTAAATGTTTGTAGCATGATCTAATTGGTTGGTGGCAATGATGGGCAAGATCCGAACCAAGGAACCCCCCCCCCCCCCCTAGTGGAACTTCAAATAAGCAATAACTTTCGATAGAATGAAGCTAGCGACTTGAAAAATTCGACAAATATTTGTAGAATGGGTTAGTTAATTGATTTTGAGAATGGTCAAGATTCTCCTGAATGAGTGTCAATCTCCTCTGTAAACTGGCCGTATAGGAAACTCACTTTTAATGCATATGGTCGCTGCTAATTGGTACTTTTGGTATCACCACTAGGTTTGTACAAGTCTAGGGTATATATGCTTTGGACTGGTTTTTTTACTGGAGGATGGGAGCCATTCAGCGTTTATCTATAGGATGAACTTTAACTAGATATTGTGAAAAAGGCCCATGGTGTTTTAAGTCTAAGTAAATATTTAATAGAAATTCTGGTTTCAAGGATTCAAGTGCTATGGAGGCAGTTAATCTCATTTCTTCCTGTTATTTGTAATTGGCGACGGTATTTACCGAACTCCTTATAACTTTCTATTTATATTCCAAAAACTTGCATTCTTTATATGATAAAGGAAGGTCATCTTTATTTCCGATAAACTTCTTGACACCTTCTGCTATTCTTTGTGGAAAGTTTCAATGATTCCATCTTCCCCATAGCATTTGCAATATGCCCGGAATATTTTACTTCATATCATGTTGTGTGCTACTTATGTAGCCTCTAGGACAATAATACTTCCAGAAACAACAGATGGCATTATTACACTAATATCATATTATCCATGAATTGGCATGATGGTCTACATTACATACATACAATAGCCATGCGAGAGACATTATCCTTTCATCACTGGTCCTACTCTCATCATAGGGGTGAGTATTGGGTGAATTTCGTATCTCCTTTGTGAACCGCTTGCGTCCTCATTCTTTATCGTGTCCTACGCGTGATCACCGTAGTCGTTTTTCTTCTTCCTCGCGACGTTTTCATTCATTTCTACTGTTGTCATTGCCATGTTTTGATATCGTCACAGCTATTTGGAGCATACGTGGCCAGCATTCAAAATCTCATCATCATTATCGAGCGTTTTTCGCATACCCCAACGTCGTCACTTTGTCAACTATTTCCTTGACATCTGCTACTATCGTTTTTGTTGCTGGCTGTATTTCGTAGATGTAGCTTGCCTCCTCGTCGAACTTTGGAGCACATTGGATACTTCTCAAGTGACCACAAATGGGGTCGGGAGATGGGTAAATGATGTGATGATGTTGAATTGGCGTGGGAGTATGAATGACAGTGACGTCGAAGAGTACCATAGTTTAAGGGGAGAATTTTGAATTATCTTTATAACCTAGATTTATAGTATAGGGTATATTGTTTTTGTCACGACGAAAATATGTAACACCTTAAAGGAGGCTCCGGAGGTGTAGCAATGTATACAATGGCCACGTCCTGATTCGATTTAACCATGTAACGCCACGATAACTTTCGATAGAATAAAGCTAGAGCCATGAAATTTTGGTCAAATGTTGGCAGTATGATTTAGATGGTTGGTATTGAAAATGGGCACGATCAAGCCAAGAGAACGCCTATCCCCCCCCCCCCCCTACCCTCCTACCCCCCTTAAATATATAAAATACTAAAATGTATCTATAACTTCCGATTAAATGAACATGAGCTTTGGTAGATTGGTCGAGAGGATACCTGATTTTTGGCATGTAACCCTAAGTTGAAAAGCTGCTTGACTTTTAGTAAGTTGGATATAATCAGATCAAAGGAACGCGCCTACCTCCCCAACAAATTTCAAAAAATTAAATATTCCTTTAATCACGATAACTTTCGGTAGAATGACATCCCGCAGCTGTGGTCGCCCGGATGTCAGGCGAAGCATCAACCGTAGATAAAGAAGGGGTCCTGGATGTTGCTGGAGTCATATGTTTATCAAATACTTCTATTTTTTGATATTTTATAAGTCATGCTGGTGGCAGTCGCTCCAATTTCGAATCGCTGACGCGCCGAGTTTGAGTCGTGTATTTATTGGCTTATAGGAAGTCAAATCCGTGTCGTCGTTTCTTTGTGGTCGGGTTGTAAATGCATCGAGTCCATGTCCACGTGGGTTTAAGCTGCGTGCGATTTTTTGTGAAAATGGATAAACGAAAATCGCTGGAGCATTATTTATTCGCATTTGATAAAAGGTGTTCTGTTCTGATCGGCTGCCGCTGGAGCCGTTGTCGGTCAGCGCTTGTATCGAATACTCGCTGCAGAGGGTCAGGGCCATTTTTAGGGTTTTGTAGTAAAACAAAACCCTTATGAAATCGGTCATGCGTCCGTCTGTCTGTCTGTCTGTCCATGAAATCTCTCACGAACCGCTGAAGCTAAATGTATGAAATTTGGTGAAAATATGTAGAAGTACTATAATTCTCTGGAGGAAGTGATGCGTCGTAATAGGTCAACTTTGAGGGGGGGGGGGGGGCCCATACAGGGGAAATGAAGGTCGAAGTTTTTTTTTTCATTTGGTATAGGCAAGTGGGGTATCGTAAGAAAGGTACCGTTGAGTACATTCCATTTCTGAAATTTTCTTCAAATTTTAAGAAAGGGGAAAAGAGGGAGAGGGGAAAATATGTGATCCGAGTTTGTCCTCCCCCACTTGCATTTCGAAACAGTTATACCTAGAGATATGAAAATTTAGAGAAAAGCGGCATTTCACTAACACAGAGAACTTAAAATAATAGAATTTCAAAATCTCATCAAAAAATGTTAATAATAGTACATTTCTATTTTTGCAGTTAGCACACCCCTGCACCAATTAAGCACACTCGAGGTCAAAAATATTGATGGCCAATGATAACCAACACCATAGGCAATAATGTCTCTACGTTTCATTACAACCACATAATATTTAATAATAGTACATTCACTTAAAATTAGGCATTTTTACACTATTCATACAAAAAATACACCTACCGGCTTCAAAGGTGCGAGCACTACGTGCATGTTGTTTTTCGTAGTGCGAATTGCAGTTATTGTTACATATTATGGTTAATTACATTTATTAAACGGTAAAGATTGTTAGGGGCGATGTGTTGTAATTGGCCAACTATAACGGGCGGGGGAATGGGGTGGGGCGAAATTAAGGTCAAATTTTGTTTATCGACTGGTATAGACAAGTCGGGTGTTGTGAGAAAGGTAATGCTGAGTATATTTTATTTTTGGCATTTACTTTAAATTTGATGAAAGGGGAACAGTTAGGGAGGAGAAAATATTAGATCGTAATTTGTCCCCCCTTGCATTTCGAGACCGTAACACTTAGAAAAATTAAAACTTCCAGGAAGGTGGGTTCCGAATAGCATATAAATCGGGAAATAATGGAATTTGTATACCACCTCAAAATAGGCTAATAATAGTTTCTTTCCATAATTACAGTTAGCGCATCCCTGCATCCCTTAAACACGTCCGATATAAAAAGTACTGATGGCCAAGGTTAACCAACACCATAGGCAGTAATACGTTCTAAGTTTCATTACAATCACGTAATATGATTGGGCATATAAGATACTATATGATGGGTCAGACATTTTTATAATTTTTTTATACCCTTCATGGATGTGATAGGGTATATTAACTTTGTCACGAAGTTTGCAACGCACAGAAGGAAGCATCTCCGACCATATAAACTTTATATAATCTTAGTCAGTATGATGAGACGAGTCGATTAAGCTTTGTCCGTCTGTCCGTCTGTTTCTATGCAAACTAGTCCCTCAGTTTTACAGCTGTCAAGCTGAAATTTTGTACAAAGCCTTCTTTCTATTGCACGCTATATACATGTCGGAACCAACAGAATCGGACCACTGCGTCATATAGTTGCCATAGGAACGGCACCGGTCCAAAAATTCGTCTTTGTGAGAAAAACTTTCTTTATTTACAAAGATATCGTTCTCAAACTTCACACTCATCAGTAATATCTTTAGTCAAATCACATTCCTGAATTTGGTTGAAATTGGACCACTACGTCATATAGCTGCCATAGGAACGACCGGTCCAAAAATTCGTCTTTGTGGGAATAACTTTTTTATTTCTATATATATTGTTTTGAAATTTCACATTAATCAATAGTATCTTTAGAGAAATCACATCCCCGAATTTTGTTGAAATCAGACTACTCTATCATATAGCTGTCTTAGAAACGCCCGTTCCAAAAGCAAGTTTTTATCAGAAAAACTTTTTGACATGGATATGTCTTATAGCTGGAGGTCATCCTAAAAATCTGTCCGTCACACGAAATGTCTGTTTTTCTACTCGAGGGTCAGAAAAGGAAACAAGCCCATTGAAAATTTTTCTTTTCTGGCTGTGCATGTCGTTTGAGTGAAGTGGTCATTGTGCATAGCTGTTGCTTGTAGCCCAACTAACAAACTCTCAAGAGTTAAGCTCTTGCAAATTGTAAAAAGCTCTCATAAGACTCTAGTAAGACTCTTCGACACTCTCGTAATGTAATTCTTGTAATAAGACTTAAATTAACTCTCATAGCAGCATTAGAATAAGACTTTAACTCTACTAGAATGTAACTCTAGTAACAAGATCATTTTTCTACTCTTATCGTAAAAGGTGAAATACTTTGACTCTTATTAAGCCTTTTTTATGAGAGTTTAACGCTTTAAGCGTAAAACTCTCATAACAATGTTCTTACGAGAGCTTCAGTCTTATGACACTTATAATGAGAGATTTATAAGATTCTAACTCTCAAATGTCTTGTAATAATACTGCTATGAGAGTTGAAATTCTAAAAGTCTCATAAGAGGAGTATTTCACATAAAGGTTGGCAATCTGTCAAACATAGAAGTTCGTCTTGGTTGTATCTTATCGTATTGTAAGTTCGGTTTATTCCAATGGACAAATTCGAGTGGAAAAAATATAAAAGATCCACAAGTTTCCGTAGGAAAGTGAAAAAAAATTATTTTCGCTTAAAAAATGATACACTCAGGAGTGTTGCGAAAAAGAAAACAAGGATTATTAACTTGAAAGGCTTCCGTGCGCAGGCTTCGATGGCATTACCTACGGACAGTAATCATTTTGACATGTATCAACAGACCATTTTTTTAAAAGGCCAAAATACTGAAAGCTTCTCGAATGCTGTCCACGGTGCATTGAATTTTAGTGGAAATATAATACCACCATCGCAAGTTAGTCAACTTTTAATTAACATGAACATTTTCATATTCATTCAATTCTAAACAGAATCGCCAGGATGATATCGAATCAGAAGGTAGTGTTAAGGATGATGAAGAATATAACCTATTCGACACTCAGCTAAAGGAAAATGAAGCGTACTTGATGGAACTAAGAAAATGGGCAATTGAGTTCAACATACGTCATTTAGCATTAAAAAGATTGCTACAAATATGTAACAGCCGCAACCCTGGTGCACTGCCGAAGGATCCAAGGACATTATTGCAAACGCCTACTGTTACTACGATTCTACCCGTCGGTTTGGATGGCCAGTATTGGCATCAAGGGCTTGAATTTTGCTTACAAAAATGCTTTGGGGATATTAAAGAGTCTATAGCTATTAGCATTAATATAAATATCGATGGGTTACCAATATTTAATAGTTCAAAATATGAATTTTGGCCCATTTTGTTTAATATATACGAAAACCCCGATATCCAACCAATGGTCATCGGAATTTATAGTGGCAAAGGTAAACCAACGAGCCTTGAATCCTTTATAAGACCATTTGTGGATGAACTGAAGCAAATTCTATCTAATGGGATTAAAATTAATAACCAGCATAAAATTACTGTAAAAATCCGTTGTTTTGTATGCGATTCTCCGGCACGAGCTTTTATTAAAGGTAAAAAAATTCATACTACATAATTTTTTCCTATTATTATTAATATGTATTTATAGGTGTCACTAACTTCAATGGTCAACACGGATGTCAAAAGTGTACAACAATCGGAGAATATTCTTATATTTCGCACACCAATATTTTTCCGAAGATAGAATGCAGTAAAAGAACTGATGAGGGATTCCGCAAAAGATATTATCATTCCCACCATAAATTTTACACTCCCCTGGAGGAACTTCCCGGTTTAAATATGATTAATAACTTTCCCGTCGCAGATTCATTGCATCTGATTGATTTAGGAATTATGAAAAGGCTTTTGATCGGATGGAGGGATGGGAAATTTAATAATTATCGTACAAAATGGAGTGCACATGAAATCTACTGCATTTCAAACCGATTAGTGAACATAAAACTACCTTCAGAACTGCATCGATCTGTAAGAGGATTGGATTGTCTTGCTCACTGGAAAGCTTTAGAATATCGCACTTTCTTATTTTATATAGCAGTTGTACTCTTGAAAGCTCATCTACCTCACGATGTCTACCAACATTTCCTTGTATTTTTTTCTGCTGTTACAATATGTTCTTCAACTGTATACAATAGATATCTTGATTTAGCTCATACAATGTTCCTACATTTTATCGAATACTTCAGAGATATATATGGTGAAGAGCATATAACCAGTAACGTACATAACCTGTCACATGTTGTTGACGATGTAAAACAGTTTGGTATACTTTCAACTTTTAGTGCTTACCCCTTTGAGAGTAAATTATATCAGATAAAGAATATGTTACGAAATGGAAACAAAGCTTTGGCGCAGGTAGCCAAACGACTGACTGAATTTAGTCATTTGCAAATAAAAAGAAATGAATTTATGGGTAACGAATCACCAAATCTAAGAAACGGCACCGTCCATGTAAATGGCTTCATCCTAAGTCCTCAAAATCGGGATAAGTGGTTTCTTACTAATGAAAATAAAATCGTGTTCATGGAAAAAGCCACATTAGTTAAAGGGGAGATTTATATTTCTGGTGTCAGTCTTAAAAATCAAGAATGTTTTTTTGAAAAACCGCTACGCTCTTCTTTTTTCAATATATATTCCTCATATTGCAAAGAAGATCAACGAACACTGCATAATTTAAACGAAATTAAATGTAAATTGATATCTGTGAAATACAACGATAATTCAAAAGTTTTCATTCCATTACTCCACACAACGAAGTAAAAAGTAAAAAGGATTTTCTGTAAATCGTATTTAAATAAGAAATAAATAATGTCATACTCAGCGATTCAATATATGTATTGACTTTATTATAAGTAAATAATAATAATAAATAAATAATATTACAGTTCAGTAAAAAACAAACAAAAATAGATTCTTTCTTCCAAATATAAGTCAGCAGCACAGCTTTTCTGAAAGATAGAGAAAGAAAGAAATTTGTGTTATTATCCTCTACATAATATATGTACGTATATAAGGTATTGTGGACTGATTGTACCTTAAATTAGTTTTAGTTATCCGTAGCCTCAAGACTCATATTAGGTGCAATAGTGGCAGCATTATTATCAACAATGCTACCTGTGGTAGCATCGGTAACAGTAGTAACTTTCTGTTCTGTTTGTTTAGCTGGATATACTTTTCTTGTAGAACTGCGACGAAGACGATTTGTTTTTTCGCTTCTGGTTTTTGCATTTCGTAGAACTGTTGAAAAGAAGTCCTTGCTTTTTTGCTCATTAAAATCGGTCGCAGCCAGCTTTATAACTGAATTAAATGCTGTAAGAATATTTGGGTAATTCTTCATAGCCAGTTTTTTACTCTCGGTTCGGCTTCCCCCGCTCCAAGTAACCTCCAGTAGAAAATCCCTATCGAAAAAGTGGTCTACCAAACGGTAGCAACAATTTATTGCGTCTGCTGTTCCACTTGACCCGCAAATATTTTTCATTCGTGTGACCTGTAACGGATTAGGAATGTATTATTAATCTTTAATCTACAGTTCAATTGGCAACCTACCAAATCTTCCATTTTCTTCGTGTCATTCAACTGAATTTCTATTTCTTCAATTTGGCTTGGGCTAGAAATCGGCTCAATTAATACACCAATATCGGCTGTCATAGTTTCGACTGCCGATCTATTATTTTTATTGTTGATGTCCTCATGCAAAACGTTGATACGGTCCATGACAATGTCGTTGAATGCATTTTGCTTGGCATAATTGTGTCCAGTTTTTCTAAAATCAGCGGCAAGCTTTCAGCTATATTTTTAAAAATTATGCCAGCATCGACCTCCTCTGGTTCTTCAATTATATTGATGGGATTATTCCAGTCTCCAGACTGTATAGGTGTCAGTATCTGATGAAATGAAAAAAATTCGTTTTCAACAATTTCATGTTGCTTGCTTCTCTTACCGGTGATGATAGTTGTGGTTGCAGGAACCCCGATTGATGAACAGTGTCCTGAAAGAAAATGATTGGTTATGTGGAAGAAATTTAAATTATTGTAAGAAACGCACCTGATTGCAAATATATTGATTGAAATCACATTCAATAATATCAGAACCGGTGACAATAGTTGTAGTTTTTCCTCTCTTTTTTATTTGGGGAGTGTCGACAATGTACCCGTCGGTATCACTATTTCCTTCCATTGTTTTCAATTCCGCTTCAGCTCCTTCGAAACTCATGATTTTTTCCCTTTTTTTTAACACAAGGCTGTGATGTCCAGTCTGCTTCAGGCCTGGAGTTTCAACTTTGTATTAATTTGTTAATTAGGGAAACTTTTTTTGTATTGGGCCAGAACAAAGTGCCACCACATTCCCAATCACGGGGCACTATAGAAAGCAATGCTTCCCCTCGTTCAATTGTCTGGACAATTTTAAAAGACATTCTGGAAAATAAATTGAGAAAACACTACAATCCTAATCTACGAGTATGTTTACAAATGGTTTATAATTACGTCGATCCAAAATATAGCCAAGCTCGCTCCAACAACGTATGTAAGTCTTCTTTACTAAACACAATAGACACACATGCGGTCAACACAAAAGCAAACGTCAAATGATTGTGAAAGAAACGGCTTGTCGAATATATAATACCCTGCACACATGACTGGAGTGGAAGGTATATGAAATAGTGAGGTATCTGAGATAGTGAGCGATAATTTCAACGAAATCCGGGTATATGGTTTGGCGATAGATATGTTTGATTTATTTGAAATAAAGATACATTAAAGATACATTCATATGGTTGGGGATGCTTTCTTCTGTACGTTGCAACCTACGTAAAATATTAACATGTCTTAGACTTTGTGAAGGGTATAAAAACAATGACACTCACAGTGGGAGTTTTTATTTTATAACTCTGGCAAAAAGCATTGAGTTCTCATACGCAGACTTTTATTTTCATACAAAGAATAAAACTCTTATAGCCAAACTTTTAGTTCTATAATAAGAGTTTAACTCAAGTAAGAAGCATTGAAACTCTCATATCGAGATTTTTGCTATCGTAAAAAGAGTTTTTCTCTCAGAGTAAGAGTTTTAATGTCATAGGCAGAGTTTACCGATAGCGGCCATATTTTCCCCGATAGGATTGTGTTTGTACTAAAATATAACTTTGAATTATTGACTGATAAGCTCCATTACGTATGCAAAATGCAAAAGATTACGGTGTTATATGAACGTAAATGTTGCTCAACAAATTTTAATGAAGCTATTGAACACCAATGTAATTATTATATTTTCTCCACATTGTGTTTTTATTTAGAAACTAGTCTAAAACTTGATTATAATTAAGGCGCCTTCTGTTTTTCGAAGCAAAATGCCTAATATCAACGATAAAATTTCAATCGCATAAAGATTTTGGGTCGTCTTCGTGAAAAATGCACGTTTTGCAGAGTCTAATAATTCTATAACTATGGCAAAAACTTTATACTTTATGCCAACTTTGTAATTTCGAGTTGACAATGAATACAAGCTCTCATAAAATCACTTATTCTTCACAGACAAAATGAGACGTCGTGTATTTTTCTATATCATTCTCTTTCTTTCAACTCTTATAAGGAAAGTCAAGCTCTCGTAATAAGAGTATAGTACTTCGTATGACTTATTACAAGAGCAAAATTTAACTCTCATAATAAGTCGAAAAGTCTCTTTATGAGACATATATAGCTCTTATAAAGAGAGTTGAAGTCTTGTTATAAGACAAAAATAACTCTTATAAGTGCGCCATTTAATTCTCATAAGACTCTCATAAGACTCTCATAGTACTTTATAAGAGTTAATTACAAGAGTATAACTCTTGTTGAAGAACTCTTAAAGACTCTGGTAGAGTCTTATGAGAGGAAAATTGTTACTTGGGAGATCCGCGCAGGCGGCGCGCTTGCGGGGATCCTGTGTGTACATGTTGGGATGTTGATTTGATAGCGATAAAGGTTGACGTTGCGGACGGCAAGAAATAACATAGTGTACGGGTGAACAGGCGCTCTCTGTTCCACGCTCTCAGTCAACGCGACGCCATAATCAAAACTCCTGCATACACACCATACCATACATTCAAAATCCTCAAAAATATAGAGTACGCTCCGTACTACCTAACTTGACTAGGCCCCCAGAACAGGTCGCAAGAAGTCGTCTGCTCTCCTCGCTCGACATGCTCACACGCAATTTATGGTCTCTGAATGTATGCGAAATTTCGCTCAGGGCAGCGGACCTCCTCTTCTCATTCATTCATATCATTCTCATTCTCACCATTTCATTAAACAAATTGTGCACTCCCGACATGCACATGCATAGACCCAATCTGAGGTCACAATGAATGAAATTCCATTTTTACTCATTATTTAGGTCAAGGACTTCCAAGGACTTTCAATGACCTTCAATTTCCGCCAATTCCCATTCATCATTTAATAAAATAGCCCGTGTTGTACTATCTGAATCACTAGGGTCCCAGAAAAAGTAGCAAGTAGTCAGTTCGACTAACATTTGGACATGCGCAGACGCAATTTGAGAGAGTGTACATAGTTCCCGCCCCCGAATATGAGCGAGAGCTGATGAAGTTCATTCGAGCCAAATCGGGTGATCCAGTGACTGTGTTTGTGCATTTGCAATGGCGGCGATTTGAGGTCTGACTGGTCCACAATGTGGGCCCCCACCACACGTGCAATAAACATATAGAACAAAATGGCGGATTTATACTAGGCGAGTTAGAATTTCTCAAGGCACGAAATAAAGAAATATTCGTCGCAGGACGTTGTATGCTATAATGTACATTCAGAGATCTGTAGAAGATCAAATGCCCCCCCTTCCGCAAAAAGTTCCCGCCCCCCGAAGATAGAGAGCGAGAGCCATCGCGGATGAAGTTCATTCTATCCAAATCGGGTGATCCAGCAACTGTGGTTGTGCATTTGCAATGGCAGCGATTTGAGGTCTGACTAGGCCCCCACCACACGTGCAATAAACATTTCATCAAACAAAATGGCGGATTCGTACTGCGCGAGTTAAAATCTCCCAAGCCCCGAAATAGAGAAATATTCGTCGCAGGATGTTATAGTTCCGGGCAGCTCATCGTGACATGATGTACATTCAGAGGTCTGCAGAAGATCAAATGCCCCCCCTTCTGCAAAAATTCCAAAATTTTTCTTGTGCATTCTCTTTGTGCGTGTGTTGGAATGTTTTGTTTACTTTTGTTAGTTTCCCTTTCTGTTTGCCGGACACAATCGCATAGAGTCGCACGCGTTACTTGAGAAACGGATTGTGTGTGCCGGACCCGAACTGTTGATTAAAGGGGCGGGATGAGGCGGATAGTGTGGGAGCGATTTTGCAATAGATACACAAACTCAATACACGTCCGATTGGGAAAAGATGGTGGGAAGCGTGATTGCGATTAGCAGAAACATACTCAGAGAAATGTCGATAGACTGCAGTCTGCAAACTGTACCGAACGGGTAGATGGAACAGGGTGCACGAGAGGAGGTGAATATTGCACACACGCGATGCAAACGAAAACGAAACGATCCCGCGAGAGAAAGGAGCCCGAGCGGACAGGACAAAGCAAAGCAGAATTTATGACGAGTATCTACACTGCCACCAGATACATCGGTACATGGGTATGTCTTATGCCTACCGAAAGCGTGGGACGTGTTTTTTCGAATGATTTCATCCAGTATAACTATACTGGGATCTTTATAAAACTTACGTCGATATCTTCAACACAACAGGTTCCACGCAGTCGGTAGTCATAGACATATCCATGTTCCGATGTATCTGCATGCAGTGTAGATACTTTGTACCTTTTTATTTCTGAGGATATCTTTATGAAATATCATATTACTCAATCATATTGACTGCTAAGCCACGTTTCTAAATTTGGTTGAAATCGGCCCACTATTTCATATACCTCTTAAAGGAACAGTGAAATCGGAACAAGTTTTACTACTAATTTCAAAGTGGCAAATGTAACACAAAATACAACAAAGGTATGATACCCTTCACCCGTCCATCTAAGTGGTACCAAGAAGAGCAAGGAGCCGATACTTACACACCAAAATAAGTATTTGCTACAGAACCCTCGGATTGCGGGCGTAGCCCTCTATATTCCGGTTTCATTTTATATTGATATCAGTGTCGAGAAAAAAGCGAATCATTGCTCGCTGTGGCTGATTTTGCAGCATCTTGTGGAAAATCGATCCCAAATACATTTTTGATCGGAGCGTTCGTTGCGATGATCATTCAACGATAATCGTGGCATGTTTGACGAGCTACATATATGAAGGATGAAATATCTTGCTTACTAATCTTCTGTCGGTCGTGCTTCTTCCACTGGTCCAGAGAGAGAGAGAGAGAGTTTCTTTAGATACTGCAAAAATTCTTTAAATCATGCTCTCGCCGCCACTGCTGCCAACTACATCTACGACGTAGCACTTCCTATCCTTTACATTCCAAGGGAACATCCGATACACCATGGAAATAGTGTCAAGGAAACTTCAGTGCCCTTTTCCGCGCGTTCGCGTAGAAACATTTCACCAAACTAAATATGTATTTGGACATACGGAGAAGGATAATGGATTCTTGGCTATTGCACGGGCACGTAGTATTACGGATGCAAGTAGTACTCGTATTCGAAAACTCTTCTTTTTGACTACGTGTGTATACATACGTAACTTATGGGACGAAAGGATTCGTAGTGATGCTCAAAAGAGTTTACTGAAATACTTGCGAAGGATTGTTGACAATTGAGAAACTTTCGAGACTTGACTACATGTGTTGCACCGATACACCAGTATATCGTCAAATATGCTACAGAAACGAATCACTTGAGCGCGTTTTGAACATTGTCGTATCATTAGGTTTCGCGAAGAGCAGCGGTACCCATAGTGTTGTACTTAGTTTAATTGGATTTTTAGATATTTTGAAGGAGACGAATCGAAAGGGATTGCATACAAATGCAGATGGCAGTGGTGTTATACCCTTATATATACATATATCTTATATGCTATTTGCCCTAACGCTAATTTCCTGGGCTTTTGTTGACGTTTCGTTAGTATAAACTGGTTTCGAACGATGCCTGTTGCTAGCGTGGCACGTTCGGTGGCCGTGTTCTTTCGGTTACCGTTTTACGATCTGAAGGTTCGATCCTCGGCGGGAACAAAAACTGCCTGTTGGTACTAATAGAACTCCCTCTGCGCTCCGTGCTTGTCAGTATAAAGACGGCGTGGAAAGGAGGTGCATGCTAGCAACTGCACAACCGAAAAGTAGATATGCTACCGAAATGTCAGCAAGGCGTAGAAATGCACGTGATGTTAACGCGCCTATGGCCATGTCCCAAGGCAATTAACAAACAGAACATGTTGCTAGTATGCACCTCCTGTTCATTTGTGGTGTTGCTGGTGGTTGTGGCTTATTTTTGCGACCCACACCACAGGAGGAAGATAACAACAACATCCATGCTCACGACGGGATTCGAACCCGTGGATAATCGGTATGATAAGATATCAGAACCACGCCTCATCACACTGAGCTACTGGCCACCTCAAAGTTAAAGTTAAATTGGGGTATGTGCCATTTAAAAAAAAATAAAATAAATAAATACTTAAACATTAAAATCACGCCAAAATAAGTCCATCTGTTTAAAAGGAAAAGATAAACTGAGTCAGAGCTTCGTTTTACAATATACCTAGTCTAGCCATAAATACTGTTACAAACTTTTTGAAGCACTGTTCAATAAAAGAGGTGTTATATGTTAAAAAATCATTGTTTATTTATTAAATGCATTGTCAACAACGGAAATTGCAACAATTTATTCGAAGTGATTGCCTTTTGCCTTTACACAAGCCTTTAATCGAGCTGGCCACTTATCTATGGAAGCACGCACGACTTCAATCGGAAAGTTGGCGACTGCATGTGTAAGAGACTTCTTTAAGGATTCGATATTAGAATGTCTTTTAGAGCACGTCATTTGCTCTAAGACAGACCATAATTCGTAATCCAGCGGATTCAGGTCTGGGCTAGAGGAAGGCCAATCTTCAGCTTTAATAAAATCTGGAACATTTTCTTCAAGCCATTTTTGGGTTGACTTCGCCTTATGACCTGGTGCAGAATCTTGCTGGAAACTCCAAGGCTGATTTTTGAATAATGACGTGTTGAGAGGTTTCACTACACTTTCAAGGACACTTTCTTGATAAATTTTGGCAGACGTTTTGACGCCCTTCTTACAAAAATGCAACTTTGTCACCCCGTTGTCGCTAACACCCCACCAAACCATTACTGAGGCTGGATGATGACCTCTTTGAACCTTTTGGGCAACTTGAGAAGCTTCTCTGGCACTGCTAGCATAAACCCTGCGAGCATAAACCCACGGCTTTAACCTCTTGAGGTGTTCGAGTAGTTCGCGGACGGCCACTTCTTTCACGGTCACTTACTCCAGACGTAAAATATCATTAAATCTTTCAATAGCCCGATATATTGTACAAACATTTGGCTTATACCAAGGGTATGCAGAGTCTTAAAAATATCACTTGGTTGCATTCCTACTTTATGAAGTGCAATCACAGCAATTCTATTTTCTTTGTCACCCCAATCCATGTTCACTACACTAAAAATTAAACTCAAATGATGACAAATGCATCAAGCACAAGCGTACTATAGCGATTAGCTCAATTTTTAAGAAATGCAATATAACGGTTCCTTTCTGCAGGGTTGCCAAACCTTGTAACAATATTTATGGCTAGACTAGGTACATAGTTCGGTAAAAAAATTTGCTCCACTATGTTATTCAATTTTTCGCTAAAATTCTTGGAAATAGTTAGAGTGCCAACGTTTTGTTGGCCCAGGTAGTAACATTATGTGTATCCGGCCTAGAAATAGTGAAATCTTTCTGAAGGAAATTACTTCAGTTGGTGATAATACCGTTATAAGCAACAAAGTGCAATTTGAGCGAAAAATGGGAAAAGTTAGTGAGGAAAATTATAATTAAGTGGATCGACTCTATGCTTAAGCATAGGGCGATAAATCTTAGCAGTGGATGTGCCAGAATACGGGGTAAGGTAGTCCGAGGATGTCCACAAGGAGGCGTTCTTTCGCCTCTACTGTGGAACATCACCGTAAACAGTCTTCTCTGGTGTTACTTTAGATGCGAAACTAACTTGGAATGCTCACGTTGATGAGAAAATCCGAAAAGCGAAAAGGATTTTGCATCAATGTAAGAAAGTTTGTACACCTAAAGCGTGTTACGGCGCGGTTTATACAAATCGCGGAGCACTCTGCTATTAATTGGCGGCGCTAGGAGATTGGAGGGGCGGAAAGCTAAAATTAGTAAATAATAATTAGTAAAACTTGATTCTTACCTATCGTTCCCACCATCACCACCAACATCGATGACACATCTCGTCCATCCGGTCTGAGAGTTTTCCTGAAAATCGAAATTTTATTACAAAGAATCGCATTCCAATATGTATAAAATACTCATCTGACATCATCATCGGAGTCTTCGTGGATGAAAAAAAGGACTCTTAGCAATTCCGCGGAACTCTCAAATAGGTTATCAAATAAAGTCCAAGACGCAAACAACGTAAACTTTGCCACGGAAATGTCATCGGTTAGCTGTCGTTGACGTCACGAAACAATGGCTGCGTTCCTGCGAGCGGATCAGGGTTTGATATTTCTCAAATTCTCCTCCATTTGCTTTCCCCTCCGGTAAATTTAGTACAGACAACTGACACTTTTGGATCTGACAATTTCCCCTCTGGATCTGAATATTTTTCCGGTCAATTTCTAAAATCAGCAATTTTGACAGTTCTCAGATGTCACCGGCGCCTCTGTCACCAAAGCAACACAGCCAGTCATCCGTTAGCCAGCGTGCAGGACGTGTTGCGAAGTGTTTATTGGTAGTTTGCTGCGCCTTTAGCCTACAAACCTCCTCCTTGAATAGGAAGTCGTCGTATCGGGGAACTGTTTGTTCGAAATAATTTGCATTTCTGGGTCGGTTTTCGCGCTCAATCCCGTCCAACAAACTCCAATCGTTTGTCATGTTGTTATCCATGACAACGCGCACTATATTTAGTATGCTTTGCACACTATTTACAATTTGGATATCACCGAAATCATCCAATAATTCCGCAATAATTAAATTTTCCATTTTGAAACTAAAAACTTGACAGATCTTTTTTGACAAGACGGCCGTGTATGCCGTCTGTGGGAATATTTGTCAGATCCAAAAATTGACAGTTGTCTGTACTAAATTTACTGGAGGGGGAAGCACATAGAGGAGAAAACAGAAAAGTCATATCCATATCAGAAGGCTTCCAGGACCCCGCCCAATATGATGACCAGTGAAGATCGGTAGGAATATTCGATAGATCTCGGTTTGGACATTCGCTACTTTATATTTGCGCGTGCGGACAGTGGGGTCGTTCACTTATACAAGTTCAAGGTGAACCAATTCAATTCACCGTACCCCGTGAATCCATAAAAGGCCGAGGATTCGTGCGGGATATTCTCTTTTGTTTGGTCTACCCCACGTAGAAGAGTGACAAGACGGCGATGATAACAGCGATTACCCAAGTTAGCAAAGACAACCGGAGCGGAATTTTGCTGAGGCAGACACCTTGGTGTGACGGCGAAGTGTATCTGGAACTTGGCAAAAAAATTGTATGCCGAGAGCAGCGGAGCGGCGAGCGAAGAAATTGTGCCGACAGTGTAGCGACGTGGGAATTGCACAGGAGGAGTTGGTAGGAAGATAGATTGTGATAGATTTTTTTCAGCCGCCCCAAGGTTAGTTTAGTGATTAAGCTCATAAAAAAATTAGATTAAGTGCGACCTATAATTTTAGTGCTTTCATTTTTTTTCCCGTGATCACGTGTTAACGTAGAGTTTAGTTTGTAAGTGCCTGGTTTAGTGATTGTTTTAAATATACAGTTTATAGTATAATAGCCGAAATATCTTTATTGTGAAGAGTGCTCCGAGTCGTCAAAAGAAGGTGATCCGAAGTCCTCGCATTCGCGCTTGGCGAGGTACCATTTGGACCACGAAATGGCGGTGCAAAATTCTAAGCGCGTGGCATCCTGCGGCCCTTGCTCCGCAGCAATCCGGCACCAGCCGTAATCTCTTTTCAGTGCGCGGAGGCAATTCGTGTAATAACGGTAAGACCCATTCTAACCTAGGTATGCATCAGTGGTATGGTGGCAAAAGCCATGCAGAAAACCACAAAGCAGAAGCAAAAGATATCTTGCGTAAGAATATGTGGTGAAATGCGTAACACACCAACGCCAGCAATGGAGGCGTTGCTGGGACTACCTCCGCTGGACTTATTTATAAAGGAAACGGCGGCGCTTTCGGCAATACATATAGAAAGAGATGCCATGTGGTATCACTTCGGAACGAGCAGCGGTCATAAGAGCATCCTAGAAATTATACATGATGAGGTAAGGTAGACTCTAATGCCGGTAGAAGGCATGAGTAGACGTAGGGTAGTTGAAAGACTACTCAAAACTCGCATTGCCGATGGAAACATACACAATGAGTGTATGTACAATGACATCAGCATTTTTACTGATGGCTCTTTAATGGACGGGGGCGGGGGCTTACACTGAAGAGTTAAAGCTAGCCTGTGCGCTTCGTCTAGGAGAGTATGTGTCCGTATACCAGGCAGAGATACTTGGCTTGTTGCATGCGTTGGACAACTTGCTGGGAAGTGGATGGACATCAACGAAGATGGCAGGAGTTAGTCATTTGCAGAGAAGCTCGGATTGCAATGACCAGCCTTTTAGGCAGGGAAGCGAAAAGGGTACCCGGTTATAGAGGAGTACCCCAAGCTAGTTAATTGCCTTGGCTACAGGGCATGATAATTTTAAGGCTCATCTGACCAAGATGAAAATCGAGGAAGATGACGGTAGCAGGGTTTGTCTGTCACTGTCCAGCACACGATGTGGAAGCATGACTGAACTTAAATAAAAGCTAGCAACAACACTGGACTCAGTGATGAAGAGACAAGTCGACAATTATTAATTGACATCTGGATATAACTAATGACCGAGAGGAGGCGAAAAGTGACCTAAAACATTAGTGGTCTGCTTCGGATATCTCCCGGAATACAATTATATGAGTGCGGAAAACAGAAACAATGTTTTGGTTTTGGAGTGCGAAAATCTAGCTACTCGCGAAATATGTGAAAGACTGGATATCAGTGTACTGTGCAATGGTACTCGAAGAAGTTTCGGGACCGAGCGGAAGAAAGTCTCTGGAGAGAGAAAGAAAAACTACGCCAGTGGCAGATCACTTCTTACGTTAACAAAGCCAATGGGACCCGTTCAAAACTTCATCTGACATTTGCAATGATCTAGTTCGAACAACGGGTATGCAAATCTTAGCAAATTTGGTGCAAAAAAGCGTGTGAAAGCTGGCTTACATGCATTGAAACCAGATTTTCCCTTAAGAGTCAGGCAAAATCGTTTGCTATGGGCTCAGGAGCATGTGGAATATGGAATGGAATGTGGAACATGGCCATCTTTTCGGACGGGTTGAAATTTAGCCTACATATTGGCAGCGGAAGAATTTGCATGCGGCAGGAGCCTCAAGAAAGGTTTAACGCTTTGAGTGCCTGACGAACAAGGCTGCAATTAGTTTTCCAGGTATTTTACTGTTGAATTGAGGAAGCATATTCGACAAAAAAAAATAACAAAAGCCACCCCACACAATAATTCCTTTATTTCGGAAGGAGTTTTGGAGGACATTCATCCTTCTGTCGGCAACATACAGTTCCAATTTTCATTTTCTTCAGTTCAAGTGAAATGCTCCTGACCCCGTTTTTTCCTGAGCCTTACGGGAAAGTCTGGCTTATGGATTGGTTCCAATACACGTAAGCTAGTTTTCACAAGCCTTTTTCCCACCAAATTGGATGAGACTTGCTTAAGCCGCTTCTAAACAATGCTACGAACACCTTCCAACGTTGGACGCTTGATGGTTCGTAGCATCGTGTGGCCGAATGTCGAGCTACGAGCTTCCAATGTCAAGCGTCGAACTTTCGCGTTGGAAGACGTTAGCTCTATTGGCGAATTTCGTACCCGAATCAAATGAATTCGAACGTTCCAACGTTTGAACGAAACAATTGCCGAACCGTTGAGCAGAAACATTTGAAGCAACCTCGGTTGCAAGGCACGACGAATTTGGTAAACCGGATTCTTTTTTTTAATTAAAAAGTAGCAACACGACAATACCACCATGGCGGCAGCAACAGATGCTATCTCTTCTTCCTTCCGCCATCACCGTGATAAGTAATTACAATTTAATTTATTAATTGACAACTCGGCCAAACCGTCAAACGTTTGAATCGAACGATCGAATTGCCGTTGCCGTTGAGAAGATACATTTGCCGCTTCAATTGCCAAATCGTTTGATTCAAACGTTGGATCCAACGTTGGATCGAACGTTGGACGCATCGTTTAGAAGCGGCTTTACCCGTTGCTAGAACCAGATCTTTCCAAATGTCAAATAAAGTTTTAAAGTTGCTCCGACGGCTTTGTATAAGCTTAAAAAGCAAGAGTTTTTCTATACCGTGCAGAGCCTTTCTTCTGCTAGGTGGTATTAATTTATCGAAACTTGTACGAATACCATTGCACAGTACATTAAGGAATAACTGACTCTTTCACCTATTTTGAGAATAGTTAGATTTTCTCGCACCAAGAACAAAATATCGTTTAATTTTATGTAAATGTGAAATATTAATTGTGATCCTGAGAAGGACATCAGCATACAAATCTACTACTAGTACTATAAAAATATCCCATAAAACGCTCGAGCTAAAAAAATTACCACAAAGTAATTTTTTTTCTGTTTTTGTAAACTATAGTGGTCGAAGAGTCCAAAACTCGTTGTGCCACAAAAAAATTTTGATCGGAAGGGCCCAAAAAAGACGAAATAGGGAGGGGGTAAACTTTATTTCTTCG
This sequence comes from Chloromyia formosa, assembly GCA_964017055.1. Lineage (NCBI taxonomy): Eukaryota > Metazoa > Arthropoda > Insecta > Diptera > Stratiomyidae > Chloromyia > Chloromyia formosa. Next base: position 64,545,477 of record OZ024817.1, read on the forward strand.
AGTATAGACAAGTTGGGTAAGGGGCGAAATAGTCGAAAAAATGCTAAAACTTACAAGAAGTTCTCTACATGTCTGGTCATGTCATCAATGTGGGGGACCTCAATATCGAGTTGGTGAACGACTTTATATACCTGGGTTGCAACTTGTCAAAGGACGCCAACGAAACTGGGGAAATCAGGCGACGGATACAGTTAGCTAATAAGACTTTTTTCTTGGTTCTTCCTATAATGAAATCGAACCATGTGCACAGAAAAACGAAGCTCCGCGTGTACAAAACCATCATACGACTAGTGGTAGTGCTATCAACGCCATCTAGATAAACATGCCTCAACTCAGCTGTTTTTGACGGCTAAATTACGCAATTATTTCCTTCAATGACGCCATCGTATCCACAATTCAGTGGTCGGCGACTGGTGCTGGCGAGTCTCCGGTATTTGTGCGTTCCGTATTTAGTTTTCGTTTTCCGCGTTCAGTGTTTATTTGTTAGTATAATTTCATCTAGTGATCCGGGCAAACAAACACGTGCGCGATGAAAGTGTGTCGTGCGGTCCAAAGATGTATTTTGTCAAGTGTGTACTGTTCCACGACGCTCTGCGACTGATCCCCGGGGCTGCGGCTTCGACCAAATTACTGCAAGTGTGCAGAAAGTGTGTTTTTAGAGGACTAAAGTGCCGCCCGACGCAATTCCAATTGTAACCAGGCCGAAGCTTCGCTTCGGCCCGGAGTCCGAAGCGTATATACCCTAGACTTGTACAGACCTAGTGGTGATACCAAAAGTACCAATTGGTAACGGCCATATGCATTAAAAGTGAGTTTCCTATATGACCAGTTTATAGAAGAGGTTGGCACTCATTCAGGGAGATCTTGACCATTCTCAGAATCAATGAACTAACCCATTCTACAAATATTTGTCGAATTTTTCAAGTCGCTAGCTTCATTCAATCGAAAGTTATTGCTTATTTGAAGTTTCACTTGTAGGGGAGGTAGGGGTTCCTTGGGTCGGATCTTGCTCATCATTGCCACCAACAAATAAGATCATGCTACAAACATTTAAACAAAATTTCAAGTCTCTAGCTTCACTCTATCGAAAGTTCTCGCTTATTGGAAGTTTCATTTGTAGGGGAAGTAGGGGTTTCGTTAGTCGGATTTTACGTATTTTCAATATTAGCCAACAGAATTCTATTGCAAACATTTGACCAAAATTTTAAGTCGCTAGCATTATTTTGTCGTAAGTTATCGTTTATTTTAAGTTTCATTTCTAGGGGAGGTAGGGGTTCCTTAAGTCGGATCTAACCCGTCTTGAATACCAACTAACCCAATCTCACTTCAAACATTTGACCAAAACTTCAAGTCGCTGGCTTGATTCTGTCAAAAGTTATCGCTTATTTGAAGTTGCATTTGTAGGGGAGGTAGGGGTTGCTTGAGTCGGATCTTGCCCATTTTCAATACTAACCTAGTAGATCTTACTAGCAACATTCTAACAAATTTTCAACTCGCTAGTTTCATTCTATCGAAAGTTATCGTAATTAAATGGATATTTAATTTTTTGAAATTTGTAGGGGAGGTAGGTGTTCCTTTGATCTGATTATGCCCAACTTACTAGAACTCAAACAGCTTCTCACCCCAGGGTTACATGCTGAAAATCAAGTGTCTACATGAAATGGTTCAAGAGTTATAGACAAAAAACCCGAAAAGTAGGGTAGTACGGTGCTCTTTGTAAGAAAATTGCCGTTAGTTTTCAACTGATCGATTTTATTTTTCCAGGAGAGTAGAAGATCATCCTCACGAGCAATCTACTAGAGCTAGAGCTTTTCATGTTTATTTGATCGGGAGTTATAGATACATTTAATTATTTTACATATATAGGGGAGGTAGGCGTTCTCTTGGCCTGATCATGCCCATTTTCAATACCAACCAACTAGATCATACTTCCAATATTCG